>RDRW01000055.1:0-600000 GCA_007896445.1 Puccinia hordei | reverse complement strand
AGATCCTCACGATATATCTGAGAAGCATCAGATCGAGTGGAATCCTCCATGGTGTATTTTTTTACTGAGCTTTTGGTTCAATTCTAGAAAAGAACCAGTCATAGAAAGATCTTGTAAGTTGATATATTGGCTATAGAATAGGGATAAGAGAGAACAGGCCAAAGTCTTACATACCTCGAGGCTGGGGGAATAGTCTGCCAAGCTCAGATGAAGCCATGAAAGGATGGAGTCCGGAGTCTTTATCATGGATCCATCTGCTGAGCGTATCTATTGATACTTCCTCTTTACGTTGCTGCTTTGGGAAAGCTGAACGGGAGACGCGATGCATTGTAACTGCTGAGGCGAGACTACCACCCACGTCAACAATCAAGGTTAAAAGGCTCAGCAATTCAGCTTTGTCTGTTGGAGCCGGCCTCAGGGTGTTTCGTGCCTGCCATGTTTGCCTCAGTTCATTCCTATTGCCCGGCCTCCTACTCGGACGTATCCTGCTAACAACTTGAGTTCAAATTACTCACAAGAGTAGAAACGAGGATGGGATTTGGAAGAATGAGGATGTGAGTATTGATTATAGATAGATAATAAAACAACGAAACAACATGACAGGGTCTGACAGGTTGTACTTCTTTTCCTCTCCTCTGCTATCATCCCAAAAGGGGCGCAATATTTAACCTCATCTGGATACAGGAAAGAAAAAACTAATTACAAAGGAGGATGCTGAAAACGTGAAACAGTCCGCATGCAGTTACAAATTGACATGATTTATCACTCAATGAATCAAATGAAAAACAACATCGGTGTTCCTGAGTCAGGAGCAAGGCGGTGAAAAACAGAGAAGGGGATCAAAAGGTAGGCACCTTTTTTAAAACAAAGGAATGTCAGACCTTTGATTAGCTGTTGAAATGAGAGGTTTATTGAAACTGGCCAGGGAAACGAGACTCACATAATCATGAATTCGACCTCTTGCGTTTTGGGCTATACATTCAGCGATCCAGGTAATACTTCGAATTTCTTGTTCTTTCAACTGCCATGTAGAGAATATAGGAGTGTTACAATGTTTCGAAACCACCCATGAGATCTTCAGATTCCAACGCAAAGAAAATGGTGACACACGCAGTCAGAAGAAAGACTAACCTTAAAAAAGGCATAAAAGACACCGAACTGGAATTGTTGCAGGAACGCGAGTTTGTTGAGGTGTACTTCTTGTTGGAAAAAATGATCTTCCAAGTCTCCTACGACGTCATCAGCATTTCGACCAGTTGCGCCCGACTTGGGCTCAAAGAATGTACGGTATTCAGGCACGTTCTCGGTGACAACCTTGACTGCCTCAACTTCCTCGGCACGAGCCAACAGGAAATTACCTTCAGGGTAAAGTTTTCCAAGTCTAGGAAATAGTTTGAATCGCTGCTCCTTGGAAAGACTTGTGCCGAACGAATTGATCGTAATATTGATCGTTCGACGATCGGCTTCGAAGCCCAGTATCGCATTCATTACGCTCGAAGTCGGCTCTCCAAGCGTTTGACAGAATTTGTGGAAATCTTCAAGGTAGGCTCGGTATAGTGTATTCCGAATAATTTCGATATTCAGGTCATCCAAATCGTGGGCGGTCAAGCAATCTCCAAAGTAGGGCGCTGCCATTGATTCCAAGTAACGCTAACTATCAGCGACAACGGTCCATCAAGCTGAATTTCAAGAAAGGTCACTCAAACCTACCCAGGGGCGTTTCCACCATCACCGAGTTGTAAAGCTCCTCGACATTCGTTGCCACACACAGCGCAGGCATCGTGTCAAACACACCAAGTGGATGACATCTCTCGAGTAATTCGTGAGTATCTCTTTCGTGTAAGGTGCCGGTGATCAATAGAATGACCTACGTTTCCATACAAAAAACAATATTAAAAATGAATAAAAAAATGTTTAGCGACCTGTCGATATGGTTGTCTTGTTTTGTTAGAGTCCAGGTTGAGAGCTTACATTATCGATCATATATGCATACCTTGATCAGACGACAGCAGTAGCATCAAAACAAAGTGAGCCTTGGTTAGTCACAGTTCTTCTATTTATTTGAATTAGTTGATCGATTTGTCTGGGAGCTGTTAATTATGAGATGACCAACGTCATATAATCTAAGAAAGTTGATAAGGGTTCGACTGCATTTGAGCGGATGTAATCAAACTCGGCGACTAGCTTGGCCGTCGCTTTTTCGGAGATAGTTGAGGTTGAGATCGGGGGTGTTTCGTTTGCAAGAAAATTGCCGTAATCCGTAGCGGCTAGACGTCATATCACAATTTAATTGAAAATTAAATCAACTAAGAAGAACCTGAAGTTGAATATCAATTGGCTCAAGAACTACTTACATAGCTGCATCTTGAAGTCATCCAACGAATCACATTGGGTCAAGTTTTGATACTGGGTTTGAGTGAGCAAACCGGCTTTGAAGCCACGGATGACGCCTTCCAAGAAGCCTGTATATTGAAGAAAGTTGGACCAGCACAGTTTGTTAGAGGCTGCTTCGTGCTGTTCCATCGAGACAATTAGGACTAACCAGAGTGAGAGTTGAAGAAGAGTGCTTCCATCGTATATCTGATCTTTGAAAACTTGTTACCTTGGTCTCGTCAGCTTTCTTTCGTGATTGTGTTTTGCAACGGTTTCGCTTTGATGACGGACGCTTCGTGTGCGGCTTCCCAGCGCCCCCGAGCCCGAGCTTAAAATAGCCTCCGGGGGGAAGAGAAATGGGGCTTGTGTCAAGTTTGTGGTGGCACAACCACGTCGGGGCAAACTTAACACTCCTGATATTTATTCCCTGACCCAGCCTAGCCTAACTAAGCTTCTCAAACGGAGGGAGTCTCTATCAGCTCTGTTTATGAAGCTTTAGGACAGAACCTTTTAAGCAAAAACCTTCAAAAGATATTAACCTGCAGCAAGTGCTCAGCTGCTTCCTTCTCTGGTTATCCCCATTGTGGGATTTTATATGGGACAGGTACAGCAAGTGCTCAGCTGGACCCGCCCGGACATTCAAGTGGAGTGGTGGGCTGAGGAAAGCACTCAAAAAGAACATGCACCCATATTGAGGTAGGTAAAAGAGGAGTACTCAATTTACATACTCATGCTTTTCCCTAATTGTAAATGCACCAGTGGTAACACAGCTGGAAAAGGATATTCAAGACGCACACGGGGAAAGCATGGCCGGAGCTTCAGGAGTGGAACCTCACATAGTGCATTCAATGGTTGCATGGACGGTGTGGTGTTCTAAATGTGTTCAAGTATCAAAAGTACATAAAAGCATAGTGTTATATCAAGAAGGATTTATATTGTTATTTTTTCATGGACAAATTGGATTCTAAAGGTTATTTAACCCATAGTAACTCTCTGAAGCCACAGGGCTAGCTGAACTCAGAAAAAAACTATTCAGAATAAATCATTTTGTTAAGTATAGGTACATATTAGAGGCATAATGGATAGTCACATGTATAGTCACATGCAGAGTCACATGTATAGACACAGGGTTCATAACATGCTTGTTCTAGGACTCAACAGCTAAAATGCCTCATATTTTACTATATAAAGGGAAGATTGTTCCCTTTCAGAAGGAAAATCATGTGAGTTTTGGAACAGTAATTCTATTCATAGTTGCACAACACCAAAACACACATAGCATCCTGTTAGAATTAACAAAGCATTTTTCAGAAATTTAGTAGAAAATGATTGACTTGGGCAGGATCTGAACCAGTGACCTTAGCAGAAGCTAAGACACTATACTAGAAGTGCTGCCTTTACCAACTAGGCTACCAAGTTCATACCTAATGTGTTGCTAAGAGAGCACTGTGGATTACAGCATTTCAACACATCCATTAGTGATCTCTATCAAGTTTTACCCTTTGAGAATACCTTTCATACCTTAGAGAAGAATAACAGGTAAACAAAGTAGTGTTGCCCCTTTGTTGTGCTCTTAAAGCAAAGTGTTATCATCACATTTTCTCTCTTAGCTGAAGGTTAAGACAGAAGGCAAGACAATTTGAATAGTGCAAATTGATTCATCATCCACCCCAGAACAAACATATCTTTTATTTTCTGAAAAAAATCTGATCTAAGTCTCATAAGGGATTACTACTTATAGTTTTCTCTATCATAAGTTTACACCAAAACATTAAATAAATTTTGTTGTAAGAATTCTGTGTAGTATAATAGAGGGGCAGGTCTTTCAAACCACCCGTAACAGTAGTATTACTTCACTGGAATATCATATTGTTATTTCCCCCTCACAGAACTGCCACCTGTCCCAAAGGAGTTCTCACAACAGGGGCTGAAGCAGTGGCGCAGCAGGAATACTAAGAGGAGCCATGGGGCCTGTGGAATTTGGAGGACTGCAGCAGGGTTCATACGCAAGGATGTCTGCATTGGTAATCAGAGAAGGCAGGGGCTATAAGGGGCCGGGTTCTACATGGCAGACATGGATGCAGCAGAGCAGGAAATTGTGTTAGGAGGGGATGGCAGAGGGGGGATATGGAATTTTGTATATAAGACATCCGCAGTTTGCTTTGGTATATTATTCTAGATTCTTAGTCTTGATTGGGTAGTCTTTTCTAGAAATTATACATACATAAATTGGGTTGTCTAGTCCACAAGTGTCCTACAGAGAATAGAATAGAGGTTACCCAAACCATTGGAAGGGAAGCTCTGCAGATATTAACATCAGAGCATCCTTATGTCCACAATGTGAACATCCTTCTGCAATTACCCCTGCTGCAGACCCCAAGTTCCCCAAGACCCGTGGCTCCACTTGGTTGTCCCACCACACCATCACTTCAGCCCCCATTTGCATGACCATTTAATGCACTATTAAGGTTTTACCCCTGCAGTCTTTTCTGCACTTTTCCACATGTCTTTAGAGCTTCCCTGTTCTGGCTGCACTATCCCTGGTGCATTTACAGGTAGAAAAAATGATTATGCATTTGGATACCTTCATTGCTGATATATGACCCAAATGTCCTTCTACTTCTTTCCAAGCCTACTACCCACTCCAAATTTACCTTGGTTCCTGGCTGAGAGCTTGCTGCACCTACCACATATAAAATCCCCACACCTCTTCTGGCATTTATAATACCATTTCAACCCTAATTTATATAGCCCTAACCAGTACTCTCCACTCCGCTGCATCTGCTTCTCACTGAATAGAAACCCTGTGAGAATCCTTCTGCAATGAAACTTTCTGCTGAACCCAGTTTACCGGCCAAGCCCCATGAATCCACCTGGTTGATCCCCAAAACTTCACCACTTCAGCCCCCATCTATGTAACCATCAAATTTTCTATTAAGGTTCTACCCCTGCTATATATCTGTACTTTCCCTGAATGTTTTTAGTGCTGTCCTGTCTTGGCTGCACTATATCTGGTGAAGTCCAAGGTGGTTGAGCATTATAATGAATTTGAATGACTTTCTTTTGAAATTGTATCCACTTATATCCCAACCAAATGATCTTCTAATGCTTTCTTCAACCTTCTGTTATTATTTTAGGTGTTATTCCCTTCTTCTTTAGATGAAAATGATGAAATTTTTATTAAAGGCTCAACAAATAAAACTTAACAATAGTAAATAGAACAACACCAGGGATGATTTCTTGGCACTTGCATGCAAGTGCCTTCTTGTAAATCTATGAAAATTCCAGTCTGAACCCCCCAGTAAGGTGAGTTTAAGTCATTCATAATTTTGGAAGGATTTTGTGCAACTGGTTGGTAAGTTCAGCTCACAGGTTGTGCAACTCACCTGTAACTTCTGGTTAACTCAAGCTCAAATTTTATAGATTTTAGATTATATGTTGTTTGAGTTTGAATCTGAACATGAGTCCTTGGCTGTGATCTAATCAACTGCTTGGTTTGAAATAGAACACAAAGTGGTTATCCTGCTGTGGTTCACCCTGTGGAGTAAATTTTGACCAATACACAACTTTTTGGATATTTCTTCCAAACACATAGGAAATCCAGTCCCCAAACATGGGATTCAAATGACTCCATTGGGTTCAAACCGTGTTTGTTTAGTAAGGAACATAAGGTGAAAAAGATTAGTCTAGTTGGACAAAAAGCTTGTATCTTGTTTCTATGCTCTTAATCACCTGTTGAGCATAATCTTTTATCTCCTGATCCAAAACTTAGAAGAGTAGTGTTAGAATTAACAAAGAATGTTTCAGACATTTAGCAGAAAATGATTGAATTGGGCAGAATTTGAACCAGAAACCTTAGCTTGAAGCTAAGACACTATACTAGAAGTGCTGCCTTTACCAACTAGGCTACCAAGGCATTATCCAATGTGCTGATATTTGGAACACTGTGGATCACAATATTCAACAAGTAGTGTATATCCACCGTTAGAAGATAAGGGCTGAATATCAGGTTTATGCATAGACAAGGTTGGAGCTGATGCAATTGTGGTGTGATATGCAAAACCACCACAACTATAGCTGGTCTATCCCCATCAAGAGTGCAGAAAAGAGGGCATTGATAAACGCATGCCAACACCCACCCGCACACCATTTTTTTTTGGCGTGAGGGGCCTACACGCCAAAATAAATTGGCGTGCAGGGTGTGCACGCCAGAAAATTGGTGTGAGTTCCCACACACCATTTTTTTTGGCGTGTAGGCCCTGCACACCAATTTCTTTTGGTTTGCGGGTCCCACACGCCAATTCTTTGGAGTGTGGGGGGAAATATATACATATGTATAGTATCACATCACCAAACCGGTGGACCGGTTTTATTATGTGAGCAAGGAATTTTCCAGGAGGAAGCTGAGAAGGTTGTATAACCTCATTTGCCAGGAGGATTTAGGTTATAAAGCCTCATTTCCGGGAAGGAGCTCCTCCCCGGCAATCAGGTTATACAACCTCATTGCTGGGAAGGAGCTCCTCCCCGGCCATGAGGTTATACAACCTCATGGCCGGGGAGGAACTTCTCCCCGGCAATGAGGCTATACAACCTCATTGTAAAACCTCATTGCCGGGAAGGAGCCCCTCCCTGGCCATGAGGTCATACAAGTTAACAACCTCATGGCCGGGGAGGAACTTCTCCCCGGAGATGAGGTTATGCAACCTCATCAAGGCTGTATAACCGGCCTATTGGCCTATGGGAGACTGTATAAGTCTCCCATAGGCCATAGGCCCGGGCATGCGGGCCCACCTGCATGTATTTTGGCGTGTGGGTGGGCCATCAACAAGCACGCCAATGGGGATTGGTGTGTTTCACACGCACGCCAAGGGAGTGGCACTTGGAGTGCCTGGAAACACGCCAACAGGCATTGGTGTGCCTGCCAAACGCGCCAATTTGGGCTGGCAGGGGAGTCAAAACACACCAAGCGCTGTGGAAATAATGACGACCTCGGTATCAGAAATGGTAGGTTGCCCTTCTTCCTGGTTGGTTCCGGTGGTTCTTTGATTTCCTCTGCGGGATAAACACTGTCAGCGGATAGTCAACTGGTTTCCCTGCAACACCTTATACTCAGCAAGGGGACCGTTCCTCTTGCGTTCGTCGTCCTGATGTTGCCCTACACAGTTCTGCTTGTCCGCACACGCTGAATAATTGCAGAGAGAGCTCTAAACAATGAGATTTTCTTATATGCGCTGTAGTTGATAGCTATCTACTAAGATGATAAGATAAGATAAGACCCGCAACCCTCGTACAACCCTCTATTTATACAACGGTCCCCCGATCATGTCCCGCAATCCCCGGTACTGTTCCTGGAACCCTACTTGCCTGTCTCCTCAATCCCGCATTGCACCGCAGCCTGCCCCCGGCTCCTATAGCCCGTTGACCCCCGCAGTCGTCTGTCGCTCCCCTGCGCACGACTCCGCTCCTTCTGCCCCCGCTCCGCTTGCGGCCTGGCGCCCCAAACCCCGTGGTTCCGCCCGGTCCATTACGTCGCGCATACTGAAGCGGCCTTCGTCCGCTCGACCGATCGCCCGCGCCAACTATAGAATGTCACATGCTGCGCCCCGTGCTTTTCCCTGCGGAATGTCCGATGACATTTGGTAAGTGCCCCCTTACCTCAGCCTCAGCCTGCCGCTGAGCCCGCGGCTGCGGGCTCAGCTTCAGTGCTGCACCTCTGGTATATAAGTTCTCCCACATCCCCCTCGCTTGTGAATCCTGTCCTCAGTGATTCCCACACGACCCACTACCTTCCCATACCTTCGATTGTACACTCCCCCATACCCACCTCCCTATCCCATACCCACCATGCCCCATCCCCGACCCCCCTGTGATCGTTGCACTGCACGGTCCAGCCATGCTTCCCTCTCTTCTCCCTGCTTCCAACCCGCACCTGGAGCTGCCTGCACGGCCTGCGCTCGGTCCCATCGCCAATGCTCCCTGTCCCGCAGAAACGCTCCTTGTCAGCCTCATTCTCGTTCCGGAACTCAATCCCGTCAGAAACGGCGCCGCCGCGAAGATTCCTCCGAGCCTCCGGACCACTTTTCCATCCCTTCTTCCACCCCTTCCCCTCCTCGACGCCGCCCTCGCTCCAATCAAGTGAGAACCCCCGTCGGAACTGATCAAATGACTCCGAAACCCGAACGGAGGAACTTCCCCGACGGACCGACCTGGGCCGCCGCCCTCCGAGCCTGGGCTACTCGCCACCGCGTCAACGTTGGCGCCGGAATGGACCCAAACGCTCCTCGCCGCGCTCCAATCCCTTCGCCGCGCCCATCCCCGGTTCCCCTTCCGCGCCGCCGAGCCCAGACTCCCTTCCATGCCCCCCCTCCTCCATCATCCACCCCTCCTCTACCTTCCACCCCACCTCAACCACCCCCCCGAACCACCCTCTTTGTCCCCCCCACCCCAGTCCGTCCCCCACCCCCTTCACTGCCCCACCAACTCCACCTCCACCAACTCCACCACCCCCAACTCCACCACCCCCCCCCTCCTTCCCCTACCTTACCTCCTTGCCCTTCACCTCCATCTATGACCTCCCTTCTACCACCCCCCCCGCTTCCCCTCCCCCTCTCTGCACTCCTTCTCCAGCTCCCGCCCCCTCCTCTTCCCGACCTCTTGGCGCTGCTCCCACACCCGGTTTCCTCAAGTGGCCATACCGGGCCGCAATTCCCGACGACAAATACGAGTCCGGTGTCCCTGAAGCGGACCTCCTCCCGTTCCTGGAAGGTCAGACCTCGCTGGTCGAAGGATTGTTAAAGAAGGCGGTGACAATCCCCGCCGAAACCCGCCAAGAAATGCTCCGAGAATTCCACCGGTCTTCTGCCGCGCTGCGCGCCCGCCTCTGACCCGCTGTGTTCTTGGACTGAGCGCTTTGGACTCCTCTCCTTTACCCCCTCTCCTGCTTGTATCCGTACCTCTTCTGTATCCCCTATGCTGAAATAATATGCGCCATATGCTTGCCCCGCTAACCTGAGACAAAAACACCTGTGCCATAGTGAGATACTTGAGAGAAAACAAAACAACCAAAAAAAGGTAAGTTACAAGTGCCCGGACCGCCCCGGATTGAGAACCACTTAGTCCCCGCACTTCCATTTTTTTTTTTTTTTTTTTTTTTTACCCACAACTTGAGATAGTAAATCCTGAAACTGAGATTGGAACCTTGAGAGAAACTTGAAGAAACTGATAACTTGATGAAACTGGTGACTTGAGGAAACTGATGACTTGAGGAAATTGATAACTTGAGAGAAATACCACGCCCGCAATCCTGAGATGAAAGAAAGAAACCGCGCCCGCAATCTATAAAAAAAATCCTGAAACGAAAAGAAAACCCAACCCGCCCGCCGAGGTACCTGGACCGCCCCAGATGGAATTTCCGCACAATTCCCCGTACCCCTCGCCATCCTGAATATATAACAAAGAAGAACCAGTAAACCCATTCAAAAAAACACAAATACAGCCCGCTTTGGGGTGACTGACATCCTGGGGTGGCTAGTTTATCCGGCTGTAGACCAGCTAGCGCACCCCCTCACCAATTAAGGCTTGGCCTATGGCCCCCATCCTCCCCCCGCTTTTGGCCGCTGTCCTCAGCGGTTTGTTCCTCGCACTTTGCCGCAAGGAACGCTCACCGGCCACCTCTTCCTCGGCACCGGGAGAATCCGCTCGACCCGACTCATTGTCGGGTTGCTCCGAAGGAGTGGGCTCCAAATCCGAGTCTTCATCATTTTCGTCCTCAGATCCTGAAACAAGGGTTTCGTCAAACGACGTCGATCCCCGAGCATAGAACCGCTCCACGTGGGATGCCGCCGCCTTCCGCTTCAACGGGGTTCCGTCCAATTCTTCCAACTGATAACTTCCCCCCGGAAATTTGCTGACCACGCGATAAGGTCCGTTCCATCGGTTTGCGAACAACTTCCCCCACTGGGTTTCCAAGCTCCGATTGTACAGAAGGACAAGATCGCCCTTCCGTAACGGGTCCCGCAAACGGTGAGCGCAACGCTCGTCCCAATAGCGTACCGACTTTGCCCAAGATTCCCGCAACCGCTTTGCCGCCTTCGCAACAACTTCCTCTCGTCGGAGAAGCTGTTCCGCCCGCGCCTCCAACAATTCTTCCGAAGTTTTCACCTTCCACCAGTCGATAGCGAGATAAGTGAGCATCTCGATATTGACCGGCAACACAGGCTGTTGCCCATACAGGAGTTCGTACGCTGAATAGCCGGTGCCCCGCTTGGTTGAGATCCGATCCGCGAAAAGGACTGCCGGAAGGAATTGATGCCACTTCCGTTCGTCTTCTCCGCACATCTTGACCAGCGTGTTCTTGATTGGCTGATGTCCCCGCTCAATCATCCCGGCGCCTTCCGGATAATACTCCGTGACCCTACCAAACTTCGCCCCGCATGACTGAACCAGCTTCATCAGACTTCCTCGGAATTCCGCACCCCCATCCACCGTGACCAGCCGCACACATCCGAACCACGAGAACCAGAACTCCTCCAGGAATTGGCCAACCTTGTCCGCCGACAGCTTGACCAAAGTGATGGCCTTGACCCACCCCGACAGATCATCCCTCGCGACGAGTAAGTAGGCGTACTTCCCCGCCTTGATGTGGACAACATCCAAAGAAATCCGACTGAACAACGAATCCTCCCCTGTCGGGATTCCCACCTCCTTGGGGAGCGCCGAGCTCCGACGCTGACACGCCTCACAGCTCCGGACCCAGTCACGGACCGACTTCACCATACCAGGCCACCAGAAACGCTGCCGAACGCGGGCACGCGTCTCCACCTCGCCCCGATGCCCCAACTCCTCGTGGAGGCTCCAAAGGATGACTTCCTGGCTCGCTCGACAAGTCGCCACCACCAGCGGTATGGGAGACCGCCGACGCCAAAGTTGACCTTCCCGCACGAAAAAGTTGACGCTATTCCGACGAACCCACGCTTTCAATTCGGTTGAAGTATCATCAGGGAAATTGAGGGTACTTAGGTAGGTATCCATCAGCTCGTACTTCCCACTCTGGCAAAGAGGAAGTTCAATGCCGACTGTCGTCGCACCCGCTTTCATCAGCCGTTCTTCCACTTCCAACGCCTCTGCTGAGCGAAACCGCTCCGCTCCCTCCTCTTCCGCCACTCGCGATAATGCATCAGGCATTGTGAACGCCTTCCCCGGAACATGAACCACTTTGAAAGAAAACAATTGAAGGTAAGCCACCCATTGAGTCATTGGAGCATTAGGAAGAGTAGGAGAATTAATCATCCTTGCCAGCGCTTCCGCATCAACTAGGAGTTCAAAGAACACCCCCCACAACACGTGTTGCAGCTTCCGCACCACCTTGGTGACCCCGCACAGCTCAAGCTTCGGCTGGGAGTATTGCGACTCGGTTTCCGTGAAGGTGATCGACTCGTAAAGAACCGGCCGATCTTTCCCGTCCTCCTCTTGCGTCAGCACGCCTCCCGCACCGAATTCGCTGGAGTCAACCGCCAACTGAATCCCATCCTTCCCGTAATCGAGATCCTTGAGCGTGATCTCCCTACCGACAATCTCCTTCAGCCGAGTGAACGCGCAATCGCATTCCTCGGTCCACTTCCACTCAGTCCCCTTGCGAGTGAGCCGCCTCATCAGGCTTGTGATCTCCGCAAACCGCTCGATGAACATCCGCACATAACTACACAATCCTAGAAACTGAAGGATATGAGTTACGGTTTTCGGAATTGGCCACTCCAAGACTTTGTTCAACTTAGCCCAAGTGATGCTCCTTCCGCGACTGAGACTTCATGACCGAGGACCTCCAAGGCCGGAACGCAGACCGCAAACTTCTTCCCTGAAACCGTAAGGCCCGCGGTCTCAATTCGGAACAAGATCCGCTCCAAAGTGACCGCATACTCCCAAATGAAACGCCTGATGCCTGGGTTGTCCACCAAGACCGTCCCTCTGTAATCCGACTTCGGTCCCTTGATTCCCGCGTCATCAATGAAGATCTGGACAAGGTGAGGTAAGTTGTCCTGGAGGATCCACGCCATCTGCGCTTGGTAAACCGCCACCGAGTTGGTGGCTCCCTGCGGGAGACGAGTCAGCTGCATACACCCCAACCGTGTCTCGAAAGCCGTGAGTGGCCGCGACTCGGGGTGCAATTCCCGCTGATCGTACCCGCCCATGACATCAACCAACCCATAACAAACCCGTCCCGCCATGGACTCAACGAACTCATCGACGCGCGGAGGAAGCCCTGCATCCAGAATGGTAACGGAATTCAGTCTCTGAAGATCATGAACAATCCTCAAGCTCGTCCCATCCTTTTTCAGCACCGGAACAATTGGGCTGGAGTAGCTTGAGCAAGACTGCTCATACAACCCCGTCCGCACCCGCTCCCGTACCAACTCCGTGAAGGTATCGCAAATGGTTGCCGGAACCGGAATTGGCTTGATCTGCCACGGTTTGTGGGGTATCACCGGAATCCGATAAGGCTCCCCTATTCCCCTGTCCAACAGCCCACGCTCTTCAGGGGAAAACGCCAAAGCCTTCGCCCGCAAAGTGACGACCTGGGCTAAGAGCTTCCACTCTTCCTGGCTCACCCACCCCGGAGGTCCGAAGTTGAGGCTCGCCATCCGTTCCTCCGTGATACGCTCCGTCGGCACGAATTCCGGAGGCCGCACCCAAAGTGGGGTAAGATAGGGGTCTCTACCCCACTGGATGGGCTTCAACGGTGAGTTCAAGCTTTGCGGCATTGGCTCATTCCGCGGCCTAACCTTCCGCGCCACCGGCTTGTACTTTGCCCCACACGATTCCACCCTCCGTAGAACGATGCCTCCTTCCGCTGAGATCCTGCGGACTGGGAAACCAAAGACTCTCGATTCGCTCACGACCGTGGCACAAGGTAGGGTTTCTCGAAACGTAGTAGATACCCTTGGCGGTGCACAATTGGGAGGACTTACTTCTGCACTATTTGCCCCCGCCCCAAAAGAACCTTCCACCATTCCCTTCTCCGAACCCTCCCCATCCTCTTCCCAAACCTCCGTCGCTTGATGCGGACCGAACTCCCGAGATTCCCGCCTATGATCGGACGGAAAAGAATCGCTCACGTACGTGGCACTCGGTAGGGTTTTTCGAAAGGTAGTAGAAACCCTTGATGGTGCACAATTGGGAGGACTTACTTCTACACCTTTTGCCTCCGCTCCATCGTGTTCCTCCTCCATCCCCTCACTCCACACCTCCACTTCATCTTGCGGACCGGCTTCCCGATAGCTCCGCCTATGGCCTGACGAAACGGAATTGCTCACGTACGTGGCACTCGGTAGGGTTTTTCGAAAGGTAGTAGAAACCCTTGGCGGTGCACAATTGGGAGGACTTACTTCTGGACTGGTTGCCCCCGCTCCATCACTTTCCTCCTCCATTCCCTCTCTCCAAACCTCCGGCTCCGAGTGCGGACCGACTTCCCAGGATTTCCGCCTATGACCAGACGAAAGGAATTCGCTCACGTACGTGGCACTTGGTAGGGTTTTACGAATGGTAGTAGATACCCTCGGAGGTGCACAATTGGGAGGACTTACTTTGGGGTCTTTTGCCTCCGCCCCATCATCCCCTATTCCTTCCCGCTCTTTAGGAGTCGACCGTCCGCGCAATGCTAGAGCTGACATCGTGCGGATTGACCGGCCGACACCTAAAAACCCCGTGCCAAGGGGGAAGCCTCCTGCTTCTCCCTCCCTCGGCACTCGTCCTCCACTTCCGGCCCCAGCCGGGTCTCCCATTGTCCGCTTGATGGCCGACAGATCGTCGTCGCGAACCGTCGCCCTTGGGAGTCCGCCACCGAAAGGACCTCCTCCTTGCGGACTGAATCGAACCAAAGGCCGGCTCGGAAGGCGAACAAAAACGGCCGTCCAAGGATGACTTCGGCGGACCTCACCACCAAGAATGAGACCCTCCGCCTGGTCTTTGCCACCTCAACCCACTCACTCTCCACCACACCCGCCACCTCGCACTCATGGCCGCCGATTCCTTGCAAGCCAATGTTGGCTTGTCGGGTAACGAGATCCGAGTCTTGCGCCACCTCCGCCGGCAAAAGGTTGACCATTGACCCGCTGTCGATCATCGCCCATACTTGCTGGTCCCCGATGGTCATCTGAACATAACCGAGGGGGCAAGAGATGGAGTCCGACGGAAACTCCTCCGGATGGTGTCGGCACGAATGTTCGGCCTCCGCTGAACTCACGTCGAAGGCCACCCGATTACATTCCGCCTTGAGGCCCGCACTCTCCGTAAGAGACGCTATGAGCTCTTCCGCCATTAGAGGGGAAACCAAAGCCAATTCTTTGATGGAAAGAGTCAGCAGGCCATCCCCGTTCAGAGCGCGCTTGGCCAACTCCACCGCCTTCTTCTTCCCGGTGGGCACTGCCACTCCTCCAGGCTGCAAAACTTCCTTCGCCTTGCCCTTCTTTGGAGGATCCACATCCATGCGGTCGTACCCGCCGTAGCGGGCCGTCACCTCATCGGAATGGATGGCCCACACCTCTGATTGGACAGCCGGGGGAGTCCATCCAGACGTCCCGACATCCATACCCATCGAGGATTTGACCTCCGCCTTCGGACCTTCCGCCGTCTCCCCCTGCCCTGCCGCCGCTGCACGGACCACTTCGCGCGGCACGGCTGGCTCGATCGGTTCTCGCGATCTAGGGAGGAAATAATCACCGTTATAGATCCTCACCCGCCTACCATTTAAGTCGTCCGTCAACTCTTGACATCAAGACTTACAATGGGTATTCAACCCGCAATAGGTGCAATGAAGCCCCGGAGGCCCCGCGCGCGGAGGACCGCTCCGCTGACCGTCGGCCGGTGCCGACGCTTGAGGCTGCGACTCCCGTTGAACCGTCTTCTGCATGAACAAACGAAGCTCCTTCAAGGTGTCAGCCAACTCCGCCACTTCAGCGGGAACCACCGGCGCCGTGTTCCGGGAAGAGATCACCAGCCCGATTCCGCTCGAGATCGCCACTCCCGAATTCTCGGCCACCAACTCCATCATGTCGAACTCCGCCCGGACCGCTCCCCTAAGCGACGCCAAGTCGGGCAACAGGGTTCCCCCATCCCTCGACCGCCGAATGAGGTTCTGATTGTACAGCCTCCGCTGCACCCGCTCCTGAACCGGCGTGGCAAGCCCCTTGAGGAAGCTCCGCTTGACCAACGCCGGTTCCCCAATGATCACCTCATTGCGGTTAAGGTACTTCACGATGCTTTCAAAGGAAGTGACGTACTCATTGAACGCCCTTCAATCGTTGACCCCACCCAATGCCGCCTTGCTTGACGCGAGATTCTCCAAATCCGCCTCCCGATAACGTTGCTGACGCGGACCCCACTTCTCCAACATCTCCTCCCTCAGACGCTCCCAGTTCTTCGCCTCGTACCCCTCCATCTCCTCCACATCGCGCAACTCTTCTTTGGACTGAATGAAGTTGACGATTTGACGAACCTTGTCGCCGTCAGACGCCCCTTTGGTTTCCGCCGCCAATTCAAAACGACTCAAAAATCGATCCACCGCATCAACACTGAATCGGACTGCGGGAAAATCCCGCGGCCGAATCTTGATGCCCGTCGGTGGGTCCGACGCCAACCCTCGCCTCCTCACCCCTATCGGTGCTTCACCAGCCACCTGCTTCCCCTTCCGATTCTCCTCCGTTCCGTCGTCCATGTTGACCTCCGACGTGATGCCGTAGGTACCCAGACCTCCCCCCTTCGGAGGGGGAGGGACAAACTTGGCGGGAGGGAGGGTGAACTTGGAGGAAGACGCTCCGCCCGACGCAGTCGTAGGAAGATAAGTGTCAGAACCACTCATCCTCGAACAATGATAAACAATATATAAAAAAATAAAGAAAAAGCACTGCCAGCATAATTGCCTAGGATGAAGTTATCCCAGTTAAACTGGGATGCACTCAACCAATTTAAACTTGGTTGAAATAAACTGATGAAATATATATCCAAGGGACCCCCCTTTGTTTTATATTTCATCGGTTGAGACCAACCTACTTTAAATTGGTTGTTTGAATCCTAGTTTAACTGGGATGAACTCAACCTAGGCAATTATGCTGGCAGTGAAGACAGATGTCTTGAACCGTCCGCAGGTTGGAAACAGAAAGAATTTCCCGGCCAGACCCCCAATATGTGGAAATAATGACGACCTCAGTATCAGAAATGGTAGGTTGCCCTTCTTCCTGGTTGGTTCCGGTGGTTCTTTGATTTCCTCTGCGGGATAAACACTGTCAGCGGATAGTCAACTGGTTTCCCTGCAACACCTTATACTCAGCAAGGGGACCGTTCCTCTTGCGTTCGTCGTCCTGATGTTGCCCTACACAGTTCCGCTTGTCCGCACACGCTGAATAATTGCAGAGAGAGCTCTAAACAATGAGATTTTCTTATATGCGCTGTAGTTGATAGCTATCTACTAAGATGATAAGATAAGATAAGACCCGCAACCCTCGTACAACCCTCTATTTATACAACAGTCCCCCAATCATGTCCCGCAATCCCCGGTACTGTTCCTGGAACCCTACTTGCCTGTCTCCTCAATCCCGCATTGCACCGCAGCCTGCCCCCGACTCCTATACCCCGTTGACCCCCGCAGTCGTCTGTCGCTCCCCTGCGCACGACTCCGCTCCTTCTGCCCCCGCTCCGCTTGCGGCCTGGCGCCCCGAACCCCGTGGCCGGTCCATTACGTCGCGCATACTGAAGCGGCCTTTGTCCGCTTGACCAATCGCCCGCGCCAACTATAGAATGTCACATGCTGCGCCCCGTGCTTTTCCCCGCGGAATGTCCCATGACATTTGGTAAGTGCCCCCTTACCTCAGCCTCAGCCTGCCGCTTAGCCCGCGGCTGCGGGCTCAGCTTCAGTGCTGCACCTCTGGTATATAAGTTCTCCCACAGCGCCCCTGGAGTGGGCGTGCGTTTATCAACACCCGTATATGTATGCATATTCCCATACATATGCACATAAACAGGGTGTGCATTTCTCAAAGCCCTGGAAATACACCAACTTCAAAAAAAAAACAAGTATAGTTATGGAATATACCCATGCCTATACACATCAGTAAGCATGTTGTAGGACTCTTGTTGGACACTAAATGTGATTTGGTGAAATATCCGCTGAGGGTGAAATAAATTCCAAATAGGTTGAAAATCTATTCCAACTTAAGGGTGGCTTCAAAGAACTGCACCTCTAAATGGTACTATGCAAATAACTAAGAGTCTTGTGATCAATATTTATAAAGATATGGCTGATTCCAAGGTAGATCTTACTTTTATATAGTAATCTCTATCAGAACTAGATACCTCAAAATTATTCTCATAGATCTGTTACAACTTCTGATGATGATGAATAAAATAATTCAGTGGGATTAATTATGCACAATATAAATTGTTACTAATACTGGTTTGTTAATTTAGAAGGTTGGTAATGATCTCTTCCTCAAGCAATCTCTTGATAAGGCACTTCAATATCAATACTAGAGCTTCTGGTACTACCAGTACTTGTTACCGTCTAATAGGACTATTTTTTACTGTTACTACTACTCCCACTACTACCACTACCACTACTATTAGCACTACCACTACCACCAACACTAACTAACACATTACCACTAAATAAAATACCCACTCTTTAGGCTGATGGGGGAAAGGGGAAATGAAGAGGGGGAAATAGGCCTCCTTATACATTGAAGACTGAGGAATTTTAGCTCCACGGGAAGTCCTTGTACACCTTATCTGCCTGCATATGTGCCACTGGATTATATAATATTTTGGTAAGGGCTATAATCAGTTGCACAGAACCTGGATATATGTACTGTACTACCTACCAAAAAATGAATGAATTATGCTGCATGTAAACTCCTTTTACACATTATCTTCCTGTATGTTCTATATTGCAGGATATCATGTGTTACTAAGGGGACACAGAAATACTTGCATATCCTCCATGTGCCTTCCTGACCAGCTGGTGACTCCTTCCACATAAAGTATTGGGGGTCAAAGCCTCTCCACCCACGGGGATTGATAAACGCACACCCACGCCAGGGGCGTTTGGTGTGTTTTCACGCCCCCACCAGCCCAAATTGGCGGGTTTGGCAGGCATGCCAATTCCCGTTGGCGTGTTTCCAGGCACGCCAACGGGTTTGGGGTGTGTGTGAAACACACCAATGGCAATTGGCGTGCTTCACAAGCACGCCGGTTGCCATTGGCATGCTTCTTGGCGGCCCACCTGCACGCCAATGGATGTGCAGATGGGGCCGCACACCTATGTGTATTGGATACACAATACACCATGTATGTGTATCCAATACAGATCAGCAGCGTGTGCAAGTTGCACACGCTGCTGATGTTGGCCGGTAGGATTCCCTCCTGGCCAACAAAGCCCACTCCCACAGGGGTGGGCGTGCGGGACTGTTGGCATGCCGGCCAAACACACCAACATAGTTGGCGTGTTTGGCTGGCACGCCAAGGATTTGCCATGGGCGGGCCAATCCTTGGTGTGCCCGCCAAACACGCCAACCCAAAATGGTGTTCCTGCCAAAAACGCCAACCCAAAATGGCATGTGGGAAAAACACACCACTTTGGGTTGGTGTTCCCCTGGCGTGGGCAAGTGTTTATCAACACCCTCCTCCCACATTGCTCCTTGTTTCCTTCCTCCTCCTCACACAATTAATTCATACCTCCACATCCCAAAATACTGACTCCTAGACCCTTATAAAGCCATCACCACCCTTATAAAGGTACTTTTACCCTTATACAAGTAGTATACCCTTCTAAACCTGCCTGTACCAATAATAAACTACCATCCTTTTTTCCATCCCTTGTTGATAAATTTTCTCCCAATACCTTCCACCTCTTCTATTCCCTTTCTCTGTACCCTCTTCTATCCTATGTACCTGGCATATGGTGGTATATGACACTACAAATTTCCAGTGTGAACTGGTCATTCAGCCAGTTTCATAGCCTTTTGGTTGAGGGGCATAGTTCAGTTTGATTGGAAATGCTGAGTCATGACAGTACCCCTTGTCCTCCATTCCATCCCTCATAAGGACGTGATGTCTGTAATCCTATTTTCCTGTGTAAAAGTGTATCTTTTGATTATACTATTCCTCCCCTCTTAATGAATGTTGCTTGTTTATAAGCTATCCCAGTGCTGCTACCATGTGCGTTTGGCATTTTAATGCAAAAGGAACACCACAGCGTGCAGGTTGCAAACCCTTTGTATGTGAGTATGTATTGGTATCCCCCATAAATGTACACATAAAAAGTGTGTGCAACCAACACACCCATTTAATGGATATAAAAAATGGGCTTTCAGGCTGCACATATTCCCATACACATGCACATAAAATGGGTGTTCAGCCTGCACCCCTTTTCAAACAGGGTGTTTCCTGCAACCCCTTTTTTTAAGGGTGTGCATTTATCAACACCCTTACACCAAGAAAAAGAAACAATAGGATGTGGTTAATTGAATTTTCCAGATTTACTGAAACTAATGAACTGGTACCTGATCAATCCTATAGGAAATATGTGAGAGAAGAGAGAGATGTGGGGTAAAATTGGAATCTCTTGGGAATTCAGTAAGTTAAGGTTCTTATGAGGGGACAGAAAAAAGTTTCCGGTAAGAGTGTTTTGTTCCTGCTTTTCTGAATGTATCATAGAATGAATCTGAGGGGCTGATAAGTCTTTAAATTGTATCTCTAAAGGTGGTAACAGGTATACAGGGTAGCAAGTGTGTGAGGGGAAATCACAGGAGAGAGCTCCTTTTATGGACTAAATACATCTAGTAACAGGCTTGATAAAAGGTCCTGAAAGGGTTGAGCATCTAGATTTAGTATTAAATTTACAACAACTCAGGTGAGAACATGAGATCAGGCTGATTGAGTAGAAATAACTAGACAGTGGAAATTAAATAAAATCCAGGTTTTGGCAGTTTGAAAGAATTAATGATGATGAACTGGTAAGGAATTCTGTGCACCATGGGTTATGAGGATATGTAAAAGTGTGAAAGATAAACTGGGTAAGAGTATGTAAGCTTTTTTCTATATAAACTGTGAGATGTACAAAGCAGCACCAAACTATGCCATGCTAGTAGTTGAAATGTATGATGAAGTCATGTAATTTGAACTATGCAGTGATGTTGAAATATGTAACCTGAATCAACATGGGTACTGATACTAAAAGGTGTAAAATATAATTCAATATTTATTATATGGTATGAACAAGGGGGAAACTAAGAATGTGATTCAACTATTTTTCCTGTGGGAAATGGGATATCCTGCAAGAGGGTTACTGGGGATAATTTGGGGTGTAGAATCTGAATCTGTAATAATCATTTTGATAGTTCCTGATATAAATGGCTTAATGAAGATATTTATGAACAGAAATGGTTCACCACATTGAACTAGGGAGGCAGGGGGACCTTCAACTCCCTGCTGATCTTTGGCTGGTGAAAAATATTTTTGGGGAGGGGGGAACAGAAAAAAAAGAAGGGGAAACAGAAACATTTTGTGATTCAGCTGGATAAGATTTGAAATTCTTGCAGGATAGCATGATTTTTCAATTCATTATTTAATTTCACTGAACATAGTGCCCAGCCTTGCATGTTCTAAAGCAGTTAAGGTGAATGGAGCATTCCATGGTATCAATTGCATTTTTTTGATGTGAGGTAAAGATATTAATTTGAACCTGTAATTATGAGAAGTATTCAAGACTCTTTGGGCAATCCTTCCAAATATATCAGAAACAATTGGTTGATCATGACCTGAACAATTTGAAGTGTGAAGGAGTAATGTGTACCATTTAGGAGAATTTGTTTTACGGTAATGATATGAGAGGAATAACAAAGCCCACTTCAAAAAAATTGATGTTTCCTCATGGGAAAAATCTTTGAGCTTGTCATTTGGGGTTGAAAACTTTTTTCCATTCAAATTTTCATTATTTATCAAATCAAATATTCCTTCTTGAATTTTATTCTTTTCTTGAAATTTGAAATCTCCAACCATGCCCCCCAGGTGGCTGGTGGAAGTTTAATTTTCCTGAGGATGACACCTTGCTGTGAGAACTTCAAAGAGTCCCTTTGGCATTTCATTCTGTTCATTCATGAAAATTGGATCTTCAAAACCTTTTTTAATTGAATGACCTAAGGATTCAATAAATAATGAATTGAGGATCCAGATAAACCTGTGAAATAATCCCAATTTATTCAAAGAAACATTTGGATTCAGATTTTCCTGTTTGATAAAGGGAATGATTGAGGTTATTTTGTAATTTCCAATCAATCTTTCCATCTCAGCACCCCTTTTTGATCTGATAAGTGACTGAATCATCTTCAATGAATTATGAGAAATGGATTCTAGACCTTCATCTGAGGCTCTCTTGTTTACATTGTGTGGTAATTTTCTAAAGTATACATCCAGTTTGGTTGGATACACCCTGGACATTGAATAATGTTTCCAAAGTGGTTCTCCTTTACCTTCTTTGTTGTTACCCCAAGGAAGTAGTTGGAGGTTTGAAAGATCTTTGCTCCATTTTGCAGCTGAATATCTGGCATTCATGGGATCAATTTGGATTCTTCTTATGTGTGAGATAAATTGATCATTGGTAATAAAGATATTTTTCCACTTCAATTCATTTGCTTCTCTGTAGTAAAATAATGTGAAATGTGCAGCTGCTTTTGAAAGTAGTGATTGCCTTTCAGAAACTCCTCCCACTAATACACTGCCCTTCTTTCTTGGCCTTTGTAGAACTGAAAAATGGTTATTGTTTACTTCAGAGATGAGAGAATCTTCAAGGAATTGAACTAATGTGTTATACTCTGGATCAATTGAGATCAAATTGTCCTTTCCTTCTAAATCAAATATTGTGGATTTCTTTCTAGGGTGCATTTTATCATCCAAGATACTGAGAATCCAATCTTGGATTGCAACCATATTTTCTAAATATTCTTTAGGTTTCAGAGCTCCTAAACTTTCAAGGAGTCTAAGATTAATAAACCAAACAAGATCGGAAAATTGTAACAGGAATAAGTCCAGATTCTTCATTGGGAAAGATCTTTTCTCCATGATTATCTGTTTCATTCTTGAAGAAAACCTCTCAGTGAATTCTGTTTTTTCTTTTTGATAAGTCAAGGTTAAACCCTGGTGGTTAGGGGTGACAAGATAGAGTGAAGCTCCAGAAATGAACATCCATTTTTTCATTTCCTCAATCAAATTGTCTCCTGGCTCTCTTTTTGGACTTTTAAAAACTCTATTTCCCCCCATTTTTCTTTTCATCTCTTTACTGTGATTTTTTGGATATTTGGGAACTGCTTCAAGAATACTTGTACCAACTCCACTCAAGTTCTCTGTCAAGGACCCATGAAAAACTGGCATACTTGATACTGAGTGTTCACATATATTGGAAGATTGGAAAAAGGGTTTTTTTTCAACCATTTGAGAATGCATTTTTTGATACATTTCAATTCCTTGAATTAACCCTGGAGATTGGACTTTCCATGATGGAAGGTTCACAGCTCTTGAAGAATTGCCTGGAAATTTTTAGCAGTTAGCACCCTCAACATTTTACTGATTTTTAAGATAATTCCTCATTTAAAATTTCAATATAGCATGAAAATCAAAATTTCCCAAAAAACATGAAAACCAACCAAGAAGTTGGTCCACACGTGAAGACAATGGTTGTAATTGTTTTCCATAATTTGATTCCTGTTTAATCTTTTGCCTTTTATAAGATTCCTCTGGATGATTCAGATCTGAAACAAGTGGTAATTCAGATTTATCTTCTTGATAATAAATTTTATTAAATCTATTCAAAATGAAGGAATGTATCATTTCTTACATATTTTATTGTTTCTGAGAGGGCAATCCAGTTCTACTCTTGCTTTCTGGTGACTAATTGTATATTTGTAATCATATGGCTGTGAGTGCATATTGGATTTTTTATTCATTAAACCTATCTCTCCCAGGTTTTTGGATTATAGTAAGCACCTATCCATCTTCTTTCACAGATTGTAGAGCAGCAGTATTTCTCACCCATAAAATCAAATTCTTCAATTTCTCTGGTTGATGATATATATTCTTTGAAAAAATATTGAGCTTGGGTATTAGAATGCCACATGAAAGTTCAATGGTAAATAATTTATTATTGATAGCATCCATGGGTTTTTATTCAAAGCAGACCAACAAAATTCTTCAAAAGATAAATTTTAAAGCTGACACAATGAGACACACCTTGTGATTGGTGACCACTGCCTTGAAATTGTTTGCCTCCCTCAAAGATGGTTTGATCTGGCACAGGATCTAGAGGTTTGGGACCTGTTGGAATTTTCAGGCTCAAACAAAGCAAAGGCTCCTTGTGGCTTGCAATATTCCTAAGAAAGTTGTGTTTTATCAGCAATCCATGTGGGAATTAGGGAGGAGATGTGTCAAATTTGAATGAGTGCTTGACCTTTTATCACCACCCTGTGATATTTCCTGTTTCATTTCAGAAAGCCCTTGAAAGGGGAAAGATCATTTGATAGGAGGGCTGCTAAAGGTAAGCAGGCATGTAAGCAGGGCTTTCCAAAAAACTATCATCATTTTTGAGCTTAAATTCTGGGTTTTAAAGAGATTTGGGAATATGGAAAACAATAATCATTGTTTTTGATGGAATATTTAATCTTCTCTCTGGAACTGAGTGGTTGGAAACAGGTTTTATATAATCCTACAGGTTTTGAATCTTGATTAGGGGATCCATGTCTCATCAATTGATTTATTGATTCTGACCAAGACTCATTTTCTAACATTCCCCTGAAACCTTACTAAGATCTTTTTGAAACATGAATCAAACAAAGTGGCTTTAAGTAATTACTGCAGACCCTTTGTTACATGATGAATACCTGTTTTTTCAAGCTCTGAACTAATAAATCAGTTGTGTAGCAGGCCTCTCCCCTCACTTGAATTATCCCAGCCTGTGTCAAGGCAGTCCAAAATTTGGTCATAAAAGTTCCTCTTGGAGGCTTGCACTTTATCTGAGGGCCGTTTATAGACCAAGTTGAGAGAGAAGGGAATTTTAATCAAGCCCCAAATTCTGAGAATTTATTGAGACAATTTTGGAATTTCTCTTGAGAAGTTTCAGCTTATTTTATATGATTCTGTTTCAGAGCAGCACTCAAACAACCTCAATTAATTAACTTGATGATGAAAAATCCAAAACATAATATTATTTTGGGGACCAACCAAAGTTTCAGAGGGTTTCTACCAGTCACTGGAACATAATTTCAGAATAATTGATAAGTTATAATTTATACAACCTTGAGCACTCAAGAATTTAACATATGCATGAATTCGATGATCTCAAGAAAAGAGAAAAAAAAAGAAGAAAGAACAAGAAGAAAAAAGAAAATCCAAGGACCCTCAAAGCTATGTATTCCCATTTGGCTGTGAATGCAAGGTTGGGTCTGGTGCATTGGACCAACCATTGAAGGAGGCCTACCAAGCAACAGTAGCTGTACGGGGCCGGGTCCATGGGTTCACTTGGCTTGTCTTTTTCAGCATTCCAGTTAGACGGCAGAGGTGCTGGGGTGTGTCAATGATTGCTAATGTTGAGGTCGGCAAGGATATTGTTGATTTGCTTGTCCTGGACAAGGATGATCTTGCCCGGAGTTTGGGTGATTTGAATGCCCAAGGCGTACCGGAATTTTCCTAGGTCATCCATCTCAAACGCCTGGTTGATCTTATTTTTAAACTCTGGTAACCATGAGCCGCCAAAGATCAGATTGTCCACATGAGCAAATAAAAAGAACGATTGCTGAGGGTCAAAGCTGATATAGAAGCATGGGTTGGTTTGGGCTTTACCAGGCCAGTTTCCTTAAGGGCTGAGGTTAATGCCCCATGCCAGAAATGTGGGCTCTGTTTCAGCCCGTATAGAAACTTGTTTAGCTTGAGGACTTTGTCCGGGTGATGTCGGGCAAGTCCTTGAGGAGGGAAGATGTAAAGGTCCTCTGCTGGTACCCCGTTGAGGAAGGGGGTGTTGATAGGCGCATGCCAAAAAAAATGGTGTGTGGGAGCGCACACCAATTTTTGGTGTGCAGGTCCCACATGCCAATTTATTTTGGCGTGTAGGCCCCACACGCCCAAAATAATTGGCGTGTGGGTCCCACACGTCAAAAAATTGGCGTGTGGGTCCCACACGTCAAAAAATTGGCGTGTGGGATAGCTCACGTAATTGAACCAGTGTACCGGTTTGATTACAAGAGCAAGTCCCCACACGCCAAAAAATTGGCGTGTGGGAACTCTTGTTGGCCGGCCAGGAGGAGTTCCTCCCAGCCGGCAAGGTTATACAACCTTGTCGGCCGGGAGGACTTCCTCCTGGCCAACGAGGTTGTATAACTTCGTTAGCCGGGAGCAACTCCTCCTGGCCAACAAGGTTATACAACCTCGTCAGCCAGGAGGAGTTCCTCCCGGCCAACAAGGTTGTATAACCTCGTCAGCTGGGAGGAACTCCTCCTGGCCAACAAGGTTATACAGCCTCTTTGGCCAGGGGGGAGATCTCCTCAATTGGTCTTTTGAACAGTATCAAGTACTCACTCTTGCTTCCTCCGCTTTAGATCACAGATACCCCCTGGATCTGTCAAACATTTCACGTTGATAACTAGGAGGCTGTATAGGATCCTGGCACATGCTTGGTTCCATCATTGCAAACTATTTGACCAACGTGAAGTACGACGAGATGATTTTTTTTGTGGATACCACTATGTTTTTATCATGTTGACTGAGATTTGAGTTGACATAAAAGCTGAGAAGAAAAAAAAATGAATCCAATTTCAATGCTGATATTATTGATTTTGTTGATTTTGTTTGGATAAATTGGATAGATGGAGACCAGTCTATATGCGAGGTTCATGGCCTTATCCAAGGAGTTTAATATCACCCGTGGCCACACCTTGTGTATATACTAAACGGGTAGTTGGCGGGATGCGATTACGGTACGCTCACCGGGTTATTGGCACTGTCAAATAAAATATTTGGGACGTTACACATGTCACCAATATCTTGCCAATACCCCACTCAAAAATTCTACAAGTCCCGCGCGGCCAAATTGTAACATAACCCACCCCTTTATATGTAACAAATACCCTTACTACCCTTCAACACCTTCAACACCATCATAACCGACCACCATCCAACCTCATCCACCAAACTCCAAAAATCACCACCGGTGAAAGTAACAACATTACAACGCGCAGATAGTTTGTTAACCGCCATCCATCCAACAGTGTGTCTATGCGCACATTATCATAAAGTTTTTGCTTGAATTTTTCTTTTATTTTTCTTACAATCAGATTAAAATCATCCCAACTCTGCTTGCTCAATGTGGAGCCTGCCTAGCTTTTTTTTGCTACTTTATAAATTCAGTATAATTTTTATAATTAATTCAATTTAGTGCTCAGTTTAGTGCTCAGACATCATCTCCATAAAGATCATGAGGGAATTTATCTCGACAAAAATTGGGAGTAGAGTGAGTATCACATTGAAGAATTAAATTGAGGTGTGGAAGACAAAGTTAAACAAATATTTCAAGCAAAGGTGAGGGTACACCTTGTACCAATTCTCATCCGGATTATGAAATCTCCTCATCCCCCTCATTTGGCCCTTCTTCCTCCTCATCCTCCTCTGCTTCCCCCCCAACCACCTCTTCTTCCTCTTCTTCCTCCTCATCCGACTCTTCATCCTCCTCAACCGACTCGTCTTCCCCATGGGATGAATCTTCATTGCTAGAAACAGTCCGTTTTTTCTTAGCAGTCTTTGGAAGACTGTTAGAACCCCGCTTTGCACCTCTACCCGATATAGCTGGTCTCTTTGATGCATTTCTCATTGGAGGTTGGTCCTTCTTGTTTGTTGAATCCTTGCGAAGAGGTTTAGGATTTGTGGATGTTGCCGACTTCTTTGCCTTCTTCTGAGGAGTGATGGCTGGTCGAGGTGACATTGGTGGACTGGATAAGGTGGCCCAAATATTAACTGAGGTTGTTATTAAATTGGAATCAATTCCAGCCAGGTTGACATCTTGTGAATTGCTACCGTTGGTATCACGAAAATCCGAATCTTGTGCTGCATCAGGTTGTTGGGAGCTGGTGTTGTTGGCGGTATCTGTAGATGCTAGATCATCTTCTCCAATTATTTCAACCCATTTTTCACCCATAGCCACTTGGAGTCGCTTCAGATCAGCATTCCACTTTGGGGCAAGCGCACCACAAAAAGATTCAGGGGTTACATTGAGATCGTTCTGTTTAACCCGTAACTTAACCCCAAGCTTTTTAAGAACCACTTTTGTATCTCCTGGCCAGCCTTTGGTATATCGCCCACTGGTTGCAGCAGCTATCAATTCAGGCTCAGCACAGCAGCACATTTGCAGCAGTAAGTTAAACAGAAAATACCCACTTAGAGCTGCCCCAAGTTTATCTCTGACATCCTGGAGATTGGCCTCTTTGCCGCCTTTAAATAAAAAGACAAAGGAAAAGAATCAATCGGCATGGAGTAACAGCAGAACATCATATTAGTACACATACCCTTGTCATACTTGCCACTGTTGAAATCGTTTTTACCAGTTCGTTTCTTCCTACTTTTTTTTACTGCAGCTGGAGGCTCCTTCCCCGTGAGTTTCTTGATTGCCTTCTGCCCATTCACAAAATCAATAAAGTCCTGGACAGGACTCGATTCATTGTCACCTTCCACCATGTCAATGAACTGTTGACCCATGTGGCTGCCACCAGCTGTAATTATTTGCCGCTTCTTGCGCCGAGATACAAAGACCATGAACCCCTCAACTTGATATGCTTCGCCTAGTCTCTTCAACCAAATGAAAGGAAATTGGAGCCAAAGAGCAATCAGCATGGAAATATAATAAGTATAGAGTGAAAAATTTCTCACATCCAAGAGTGTCTTGTTGGCCCATCGTTCAGGTTTCATATCAACATAGGACTTTCTCTTTGTTGGTTTTCCAACAGTTTCTCCCCCTTCACGGTTGACATCTTCAACAGCTTTCTCAGCAGCTTCACGCACTCGTAAAAATGGGTTCGGAAGGGTGGCCAGAAATTCAGGATCACCATACTTCTTTTGGGTTGCCTTATCTACCTTCCGCCAGAGCTCCCCGGTCAAGCGTGCGCGTTCACTAGAAGTCTTGCGGTCTGGATTTTGTTTTCTCTTTATGAGCAAAGGGGGAAAAAACAATATAAGGGAGCAAATGGTGAAACTAAAATTTTCAGTACTTACTATCATGGTGGATAGGGCTAGCTTCGGGATTATACAAGCAGAAATTGTTATACATGGTCGGGCCCTTGATGCGTGTTCGATTGCCCAGGAATTCTGAAGCAACACCGGGATCAAGCTTGTGCGTGATTGACACATTTAAAATACTGCGCTGGTATAAGTTATATATATTAAGGAGCTCCACCTCATGAACACCTGTTAGTCGGGTAGTTTGTGCATGCTTGCTAGCTAAGCGGCGAAGTTCATCAAGGGGCTCGTTGGCATACTGTGTAGAAATATCGCTTTCGAGATGTCTAGCCGAGGCTCGCATGGGTAGTGAGCTGGTACGTGGAAGGCTGTTGGATGCCGGGTCAAGATTTGCAAGGTGTATCATGCATGGTTGATTCAAAGGCGCTGGTTCGTCTGGTTCGCCGGTTTGGATAGGAGAGCGTTGCTGAGATTGACTCCCTCGGTTGGAGAAGCCGTGCCGAGTTTGACTTCCACGCAATTTTGCCGACCTTCCTCTGGAATTGGTTGATGCCTTCTCCTTCTCATAAGAAGCCTCGGCGTCAGTCATGAGCTGCTCCCAACCCGGAAGTCTGGTTGCTGTTGTAGTTCCAGGAGTTGTAATTTGGGGTTGTAGTCGAGATTGCATGTGGGAGGTGATTGGTGGAAGGGATGATGGTAGATGTTGCGGTTGTTGCGGTTGGGCGGTGGTTTCTATCCAAGATTGTGATTGAGCTGCACGACCTGGATCATCAGAGTATTTGTGCTGGCGAAAATTCGGGAAAGAATTACATGGTGAAGAATTATCAAATTGTGAAATATAGGTGTCTCTGGAAGTCACCGGTAATCCCCCCTGCATCCAGTAAGAACGAGAGGACGCCGTGGAAGCTTGTGAATGCTGAATACGATCTATGTAGCCGTGGTCAGATAGACTGGTTGAATGTGTATCATGCTGCAATTAATGGCCATCTGGGTGGAAGAAAGTAAGGCCTTGCTCATTCAAAGGTAGGTAGGAGGAAATACCAGGTGGCTGACCAGTTGGAGAAAACACTCCTGGCTGTTGAAATGTGGAGCAAGAAGGGTTACGGCCGTGAAGTAAAGCCGGATACGTCTGGTTCATTGTTTGATTGTTGAAATTTGGATGAGGAGGATGACGGCCTTGAAGTAAAAGTATTCACAAAAAAGATGAGGTGGAACAATTAAGTTTGTGAGAAAAATTTCCGGCACGCGGCTGCCACGAGTGGTGGTGGTGCAACAATGCTGCTGCGGCCACCGGCTGCGGCATGCCACAGTGGGGGAATTGGTGTTCTGATTTATAAGCAGTGTGGAATTGGTTATTGGATATGGCCCATGTACCAGTCTATTCCACCGTCTAAAATGATTATATGATCTATAATGGTGATGAATTGTTAAATGTGAGCACAAGTGGACCCACACCTGCTTGATTCTCCAAAATTTTGAAGGACATCTGTTGAATATTTTCCACTTAAAATTTGATAAATAAAAGCTTGCATAGTTATTGCAATAGGCTCCTTGGTATCAGAAAATGTGTGAGAAGATTCTTTATTTCACCTCCCAATCCAAATTGCACATGTGTTAAATCTTTTTGACTTATAAACTTCATACATACGCCACAGTGGTTTGCTCAGCACTTGAAGTGCCATCACCCCTCTCTTCTCTGATTTCATGTTGATGGTTTCATAGCAAGGAAAGTTTTTATTAAAAGATTTTTTTAATGAATGATAGATTAGAATTATAAGAGAAGGAAAGGAGGGTTTTTTTGAACAGACTCAAGGGAAGACTAAAATTGGGGAACTAGTTGAATTTGAGGATAACTGACTGATGTGGAATTGCTTACTTATTAGTACTAATAATGTAATATTGGTGTACTAATAAATACTCATAATGGATTATTAGGACTAATAAAGTACTGATAATGGACTATGGGTACTAATAGGTACTAATAATCCATTCTTAGTACTAATAATGGATTATTAGTACTAATAAATACTAATAATGAGTACTAATAATTGATTATTAGTACTTATTGGTACTAATAAACCATTTTTTGTACTAATAATTGATTATTAGTACTAATCATTGATTATTAGTACTCTAATTGATTATTAGTACTAATCATTGATTATTAGTACTCTAATTGATTATTAGTACTAATCATTGATTATTAGTACTCTAATTGATTTTTATAACTTCCCCACAACCCATGTACAACTGCATTGCAAATGCATCTCAACTTCTTTGCACAAACCACATTGTTCTTGATGTAGCAATGTTTTTTCATTGATCATGTGCTTATTATGTCTTACACACAGCCCAAATTGTGTTTTCATACTTGGAAAAAAAAACTTGTGGCTTGGTATTTATACCTGTGTTATGAAAATGCATAAATTCAATGAAGGGTCTTTATGTTTTCAGATATCTGTAGATGTGTGGGATGTATGTAACATAGTGGACACTTATATCTTTTGTATTGAAAGTGAATTCAATGAAGAATCTGTGTTCTTTCAGATATCTATAGATGTGTAGGAAGTACACCAGTATTTAACATAGTGGGTAATTATATCTTTTTTATTGAAAGTGATTGCCTTTTGAACTGAGCTACCTTATCTCCTTGATGTTATTTTGTTTTTTTGGCCGTAAATGATGAAATGGTACTAAATCACCCACCATAACCACCTTGTGAATAACCACCTTGCTATCTGTCAGGTGGCAGATAGGCATCTGGGAATTTCTGGGAATTCTCACAAAATAACACCATTGCCAGTCCAGGACAATTTCAAAGTGTTTACATATAGGTGAAAATTATATATATCCATTTCAAAGAAATCGCCTAATATTATGTGGTCAACAGGGAACCTCTTGGACAGTATTTTCAAACTTATTCTCATGTGTTTGTGATAACAGTTACTCTGTGATAACACTTAATCAAATATAACCACCTCCCTCAACAACACTGCCAGGGTAATGGCCTAGGTTGAATTCATCCCAGGTAAATTGGGATTCACTCACCCTATTTGAGCTTGTTTGACGTCAACTGATGAAATATACAGCCCCTTGGGTATGGTGGCAGTGCAACCACCCTTAAGACTCATTATTGATACAATTGCTAGCTAGTTTACTGCATGGAACAAAATCAGGCTCCAATGAACAGCTATAGACATTGATTCAGGAAATGGGACAAATTTACCAAATAAATTCAAATAAATTAGATGGCTTGATTCACAAAATTGGACACAGTAAAAAAAAAGGGATTTGATGCAGGTGAAGGAATCATCACCATATTAAAGTAGTGGCAATGGAAAGCTAGCTAAATTTACTGTCTTGTTACCCTGATGTTGGTCACCAATAACTCAGGACCAACCAAGTAATAGTAGGAAAGCCCCTGCAGGTCATAAGGATTGGCCATGGCAGTTTTGAATAGTCATTGCAGTTTTGAATAGTCATTGCAAACACATTGACTGTGGTAAATTGAAAGCATAAAAAAGCTCCCAAGGTGCTGCAGTTTTTGCTAATTGTGAACATATATCAAAAGGTATCCCAGATTCAACTTCACAGGTATTGCATGGGATGATTAAACACATTGTGCGCCATGCCCCTCATTGTTTTTCTTAACATCCTAGACCCTCCTTGAGTCCTTCAATCTGTGAAGTGACAAATAATTAATTCTCAGATCATAATGATTGAAATACCACTCCAAATTGACACTCCAAGCCAGCTTGGTCCAAGAAATATCCAGACTGTCCAGCTGTATAAAAATAGAGATTGTTTCTGGCAATAATGAAGTAAAAGAAGATTTCCCAAATGGCTTAGCAGATGTCTTGACACCAGTTGACAGGAAATTAAAGCAACAAACAACATTTCTTGATGATTGTGATTGCAGGTTAGTGAAGAGGAGAAAATATCCAGGGTAGTCTGAGTGACTGATATTTAATATTGATTCAAATGTAGGGAACCATAAATGATACATATAATTATAATACATAGATGATGGATATAAAAACATAATGAAAAATAACAAGCTTGATTTTCAATCTTCTTCATCAATCCACTCATCCTCGACCTCAGCATCCTCACCATCATGTGTTCCTACCTCATCCAGGACTGCTTCCTCCAAGTTTTCATCAATGCTCACTCCAGCTGCATCTCCCTTCCCATTACTGATTTGGTTAATCAAGCCATGCCATTCGGAGATCTGATCCTTGTTTGAAAATGGCTGGCACATATTCCACAGCCATATTACGTCTTCCGACCACCGTTCAACCACTTCTTGAAGTGCCAGAAGCTCCAACACTAATTCACCTTTTACTATCCTCATTTTCTGGCTCCGGCTGATCCCTCCCAGATGCATATCATCAATGTGATCAAATGGGACCAAAGACTCTTCCTCGCCAGCACGATTAGAATCAATTAGTCTAGAAAGTAAATCAGAACCTAAATACCAATCATGTTAGCCATTTATGAGGTACTGGCTGAGGAGAAAAACTTGTAAAACACCCACGGTTGGCAAGGTAATGGATAGTTTTTAGAATTTGGGAATGCTGTGCCGCTGCCCACCCCACTGCCCGGGCCAACTCTTGAGCAATGAGCTGGAATTCCTCTTGAATCCGACTCAAGATCAGTACACAGTTGATTCCAGTTCGTACATCAGGATTGATTGCCCATGGCGATTTCGAGTGAAAGTATAGCCCATCATTCCAGAATTTATTGTCCAGCGGCATAGATGCAAATACCTCATAGGTCAATTTGCCCTCCAATTTGGATACAAATTGGTTCGGAAATTTCGCCACATAGTTCGCGTAGCACTGGTTAAAGTTTGAAATACTTTTCTGAACAGCTGGTCGGCGCGATTGAATGGCCTTGAAGATCTTTTCTTTCAACTTGGTCCCTAGTCGAACTCCTATTGTTCATGAGTTAACAATTGGCTGTTTTTCGGCATGCAAGTGGACCGAATGAACAAACAAATCCGATTTTGCATCCCACAGGAGAAGTAAGAGTCGCTCCTCCTCATGTCTTGGTGTTCCTGTAAATGGTGGTGTGATATTCAACACCAAGTCCTATACAGCAAAAGAAGAGAGGAAAAATACCTTCACTATTCACGGTCTGATGCAACTGCTCGGCCTCCTTTTTCAACTTCTCAGACTGCTCCTTGATATTTTTGAGCAGCTCGGAAACCTCCTGCTCAGTTGCCAGGAAGGCCTCTGGCCCCATAAGTCGCTTCCTAAATTATATGTTGGTATTAGTTGTTAGGTTGTTAGTATTGGTGTACACGGGTTGCACTTATTTCAAAATCCATCAGCTACCTACCTCATTAGTTCAAGTACTGCCTCTTCTTTATAAAACTTGATCAACCTTTCCCTTTGATCATTCTCCTCCTCGGTATGGTTGGCCTGAAATGCACGCTGGTTTTTCCACTCCTCCATAAAGAACTTGGTGGTAAAATTTTGATTGTTCTGGCAATGAGGGTTAGTCATATCAAGGAGGCCAGCCAAGATAGTCCGAGTATCCCAACGTCGCTTCACTGCATTATTGAACTTCTTTCTTAACCACAAGACTAATTCGTTTGTTTGTTTGATTCAGAACGGAAAGCTTCAAATAAACGTGCAGGTTGGACTTACTCAGTTGGGTTCTACCCTTGAAGTTGTGAAACTTGAGCCAATGGGCTATTGCTGCAAGTCTATGATTACGAGTTGCATATCGTAAAGGGCTGACCAGAGGAGATAGATAGGACCACATCCGTTCAAGTCCTTCACCGTCTGAGAGCCCCCAGCCAACATTATACCGTGGATTGTAGTCTAATTGGCATACCCAATTATGTACATATGCATGGAATATTGAAGTCCCAAATTGGATTCGACTTCGATCTGAGTTAAAAAGGTTGCGCTGAAAAAGGTATAATTAAATAAAAATAAGAGAAGCACATTTCCAGATCAAGACAGAGGGAGAACTCACAAGGGAAATAAACTTGTCAAGCGAACATCCTATATCATATAGGATACCCACTTGACGGGTTGGCTCAATAGAATCCAATACCTTTTTTATCAGTGCACAAGGTAGACTTCGCTGCTCGCCAGACTTGTAGATATTTGCAAGGTAGACTGCTGCATTGTGGCAGCAGCAACAGCCCATCAATCTGGTGTCGTCGCATCCTTTCCAAGTAGACTCGTTCCTCTTATCATCAGCTGCCTTGTGAGCATCAACGCAACAATCAGCCTGGAAATTGTTTTATTAAAATTTCAGCAGAATGAAATTTATCCTGGTTCAAATGAATTAAACTTTACCTTTGCAGATGGCATATTCTCAAGCTCTTTTGTCCGTATGACAAATCTCATATCTTCCACTGCTTGATGTTGAAGGAAAATACGAGGGGTACTGATGGTTGTGTCGCGGCTGGCTTTGGAGTGATGACGATGCTGGAAATTTCCATCCAAGCACAGGATTAATTGATCCCTGGTAGCTGGCGGGTACTAGTTGGTGTTTGAGGGCTGGGGGCCAAAGCAAGCTGGACAGGCTTCCCAGGCAAGTTGCTCCTGTTCTGAGAGTTTCAACGCTGAAATCACAAGAGAGTGTGTCATGTTGTTCAATTCGCGGAACAGGTCAACAGCTGTTGAGAATGGTTTGCGGAGCTCTCAAGCCTGATGAGTGGTAGCTGATGATCAGGTAACATGATGAATGATAGATAAAGAATTGAAGGCAAAAGTTTACTTACGTGTTTACGATTCTTTGCAAAAAGTCGCTCTGATCTAGGCTCAAGCCAGTCTTTGAGTGCCAAAGTGAACGGCATACATCCAACGTGAGAATGGTTCCACAAATCGTTATGGAATATCATTAGCCGCATCGAGAAAGCTGTTTGCGGCTGGATGGGGGAGCCTGGAAGGTAACCCAGTTGTAGCAATCGGACCGAGTCGTGAGTGCAGTGACAGAATGTAACTGCTGCCCGATTCTGACCTGAGGATTAGTTTGAAGATTCAGCTGGGCCAGAATGGCTCTATTCTGATTTTGTAATACTCACCCATAATATCAACTAAATCTACAACTTGTTTGGTTGGAATTTGAGGTGGACATCAACAGTTGACAAAGGATTTGGCGGCATTGGGTCCCGACCAGTTTTCCGTTTCCTGTTTCAAGGCCATGTATGTTGGATGTAACACTCGCATCACCAAGGCCGAGTTGAACTGTTGTGCTTCTCGTCGATGTTGTTCCATTCGAGATTGAATGGCCTCGTCTATATGATTTGGTGGGGGATCATCGTTCAAGTTAACCCAGCTTGAATAGTTGTCTTCAATATTATCTGGGTTGTCTGGGTTGTGGTCGTAGACTGGATTGAGAATTTCTTCCTGTCTTAAATGATCTGACTCCATCGTTTGATGGTTTGCTCGTTCAGTTTGCCGTTGGGCCGCCTGTTGTCGAGCTCGTAACCGGGCAAGCATTGCAGAATTTCCGTCTGCATTGGCCCTTCGTCGCAGTTGATCGGCGCGGGTGCCACTGACTGGTATCCTCAAGGAGTAACGCATTGTTGATCCAATAAATTAATGTGATGTCCATCCAGTCAACTTTCTATTGATGAGAGGTAGTTAGCTGACAAGAAAAGCTATTGTGAGTTATAAGTTTCTTACTTAATTTTGGTGTGGTGATTTTTGGAGTTTGGTGGATGAGGTTGGATGGTGGTCGGTTATGATGGTGTTGAAGGTGTTGAAGGGTAGTAAGGGTATTTGTTACATATAAAGGGGTGGGTTATGTTACAACTTGGCCGCGCGGGACTTGTAGAATTTTTGAGTGGGGTATTGGCGAGATATTGGTGACATGTGTAACGTCCCAAATATTTCATTTGACAGTGCCAATAACCCGGTGAGCGTACCGTAATCGCACCCCGCCAACTACCTGTTTAGTATATACACAAGGTGTGGCCACGGGTGTTTAATCTAGTACACCACGGACGCATTCGGGCGCCTTCAAGACATCTTTTATTGACGCCTTGAAGGCGCCTTTTTCCCATTCAATGCCCCGTCAGGAGGCGTTTGCGTTTTCAAGGCGCCTTGGAAATCAATTGAATCCAAGCGCAGTGAAGGCGCCTTCGAGCCGCCTTCACGACGACCCCTAAGCCAAGTCGTCCCCAAGGCGGATCTCATCTGCCTCTGAGACGACTGCCAAACGCATTGAAGTCGCCTTATAGGCGACTTCAAGACGCATCTTAAGTGTCGTCGTCCGGGCCGACTTAGTTTTTCCTTGCAGCCCGCCCGGCTACAGGGCAGCTGGAAATGACAGCCATCGAGCTTCTGCTCGATGGCACCGTTTTATTTTCGAGCTTGTGCTTGATGGCACCCTTGTGTTTGTGGAGGAAGAAACCCGCGTCGGGTTTTATGCATTGCATAGAGGATATTGGTATTGTAGCTTGTATGTAGAACTAAATAAGTAATGAGAACAAGATCGGGGGTTTTTTTTTCGCGTGTATATTTTGTAGGGGATGGATAAACAGGATAGGAAGGGGGAGGGGGCACAGGGAAAAGTGAGGAAGGGAAAGGAGGAAGGGGGAGGGGGCACAGGGAAAAGTCAGGAAGGGAAAGGAGGAAAGGGGATGGTTCAAACCAATCCCTCCTCAGCATTCACAGCCTGATTCTCCAGAGCTACCCGTGCAGCGATGATCGCTTCGGTAGGGAGCTGTTGCTCCTCCTCGGTCCAGTCGTTGATGGTTTTGATGCCGTTCCAGAGCCGCGCATCCAGCTCAAGCACGAGGTGTCCAAACACTGAGTTGTAAACTCTCGATTTATGGCGACGTACTTCGAGATCGTTGTCGATGTCGTCCCAGGCACAAGCAACCTTGTCGGTGGGGTTGGCGATCCGTTTAAGTCGGTTGAGGTTCATCATGTTTCTAAGATAGGCCACCCTTGCCCGGCGTGGTTGAGTAATTCGAGTATCGGTCGGGATTTGAGAAGGAGAGACCTCCTTGAAGCAAGAGTCCATGGTTAGGTATAGATCGGCTATGAGCTTGTCGAGCTTGGGAGGTGGGATCGATGGGCTGCCAGAAATTCCAATGCAAAGCATGTTGGAAAATAGGCTCTTCTCACCCTTCAGAACGGTAGCGATGTGACGATCGAGTTCGGTTTTGTATCCAACGTCTTGGGAATAACCCCGTGGCATGTTTGCAGCCTTAAAGGCTGCGCTAGATTGATTGATATCGGCCTGAACCCTTGAGATGTTAGTTGAAATGTTATCTATCATAACTAAGATGATAGATATGACTGACCTTGACTATCATGAAAGGGGTTCTATCAACCTTTGACTTCTTCGCCGCTCGTCGGCCATAGGCGTCGATTTCGGGTCGTAATAGTGCATCTCGGATGCTATTGCGGATGAAGACTCAGAACGTTGGCGGGAATAATTCCCTGGGGCTTGAGGCCTGACTGTCGGAACTAGGAGGAGGTTGGGGCCTAAGCTGATTGTTGAGGCTGATGAGAATTGTCATCAGCCTTAGTTCCTCTTCAGGCATCTGTGGAGGAACTGTAGTTAGCAAATCAGGAAGAGTTCTGTTTGTGGGGGATATCACTTACATCCAAGAGGCCCTGAGCCCACTCGATCATCTGATCACTGAGTCGAAACTGATCTCCCATTGCTTGAAGGCGCGCTTGCACAGCCTCGAGTGATTGGGAGGTTAGCCGGCGACTAGAAGTCGATCTGGATGATAAGGAGGAAGGCCGGCTGGGTGGGACACTTGAGATGGGATCGGATAGGTCAGTGAGATCAGATAGTTGTGGGTCATCATGACCCCCAACTTGCAAGGCTGCCCAACCGAGGTTGTGATAATTTGAGGGGGAAGCAGCTAGACGCAACATGGGTTGGTTTCGGATCGGTCCTATTTGGCCTTTGCGGGTGGGTCCAAGAGGGGTCAACTCACCTACGCCTGCAGTATCGGCTCCGGTTGGAGCAGATACTGAGCCGTGTTGGTCATCCATCCATGGGCGAGGCGGTTTCTGCTGAGGGAGATTATCCTGCTGAGAATCCGAGTGCGGAGGAGGTAAGTGGGCGCTGTAGGTACTGGGCATTGCCGACCACGGCAATGCCTCGTGCGGTTGGTGATTGGGGACAGCTGGGGCATGGTGTGGAGGGGGTAGGGCAGGAGGATTTGGAGGGGGTGGGGCCGCAATCGGTTGATGATGGTGGGCTCCACGTCCATAGTCGGGTCCACTCGGATATCCGGTAACATCTGGCATTGCCCCTTCAAACACGGGCTGTGTCAGTGCCCGTCGAAACTTGTGTGATATTTGTTTGAGCTGAGGTACTTACCTGGATTCCTGCCGACTCCGGGTGGATGGATGTTGGTTGGTTGATGTCGGTTCGTTGGAGGAGTCGAGTGGTTCATGTCGGTGGTTGTCCGACTTGGTCGGGATATCCTATCTCCGGTTTGCAGGCTCAAAAAGCTGTGGCGAGCTGTCACTGGCTCATACAGTGACATTACACAGGTGAAACTTTCTCCTGTGTAATGCCACTGTATGACTGTCACTGGTCTTGGACAAGACCAGCTGAAAGTTTCACAGTCATCTAACTGTAGTGAAGAATAATGTTTGGATGAAGTTAAAATATTTTAATTAATTTAAACAAGAACAGGAATCTGAAACCTGTGCTTGTTTAAAATGACAAAATTTAGTGTGAAATATATACAGAAAGGTTGATTAAAATACTGAATTTTAATGAATTTTTGCCAATGTCAAACCAGTACAATAAACTTATCCTTGAACTTGTCTGTGTTCAAGGGTTTCAAAAATTTCCACCAATTTGAAACAGCTTGTTCACTGAACAAGAGTAAATTTATTTGTGTGAAACTTGTACTGAAAGGTCAAAGTATCAGAATTTTGGCTGAAGATAAATGTGATATCTGTACCAACTAGTACTTGAAAGTGTACAAGATCTTGAATCATGTTCAATGAGCTTGACTAAAATTATTTATTGGTGTGAAACTTGTACAGAACTCAAACTATTCAGTACAACCAAAACTTGTACTGAAAAAAGTGTGGAAATTGTACAGGACACTGGTAGTTTTGCAAGTATCTGATGGTCCAAAATGTGGCCAAGGCCTATATAATACTAAGTGGCCCTTCTTTTTCAGGTTTAATCATTCTATGACTGCCTACACACCAAGTTACCCTTTTTTTAAATCACCTACTATTCTTTTCCCTGTCTAATAAATCACTGAATTTCTTGACTTCAAATATCACTCAAGCCATCTGATTGTTGCTTGATACATTCAGATTAACCAATTGATATGAAAATCACAGGTAAGTTTCCACCTTAGTTTGATAGATTGGCTATCCCTCATGTGTGTTGAATGTTTGTTGCAGGCTTTGACTCAGTGGTTCAGCCTGATGGACATGAAAAATTTGTGTGTGTTTATTGCGGTGGGAAATCACTAGAGTTGAGGTATCTTCATCGGCACATGCAGACAACCAGTCATAAAGAGATGGAGTCTGCAGTGACTAATGCAATGAAGAAGCCAGATAATCTAACCGGCAATTCAGAAGGAACAACAAGCAGGCTTTCCTTGTATGAACCAGTGGGCCTTGAGCTGGAAGATTCCTATTCTGGGACCAGCAGGCTTGCAATCAATGAAGAGGATTTGGTTGGTCTGGATCAAAACCTCTACCCAAGTCATGATGAACTGGACAATCCTCCAGATAAATCCATAGCTCCATTGAATATGAATGAAAATTCTGGAATGGGCTTTGGTGGATCAGATGAAGGCTCAGATGAGCATTCAGAAGAATTGGGCTTGAGATGGGATGATTGGTTCATGGATGATCCCTTATCCTCTATGTTTCAATCCCAAATTGCTGACAAGTTGAATTTACCTGGGGATGAAAATGTTCCTGAAAATGAAGTGGACTTGGAGGCAAGTGGCCAATGGTATCCATTTCCAGATAAAATGGTATGTGTTTTTCCTGCTTTTATTCTGGAACATGATCTCCACCCTCTCAAACCTTACAATCTAGGCCATTGGTTATCTTCATCTCCACCCTGACATATGTGATTGTTTTCATTATTTTCTCTCATATGTCACTTCTATAGTATCTCATTGCCGCTCTTATACTTGGGCAGTTGCACCATATAATGTCACGGGCTATGTATCACCAGATCCGCTTGGTATTACAGCTTTGCCATGTGATTATTCCACACTGGGACACAATCAGGAGAAGAAGGGAGAAAATACGGAAGATGTTAAACATAAATATTATAGAAAATCTATCAGTCTTGAATAACAAGTGTTATTCACTCAGTGTGAAAGAAATCATTAGTCATGTGAGTCAGGCTTGAATCAGATAGAATAAATCAATTATTCCATCTGGGTTATTACTGACACATTAATTTATATGGTGATCCTATTTAGGAACTGGGAAATCCCTATGTCAATAAATATCTGGAATTCTATCCGCATGAGACGTATGGAAAGAATATACATTCCCTATATCAAAGTACTAAATGGCGTGAATGTTTGTCCAGGAAAGGAAGAGTACAGATGGTAGAAAATGTTCACAAACACTATTACATTTTTGAGCCCATCACACTCAAAGGCCCAGCACAGAAAGTAGTCATACCAATATTTCTCTTCAAGGTGGAAAATAAAATATATGCAAAATGTATTTCACCAAAGTTGAATGACTACAAACCATTATATGATGGCACACCCCAGCTGGCAATAATGATACCTAGTCATATCAGTTACAATTCACCAGAACTTCATACCATTTCTGTGGACGAATTTGACCTGATCTATTCAGAGTTTCCAGATATTGATGCAAAGAAATTCATTGACAAAATCAGCCATCAGATTATTGAAGTTGATGAATTTGGCCATCATTTTCCCATTCCTGTACCCAACCCCTGGAGGATTAAGGCAAAAGGCAAGGTGATCCGACATGTTCCTATTACACTATACTCAGATGATACATCAGGAAACCAATCTAAGAGATGGAATAAACATGTTTCATATTATTTCACTCTTAGTGGTCTTCCCCCATCACATAGCAACATGGAGTACAACTGCCATTTTGTATCTACATCTAATGTTGCTGGGCCGCTGGAATTGGGAGAGACAATTGTCCAAGAGATGAAGTATGTCTATTCTATCTTAACAGAAAGCAGGAAGTATTACCTTTTTAACTGATTTTGTATGAAATAGCTATTTGACAGCTGAGGGTATCTTCGCATATGATTCCAGTCTCCAAGAAGAAGTTTTGATCATGAGTATGGTTCTTTGCTATCTGGGTGACTCCCCAATGGCTGCAGAGGTGACAAATACTCCCATTCCGGGGAACTGCAAGAATCCATGCCGGATGTGCCATTTAAGGGTTGATGAAGTTAAAGAAAAGAGTAATTTGCATTACATATATCATTTCTTTGGCATCAATGGACTCCCAGTGCCACGGAGATGGTCTGAAACCATTCAGAAGACCAAGACTGCATGGAAGATTCTGAAGACCAAATCCAAGGCAGAATATGATAAACACATGAATGAATTTGGATTGGTTGACAAACTTCAAGATAAACTTATTGAATTGCGGCGCAATTCTCCTCATGAAAGGCAACAAATAGAGGCCATTGAACAAGCTGAACCTCACAGACTTTGCAATGTATTTACAAATCTCTTAGAGTTTGATGGATGCCAAGACACACCTGTGGAAAATTTACATGTCTTCTCCCTTGGAATTGTCAAGTATTTGGTAAGAGACTTCATGGAAAAACAGAAAGACCTTTCCAAGATGGAGGCCCTTTTCAACTCAGTTAACTTGGATGGCCTAAACATCCCACCAATCCAAGGCAAATACATGATTACCCACTGGAAAAGTTATGTAGGAAAGGAATTCAGGACCATAGTACAGTTGGCCCCATTTGTGTTCTTTCCATTCATGGATGAGTCCCAAAAGAAGATATGGATTCCTTTATGCACCATTGGAAGCCTAATATTCCAGACTACTATAACCAACATGGATAAATATATTTCTGAACTTGAAAAAAATATTCGAATATTGATGTATCACATTCTCATGATGACAGCACAATGGGCAAATAAGCCAAAGTTTCACATTTTGTTGCATCTCCCAGAGTCAATCAAGCGGTTTGGGCCACCAACATTATTTGCTACTGAGAAGTTTGAGAGCTTCAATGGGCGGCTCAGGCACACAGCTGTTCACACCAACAGGCTGAGTCCAGGACATGATATTGCAATAAGTTTCAGTAACTACCAGATCATGCGTTTGATACTTTAAGGTGGTTACATGTTTGATAATAATGAACAAGAGTATTTCCAAGCTTCAAATCAGGCGAGGTCTATATTTTCAGCAAACCCAGCAATCCAAAAAGCCTTGGGATTCAACACACCAAAAGGGATGGCCCTTGTACAATACCCCAGTGTGAAGTCATCCAAAGTGCCAGAAGATGAAACCGAACCTGTTCCACAAGAACTGCAGAGGTATTACCCAAACACCCAAATTCGCCAGGTCTGGACATTGAACCTCAATGATAAGGAGACAATTCAGAAGGACTCATTCATCATTGTCAGTAAGATTTTTTTTCACTTTATATATCAGATGTTAAAATTGAATGCAACACTGAAACAAAGTAATAACCTCCCAGGAAGATGACCATCACCGGAATGCAGGAATATCATGTGTAATTTCCATTTGGGAAGTCATCCACCCCAAATGTTACATCATCAAACTTGCTGAATGCAAACTCCATGGCTTACAGAAAGATTGCTCAATGAGAATTGTGCAAAAACAAACAAACTTTACTTACATTCCTGCTTCAGTGCGCCAGTTTGTCTTACCAGTTGTGATTTCATTCCCAAATAAACTGATTATTCTGTATTAAATTTTTCAGAAAATTCTTTGTTGTGTCAATGTACAACACAACTGCTTTGATGCTGGGTGTCAGGCAGGGGTATCAAACAGATCAAGAAGAAGCAGACAAGAGGGAACAAATGTTTCACGTGAAATGCATCACAAAGCCTACAACAGCTATCTCTTGAATGCATTCTCACATTGTCACCCTGCATTGAACAGAAGCATTTCCCAATTACAAGCCGACTTTATTACAGAGCATGACATGCAGACAGCTGCTTCTTGTGGTCAGAAAATATGGAATAATAGTCAGAGCAAAAAGAAGGGAAAGAATGTGGAATCTACAAGGAGATCCAACCACCCTCAATTCAGCCCCCAGGTTGAACCTAGATCATTGTATGACCCAAATTATAGCCCTAGTGCTGGATCACATTACCCCAATTTTAGCCCACATGCAACTCCAATGACATATCATCCCTCCCTCCCCCATTTAGCTTCAAGGTCACCATATCAGTCAACATCAAATCTATCTCAGCAACCCTATTTTAGCCCTCATATAGCTCCAAGGGAATCCAATAATCCACAATACCTAAATTATAGTCCTAGAGCTGGATCAAATTACCCCAATTTTAGCCCACATGCAACTCCAATGACATATCATCCCTCCCTCCCCCATTTAGCTTCAAGGTCACCATATCAGTCAACATCAAATCTGACTCAGCAACCCTATTTTAGCCCTCATATAACTCCAAGGGAATCTAATGACCCTCAACACCCAAATTATGGCCCTAGTGCTGCATCAAGCTCAAGGTACCACATGTGATCTTCTTCATGCCATGATATGGCCAATATTCTTTGTAAAACTTATGTATGCTGGTTTATGGCCAATTATGTCTTCAAAAACATTTATACAGAGTGTCCAATTACATGATCAAAAATTAATTCTTTACTTCTTGTGATCAGAATTTCATATACTCATTTTCCAGTATATGTTTTATTTATGCTGATTTATTGCTAATTTGATGATTAAATAATAGGTTTTTTACGCTGACTGTTGCCAAATTGATGATTAAAAAATTGTGTAATCACATTTCCAGTGTTTCTGGCATTCACTGCACAAACATCCCCCCTGAATGACTCATAAACCCCCGACGGGTTTTCAAGTGGGCTTGACAGCCTGTCCGGGGTTTTCAAGTTGACTTGAAAACCCTGGGCGGTCTTCAAGTCGACTTGAAGACCAAAATATGGTTTTCAAGTCGACTTGAAGACCAAAATATGGTTTTCAAGTCGACTTGAAAACCATATTGTGGTTTTCAAGTCGACTTGAAAACCATATTTTGGTTTCCTGTTCGACTTGAAGACCGGCAAGGGTTTTCAAGTTGACTTGAAAACCTTATGATGGTTCTCAAGTCGACTTGGAAACCCTCGGCGGTCTTCAAGTCGCCTTGAAAACCATCCGGGGTGCTCAAGTCGTCTTGAAGACGCATGTAATCCTGGCTTTCCCGGGCCAGGACCAATATTCGCCTTCAAGGCGTCTTTTCTCATGTATTCGTCTTGAAGACGAATCACATGTCCCTGAAGTGCACCCGTGGTGTAGATAGTAAAAATATGTGTATGCATATAAATGTATAAGATATTTATGATCTACTAGTGTGAGAATATGTAATAATATGTAAAACCATAATCCTGTAATGACAGATCTTACTCCAACCCTCTGGACATACTTGAAACAAGCTTTGCTGCACAGTGACTGTGCACCAAAAGTCACCCTGAAGTAAGCTTCAAGTAAGAACAAAGCTGGACTCATTGTTGGTAGCCAGGGAGTTTTCTAGCCCTCAAACATCGACTAACTAAAATCTTCGTATGGTCTCGAATGGATGACCATGGCCACGCAGCAAGTGTATCGACGGTGGACATCGATGCCATCGAAAATCAGAAGGAGAACATCCAACCCATCAAGTCCGGTCGATCAGCAGCCCAGCTGGTCTCACTCTTCAACCCGGGTTCTTCTGCTTCAACACTTACTCATCCCTCTAACTCTTACAATCCAATTAATCTAATCGAACATCGCAAACTATCCCATGAAAAATTTCAGCATCGTATTCGCCTGCTCGAGGACGCCTTGGCATCCAAGCCAATATCAAATCCTCAGGATAAATCAATAGTTGAAGAGCTGCTCAAAGACCCATTGGATATCTATCTTCAGTAAGACACTGTCTCCCTTTCCTTTTATCGATTTTGATGTCTGATCCATCAAATAGATACATTCGATGGACGATCGAATCTTATCCGGCAGGGGGAACGAGTGGCGAATCCAGACTGATCCCATTACTAGAGCAAGTCACCCGGAAATTCTTGAAAGATGAAAGATACCAACAAGACGTAAGGTATCTAAAATGCTGGATATTCTATGCAAACCAAGTCAACACAACCACAACAACAACCGACCAAAAAGGTTTATCATCATCTGTCATCCCCAATAACACGTCGTCAAAACTTGTATTAAATTATGTTATCCACAATCGAATTGGGACAAAATTCAGCCTACTATATCTAGAATACTTCAAGCTGTTTGCACCGATCCAAAGATTGAGATCAAACGAAGAGGAGCGACACAAGCTCGAACAGGTCTTGAAATTTGGTATCTCCCAGACGGTAGATGATGAGTTGAACCCTCAATTGATCGATCTCCTGAACCAAATTCAATCGATAACCAAGAACGATTTGAAGGCCAACGATCAGGCGAAGGGCAGGTCTGAAGAAGGTTCAAAAAAGCCGGTAAATCCAGGGCCGAAGGTGATCAATTCAAAAGCCAAGACAAAGATGAAGATCTTTGAAGACGTTGAAGGACATGCGGGGAGGAGCCATGTAGACCCCCAAGGATCAGAAATAGCTGAATCTCTGGCCGAGCCCCCGTTCTCCTTGGTATCCAAATGGGATAGCATCGGCACGGTCCATTCGAACCGGAAACAAAACACCCTCAATCCGTCAACTTGGAAAGGCCAGAAATTACCCATGAAGCCCCCCAAACCGTCAGCGGCCTCCTCCAGGAATCCACTCTCCGACCCCTCCCCCATCATCGCTACTAGTCTCGATCGACCCCCTGCTGCCTCAACTCGATCCAAAATCAAAGTTTATGAGGATCACTCTTCGGTTAGTCTCTCTCAGCTTTTGAACCCCTGCAGAATACTTTTGAATTGAGAGCTTGCCTTCAATTCAATCTTGTTTTCGATTTTCAGGATCATGAGCAACAAACGTCAAGCCAGCAGAAACCGTCACTTCTCCACGAATCTGATCAACCAAGCTCATCAACAGGTGTAGCCAACCTTAATGAAGATCGCAGGGATGAGCAACTCGTCAATCCTCATCTGTTGGACGACTTGTTGACCTCTGAGATTGAAAGTCAAGTCCATGCGATTCATCAGCAGGTCTCTGGTGATCACGATCAACCTCAAGTGTTGAAATTTGATCCTCTTCAATTCCTTTCCTAACTACAAAGATTTTTTTGTAATAGTCCAGAACACCTTTTCAAAATTGAGGGATGGATTGGGTAGGTGGTCATTGAAGATCAGATGATGGGTAAGAATAGGCCTACTCTTATGTTTGTGATATACAAGTGTTTTCTTTTTGTATTTTTATGGACTGGGTCGCACCAAGTAATCCTGATAGATAAGATCACTTGAGAAATACGGAGATTCGGTGATTGTAACGAACTTGATTCTGCGTTGTGGTGCATTCAAGATGCATAGTGGGAAGGGCTCCTGGTGAGATGAGGGTAAATCATTACAGTGTCTTCACCAGTTTTTTTCATTTAGAAAGTTTTTACTGATCACAATGGCCATCATCCCAACCATCTTTCCAACGTTTGGAAACAAGACTACAATCGAAGGGTTTTTTACCCAAGCGCTCGTTGACCTCATTATGAGCGTCACAGAGCCAACGCTCTAGCTGGGAGCGATTGTCGGTTTTAAGAGGGAAGCGCTTGAGATAGTCCTGGAGATGAGAGGCGCAGGGCTGGCAAGGGTAGATAGTAGCAAGAGAGTTGATAAGTTGGCGGACGGAGTCTTGTTGGTCGGTGCTCGGCCGCTCGACGGGGTAGTAGGACCCGATCGTGTGCAGTAAGGTCCAGGTATGTCGACCTAATCGCTCCGAATCCGCCGGACAGTCTGCCCGGTCTTCCACTACCGTCCGTCCCCTCGTCTCTTCCTCTACCCGAACTTCGCTACTCCCCTGCCTCATATCCTTTTTTGCTTGCTTCGTCCACGCTTGAAACCCGCTACACGCCTTACACGGCTTCCCATCCGGCCCTAGAACGACTCCTGAATGTGTATCTCCTGTATTATTTCGAAAGGTTTGACGGGTGGAGTTAGTTATCTCATCTCTACAAGAAGCAGCCTAGAGAGTCGGATCTGGAGAAACGGGCTCAAACTTACGCTTTTTACTACTTTGATTTGGTGGTGGTGGTGATGGAGTTGAGGAGGAAGAGCCCGAGAGGGTAGACGAAGTAGAAGGGTCCATTGGTTGAGTGTTCTGGTGTACTGAACTAGAATTTCCTTGGTGATTCTGCTCTGATCTAGAGCCAAGTCTGTCGGGCAAGCCAGCTCAGCTCTGACTAGACCCGCCGCAGTCACTTCCGAATCTTGATTTCTGCATCCACAATCGTTTCGCTAACTTTTCCGCAACTGCGGAGGGGTTAGTGAGCACAATGGTTTCTGTAACTCCCAAGCCAGGCATCCCCACACTTGGGGACTCTTCAAGTCGTTTGGTCAACGGGGTTGGGAATTGAGCAGCTTGGGTAAAACTTACCTTACCAAGTTTTTTTAGAGGTCCCTAAATTTAGGGACCTCTATTTAGAAACTTAAAGATTCTTCACTTAGGGCCTGTACCATAGCGCCTCCCAGCCCGCTGTTTTCTGTTTTTATTGGCCAAAAACGTTTTTGACCAAAAACACGTACCATAGGGGCTTATTTCAGATCAAATCAAGAAAACGATTTTGTACATTTTTTGCCTGTTTTCAGAAACACCCCCCCCCCTGTAAGGAGTGGAATCTCCTTCACTGTTGAAGTGGCTCAAGAGGGGCACAAAGGCACAGTTCTATGACCAGGGACTGTATTTCAAGATGAGCAGGAGCTAGCTCAGAGAGATGTGTCAGTCTACAGGGATCTCTCTTACAACTAATCAGTAGAAAGAGAGAAGGGAAAAGTGAAAGGGGAATTGGCTTACCTAGCTCAGAGAGATGTGTCAGTCTACAGGGATCTCTGCTGAGCTAGGGAAGGAATTGGATGAGACTAAGTATCAGGAGGATTATGTAATCTAGTGATGACTATGTGACAGCTTTGTGAGACCCCAAAGGAGGGGGCTTACACCCCCCCTGTTTTTGAAAACAGTTTATGCCTCATCCTTCAATTGCCACTCACAAGTCACACCGGTCTCAGCATGTCCACCCAACAACACAGCCAAAAAAATCTACCAATTTATCCTGATCTCTTCAATACTGCTTCACTCCCAGGCACATCCAATCTTTCAGATGACCTTTTGCCTCCACCTCTCAACCTTTCCGACAACTCTGATGATAGTAATCTTGTAGCAATAGTTCCACCAGCTGCCTCGAAAACCACAACACCAAAGACAATCAAGAAAAAGAAGAACAAGGCACCAACTCTGAATACACCAGCAAGCTCTCAAAAGCCTCCATCATGCACTCCAAAGACTCCAGGATCAACTCAAAAACCATGCGAGGCTAGTCCTGAAAACGAAATCTGCAAGGCACCCCACATATGGACAGCCATACAAAAAGAAAGACTTTTGAATCTTATAGCTATTGAAATAGCTGCTGGTTGAGATTGCAACAATGGTAATTTGCAGAGGCTAGGCTGGACAAATGTGATGAATTCTTTCAACAAGGAATTTGACCTCAATCTCACTCGTGACCAAATCAGAAATCAGAAGAATTCTATCCGATCCCTGTACTTTGACTACAAATTCCTGTGCAACCAGTCTGGATTTGGATGGGACATTGAAAAAAAAATGGTCACCGCTGATCCAAGGGCCTGGAGTGAGCTAATCCAAGAACATCCACGACACAACTTTGGGAAGCTCAAAGATAAGCCGTTTCCCTTGTACAAACTTGCAGAGCAAGTTTTTACCGGAACATTTGCAGCTGGTGAACCAGCTGGAAAGTTTCTCCCACCAACCGAGGACCCTGGTACAGTAGGCAAAGCTTCCAGCAGTAACTTGGTAAGGAAAAAACAAAAACAGAAAACAAGGTCTCTGGTTTCAAGCTCATCTGACAATAGCAATGTTGAATTAGCAAATGAAAAGCCTACTGACTCATCAACGTCTCAAGCATCAACAACCTCCAGCAAGAGAGTTCGAGAAACTAAGGGCTCTGTTCTGACTAAGAGTATCAATAGCTTGATTGGTGCAATCCATGATGCCAGTACAACTTTGGCGAATTCAAACATGCAACCATCTCAACCACACATCTCAGGCACTTCAATCCTTTCCTCTGTCTCATACAATCAAGAGACCATTGGAGAACGCGCACTGAGATCACTGGCCAAAAATTTCTACAAGAAAGTCGATGATGCCAACTATGTTCGATTTGTCTTTGTTCTTGAGGATGAAAAGAACGCTTCAACTTTCTTGTCTTTGATGCAAACCTCAAAGGAAATTTGCCTCAAGTGGCTTGATCAAAAAGTCAAGTCTGCAGAGTCTAATGTAAGTTGTCAACTTTCATCGTTGGTTGTCATTTTTTTGCTGTAATTGATCTTCTTCCTTACTCCTCTCCAAAACCAACAATAGATTTGAAGTGTTTGCCAATTCTCATAGCGGCTAAATCAACGACCATAAACCGTTTCATTCCGATGCTCAGCTCTGTCTACCTTTCTTTTTCCGAGCTCGCTAAATCAACAACCATAAAAATCAACGACCATAAACCGTTTCATTCCCATGCTCAGCTCTGTCTACCTTTCTTTTTCCGAGCTGTCTTGTCTGGTGTGGAAGTTGATGAATCTGTAAACCTGACAAAAAGGAACACATTTTTGTCAACACCGGCAACACTGTTATTGTACTCCTAAGCTTGAAGTTAATATTGAGGCAGTTAGATCAATCACTGAGCCCCCAGAAGCCTAATCTCTAAGATCCATCACTGAGCTCGTCAATTGCTGAGCTCGATCTCCATTGCTGAGCTCCACATCTCAATCGCAGAGATCGAGCTCACTTGCTGAGCTTGATCTCAATTGCTGAGCTCCACAGCTCAATCGCTGAGCTCCAGCTCACAGCTGAATTGCTGTGATGGCTCAACGAGGATGAAATGAAGATCAACTGTGGCTTTAGAACAATACAAAGATCCTACAATAAATTGCTAGTATAGGAGACATATTGGTCCCACAACTTCTTAGCAAGTCGATCTCGTCGGATTTTCATAGCTGCATCCTCCTGGGAATTACTGTAACAGTTTTTTGAACCAGATTCAGAGGTCCAGTGTTCAGTATCATTTTCATTGGCAAGGAGAGATTCAAGTGATTCATGTTTTTGTATGAAGTTCCAGAGGCAAGAGAGTGCATAAATCAGTTTTATTTGCTTCCCAAGATCAATCTCTGGTGCCGTCTGGAGGATTGAAAATTTTCTCTTGATGGCGCCAAATAGTTGTTCAACAATCTTTCTGAGTGAAGCATGTTGTAGGTTATAGATTTCCTTTGCTGTTGATGGTCGCAGTCCAGAAGCAGCTTGCTCTTGGAGATGATATCAAACAGCTCGATAAGGTGTCATCAGGCCTGGCTGCAACCCATATCCTGCATCAGCAACAAAATATTTTCTCTCCGGTATCCTCAAGCCCTTCAATTTTGCATTGTTAAATACTTGTGTATCGTGAGCACTGCCTTCCCATCCAGCAAGAACATATACAATTTCAAAGTTGAAATTCACAGCAGCTAAGATGTTCTGAAAAATACGATGTTTTTGGTTTCACCAAGGTGACTGGAGGTTCAGAGGGATGTGGGCAGGAACAATTACCCCATCGATAGCACCCAAGCAATTCTTGAATGGTGTGTACTTGGGATTCTTGCGGATATGGTCAGGGAGGCCTGTTGTTGATGGGTTGAACTTTACATATTGGGGGTATAGCATAAAGAGAGCCTCCAGAACGTCTGCAAAGTATCTGTGATAATTAAAAAAAACTCAGTATAAACGTTCTAGTCAAGCCATTCATAAAATCACTTACGACAAAACTTCACTGCTGTTTGCCGCATTGAGTTATTATACCATACAATATCCAGAAAAATGAGAACTTGCTCTTCAACATTCACTGATCTGCCATCGCCAAGGAGCCCAGTATCTCGGAATTCAGAAACCAACTTGTCAAAGGTCCCTCTCTCTAGTCCTGTGATTTCAAAAAAGAGTTCAGGCCTTGCTACTTCCAACAGGAATTGGACATATCAAGCTTTTCCACCATCACTGTAATATGGGGCCCCATCACTATAATAATAATCTAGAACCATAATTGTAGCTGTTGCTGCTGCTGCTGAGATTAAAAGGAATAATTCTGATGCTGCCAATGACATAGTGAAGTTCTTCGAGGTTGTGTGGGTGAAACAGGTGATGATGTGTTTGGTTGGTGCTCCAGTGGTTGATGGGGTGAAGTGGGTGTGTTGTGGTACGCAATTTTGTAAAAACTGTTTTCAAAAAAGTGCATATTTAAAAACAGGCAAAAACAATTTTGAAAACTGGGCCGCGCTGTGGTACAGGCCCTTAAAGAGGGTTAAAGAGCCCGCTTTGTCTCTGTAAGAGCATCTCCAATTGTCTCAATAAGTCGGCTTGATAAGCCAACTTTATCGAGACGTTGCACACTCGTGCGCTCGATAGTGCACAATAACTGTTGAATCGATAAAATTCTCGATAGAGGTCCATAACTTTATGGACCTCTATCGAGCTTGATAAGGTAACTCGTGATTATCTTTCACAAGTCAATCCTCCCCCCATTTTACACCCCTGAGAGATCCCCACCCATAAAAACCCACCCCGTGTAGTGCTCCCCTGCAACTTGAGTTATTGAACTCGAGTTGCAGAGGAGCACGAGTGTGGAACAGCTCGATAACCCAGCAATAGAGCCGGGTTATCAAGCCGCAAGTGGGGACACTCTTGATAAAATAACTGTCAAGCTCGCTAAGAGCTCGACAGTTGTCGAAAAGTTATCCAAACAATTGGAGATGCTCTAAAGCTGACTTTTACTGAGCCAGTTGCCGAGACGACTGCGGATTCTCTGAAACACAATTTGACAAACAAGACAGTGTCCCAATCATGTTACAGAGTAGAATAAGGGGTTTCAAAGTTGGCAGGTTGCGCATGCAAGTTGACATAGCAAGTCAAATTTTGCGGGGCGACTTGCATGAAATTGGGCAAGCTGCTCTGGCAAAAAATGGGTGCATGACAGCTTGCCTCGACAAGACAAGTCATCCCTCCTTGCCCAATCGCTTCATATTCAACTCATCAAAACTTCTGCAAAAAAATATGGCAGAAGTACCAGCAACACCTCTCAACTCAGCTCCTAAAACTAAGACAAATACCAAAAAGAAAGCAGTCCCCTGGGACCGAGATGGTGCCAATGGTGGTAATAGTAGCATGGAGATTGCCCTGGAATGGCTCTCATCCGATTCTAACTACCAACGATGGAGGGGGGATCTCGAGGAAGGAAAGACAAAGAAGGCCTTATGTTCAGAAATACTTCAAATCATGATTGCAAGTGGGATCACCCACCGCGATGTTAAAGGCAAGTACCCCAGCCCAGTTAAGTATTCTAACTTATTTACTTAAATGTTGATTGAACGGTCCTCTTAGGCATCACTCAAAAGATTAGTGATCTCCAGTCCTCATACAACACCGCTTGCGACTGGAAGAGGAATACTGGGGCAGGAATTCTTGAAAGTGATGCAGTCAATGGAGTCAAGACTGTCGATGGTATGTGAAGTTCAGACTTTCTTTCCTTATGAAGATGTGCTGAAATCTGTTTCTTGTTTCTAGATCAAGTTCACCTCTTATGTCGATACTGGGACATTCTTGATCCAGTTATGGGATTAAGGTCGGTGGCCGAACCACTCTATACTGGGCGTTGATAAACGCACGCCAACGGCGCACGCCAACGCCAACCCTGCACGCCACTTTTTTTTGGCGTGCGGGGCCTACACGCCAAAAAAAATTGGCGTGTAGGGTCTACACGCCAAAAAAAATTGGCGTGTGAGACCCACACGCCAATTTTTTTTGGTGTGTGGGCCCCGCACGCCAATTTTTTTGGCGTGCGGGTCCCCCCTCGCTCACGTAATCAAATGGGAGGGCCCATTCGATTACGTGAGCGGGCCGGCTGACGAGGTTATACAACCTCGTCAGCCGGGAGGACTTCCTCCCGGCACGAGGCTGTATAACCTCGTCGGCCGGGAGGACTTCCTCCCGGCCGACGAGGTTATACAACCTCGTCGGCCAGGAGGAAGTCCTCCTGGCTGACGAGGCTGTATAGCCTCGTCGGCCGGGAGGACTTCCTCCCGGCTGACGAGGTTATACAACCTCGTCAGCCAGGAGGAAGTCCTCCTGGCCGACGAGGCTGTATAACCTCGTCGGCCGGGAGGACTTCCTCCTGGCCGACGAGGCTGTATAGCCTCGTCGGCCGGGAGGACTTCCTCCTGGCCGACGAGGTTATACAACCTCGTCGGCCGGGAGGAAGTCCTCCCGGCTGACGAGGTTGTATAACCTCGTCAGCCGGCCCGCTCACGTAATTGAATGGGAGGTCCCATTCGATTACGTGAGCGGGATCCTCCCACACGCCAAACAATTGGCGTGTGGGAGCCGCACGCCAATTGTTTGGCGTGCGCTCCCACACGCCAATTGTTTGGCGTATGGGAGCGCACGCCAAACAATTGGCGTGCGGGGCCCACACGCCAATTTTATTTGGCGTGCGGGGCCTACACGCCAAAAAAAATTGGTGTGTGGGAACCACACGCCATTTTTGGCGTGTGGGTCTCACACGCCAAATAAAATTGGCGTGTAGACCCTACACGCCACTTTTTTTTGGCGTGTAGGCCCCGCACGCCAAATAAAATTGGCGTGCGGGTTGGTGTTGGCGTGCGCGCTTGGCGTGCGTTTATCAACGCCCCTCTATACTCAATCATCTGTTTCCAACCCAGAAGGCCAAACGGACGGCGCAACTGGTGGCTCTACAGGGAATGCGAACGATCCTCAATCTGATGATGAAGATGAGGACAGCTTTTCTGCTCAAACAACTGCATCGGCTGCTTTTGTTCCTACTCCTACCACCTCAACTCCAACAGTAAAAACTAAAAAAAGAACACCAATAAGGAAGAGATCGGCCACTCACTCAAGCAAGAGGAATGGAAAGGGGAGAAAGAAGGAAAGCCCTGAAGAATTTTACATGAAATCTGTCATGGCAAAGAGGCAGGCAGAATTGACTAAAGCCCAAGCTGAAGCTTCTAAGGCCAAAGTAAGCTACATGAAGGAGTTGAGAAAGCTTGGTCTTGAATTTTCGGAAATTCAACAGATGGTCAATCAAGAGTTCCCTGCCATTCCCGAAATTCTCACTGATTCTGAAGAGGATGCATCAGACTCAGATGCATCATCTTCCTAGTTACACTCAAATGTGATGTTTTTTTTCACATTGTCTCAATTGTGTAAATCAATCGATCAATATTTCCATTTCTTGTGTTTGGTTTTCAATGAGAGAACAATAAAAAAATTGATCGGAAATGATAAGTAACTAGATATCTACATCCAAGTAGTGTAAAACATCCCGAAAGACATGCTCGCGATGTTGATTTCCAGGACTATTAGACCCCCGTCTTGGAAGATCATCGTCATCAATTGATGCTGTTGGATCAACAACATCATGATTGATGGCTGGAGAGGTGTCTTTCAGTAGGAAGTTGTGGAGGACCACACAGGCGGATATCCACTGTGTGATCCTCTTCATTGTTTCTTCAGAGCTGAGTTCCATTCGGATTCCTCGCAAACTTTGAAATCTTCCTTTCAGAATGCCAATGCAATGTTTGTTGCATACTCGTAGGGAGGCTAGATGCTGGTTGAACATTTTCTTCAATCTTGGCATCGGTCCGTGGGGTGGTTTCTTGAAAGCTGGTACAAGGTTTGTCTCAGTAGGAAACCCAGAGTCACCAATGAGATACTGCCCAGGAGAAAAGAACCTTGTCTTCTGAAGATTCAATGCACAGTTCTCCCAGAGTCGGGTGTCGTGGCTGCATCCGGGCCATCCAGTTAGGTAGTAGATGATCCGCTTTTCGGCATCGCACACAATCAGAGATGCCAAGCCGTACAGTCCTTTTCAAGAGTAATAGTCTTGAGGATCGATTGATGGTTTTTCATCTAATGGAAGTAGGGTCCCATCGATGAACCCAACACACTTGTTGAACCCTGTTGAGCTGGATATATCGGCAGCAATTGTTTTTTGTGCATTGTGGTTTGGCCAAACTACATAGGTACTGATATGGGAAAAATAAATTGAAGATCAACCTGATGAAGATAAAAAAAAGACAAAAATTACTGACCTTTCTAGAGATAGTATTGCTTCAACCACCCGTGAGCAGTAAAGTATAACGGAACCCTCGGAAATCCGGAAAAAACGAGCCAGGACACCAATAGATGATCCATTTCCTGACATACCCATTCGTTGTAGGGTCACCATTAGTTGATCCCGGACAGGTCGTTGGGGGACATTGGAGTTATTATGGAAAACCGAGTGATTTCTGATAAGGTCCAGAAGCTGATGGAAGGATTCATGAGACATCCTGAATTCTTGCTTAAAACGGGAAGTATCGAGTTGGAAGAGATATTCGGTGATGTTTGGGGCTCGTTCCAGTCGAGATCTTTCCGCTAGGTATCGCTTCTTTTTGATTGAGATCAGTGCCAAAACCAGCTCTTCAATATCGCTATCTTCACTAGATGATCCATCACTGTCGTTGTATCTAGCCTCAAAGGCAGCTTGCATGATATGAAGACGAAGAATTTTTTGCATGCTCCGAATGGATTTGGATCGTTTGGATGTTCTAGGCATCTGTAGATTTTTGTGGTCTTTGTCGTGGTAAGGTTCAGATGGGGGGCTCAAAGTAAAAAAAATAAATGGCGGGCGGCAAGTGGCTATGCAAAGTGACTTGCATGCGGGCAAGTTTTTACTTTGAGTGCTATCCTGTGACAGCTCCCTAGTAAGGCTGCGATCGCCTCGGAGGGTTGAGAAGTTGAGGTCAACCAGAAAAACTTCAAAAACCTTTGGACCAAAATAACCAAAACCAACAAAATGACCAACTCGGACAACACCAAAGAGCAACGACTGGACACATTCGACCTCACTTCAGTCAGTAGTCTTTGACTTATCTCTCAAAAAGGAATATTAACCCTCAAAAGTCGGATGTCATGATACGTAGCGTTTAATCCCTCAACTCGATCGCCACCTGGTCCTACCCTTGCTCGAATTGTTGAGTCCATTATATCCGACACATGAGCCCCCCCCCCCCCCCCCCCCCCCCCCCCAAAAAAAAAAAAAAAAAAACCCTCGCATTGTCATCGGCTTACTAGAACAAACTGTTGTATCTCAAATAGTCTTGATTCAAATGGAATTTATCCACACCAGCAATTGCTGCAGGCGAAATACGATGCGCTCAAGGAAACAAACATGATTACCTATCTTACCGGCCTCCATCGTGAACTGTATAACTTGGATGACCAGGCTCCTGTCCCTCAAGGTACTATCACTCGATCAACTGAACTGTTTCTAAATTAAGATGGAGAAAAAAAATCTTGACTGATTGCCCTACTTTATTACCCAGAATTTTCTAACAAAGAGGAACAAGTAATGAATAAACTAGATACCCTGCAGGAATCAGTCGATCAAGTTGAGCAGACCCATAGTTCCTGTTTCGATAAGACACTGATAACCTCTCCAACAGATCATGTCAGTCATCTCTGCCCCCGAAGTAGTCGCTGCTCTCCGACAGGACAAGGCCCAAAACTTGGCTTACCTCGAAAAAGAGCACAACGTCACCCTATCCCAGATCGCAGTCTTGTACCAATATGGGCATTACAACTACACTATCGGGAACTATGGAGGCTCGTCCGATTATCTATACCACTTCCGAGTCCTCTCAACCGACAACGAACTCGTACTCTCTTCATTATGGGGTAAGCTGGCCTCAGATATCTTGGAAGGTTCCTTCGACGCCGCCTTGGAAGAGCTCAACCGCTTGAAGGAGCAACTCGATCAACGCACCGGATATGGGAACCCACTTCAATCGCTCCAGCAACGAACCTGGTGGTTACATTGGAGTCTGTTTGTCTACTTCAACCACGACAAGGGGCGGAGCTCGTTGGTCGACGCATGGCTTGGCCAGGGGTATCTGAACACCATTCAAACGAGCTGTCCTTACCTCCTACGATACTTGGTTGTTGCCCTCGTCGTCTCCAAGCGAGCCGGCTCGGGATCGCTCAAAGGCCCAAGCTCGTCACGTGGCTCACGGGAGACGATCAAAGAGGTCCTACGGGCGGTCGGCCAGGAGGCCTACCAATATTCTGATCCGATCACCGACTTCCTTCTCAATCTCTACGTTAGGGTTGACTTTGAGGCCGCTCAGAAGGCACTCAAACAGTCAGAGAAGGTCTTTAACGTTGACTTCTTCCTCTCCGAGGAAATGAATCCCTGGGTCGAGAACTGTCGGATCATGATTTCTGAGACCTATTGCCGCGTTCACCATCGTATCGATATTGCTGACCTGGCTAGTCGCTTGGGCCTCAACGATAACGTCGACGGCCATCAGGAGGAGGGCGAGAAATGGATCGTAAATCTTGTCCGAGATGCCCGTTTGGATGCTAAGATCGACTTCAAAGAGGTACATATGCTGCATGTTAATCCACTCCTTGTTTTATGACAACTGACTCTTCTCGCCAAATAAAAAGAATACGGTCCAGATGAACCATCCGGCATCCTCAGTTTATCAAACGGTCATAGAACGGTAAGTGTTGCGATTTAAAGCAAGGAGAGAAACAAATGACGCTGATAATAAGCGACCTCTAGCGCGAAGCGAATCACTGCGATCTCACAAGACCAGATCTACAAGCTTGGAGCGCTCGCATTGGTCCAACAGGACGGACAATCAACTGATGCCGCTGCCGGCCAAGGTAATGGCGGACGTGGAGGTGGAAGAGGTGGGAGAGGTGGAGGCAGAGGCAGGGCAAGAGCTACGATTGCTGAAATGGATGATTAATCTTTCCTCTCATATTGCTAGATTTTTAACTTTGTCTATCCATTATTCTTCCTTGAAAGCTTTCTCTCCTTTCGAATACAAACATCCAAAAATCTGTCCAGCGCTGTTACTGCTTGACAAGCAATAAGAGTCCAACTTAGGCCTGAATTCCACTTGATATAACCCACTCTAGCTGCCACCTGCCTGGGTCAGCAGGTATACCCAGGCCATATGGGCACATATGGTTCCTGGCCATATGGTGCATATATCAAACACTATGCTTGGTTGATTCAATGCCTTGACCTGGCCAAATGATTGTGGAGGTCAACATGCACTACAAGAAAAACTCTGAAACTGCCAGCAGTTGACATGCAGGAACTCAAAGCAAGCTTGTAGTGATACTCAAGCCTTTTTTAAATGTTGTTTCAACCAAGCTTCAATGCACAGTCACTGTGCATGAAAGGGTATGATTTAATCACATGGAGTTACAATGGCAGTTACACTGGAGTATGCTGCATGTCAACTGTGGGCATTTTCTAGAGTCTTTCTTGCAGTGCTGATGTGTTGTAGCAGGAGGCTGCTGAAGCCACAGTTGTCTCAACTCCTGATGTAGGCCTTGCATTAGGGTCTGCCATGCCAAGTTCTTTCAACACAGGCCCTGTGTTATAGCTGGTGTCAGCCCCTCAAGAAAGGTGTAGTTGGCTGGTGAAGCAGGTGTCCAAAACCCTGTTGAGGTCTATGTCTTGTCTTTTCTCTGCTTCAATCCTTTCACTCACCTGTCACACACATGAAATCTTGTAGTGTAGTTACCTGAGGCAGCAGATTTGTGGAAGTCCCTTCCTCATCCTCCACAAACTCAACATCATCACATGTGTTCTACTATCTCAGGTAAGCCTCTAGTTTCTCTTCCTTTTTCTTTTTCTTTTTCTTTTTCTTTTTCTTTTTCTTTTTCTTTTTCTTTTCTCTCTCCTCACTATGCAATGAAGTATCCTTCTGTAGAGACTGTAAAATGGAGATGTGTCTGGTAAGATTCAAACTCACAACCTCAGCTAAGCTGAGACACATGCTAGAGTGCTGCCTTTACCAACTAGGCTACAGAAGCTTGTGACTGCCAGGGTGTTGTTTGGTAGTGGTGTTATGGTCTGATCTGTGGAGAGGAAGGCTATGGGGTTCTGGGGTCTCTGGGGTTTTGGGATCCTATAATATAGATTGCAGGATGAGGAAGAGATGTGGATCCTCGTCCTGACAGACTATATAGTGGTCTGTCTGTGACATGTACGTGATAGACTATCTACATGTGGTGCGGGCTTTGGTGCGGGCAGGCCCGCAATACGGCTCATGACATTATCCCCCTTTTAATGCTAAATCCTCCACTCATTCGCCAATCAAGAAAAAAGAAAAAAATTCCACCTCTTATCAATTTTGTTCCTCACTTCCTTCTCCGCCTCCGCCGATGAGTAGTTGCCGCATTCAGAAATCTTGAATTAAATCCCGCTACCAGTTCCTCGCAATTCTTCAAGTTTTCCGCCGGTTCCCATGAGTTGTCTTCTGTTCCAAATCCCTTCCAGCTGACCAGGTATTGGGTCTTCCCGCGTTGTCTTCTACAGTCCAGTACCTCTTTGACTTCCCACTCATCCCCGCCGTCGGCTGTAATTGGTTCCGGGTCTTCCCTCCGTCGTTCCACAATTTATCCGGGTCTGTGTTTGCGGAGTATTGATACGTGAAATACGGGGTGTACCCCCCGCATGGATATAGGGAGTGTTAGCTTATACACAGATCTTGAGATTCTTTTACAGATAGAGAAAGGTCCCAGCCATCTATGTTCCAATTTTGGGCTGGGGCGGGTCGTTGAAATGTTGCGTCCGTCTAGCCATACTTTGTCCCCTACATCCCATTCCGGTGTTTCCCTTGTTTTCTTGTCAAATTGGCCTTTCATTGTTTCTTGCTCTTCTAAGCAATGCTTGAGTTCTCCTTGGACCTCCGCAAGTTTGCGGAGTCTTTCCTCTACTGCGGGGATGCATTGTTCTGTTGAGGGGGTTCCGCTATATGCCGGGTTGAATCCGTAGTTGGCTTTGAACGGGGAAACTCCTGTCAATGTGTGGTTGTTGTTGTTGTAAGCAAATTCGGCCATTGGGAGGAGTGGGGCCCAATTGTTCTGTTGGTAGCAAACAAAGTGCCGCAGGTATTGCTCGACTGCTTTGTTGGCGATTTTGGATTGTCCATCTGTCCTTGGGTGGTACGCTGTGGATGGCTGTAGTCTAATCCCCATGCGGGAGCTCAATTCACGTGTGATTTGGGAGATAAATATACTTCCCCGGTCTGAGACAATTGTCTTGGGGGTTCCATGGAGTTTCCATACGTGTTCTGCCATCAGTTCCGCTAGTTGCTCCGCGTTCATGGTTTTCTTGCATGGGATGAAGTGGGCCTTCTTGGTCAGTCGGTCTACTACTGTTAGTATGCTGTCACTCAAGCGGGATTCAGGGAGATCAGTGATCAAATCATGGCTAATGTCCGTCCATGGGCCTGCGGGGATCGGGAGGGGTTCTAATGTTGGGCGTTGATAAACGCACGCCAAGCGCGCACGCCAACGCCAACCCGCACGCCAATTTTTTTTGGCGTGCGGGGCCTACACGCCATTTTTGTTGGCGTGTAGGGTCTACACGCCAAATAAATTGGCGTGTGAGACCTGCACGCCAAAAATGGCGTGTGGTTCCCACACGCCATTTTTTTTTGGCGTGTGGGCCCCGCACGCCAATTGTTTGGCGTGCGCTCTCACACGCCAAACAATTGGCGTGTGGGAGCGCACGCCAAACAATTGGCGTGCGGGGCCCACACGCCAATTGTTTGGCGTGCGGGTCCCCCCCTCGCTCACATAATCGAGTGGGAGGGGCCACTCGATTACGTGAGTGAGGCCGGCTGACGAGGTTTACAACCTCGTCAGCCGGGAGGACTTCCTCCCGGCCGGCGAGGCTATACAACCTCGTCGGCCAGGAGGAAGTCCTCCTGGCTGACGAGGTGTATAACCTCGTCAGCCGGGAGGACTTCCTCCCGGCTGACGAGGTTATACAACCTCGTCAGCCAGGAGGAAGTCTCCTGGCCGACGAGGTTGTATAGCCTCGTCGGCCGGGAGGACTTCCTCCTGGCCGACAAGGTTGTATAGCCTCGTCGGCCGGGAGGACTTCCTCCTGGCCGACGAGGTTATACAACCTCGTCGGCCAGGAGGAAGTCCTCCCGGCCGGCGAGGCTATACAACCTCGTCGGCCAGGAGGAAGTCCTCCTGGCTGACGAGGTTGTATAACCTCGTCAGCCGGGAGGAAGTCCTCCCGCCGACGAGGCTACACAACCTCGTCGGCCAGGAGGACTTCCTCCTGGCTGACGAGGTTGTATAACCTCGCCGGCCGGGAGGAAGTCCTCCCGGCTGTTATACAACCTCGTCAGCCAGGAGGACTTCCTCCTCGAGGTTGTATAGCCTCGCCGGCCGGGAGGAAGTCCTCCCGGCTGACGAGGTTGTATAACCTCGTCAGCCGGCCTCGCTCACGTAATCGAGTGGTCCCTCCCACTCGATTATGTGAGCGAGGGGGGACCCGCACGGCCGGCCTCGCTCACGTAATCGAGTGGTCCCTCCCACTCGATTATGTGAGCGAGGGGGACCCGCACGCCAAACAATTGGCGTGCGGGGCCCACACGCCCGTGCGGGGCCCACACGCCAAAAAAAAATGGCGTGTGGGCCTGCGGGGATCGGGAGGGGTTCTAATGTTCCGAACGGCCGTCAAGTGCTAGATTTGACTCTTTGGCATGAATCACAGCCGTCTACGTACTGGTTGACAAATCTCTTCATTCCATTCCACACAAAACTTCTCCGTACTAATGCCAACGTGCGGGATCTGCCTGGGTGGCCTGCGGACTTTGTGTCGTGTCGACTTTTGAGGATCATCGTCCGCAATGCCGAGTCCGCTGGTACCACTATCCGTCCCTTGTCATAGAGTACCCCATCGGCTTCCGCATACCTGTTGTGGTCCCCTGTTGGTTTCTGTAACAGCTTAATCCAGTCAGCTAATTTTGGGTCATGTGGGGTCAGTTCTCTAATCCTGGCAATGATTTCAGCGTCAGACAACGCTAGGTCGTCCGTTCCCGCATCTTCCCAATCAGTCCCCATCACATCCACCTCAAACCAATGTTCCCCGTCATCCATTTGAATTGATTCGTCCAGAAACCAGGTGTCCAATTCCGCACATTCCGCAAGCTCCTCAAACGTCCGCTCTGTGATTTTACCTGGCTTCAAAAGCTGACCAAAGGTCAGCTTTTCTCCCGGTGCTGGGGCAAGGTCTGGTCTGCGGGATAGGGCGTCGGGATTTGTCGATTGGTGTCCTGGTCGGAATATGATCTCAAAGTCAAAACATCCCATGGTCTCCGCCCATCTTGCCTGTCTTCTCGTGAGCTGCTTGGTTGTCATGACGCTTTCCAAATTACGGTGATTGGTGTATACAATTGCCGTCAAGCGGTGTGGGTTCCCCTCCAGGTATTGCCGCCACTCTTTGAAGGCAGCCACAATAGCCAGTAACTCTTTGTCCAAAGATCTCATAGTTGCGTTCCGCCTGTACAAGGGATTGGGACAGGTAAGCTACTGGGTGAAGTTCCTGGTCCTTGGTGCAAACCTGGGACAGTACCGCGCCAAGCGCAAAATCGGAGCAATCACATTCGAGGACAAACGGTTTGTACGGGTCCGCAATTTTCAGGATCGGAGCGGATGTGAAGGCGGTTTTGAGGGACTCAAACGCAGAGTTGCACTTGGTGTCCCACACGAAGGGGGTTTCTACTCTTGTCAGGTTGTGGAGCGGTCTGGTCTTTCCTGAGAAATGGTCGATGAACCGGCGGTAAAAATTAGCAAATCCAATGAATCGTTGAAGTTTGGTGACATTCTTTGGTGCAGGCCAGTCGGTTACTGCTTGCACCTTTGCGGGGTCCATTCTGATCCGGTTGCATGATATCAATAATCCTAGGTATTCTACTTCCGGCCTTGAAAATTCACATTTTTCGGGTTTCAGCCACAATTGGTGCTTGCTCAATGTGTCCAGTATACTGCCCACCGCTTCCGCATGGTCCGACCCTTTCCGCGTGTAGATCATGATGTCATCTAGGTATGCAGCGGTGTCTTTCCCAATCCGTCTGAGGAGGATGTCTTGCATGAAGTATTGGAAGTATCCTGGCGCTCCCGTGGGACCAAAGGGCATGGTAAGCGGGGAAAATTGTCCTGCCCTGCAGATGAAAGCCAGCTTATCTTTGTCGCCTTCCGCAACTCTGAGGTTTCCATATGCGTTGCGGAGGTCGAGCTTTGTGAATGTGTCCGCATCCAAAAGGCTGTCAACTAAGTCCATTGTCAGTGGGGGCGCGGGTACTTGTTCTTCACCGTTACTGCGTTGAGTCTCCTGTAGTCAAAACAGGGTCGCAGGTTTCCGTCCTTCTTTCCAGTGAATAGTACCGGTGCCGCCCACGGGGATGTGGTCCGTCGAATGGTTCCGCTCGTCAGTCCTTCGGCAATCATAATATCAAGTGCCTGGTTCTCTGCTGGGGATAGCGGGATGATTCTTCCGGCCTGTGGGGTGGCTCCTGGGATCAGATCTACGCGGAAGTCATACTTTCTTTGCGGGGGAAGTCTCATGGCGCTTGATTTCCAGAACATGTCAAGGTGTCGGTGGTAGCACCGCAGTACTAATTCTTCCGTAGTCCGCTCCGCAGTCGTGGCTTTCCCTTTTGCTGCCAATTGGGCCGATGTTGACCACGATGTTTTGGCTGTGCTGATCACTGCAGGGGTATGTCCTAGGGGGGAAAGAGGCTTGCCAGCTGTTTCAGGATTCAAATGCGGGGGAGATCTATCAGACTCACATTGCGGGGGTGTTATTGTGCTAAAAGCACACACCCCCTCGTCACTAATCCTAGCTTTCCCCATGGGCCTGTAGACCGTATGCAGGGATGTTGGCGGAGAGGACAATACTGCCTTGGCAGTAGCAATAATTTCTTCGGGTACCTGGTCAGAGTGTCGAGTCTTGGGGTTCTTGGCGGGGCTTGAAAATCTATGGGCATTGATAAACGCACGCCAAGCGCGCACGCCAACGCCAACCCGCACGCCAATTTTTTTTGGCGTGCGGGGCCTACACGCCAAAAAAAAGTGGCGTGTAGGGTCTACACGCCAATTTTATTTGGCGTGTGAGACCCACACGCCAAAAATGGCGTGTGGTTCCCACACGCCAGTTTTTTTTGGCGTGTGGGCCCCGCACGCCAAATGAAATTGGCGTGTGGGCCCCGCACGCCAATTGTTTGGCGTGCGCTCCCATACGCCAAACAATTGGCGTGTGGGAGCGCACGCCAAACAATTGGCGTGCGGCTCCCACACGCCAATTGTTTGGCGTGTGGGAGGATCCCGCTCACGTAATCGAATGGGACCTCCCATTCGATTACGTGAGCGGGCCGGCTGACGAGGTTATACAACCTCGTCAGCCGGGAGGACTTCCTCCCGGCCGACGAGGTTGTATAACCTCGTCGGCCAGGAGGAAGTCCTCCCGGCCGACGAGGCTATACAACCTCGTCGGCCAGGAGGACTTCCTCCTGGCTGACGAGGTTGTATAACCTCGTCAGCCGGGAGGAAGTCCTCCCGGCTGACGAGGCTATACAACCTCGTCAGCCAGGAGGACTTCCTCCTGGCCGACGAGGTTGTATAACCTCGTCGGCCGGGAGGAAGTCCTCCCGGCTGACGAGGCTATACAGCCTCGTCAGCCAGGAGGACTTCCTCCTGGCCGACGAGGTTGTATAGCCTTGTCAGCCGGGAGGAAGTCCTCCCGGCCGACGAGGCTATACAGCCTCGTCAGCCAGGAGGACTTCCTCCTGGCCGACGAGGTTGTATAACCTCGTCGGCCGGGAGGAAGTCCTCCCGGCCGACGAGGTTGTATAGCCTCGTCAGCCGGGAGGAAGTCCTCCCGGCCGACGAGGTTATACAACCTCTCAGCCAGGAGGAAGTCCTCCTGGCTGACGAGGTTGTATAACCTCGTCAGCCGGCCCGCTCACGTAATCGAATGGGCCCTCCCATTCGATTACGTGAGCAAGGGGGGACCCGCACGCCAAAAAAATTGGTGTGCGGGGCCCACACGCCAAAAAAAATTGGCGTGTGGGTCTCACACGCCAATTTTTTTTGGCGTGTAGACCCTACACGCCAATTTTTTTTGGCGTGTAGGCCCCGCACGCCAAAAAAAAGTGGCGTGCGGGTTGGCGTTGGCGTGCGCCGTTGGCGTGCGTTTATCAACGCCCAAAATCTATCTACAAGGCGTACAAGCTTGCCAGCTGTCTCGGGCGGTAAAGTATGGGGTGGGGGGTTGTCAAACTCACCTTGCGGGGGTGTTATTGTGCTGCAAGCACACACCCCCTCGTCACTAATCCTAGCTTTCCCCATGGGCCTTTCAACCTTCTGCAGGGATGTTGGCGGGTAGGACGATACTGCTACCGCAGTAGCACAAGTTTGATTGGATACGGTTTCATCGGGTACGTGGTTGGGGTGTTGGGTTTTGGGATTCCATGTGGGGTTCTGGGGTCTATCTACAGGGTGTACAAGCTTGCCAGCCGTTTCGGGAATGATGTGGGGGATAGGGATATCGAACTCACATTGCGGGGGTGTTATTGTGTTCAGAACACACACACCCTCGTCAATCTTCCTAGCTTTCCCCGACTCGCCGGTTGGGGTGTTTTTCGGAATAGACGAAACCGCCGAAGCGGCTGCAATGTCCGGGGTCCATAGGGTACGGTTTGTCCAATTGATTTGGTGTCCATATTGGCGGATCCAGGGCATCCCTAGGATCCCATCATACGAGTCTTTCAGTCGTGTAATGATGAATCGGGACGGGCGGGGTTCGTCGTTCAACATTAGGTCTATCTCATGGGTTGCTCTGCTTGCAGACCCGTCAAATCCAAAGACGGTTTGCCCCGAGGCGGGAGCGGCCTCGAGGAGTCCCCATCGGGATACGTACGATTCACTCAGAACGTCGTGGGTTGCTCCGGAGTCTATGAGGAAGGATAGGGGGGGATAGGGGCTTTGGGGTGTGGCTCTGGGAGTTGTGATGGTGCATGAAAGGAAAAATCGGGGATCAATTTCATTTACATGTAATGTCTGACTAGCACCAATACTGCATGACAACTCCGCTACGCTCGGGAAGGGCACAACCTTCATTCCCGAGCGTCTCCATTTTTTGACTTATCGGCCCGTCCCTTGTTCACCTTGTCCGCCTGTCCCTCCGTTTTAAGTGCCGCCAATCCATCGGCTAGCTGTCGGATCTGGTCCTCGAGTGCGGAGACTGAGGCAGGTGTCCGTCCTTTCCCTTTCTTGTTTGGACACTCCCAAGAGATATGTCCTTGCGTCCCGCAGCGGAAGCAAAGTCCTTCCTGCATCATGCAGGCCTTCTTGTCCTCGGACAGTTGGCCGCTGATCGCAGATGTGTCCATGGCGTCGGGATCTGGCTGAGTCTTTGCAAATCCAGTGGTTGTTTCCGCCCCATGCATCTCTGAATCAAGCTCCATGGCTAGACCCGCTGCCTCATTGACAGTGGTGAAAGTGGTGCGGGCCAGTACTAGTGCCGTCCAAATGTCCCGTTTTAAGCCCTGCCGGTATTGGCTGATGAGGGTCGGGACTTCCCATCTGGTGGCAGTAGCGTGGGTGAGGAATGTGTGGGTGTAGTCGGCCACTGTCCTTGTCTTTCGTAGCGCTCGTAACGCCCGTTCCGCCTTTCCTTTCTTCTCGGAGTCGAAATACATTGTTCCAAAATCCTTCGTCCACCCTTTGCACAAGAAGTCCGCCCCTTCCGTGACTAGGTTGATGTACGGGGAGGACCACACGGCTGCGGGTCCGGTAAGGTAGGACGCGGCAAATAACAGCTTTGTCCTGTCGTCAGGGAACATGGCGCTGTTGACCGATGTATAAATTGCCACTTGGCGGGCGAACGTTTCCGCCTTTGTCCCGCGTTCACCATCGAACTTGTCGGGACATGCGATCTTTGGTCCACGGGTTGGGGTGGAACCGGTTGGTTGGGATGGTTGGTCCCGTTGTGCTTCGGCCGCTCTTCGGCGGGATCGTTTGTTCTCCCTTGCTTGAGTCATCTCCTCGAGCTGTCGTCGGAGTTACTCTACTTTGTCCATCTTTTGGGTGCGGGTGGAGTTGGGATTGTTCGGGTTGTCTGTCTGGTTTTGTTCAGGTGTCTGGGTTTTGGTTTCTTGCCTTTGTCTCCGTAGTGTTAGATCCTGCAATATGTTATGGTCTGATCTGTGGAGAGGAAGGCTATGGGGTTCTGGGGTTTCTGGGGTTTTGGGACCTATAATGTAGATTGCAGGATGAGGAAGAGATGTGGATCCTCGTCCTGACAGACTATATAGTGGTCTGTCTGTGACATTTACGTGATAGACTATCTACATGTGGTGCGGGCTTTGGTGCGGGCAGGCCCGCAATACGGCTCATGACAAGTGGTCATGGTTCAGCTGGTGATACATCATGGTAGCAGACTAACAGGCAACTCAACACCCTCACACTGCTGTCTCAGGATTCTTCACTGCAACAGGTTACACACCCAGTGGCCTCCCGCTCTAGCACATTAAATACCAGATTTGACAAAAAAAATCAGTCTGTACACACTCTAAAGGATCACCACCAACAAATGCTCCATTCTATAGATTTCTGAATGTTGACTAGTGACTTAGTCTCTAAACAGGCTCCCACACCCATGGAGCTCATCTCACATCCAGCACTCAAGATCACCAGTGTTGAAGCATTCAAGGGTCCAGGAGGCAAATCAAACTACCTTGATTGGTCACTGGCACTTGAAATCCACTTCAATGTCACCAATGTGGCCCCTGTTTTCAAACCGCCGAGGTTTTCCATTCCATTTCGTTACTATAATTTCAAAGACTACTTACCACTTATAAATCCAAATACTTGCAAATATATACACATAAAACCCAATCCTTACATATATTCATCATTATCATTCCGTACTCAGATTCTACATCCCATCTTAACCCTAGTGTCTCACTCCAACCACCCTCAAATTCCTCATGGGTCCAGAGCTACAGGCAAGCTTACAATATCCCGCAAATTACATCATAAAGCAAGTTATAGTATAAGTACATATTATAAGTAGTTATATATTTCATATTCAAGATACATAATAATTAAGCTCTATCATTACTGTGAGAAACAGAATTACACTGTGGAAGTATTTATATACAGGCAGAAAAGCACTGAAGCTGAGTCCGCAACTGGGGGCTCAGCGGCAGATTGAGGAAGGGGGTACGTACCAAATGTCACTGGACATTTTGCGGGGAAAGCAGAACGGCGTAGCATGCAACATCTATAGTTGGTGCGGGCAATTGGTTGGGTGGATGAGGGCCGCTTCAGTATGTGCAACAACTGCGGGACCGGGTGAAGCCACAGGGCTTGGGGCACTCAGACTGCAAACAGAGTGGGGGAAGAACTAGAAGCGGGGTGGACGCTGGGGTGACTATCAACTGCGGGCGTCAACGGGGTATGGCAGTTGGGGGCATGCTGCGGTGTGATGCAGAATTAGGGAGGCAGGCAAGTAGGGCTCCAGGGATGGTACCGGGGATTGAGGGAAATGACCAGGGGAGGGTGCTGTATAAATAGATTTGTAGTATTATATTTTAGGGGATTATCTTATCTTATCATCAGAGTAGATAGCTATCATCATCAGGGTACCAGAAATCTCTTTTACTTCAACTCTTAGTGAATTTGGCGCGTGCAGACAAGGAGAAAGAGAAGGTAGAAACGAGGAGAACTGTGAACGGCATCACCAGGAGGACCAAAGTAAGCGGAAAGGTCCACTTGCTGAGCATAAGGTGTTGCAAGGAATCCAGTTAGTCATCTGCTAAAAGCTTTTCATCTTGCAGAGGAAATCAAAGAATCACCGGAACCAATCAGGAAGAAAGGCATCCAATGCATAAAATACCATTTTTGAAATTGCCTTTATTTCCACATATTGGGGATCTGGCCGGGAAACTTCTTTCCATTTCCAACCTGCGGACGGTACACTACACGCAAGAATCCACTTCACCTTGGGGGGAATCTGGGGGGTTTCCTTTTTTTTTTTTTTTTTTTTTTTTTTTTTTTTTTTTTAGTATATTTCCAAGCTCAGCATTCTCAGCCTGGATTTTCAAGCTTATTTATTTATCTTTGTTCTTTTTTTTTAAAACTTAACCTCAGCATCTGTAGAATATATATATATATATTGCTCATTATACTCAGCTCAAACCCCATATTTTTCCAACTTTCTATTCAAGCTCAGCACACAGCCAATTTTTTCAAAGCTCAGCACACTGGAACATCCCTTTTTCTTTTTCAATAAGACCAGCATGGTCAAACTCACTTTTTCTCTCAACTCAACTATGATCTTTTGGCCAAGAAATACTAATTAAATTTAATTAAATTTTATTTACACTAGACTGAACAAAATATTTACAGGGCAATTAGAAGTACAATCTTGAAATGAACTTGAAATGAATACAATCTTCAAAACAGCAAAACAAACTTTGAGAATACTCAAGAAGTATGAGTAGCCAAGTTTTTTGTGGATGTGACTTGGCTGGGTGTATTTTTGGGTTTAGTGCACTTAGGCTTGGGAGTGGAGGGGGGACTGGGGCCGGTGGGGGTGGGGGTGGATGGGTTGGTGGTGGAGGTGGAAGGGATGGTGGTTGTGGAGGCTGGGCCAGTGGCTATGGAGGTTGGGTTGGTGTTTGAGGAGGCTGGGTTGTTGTTTGAGGAGGCTGAGTTCGTGTTTGAGGAGGCTGGGTTGGTGTTTGAAGAGGCTGGGTTGGTACCCGAGGAGGCTGGGTTGGGTGTGGCAGGGTGTGACGCCTGCAACTGTGAAGTGCCGGGGTTAGCCACGCCTGGGTTCAAATTGGCTGGATTGGACGCAGGTGGTACAGTCAGTGCAGAAGGCACAGATGAAGGAGTGGGTGCCGGTGGAGCTAACGCATGTACTTTGACAGGTGTAGGTGGTGGAACAGAAGAGGAAAGGTGGGGGTTGGTGGTTAAGGAGGCTGGGTTGGGCGTGGCAGGGTGTGACGGCTGCCACACCCATGTGCCTGGGTTTGAAACGGATGAAGCAGTGGGTGCGGGAGAAACGGCTGTAGGGTGCGGTGGCAGAGCAGAGGACGGCGGGTGGGCGGGTACAGGTGGTAAAACAGAATAGGGCGGGTGGATAGGTGCGGGTGGTGGTTGAGCCAAAGAGGGCAGGTGGGCTGGCGGCGGCGGCGGACCAGAAATGGGTAAGGTTGGCCTAGCGGTGTGCTCACTCGCTGCGCAGTAGGTTGGTCCTGAAAGTAGTTGCTGGTTGATGGCCGGAGAATTATCAGGTTGACCAAGGAAGTCTGCTAGGATTTGAGGGGCAGCATTCAATAGAGACTTGTCAGCAAAGCGGACATGTTTGCTGGGTTCATTCTGGCGGGGGACTGGGCAAATTGGGCGATGGGTTATATTCATATGTGAAATCGCATTGCAGAGATCATCAATGCCGAGATCTCCAGAGGTCGATTGAATGGGGGACGAAGGTGGAGGTGGGATTTTGAAGGTATAGGCTTTAGATTCTAGTTTTTGATTGCACTTACTTTCAGACCGAAAAGACAAGGACTTCGGAGGAAAAGCAGCCTGTTGTTGAGGCGGGTTGAAAATACACATTTTCTTGGGAGCGGGAGGCTTCAAGGAGGCTGACTGATTTGGTGCTGCGTTTGGATTGGACTTCAAGGCCGATCTCAAACCCCAAAGGTTGGTGGAGGTAGAAGTCGAGATGGACTGAGTAGGTGGTGGTGGTGTCACTTTCTGATTCCAGAGGGACGGGGCAGTGTGCATGAACGGGTTATTTGTGGTGGGCTCATTGGCTGTTGGCTGGTACTGGAAAGTGGAAGTAGGAGCGACAGGCGGAGTTGCAGTGGAGGAGAATGATTCTCCGAATCGAGGCGGTTGACTAGCTGGCGGGAAAGACGGAGGTTGACTAGCCGGCGGGAGAGGCGACGACCCAAATGGCGGAGGTTGACTAGCCGGCAGGAAAGAAGACGACCCAAATTGATTGGGCTCCGCAGTGCTACCGCTAGGGGGCAGAAAGATCCGGGGCTGACTCAGCGGCTGGTTTTGTGTGCTGGATCGACTGGCCGGGGGTTGGTTTTGTGCGCCAGGTTGATTGGGGGGTGGGTTTGTGGCCGTAGGACACGAGAAGCTGAATGCTGACACAGACGACGGTGCCATCACAGATGAAGCTGTTGCTGATGAGTTCAAAGTCGGATTGGCTTTTGCTTTCAGGTAGGATTGAGTGCTGGGATTCCAGTAGCTCGAGTAGTCAAATGGCTTGGGGCCAACTTGGACTCCTGACTTTTGTCCCGCGGAGGACGTAGGATATTGACGAGGGTTATAATCAAAATGGGTGGATGGCCACTGGTATCCATAGGCGGACTGCAAGGTACTGGACGGATGGGCCGATTCCTGTGGCGGATACCCATAGGATGGGGCTGGATTGGCTTGACTAGACTGAGATTTGAGTGGTTTGGAAGCCGGGTACGGATCCGAGGGATAGCCATAGTTTAGCGCAGGTTGAGTTTCGTTAGAGTAAGGATAGTACGGCTGTTGATGGGAGGAGGAGGCGCTGGTGGTTTGGGGTTCCCGAGCAGTCGGATCGAAAGGAATTGATGCAGGGGTGAACCGAGATTCGGAAGTCTGCAGTCTTTCTTTATCTCGAGGATGAAGTCCTGCGGCCGCAAACGTCTGGTTTCCCCCTTGTAGCTGGACGTACCTCCTACGCTTGGGGCACAGATTGTACGGATTATAGTGTGATTGTGGGAGATCTTGCTGCCGATTAAGATCTGGGGGTAGCTGCAAGAAGGGGGCTATCTTCGGGCGGACATATGCATTGGGATCTGGCCGTCCCTCTTCGGCGTAGCACAGGTTATCAGGATCGGGTGAGGGTAGTTGTGAAGGTGGTCGGCGACCAGAGCGTGTGTGATACCGGCGCTCATCATCAGACCAGTACCGGCGCTCATCATCAGACCAGTCGTTGATGTCAGATTCGATGTTGCTGACTCAATTCATGGAAGTCTTTTTCAAGCAGGCAAAAAACAAAAAAGAAAGAAAGAAACGGGTAAGTCAAGTCAAATGCTTCTAAAAAAGGGGGGAGTGCTTACATTTTGCGCCGTGAGGGCAGATCGGCGACACCTGACTGGTGATTTGGGAGTTTTCTCCACGTTGGAAACAGGTGTTTTTCTTCCTAGCAAGCTCGGGCTTTTTCCCTTTCCTGATGGCCTTGCGTCTGGTAGCAGCTCTTTCATCCGAAACTGAATCAGCTCTGCTAAAATCTGACGAGTCGCTGGAATCCATGGTGGACTGTTCGGAGGACCATGAACCTTGAGATGAAGAGCTTTCCGGATCCTCAGATTCATTGCCATCGTGGCGGCGTTTGTATCTCGAGGGCTGTGATTTTGAAAAGGTCACACGACGGGGCAAGGGGGATTGGACTTTTCTCTTTTTTCTTGACTTTTGACTTTGAGGATCATGAGCAGCTCGTCTGGGAGAGGGGGAGGTTGATTTTCTGGGACGGGATGCTCGTCTTGGAGAGGTAGAGACGGAAGTGGTTGAAGGTTTGCGCTTAGACGGTTTAGCTGGACACTGACCTCGGGACGTTTGCTTAGGCAAGGGTGACGCAGGCTCAATAGGAGTGGTGCGCTTGGTGGTTCTAGTTGATGATCGACCGCGGGAAGTCAAGGGTCGCTCAGGGGAAGGCGAAACAGATTCCGAGTCCGAAGAGATGGATTCCTTGCGAATGTGGCGCTTGGAAGTTGATGGAGTTCTGGCCGGGGACCGGGAAGCTCTAGATGATCGAGTAGCTTTTGATGGTGATCGAATTGATTTTCTTCTTGGCGGTGATCGTGCGGGATTAATTCTTACCGGTGATCGAGCAGATTTAATTCTTGTCGGCGATCGAGCAGGTTTAGCTCCTGCCGGTGACCGCGGTAATCGAGACGGTCGAGTTGCTTCCGGTGGTTTAATTTTGCTGGTGGTTCTTAGTGTTTGAGCTTCCCTTGCGGGTGATCGACCGGTTTTTGCGCGGGATTGGGATGCTTGGCGCTTTGGAGTGGAGGGGGGAGCTGGGGGGGAGGATGGGCCAAGACTGGTGATGGATGAATCGTCACTTACAGAGTCAGCATTTTCAGCGTCCGCTTGGCGTTTCTCTAAAGCCGGGACCGAAAGTATAAGAGAATCAGCACACATGTCAAAAATATAAACACAAAAATATAAAAAGTACATATCAAATTTACTAAGTTTCATCAAGCATTCCTGGGCTAGGTGACGTAATGGGGATACCTTCATCCTTTGGGGGAACTTAATATGGGGTTCGACCCGGTAGATGAAATCTACTAAATTGGCTTTGCGATTGGATGGGCTATAAGGTTTGAATTCAATCGAGGCTGGCTGCGCTTCACGCCTTGATTGGGCCATGGAATTCGAGCCTGAAATTAGGAGGTGAGGGGAATAACTTGGAGCACGAGCTGGAGGAGTCTTGACTGGGAGTAGGGAAATGACTGCGAGCTTGAAAATGTTTGAGTTGGGACTTCAAGAAGGCAGGCCAGAACTGAAGGACGTCTTACCGTGTACATTGGTAGCACCGAGATTGCCGCGGTAAGATTGCCGCGGTGGTGTGGTGGATACCTTCTGAAGCATATTGCCTATTTTGCCCGCCGCCCAAGGCCCTTAAAGAGCCACATCCTTTCTGTTTGTCTTGCCGTGGAACTTAAACTTGCCGTGGAACTTAAACAGTAGGTGCATGAATGAGGCATGAATGAGTCGTATTGTTTAATCTTATTTGTAACATGCAGGTAAATATTTATGTATTTATGTATCAACAAGGCAAAAAGTATACTGACGCATTTGTGACTTCATGATTATGTATGTATGTATTTATGATATGGTCAGCTTTAACGTTGTCAGTTGTGCTTTGAGACCGATCATGTGACACCACAAATAAATACATATATGCACAAGCGTCTAAAACCTAAAATCTACGTTAGGCCATCATTGATCGCCTTTCTTTCTACTTGTACCTTTCCATCCTTCTCCAACCTCAACCCTTGGCCCGACACCTTTCATAACACCACCGCAAGATCTATCCAGAACACCACCACCAAGAAAACCAAGAAAGGCGATTGATCACAGCTAAGACCATGGAACGCTATCGAAGTTTACCATCCACTCCGCCAAACACTTCCTTTGAAGAATCCAAGCTTGCGTTTTTTGGGTCGAAACTCCTCAGGCATGGACCCAAGGTAGGTAAAAACCAAGTTCCTTCTGTCACTTCTCCTGTTTTTCCTCCAAGGCTGCGCCGCTTGGTTCCCCCCCGTCCACCTCTTTAGCTTACCCCTAGTGATTGTATCGCTCACACTTAATAATTTGACACTAATAATTGTTTTTTGCTGCTCTATTTCTGATTTAGCTTTCAGAATCGAAATTTTCACCCTTAATAATTTGGTCTTATCACTTACCCTTAATAATCCGGTTGATTGCTTTCTCATTCTGACCTTTTCTCTCCCTATCCAATCCAACATCCCCCCCCCCCCCAAGGCGGCTTTCCTTGATTCACCGTTCCAATCTGACTACGTCCCCCCGACAGGCGTCCTTTTTCGGCTAAGGTTTATCTGCTAGGTCGAGTATGAAGCGCCCTGGAGAGAATCGTGACTCCCGCTGGACAGGTGAGAAATTCATCATCTCATCTCCTTTATTTTGAATCTAAGACTAATGTTTAAACTTGGTCAGACCCTAATGGGCTCAATATCCCTGAGCTTCGAAAAGCTTTGTCAGCATTTGGAGTTAGTTTTGATCAAACCGAACTCCGTACGCAATTGTTTCAGCGCTACGTTCGACTTGCACGGATTGAGTCACCCGAGTCTGTGGAGCGCTGGACCGGGCTGGAATCGCTTAACGGTCCATTACCAGGTCAGTAAATCCATGATGCCCTACAGATCAAAAACAGCTCTGACAAATGAATTTATCCAGTTGCCGACAAGCTTGTAGTACCCAGGTTGAAAATTATCCTGGCGCTCCACGCGGCAGAGTTCCCAGCACAGGCCAGTCGTGGCCACTTGGTTAAGTTGTACAATGCACTCCCTCAAAACGTCAATCCAGCAACCCCAGCCGGCTCCATCACCGTCAGCGTCATCATTCCCCCGCATCCTGAGGCCAAAAAGCGCAGACCCAACTCCCAAACCGCCCCAAACACAAGGCCCCCACAACCACTCCCAAAACCGACCAATGGCTCTTCAAGTCTTGCAGGCAAGACTCAGAGAAACCAATCCGTAGCCAGAAATCCGACTTTCTTTTCACCATACGACCGGCCGGCCCGTCAAGACGATGGTCCCACCTCGAGTGCTGGATACTCGATATCCCGCAGGACTAGATCCCGACAAACCCCAGAATTTTCTACGCGCTTGTTATCTAATTCCCTCCGACGATCCGCCCGGCTGGCATCCCAAAATGAGCACGTCAAGATCCCCATGCAGACAGCCCCTTTTCCCTGTTCCTCTAATTCGCAGCCGCCCCCCCCCCCAAACCGACGCAACCTCTGAAGATTCATCAGACTCATCTGTGGCTGCTTCTGACCACACAATCCGTCCGGGTCAAGAACAGTCAATCAAGACGGATCAAGATGGCGGGCAAAGCCCTTCCTCAGACAACTCGCAGTACCCATACCGTCAACTCTCGTTATCTCCATCGTCGCAGTACCCACACCGTCAACTCTCGTTATCTCCATCGGGCTATTCGCAGTCGCAGGACCCTCAAGCCTCGTCCTTAGACCAATCCCAGCCCCAAGAACTCTCGTTATCTCCATCGGGCTATTCGCAGTCGCAGGACCCTCAAGCCTCGTCCTTAGACCAATCCCAGCCCCAAGACCATACAGCCTCATCAGTCTCGCCTAGTGAATTGAAGAGTGAGTCCGTGGCAAGTCATCTGGGCACACAGCAATCCCCCTCATCCTCAACTCCCCATGAAGAGCCCCCAATCAATGATGTTTTGGAAGCCACTCATGACGCAGAAGAACACCGTGACAGTCCGGAGTTGGGATTGTCTGAGATTGGAAACTCCGCACCAGAACCCGAAGGACGGCAACAACCAATCTCATCCCGCCGACGTAGCTCCCGCCTTGCTAGTGTGGCTAGTTCGCAAGCCACTTCCAGCATCGCTAGCAGTCGAGCTGGCCCCAGCAATTCTGGTAAACAAGCTGACTCAACAAATTCTCTTGGTAGTATAGCTAGCCTTGCTAGTAGTGTAGCCGCCTCCAGTGCTCCTAGTAATCAAGCCAAATCCTGTTCTTCCAGTTACCAAGCCGCCCCCAATTCTCCCGACCAAGCCGCCTCGAGTCCTCCTAGTAGTCAGGCTGAATCTAGTCCTCCTAGTAACCAAGCCACCCCCAGTGCTCTCAACCGAGCGACCTACAGTCCTCCTGGCAGCCAAGCCGACTCCAGTCCCCCTACTAACCGAGCTCCCACAAGTCCTCCTGTTAGTCAAGCTGATTCTAACCCACAACCACGAAGTACGCGGAATACCAAGCGCAAGCCTGAAGAGACGGGTAAGTCATATTGCTGATATAGTGTCAAAATGTAAATTCTTATCCTAAATTGTCTTTGGATTCCCATGTCAGACCCCCCGCGGGCAAGCAAACGCCGCCGAAGGCCGCATTCCAATCCTGTGACCCATGCAAGAACCCGACCCAGACGGTCACGCAAGCGCAATCACGTCTTATCAAGCAGTGACTTCGAGGACCGTGGGTTTGTCTACACCAGGCCGGTCACTGCTCGCAGTCGTGATATCCAAGGTTCTAGTCCCCTCATTGTCCGGTCAAACCCGCCCACACCCGCTTCATCAAGCTATGCAGCTTCGCCAAGCTATGCACCATCTGAAGAAATCACTGAGCCATCCATCATGGCAGCCTCACTAACATCAGTCAGTACTCGTTCAACCCGAGCCTCCACCCGCGCAGCTACCATAAAATCTAGAAATTTGAGAAACTTTCCTACCCAAAATCCCCGGCAGAAGCGCCCAAAAAAACTCTGCAAAGCTCAAACCCAGACCTCCAACAGACAAGGAAGACGTCGAATCCAGCCAAACAGGAGTCGTAGGCTGACTCGACCATCTTCTGACCCTATCAACTTTGTTCCCGTTCTTCCAGACTGTACGCAGAAGAGAAAAACCCAACCTACTGAAAACTCTGCTCATGCCAAACGCCCCTGCCCTGGTCCCAGTGACAATCCCGGACTCCCCACCTGTCGTCAAGCCCCCGCCACTCGTAGACTCAAACAACGGACCGCTCGGCAGAATAGCTATGCCGCGCATCCGTCTCTTCATGATGAGCCTGAAATTGAACCACAGGAGTCCGTTCATTCATCAACCCACCAGCTGAGACACCCGAGTAAGAGAAGCAGACCTGCTGATTCCCCTCCAGGGTCAGCCCGAGCCACACGAAGTCGCCGTGCTTCCAACGCATCTTCTCCTTTTGAACACCCCCGGCCACGGCTTCCCAACCGCAATCGTAGACCACCACCTGCCCAACGGAATAGCTCCGCTGCACATGTGTCGTTTTGTCCCCAGGATGAACATGCATTGTCCTCAAGAGCTTCTCAGACCACCGACCTGCCACAACCTAGCCCCCACTACGAACCCGGTCGTAGTATCCATTTCTCAAGGAAAAGATTGCAACCACATGACCCTTCTTCAAGCCCACAAGGTCCCAAACGACAGCGAAGACCCACGCCGATCCCCGACCGTCTTGGTCGTATCCCAACTGCCGCCAAAGTTCGCCGACAAAGACAAAGACAGCAAAGGGTCTTGCCTAACAGCCTATCAATCCGACCCTCATTCCACGATGACATCATCCACATTCCCAATTCTCATCATTCAGCAAGTGGAGTTGAGGGCTGGAGGAACTCTTTGCCTTGTAATTGGTCGCATGAACCTGAACCAATTGAAGCTTGGAACCAATCTAATCCCCGATCCGGTCCCGCTGCCGCATTTGGATGCGTTGGCGAAGGCATCCTAGCCGAGATGACCCGGGCGACTGGCCGTCTCACAGACTGTCTCGAGCGGGTTGAGTTGGCGTCCCTCAGGCCGAGCACTAATCAAGCTGGGCCCAGCCGCCCCTCAGGACCACGCCGTGATTTGGCTGTCTTGGTACGTAGTAAACATACATCGTCATGCAGAAGGATACAACTGATATTTCTCACATTTACAGGCTCGAGTTCGGGTACATATCAAAACACTTTTTGGCAAGTGTATGGACTTGAACCAATTCCCACCTCCAGCGACGGACCTCGAGAAGGCTCAGTGGAAATGGGATCTTGAAGACATTGAAGAAGATAACATGAGTTCTAGCCCATCTTTGGATGAAGATGACGACCCCGCTTTCCCTTATGCTGACGGCCCCGGTCACAGAGAAGCCACGCCCGCTACGCTCTCAATCATTTGGCGGGATATGCGACAATCTGGAGTTTTATCATTCCGGCCTGACTTTACCCAGGGTCCCCGCAATGCTGACAACCTTTTCCTGTGGGACCTTGCCCACCGAACATTCATTAAGCTGGTACGAGCCGGGGAATACTCCGAAATAGATATGGCGTTTTACCCCGAGGATATGATACGTGAGGCAATTCTCAATCACGCCAAGCAACTACAGCGAACGTGAGCGCCTTTTGTGTGCTCCTGAAACAATCATCAGCTCCTTACTAACACCCCTTGCAGGTATCGAGAAGCAGCCTGGGATCCCGAACGACTTGACCAGAGGGCCGTACAGAAACGCCGCCAAGCGCGTACCCGAAGGGTAAGTAAATACGTTTATCCTCATGCATCTTTGTGGCTAACTTTATATCCCTAATTGACCACTACAGCTACGGGATAACCGCATGAAATTTGTGGCTTCTCAAGCCGTCCTTATTCCTTTACTTCCCGTGGCTCAAGATTGCACTAGCGATGCCGAAACTGAAGACGGAGACTATGATTCTGACATGGACACTGGCGACAGCAACAAACGTGTCATAGTCCAAACCTTACCATGGCGTCATCCTCGAATCGGAAGGGTGTTCCAAATGATCGATCGACTAATTGAACTAAAGCGAGAATCAGGGTGCAAAGACTATGGCAGAGTGTCCATACCACGATTCCGCCCCCGCGATCCTAAGATCAGCAGCAGACCATGCGCATCGTCACTCCCATGCGACGTCTACTGTGATGAGTGGCTAAGGTCCCAAAGAACCCCTCAGTTAAAGCAATTGAACATCCGGTCCGGTCCATCCTTGAAGGGAAGTATAAAAGCCTTAGAGAGAATGATCTAAGTCCTGACAATGGCTCTGATCTGAGCCATACTTCTGGGCTGCCTTTCCTTTTCTCTGTTCTGTCCTTTCTTGCATCTTCCCCATTTTAAATTTTGTGTATAGTGATATATTTTATTTCTTCGTGTCCATTCTCTCATAAAATCTTATAGTATTTTCTTATTTTTTTATTTTTTTATTTCTTAACATAAAATCTTATAGTATTTTTTTATTTTTTTATTTCTTAATGTATGTAGTGTAAATAGCTGTGATATAGCAATGGCCAATGGTTCAAACACCAACTTCCCTCTTACAACACGCGCTGCGCTTGCTCCACCCAGCTCCCACCCCACCCAAAAGAAGGACCTACACCGTCCGTGGTGTAGCTTCTCAATTGGATCCCCAATGGCAGCCGGGCGCACAAGGTAACCTAGCCCGACCAGGTCCTCATCCTCAGTCGCCCTTTGGCCCCGCTTCCTTGGTCGTAAATCTATGGATTATTGTCACCGTCTTACCACCACCTTGGTCGTAAATTACCACCACCAGTCCATTGAATTCCGATCACCTTGCCGCCTTACCACCAGTCCAAATCCGGTATTCTTTATGTATGTCAGCATGCATGTTGCACGCATGTGACTCTCCCTGTTTCCCTGTTTTTCCTTAAGTATCCACTCTGGTCGTTCTCTTTCCTCCCCCCTTCCCCTCACCAAGCCCCTCTTACCTCGTACTTCAGTAGAAATTTAACCCAGCCTATGTCTGATCCTCGATATGCCCCTACTGTTTGCCGCTGCCGAACCTTCCGATGCATCGAACAACGCTACCAAGACAAGGATGGCAACTGGAAATCTGGTGCTATGGTTTCTCGAAATACCAAAATTAACCACGAAGCGACGGATATTCACACAGCAGCCCGATATGTTGAAGCTCAAGGTCAGTCTTGCCGTTCCTGCTGTCGTAGCACCTCATTGAATATTGATGCCTTGCCATTATGATTTCAGACTCCGATGACGATGACTCCGGCAATTCATCTGAAAGCGACAACGTGTCTGAAATGAATGCCGAATCTGGCTTTGGATCCCTGCGTTCCGACCATTATGGGATAGACATATCCAGCGCCTACAATTGCAGTTTGTCGGTTTATTATTTGTCTGCTTTATTTTACGTATCATGGGTACTTACACAAGTTCCGTTTATTGACAGCTCCATATCACCAATTCACTCTAGAGAAAGCCAATCCCGCTGTTCTGCATGTCACACTTTTGGCTACAGTGCTATCTGTATTCGGACATGTCTCATTTAAGACGTCCGGTTGGGTTCTGCGATGTGGAAAAGATCTGCTGACCCTCGCAGCTTCAGGTGGCTTCGACGAAACTCCTACCCAGCCCATTACTTTTCGTCAAAAAAAGGTTCTTGATGCCCTGCCAGTTGATATCCGAACGGCCTTCAATTGGATGAAAATTGATCCCAAACTTGTCAAAGTTGTCTGTTGCCAATCCTGTTTTGCGATGTACCCCATACCCGACCCGACGCAAACTGAAACTGAAGGCTCAAGCAATACGAACAGCCCGAAATGTCCGAGGCACTGCATCAATCAGTCTTTTCCAAATGCCGGGGAAGTGGCAGCGGATCCAAATCAAGAGGGAGAGGCATCTGACATGTGCGGGGCCCCACTACTTCGACCAGGAAAAAACGGCGACTGCCCAATCAAAGTGTATGCATACCAAAACCTCTACGATTGGCTCGCCAGGTTTTTCTCTCGCCCAGGAATCGAGTCCGCTTTAGAAAAAAGCGCTGTTGGAATTTCATGGCTCAGTTCTCTTTTTTCTCTTTCTCCCCATCTGTCACTCATTCATTTCCTTCCAGATGAATATGCATGTCACCTTCTGTCCCACATTCTGCTCCCAAAGATGTAGTACATAAAAAAACCTAAAAATACATAGCAATAGAATCATCTGTTTTCTGCGCCAGTTCCCTGAGACCATCTTCCAGTCTCTTGTAGTGCGGAGCTTTCTTCCTCCCCACAAGCTAGCAGTCTGGCCTTTTTGGCTTCTTTGTCTTCCTCTCTGGTCTCGAGCTTTTTTCCTCGAGCCCAAACATATTCATCTCACTGCCTCAAAAGTCATCGATTTTTTCACGATTAACAGTCGAAACGCTACGCTTTCGAACTCAGTCTATTATCTCGACCGAGAGCAGAACGCATCCTCAAAGTCTCAAATTACACTCTCATTCTCTAAATCTCAGCATGACATCAAGAAAGGTACCCTTATATCTTGATGAACACAATTACGAATCATGGTCGTTCCTCATGACTTCAAAACTTGATCGGATCGGTGCTCTGGGTATCGTTCAGGGATCAGTCAAGCCTCCAATCGCAACCGATAAACCGGACGAGAAGAATACGTACCATGAGCTGAATCGACTTGCGTATCACGAGATCATCGAACATCTCGACGACACCAACCTAACGTATGTCGCTCAGGTGCTCACCGATCAGACCTCCTTCAATGGATACGCTGTATGGACGGTTCTCAAGCAGAAGTACAGTGGCGACGATCATGTCGCTAAAGACCTCGCTCTGAATGTTTTCCTTGACATCGAGTACGGAACACCACCAGCCAAGTTCGTTGCCGATATTCGAGCCGCGAATCATCGATTAGTGTCTGCCAAGGTTGGGCTCGACGAGCAAAGCAAGACGGCCATCATTTTACGCAAGCTGCCGTCAGACGAATACAAATCTTTTCGAGACGTTGTAAACGTAGGCTGTCCCAATGACACGGTGGCCATCCTCCTAACTCGGCTAGAAAAGCACATTGCGCAAAATCGACTCGATCGATCGTCGTGCATTTCCCAGGCTACGTTTCTAACGACCGATGAGAAGTACTACATGTGTCCTCACTGCAAGAGAGGTTTCACAATATGCTCACACTGTGACAAAGCTGGCCATCGAGAATCCCTCTGTTACGAGAAGCACCCCGAGCGAAAAGCACCAAGCACCTCCGATACTTCATATGTTAAGCCATCTCAATCCAAGGCCAAGTCAGCAGCTCAGGCTCATCTGGCATACACAGATGTTCACCATGGTTTCACTGAAGAACAGATTGAGTCAGAAAGAAACTTCCAGGCTATGATCAACAACCCTGAATTCAAGAAGCTCAATATTGGAAAAGGCTTATAGTTCTATGGCCTGTGGTTCATCAGTTGGGGGGGGATGTTGGAATTTCATGGCTCAGTTCTCTTTTTTCTCTTTCTCCCCATCTGTCACTCATTCATTTCCTTCCAGATGAATATGCATGTCACCTTCTGTCCCACATTCTGCTCCCAAAGATGTAGTACATAAAAAAACCTAAAAATACATAGCAATAGAATCATCTGTTTTCTGCGCCAGTTCCCTGAGACCATCTTCCAGTCTCTTGTAGTGCGGAGCTTTCTTCCTCCCCACAAGCTAGCAGTCTGGCCTTTTTGGCTTCTTTGTCTTCCTCTCTGGTCTCGAGCTTTTTTCCTCGAGCCCAAACATATTCATCTCACTGCCTCAAAAGTCATCGATTTTTTCAAGCGCTACTGTGGCTAGCAATCCCTTTGACCCCAACCATGAAGCCACCGACATACAGCATTCAAGTACGTGGAAACAGTTCCTTGGACCTGACGGTAGGCAATTCACAAGCAAATCGGAAAATCTTACTTTTGGCCTCTTCATGGACGGCATCAATCCTTACGGGAATAAACAAGCCGGGAAGCACGCCAGTATCACTTTTATGATCATGGTTTGCTACTCTCTGCCGTTAGAACTACGCTACAAGCCCGAAAACCTTTTTGTCGTAGGAATTGCGCCTGGCCCAAAGGAGCCCTCACTAGAACAAATTAACTGGATCCTCCGGCCCATTGTCGAGCAGTTGAAGGTATTATGGTCAACCGGGTTAGTATTAACGAAGACCGTCCTTCACCCTGAAGGACGCCATGTATATGCAGCCCTCCTTCCGTTCTTTGCCGATTTGCCGGCCCTCCGCCGTGGCCTTGGATTTGCGAGTGCCATGGCAACTCGAATGTGCTCGTTCTGCCTCTTGAAAAGGTCAGATATCACGAATCTTAATCCCGACACTTGGCCCCCGCGAAACCTAGCAGACCATAAGGCTCAGGCGATTAAATCTCGGGACGCCGATTCTTCAAAGGTTCGCGATCAGATTCTTCGTGATCATGGTGTTAGATATTCTGTTATGCTTGAGTTGCCGTACTGGGATATCATCAACTATCATGTTGTTGATTCGATGCACAATCTGTTATTGGGATTGTTGAAGTGGCATTGCCAGCGTTTTTGGGCTATGACTGACGTTGCTCAAGAACCAGACCCCCGAGGAACAGCTCAGCAAGAAATCAGAGATCTGAAAAGAGATGCTAGAAGGGTAGTACCCACGGCCACACAATCTCCAAGCCCAACTGAAAGTGAAGACGAAGGCACCGGCGTGCAATTCAATTTGATGGATTTTAAGTCGACTGAATCTAGCGACAATTCCTTCTCACCTAATCTTAATGCTGAGGGTTGGGATACTGGGCCCTACACTCCTCCGCCAGAAGATCAAATTATCCTTGATGGGGAGGCACTAGAATTTGTGAACAAGTTTCTGCCACGAATCCGCATCCCAACCTGGATTAAGCGCGCGCTACCCATCTTGGGCAAAGCCTCTTTTGGCAGCCTGAAGGCAGACGAATGGCGCAATTTGTTTACCATTCAACTCCCGCTCATCTTGCCGGTCTACTGGGCCACCGGAGGCCCGCCTGCCCGATCTCTCTTCCGTAACTTTGCCCATTTAGTTTCAATGGTCAACTTGGCTCTCAAGAGATCAATGAATGCTGAACGAGCTCAGAAGTATCGAGAACATACTTTGGAATATCTGAACAGCTGCCTGGTTCTTTTCCCCAATGTCACCCTAGCTCCCAACCACCACATGTCAGTACACCTTGCCGATTGCCTGGAGAAATTTGGCCCTTCGAGAGCGTGGTGGTCCTTCTCAATGGAGAGGCTCATGGGCTCAATCTTGAAAGCATCCCACAACAATCGTCTTGGTTTGCCATTTTTTGCTTTCTCTCATGTACATCCACATCAGTGCCTAATGTATCTTGCTTTCCTTGCTTTCAAACTCACCAGGCGACCTTGAAGTAACCTTTCTCACCAACTATTCTCGTCTCGGAAACTTGAAGGCATTACTCTCTACGCCAGAAAGGTTCCCGGCCCAGCTAAGACCCTTTGTCCATCAACTGCAAGCCTTTCACGATCCTCCGGCTTCTGTTGAGCCAGACATTATTCCAAGAACCCGCCGAGGAATTCTCGAAAAATCTACGTTGGAGATGCTGGTCAAGAGACTCAATGACCTGTTTCCCTGCTCCACAGGCGCGCCGTGGATACCATCTAGCGTATGGGGCAAAAAGAGAAAACCAAACTTCAACGAATTTCTCCCGGTCACCTCACAGATTGAAAAACTCTCGAGCTGTTTGATCAACAACATTATGTATTCTACCCTCAAAGATAACCCATGCAACAGTGTGGTTGCTCTGCGACCTGATTGCACGCCTCAATATGGAATTATCGAGGAAATCTTTAGGCATTGGCGAACCTTAGGCGATGGAACGACCGTGGCGGACACCTGGCTACTAATCCAAGCACTTCAACCTTGTCAATTCTCCAGTCCGTTTGCGGGGCTGTCGAAATTTAACATGCAAGTTCAACTCAGGACCATTCACAGTGTGATGCTCTACGTAAACCACACACAAGATGTGCTTGCACATTGTGCATGGATGAAGTACGGTGCCTCTGAGATCTTACCAAGCATTAAGAAGGAATGCATCGCAGTAGTCTCACTTGACCGTTGATTACTGCCTGATAGTTTTCTCTTTTCTTTTTTAATTTATGTATGGCTAAGGAAATGTAGTTGTAATGCAAGTCATTGCAAAATATCAAAAGAATGTTAAAAGAATTCAAGAACAGGAAAGCTGAGTATAATAAAGCTGAGTACAATGAGCACAAAACAAAACAAAACAAATATTCTAATATTCTACAGATGCTTGCTGAGGTTAAAAGTTTAAAAAAAAGAACAAAGATAAATAAATGAGCTTGAAAATCCAGGGGAAATACACTAAAAAAAAAAAAAAAAAAAAAAAAAAAAAAAAAAAAAAAAGGAAACCCCCCAGATTCCCCCCAAGGTGAAGTGGATTCTTGCGTGTAGTGGTATTGAGTCAAAAAATGTAGATAGGAAACAGTGCTACTGACTAGGAGAGTGCAGCACATCTGGGACTGCATACTGGCTGGACTTTACTAACTGGACGGGCCCTTGTGAGGCCCATGATATAGAAGGGGCCTCTGTCAGAATAAGTGTCTAAGTCTCCACTCACTTTTTCTTCTCCCTGTTCCTGTCCCTGTCCCTGTCCCTGTCCCTGTCCCTGTTCCTGTCCCTTTCCCTGTTGCTGTTCCTTTTCCTGTACTTGTCCTGTCCTGTCTTGTGAAATGACATGTCTTGTCTAGTCCCATAGTTTGTTTTGTTCATTTCCTTAATGCTAGGCCCCCTTCTGGATCTTGCTGAGGGGACTCTCTAGTTGTGTATATGATTCAGTCTCATTGATGAAATTAATACTCATTGAGTCTGACTCTGAGCTTAAAGTTATTTTACCTATCCTCCTCAGTCCTATATCTGGATTCCCACGGATAACAATCTCCCTCCATTTCCTCTTCACATTGAGCTTAAATATTAACAGTTTCACACATTTTAATAAAAAGTGCACTAGACAAGAAACTCTAGAAACTGCCAGCAGTTGAAATGCAGCATACTCAAGTGTAACTGCCATTGTAGCTCCATATGAGTCCATCATACCCTTGCATGCACACAACGGTGGGCCGCTACGCTATTTGCCCGCTAACTGTTAGCGTAGCGGGGTTTATTTTTCCCAGAAAATCTGTAGCGTTAGCTGAAATTACACTCCGCTACACTAACAGTTAGCGTAGCGACAAATTTTTCAAGCCATTTTTTTGTAGCGTTAGCTGAGAAAATCCACCGCTACGCTATCAAGTAGCATAATTTTTCTGGCGCTAACAGATTTTGAAGTTCTCAGTAGCGTAGCGGCATCATTGCTACACTACGCTAAATGTTAGCTGTTAGCTGATATTTTTCCCACTAAATGTTAGCTGTTAGCTGAAGCTTTTCCCATTACACTATGCTCAAATAGCGGATTTGTTTTGCCCGCTAACTGTTGGTTTCACCAATTAACATGGCTGCTGAATAAAAAGCTGTTGATATGGCTTCAACAGGTAAAATCCTGCTACATTACAGATCTTAGAAGAGACATCCAACTTCTTTCTTGTCTTTGAATTTACAACGTAATCCACCATTATCTAATCAACTGGTTTTTAAAACCCACCATTTTTGAAAACCATGGATACCTGAATGAAGAACAATTTGGTTTTGAAGAAGAAAAAAAAAATGAAAAAAAAAAAAATGGAAAAAAAAAAAAATGAAAAAAAATGATCATAGAAATTAAAATAAGCTTTTTTGATTGCTGTGCTTGCTCGAGTAAAGCAGTTACAACAGCATTTTGATTTATTCACTTGTGCAAGTACATATTTTTCATTGTTTTACTTGGACAAGTACAGGATCCTAATTGAGCAGAGTGACCAGCTTTGACCTCAGACAGGGGAATATATCACTCCTGCTATATTCAAAGTAACTGAAAAATACCTAATTGGTGTCACCCGCATCACAAATCCTCATTTATGATGAGGGTGAAACTGATTAGGTAAGGATTGTGAATTGATTGAAATTTATAGGAGCTCTCTGAACTTGCTGGGGCACCTGACTGACCCCCCTTTGAGTTCGGCAACTGATTAAATAACATGGGTTTGAAGAAATGGTAGCAATGTTGGGTTAAGCCTTGTACAAACTCAGATGACCCCCCTTTAAATTTTCTTGATTGGTGTTAACCTCATCACTACTCTTATAGTATAGCAGGAGTGATAAATTCACCTGTCTTAGGTCAAAGCTGGTCCACTTTGCTCAATTAGGATTTTTTTTTTTCCTTTTTTTTTTTTTTCCTTTTTTTTTTCCTTTTTTTTTTTTTTTTCCCTTTTATTTTTCCTTTTTTCCTTTTTTTTTTCCTTTTTTTTTCCTTTTTTTTTTCCTTTTTTTTTCCTTTTTTTTTTCCTTTTTTTTTTCCTTTTTTTTGTTCCTTTTTTTTTTTTTCCTTTTTTTTTTTTTTTTTTTTTTTTCCTTTTTTTTTCCTTTTTTTTTTTCCTTTTTTTTTTCCTTTTTTTTTCCTTTTTTTTTTCCTTTTTTTTTTTCCTTTTTTTATTTCCTTTTTTTTTACTTCCTTTTTTTTTTATTTCCTTTTTTTATTGTTATAAACAAACAGCAGTTAGTGTAGCGCTAAACTCACTAGTGCGCAATGTCTAATCAAATCTACACTTAAAAAAAAAAAAACTCACAGTTAGCTCACCACACAAGGGTACTCTGCTAACAGTTAGCATAGCTGAGAAGAGTGCTACGCTAACAGTTAGTGTAGCTGAAAAGAGTGCTACGCTAACATGTAGCGTAGCTGAAAAGAGTGCTACGCTAACAGTTAGCGTAGCTGACAAGAGTGCTACGCTCACAGTTAGCGTAGCGTTTGTTCCAGCTAACACCGCTACAAATCAGCTAACAGGTAATTCCTGTAGCGTTAACTTTTTTTTTTGAAGTCGCTAACGCTTTGCCACCGCTATTTTTTTTTTTGACAAAATTTTTGTAGCGTTAGCTGAAAAAAAAACGCTAACAGTAACTTTGTGTTAGCGTAGCAACAAAAGCTAACATTACGCTACGCTACAGCTATTGTTAGCGTAGCGGGCCCACCGTTGATGCACAGTGAATGTGAATCAAAGAATTGTTGAAACAAACTTTGAGAAAGGCTTGTGTATCAATACAAGCTTCCCTTGAGCTTCTGCATGTCAACTGCTGGCAGCTTCCAGAGTTTTTCTTGTAGTGGTGGTTTTTATTTGCCATTTTGCTGTTAATCCTCCCACCAAATCCATGTATACCTGGAAGGGTTTATAAGAAGAGGAACTGAAGATTCAAGATGTATCACAAGATTATTTCTTGAACAGGGATTGAACAAAGGGAAAAGATTATATCAGATGTGGAAGGTATTGAGAGATTGTATCTCAATCAGTGAGGGAAATATACAAGGTGGTAATTATGGGAGCACATGTCTCAACCTGGGATGGAAGGGAGGATGGTGTTTGTTTACAAGGACAGGGAGTGTTATGAGAGTATACCATCTTTACAACACTATATTAATTTTATACGGGTGATATATTACTTTATGCGGGTCTAATATTAATTTTTGGAGGTAAGAATGAATTAGTTGAGAGGGAATAAGGTAGGAAGGGGAAAACTGGGAGTAGAGGCTTGTACCCCCAATATTCTGCGTGGAGGTAGGAAGAAACATTTCAGGCAGGCATATGGGAGCAACTGGGGGGTTTATAAATACACGCCCCTGGCCGCACGCCCACGCCAGGGGCACCCCCATCAAAAAAAGGGTATGACCCTTTGTTTGACAGGCATGCGTGCTGCACGCCCTGGTTTGGGCATGGGCACGCCTGTAGATGGGTGTGGGCATGCCTGTAGATGGGCTTTGTCAACCTCCTGTACTCTATTCCACTTATTGTGGCGTGTACAGGGAGGAATGAAAGAAGAAGATACACTTGTTAAAGTGTAATTAGGAAATTATAGCTTTATAAAGTATTTACTAGAGCTCAAAAACACTTAAGTAACAATTGAACAGGTTCTAATTCCTGCTACCAAACTTCTAGTGGAAATGATGTTCCACAGAAGGGTGAACCAGAATGTAACACGGTTCTTCCAATATAATTAATTAATATTAATGTATTGGGGGGAGTTTTTGTTGAGGAATTTTAAATATAAGATAGTTATAAGAGAGAAAAGGCCAGTCCTCCTTACTTACAGGAGAAGGTGAGCGCCTTGGTAGCTTATAATGAGTTATCTATGTATGGGTTAAAATTGATGGGGAGGTTGTCTTCAATTTCCTCTTAAATGATAAAATATTAATTCTTTTCACATGCTTATTGAAAGCAGTGATAAGAGTAAGATCACCAGGGGTAAGTGATCACCCTTTTTGTGATCAGATGTGAAATATGGCGTCATTTCTATTTTGAATGAACCCATAAATATTTCACACTAACTACATTTAGTGGTAAATATTTATTTCAGCAATAAATATTTATTTCACTAAGAAATACTTGTGAATAAATTATCTAGGGACCAGAGCTTGAAAAAGAGCTGGGCCTGAAGGATCATTGATTTAAAATCACATGTACATATGTATATACTACATAATACATAAATTATTTATTTAAATACATATGTAATCTTATAGTATACATTACTATGGGTTATGCTGGGATTTTCCAGGATTTTCATGGAAAAAGCTATACCAATAAATGTTTCTTTATCCATTTATTGTGTGTTTGAAAATTGATTTGCCAAGGATTTTCTTTAATTAAATTTCCTTTTATTTTTGATAAAAAAATAGATATAATTTAAATAATTTTATTGCTGTTTTCTAAACGTGGTCATGAGTGTGGCTTGAACACAGAGAGTTGTATCTGTCAGATATTCATAAGCCTGTTTTTAACTGTTAGAATATTATACCAATTGTTGAAACAGTTAAGTCTAATTTCTGCTTTTATCAGAAAGTCAAGTAAAAAATAAATAATAATGATACAATTAAAGAATTATTATTTATACAGTTTGCAGTTTCAAGTGTTACATATTATATGTAATATCTTGGTGGCTGAAAGGCGTGGGCACGCCTGTAGATGGGTGTGGGCACACCTGTAGATGGGTGTGGGCACGCCTGTAGATGGGTGTGGGCACGCCTGTAGATGGGCGTGCAGTTTGCACACCCATCTACAGGTGTCTGACTCCCCCAAGGATGGGAATGCTGTTTGCTCACCCTGCCGGGGAGGTATACAAACCCCTCAGCCGGAGGGATCCCCCCCGCCCCTCCCCCGGTCAAGGAGGTTGTATAACCTCTTTGACCGGGGGGATTCCCTCCGTTCGAGGAGGTCATACAACCTCCTTGGCTGGAGGTTTCCCCCCCGGTCAAGGAGGTTGTATGACCTCCTCAACCAGAGGGAATCCCTCCGGTCAACCCGTGCGGCTGCAGGGTGACATCACAGTCCCCAAAAATGGGGACTATGCTGTCACCCGCCCAAACATGGTCATGTGCTTGCACACCCTATGTACATAGGTAGGGGCATGCGTGCCCCTACCTATATACATAGAAAGGGTGTTCGGACTGCACACCCTCTCTATGTATATGGGTAGGGGCACGCACACCCCTACCTATGTCATAAAAAGGGTGTGCAGGTTGCACACCCTTTTTTGAATGGGGCATGCAACTGCACGCCCTGTTTTGGGTGGGTGTCGCACGCCTGTAGACGTGCTGACACCCAAAAAAGGGTGTGCAGTCACACCCCCCATTCAAAAAAGGTTGTGTGGGCTGCACACCCTTTTTTTTATGGGTGTGCCCCTGGCGTGGGCGTGTATTTATCAAACCCCCCTGAGAAACATGCAATATATTTTTGTAGAACATTTATATTTCATTCAATATCAAGCATATTTTAAAGTGGTCAAAGAAAAAAGATCAGGAAAAGAGGATGTTGAGATTGACCACAAGTGAGATAATGATAAAGAAAACCTCTGTGTAGAGATAGAGACAAGATAGTCACATTCATTTTTGATTAATTGACTGTATAGCCAGCACCTTGAAATAACTTCTTGGTCAAATCAGCTGAAAATACAAGGCTAATGAAACCTTCAATAAAATAATAGTCCTCATTGCCTCCAGTCAACAAATCTTTGTCTCACCGCAAAACCGATTTATAGACCAAAAACCCTTTTTCAATAGGGTTGAAATCCGGAGAATAGGGAGGCAAGTATTGCAAAAGGCAACCTTGAGACTCTACTATCTCAGCCACTTGACCGTGGTGGTGAATTTGAGCATTATCAAGCACTAGGATTCTTCAAGGGGTGGGAAATGGATTCATTGATGAGACCTAGACCCAAACTTATGTAAGATATTACACTATAACCCAGGATTCAAAAAAAACCAAACAGACTTACCAAAATGTTTGAGAGGAAACATTCAACTTTTGAACAGTTGAAAGACTCCTCCTGAACCATGTGGGCTACCAATCAAGTCAAAGATATAGCTGTGATTATATTGTACTGGTGCCTGCTTTGCTGATGTGGCACTTGCTTTGTTTGTTAGCCTACTGGGGCCCAGCCTTTTTTCCTTGAAACAACCTCCAGGCAGACTCCGGATTCATCTGATTAGACAAATCAGCTGATCAGTCAAAATACATCCTGGAGATCCAGGAGATAGATTAGGATAGGAAATCCTTTCATTACTTACCAGTGAAAACCAAGCACAAAACAGGGATTGAAGCAATGAGGGAAATGAATTCAGCCCGCTGATCCTCATCTTGGTTTGGATTAACAACCCGCACTGATTTCTTTGACATCTTCAATTGGTTCTGCAAATTTTTGGAGATTGTGGAGCTACTGATGTTGATGCCATGTCTGTCGCGCAAGGAACATTGTATTTTGCCAATGTATACTGTAGGTTTATCTTCAATCATCTCCTTGATGGACTGAAGGTCTTTATTGGTTAAGTTGAGCAGTCGGCCTCTGGCTTTGTATGTAAGAGGATCACAAACCATGGCATGTGTATCCTGGTAAAGCTTTGTCCATTGGGTAATGGAATCTTGGCTAATCAAAGCTCCCAATGAGGTGTTGATATCAGTTAGAAACTTTCCATCAATCCAAGCTAAGACGGCTGAGTATTTCAGATCAGCTTAGTACTTTTGGAACACCATGGCCGCTTTTCTAACTGTGTGACAGAAAGGGAAAAACATTAGTATGCACAAACAAAAGTGAGAAGAGAAATTGTGCTCACGTTGAGAGTTATTTGCAGTGTCCTTCAGCGTGGGTGTATTGCAATACAGAGCAATCCAGATGAATTCTGCTCAGTTGGTTACACTGGGCTTTGGGAGTTTGGGTGGAAAAAAAATTTTGGGGGGGAAAAAGAAATTGGTGACCAAAAAAAAAAAAACCCCCGGAATTCCGCAACCTTTCCTACATTAGCTGTATAAGCCATCTACAAGGCAGATCCCATTCCGCCTTGGAGACAACTTGGGCCAGAAACAGTTTGCAAGGTGCCTTCAAGATGCCTTGAAAACTCACAATTGAATTGAGTCTCAAGTCACCTTATGATTATAACTCATATCCACCTACTGCTATACTTCCTGATATACATACTATCTATTGGCATAAATTTTTAAATATATGCTTATATCACATTTCTCACTTCTCTAAAAGACTCCTCTCTGGTTTTTGCTGAAATTATTCTTTTCCTCACTCTCTTTTTATCTGCTTTAACCAAAATCCCAGGTAAGCCAGTTATATCTATAAGACATAGATGATTAATCCTATCTTTTTTAGTTTAATCTATTTCTCTTATTTATATACTAACAAAAAGAAAACACACACTCTTTTTATCCCTTTTCACCAACATCCCAGCATAGGCTGTTACACTTATCAGGAGTAGGGAAATACAATGTGCTGCAGCAAAGATAACAGCAAGATTAACTCTAACCACCTATCTCACTATACACAATTGGCCCATTTTTCTGTCACTGAAGTGTCACAACCAAGCATTCCAACAGCCTTGAAAACAAAGACACCTGCTGACAGGCGCATTGAATGGGAAAAAGGCACCTTTGAGGCATCAAATAAAGACAACTCAAAGGCTCCTGAAAGTGGACATGGATTATTGGTTCCAAAAACCGCTTCAAGCAGCTCTATTTCAGCCACAGTGGAGACAGGGAGATTCCAGATGGAACTATGGACTTACCACATACACCATCATTCTCACATTATGATTTTATAGTTCTATGTCACTAACTAAGGCCCCTTTTGGATGCAGGATATCCCGGGTGTTATATCCTGTTTTTTGTGAAATATTATCATGATCTGTTTGGGGCCAACCTGTATATGGAATCATAAAGACAAAGTTTCCATTGGATTGTTAAGCTGCCATTATAAACCAGCAGCAATTCAAAAATCATCAACAACACCTTCCTAAGAAAAATGGACCCAAATACATTGATCCCAGACACCAAAGACTCAACTAAACTTGAAGGAAACAATGCAGCGGCTTCAACTCCAGCATCAACAAACAGAACTCCACCTGGTACAGCAATTAGTTCATGAGGTACTCTTTTTTTTACTGGAAACCAAGAAAATACTAGGTGGCTCATCATTCAAAGCCTCAATTCTCCTCAGACTAGTGGTCAGACCACTGCCTTCTCTCAAGCAACTCGCCTCAAAAATCCTCTAAACATGGAAGAAGTTCTGCCATACAATCAGGTTGCAATACCCCAAAAGGGTGTCCAACAAAAGAAGTTAATGTGGTCTGGCACAATGGAGGCCATGATGCTAGACCTCTATGTTGAAGAGGTCAAATGGGGCAAGAAATCTGACTCTGGGTTCCAAAATTCCAGTCATTGATATGTCTCTCAGGAACTATGAAAGCACTTCCCCAATGTTTAGCATCTGCTTGAATTTAAGAAGGTCAAGTCAAAGCTCAGCCAGTCTTTCAAAAAAGACTACAATGATGTCTTGGCTTTCAAAGATGAAAGTGGATTTGGGTGGGATGAGGAAAGCTGCCAGGTCACAGCCTCTGATGAGGTTTGGGAAAAAAATTGGAGGCAAGTCATTCTTGATTTCTCTCTTTGGCCATTGAGCAACAATCTAACTCTTTTTTTTGGTTCCTTGCAGTCTCATTCTCATTGAAAAAAGTTTCAGGGAATGACATTTCCTGAATTCCGCAAGTTAGAGATTATCTTTAGATCTGTGGCAGCATCTGGGGATGAAGCTCAATCAATTATGTCATAATTTCAGCCTTTCTGTCCGCTCACAATCTCCTAAATCTCTTCATCAAAATTCTCATTATTATTAAATCCCAATCACTCTGCAATCAAGCAGTTTTATTTTCTTATCACTCAATATTATTGTTTTATATCACTCTACCAATCAGGTAGTTTTAATTTCATCACTCTGCTATTTGGCATTTTTATTTCTCTCTTGTATTTAGCTAGATTCACATCACTGTCACTGCTTATGTTTGTATACTTTACAGCATATGCTTTTATTTGTTTCAAGAAAACCACATGTCTGCCATTCCTGTTGTTTTGTATTTAGCCAGATTATTTGTCAGCTGAAATAAATCATCAAGTTTAAGCATAAAATTCTTTTTCATCCTGATCCCAGCTCCTTGGTCCAATCAGACCCTCCACAAAGATTGCCCCCTTTCTCAAGCCTTATTTTCTGAAGGTGAAATCTTAACAAATTAACCAACAGATCTCTCAGTTTCAGGCTTGGGCCTCTGGAAACTTGACTGATTCCTCTCAGAGCCATTGTGATGAGACCATTAAATCTTTGGAGGTCTCACCCACTACAAACTTGTACTCAGACCATACAAATACATCCCCCTTCAGTCCAACTCTGTATGTTTCACAATCTCACCACAAAAAGGACTCAATTGCACAGGCAATCAACTGTTTGGTTGGTTATTTGCAGCAGTCCTCAAACGAACAAGCCAATTTTCAGGTTGCAGCCAGTTCTCACCAAAACACGGCTGAGTCATCAAGTGGCGGTAATCTCCAATGTGTGATAATGTTTTATCAAGATGTCCATGCTGAAGAGGCCAGTCAGGACAAGGAATTGGTGGCATTCAAGGTTTTCTGAAAAGAAATTAATGCACAGATATTCACAAGCATCAAGGAAAAATCCCTGCGCAAATCATGGCTCCATGAGCAAATTGGGGAAATCACCCACAATTGATAACTAAATTAAAAAACATTGTGTTTTATTTCTATCTTTCACTGGTTGTAATGCAACATAGAATGAAAATTACAACCCACAGTATTAAAAGTTGCAGACAAGGCATTCAATTAGCCTGTGCGCTACTGTATAATGTGCCAATACACTGTTTCCACATGTCCTCTGCGATTGAGTCACACCAATTTTTGCACTCCTCCCGCTCCCTATTGTTGAGGAGTTTCTGCGCAGCAGAGGAATTTTTTATGTTGCTCATGCTGGAATCTTGGGCCCAATTCTGACATATTTTTTTGGCCTCTTCAAATATCTCATCCAAAGTGCCATTACACACAATATTGATGTTTTGCAGAAATGCACAGGCAATGACTGTGTTTTACTTTTGCTCAAACTTGTAGTTGCTTGCCTGGGATAAAATTTTGAATCTGTGTTTGAAAACCCCAAACAGCTGCTCAATGACATCCCGCAGGCTTGAATGCCTCAATTTGAAATGTTCTTCCCTATTTTGAGGCCTGAAGCAGAAACATGAACAAAGACAATTGCTGAAAAATTGGAACAAGAAACTCACCTCATCCCAGCAGAAGCTTTCTCTTGCAAGTTGTATCTGGTCCCATGATCTGGTACCAAAACCCCCCAATCAAGCCCATACCCTGCATCAGCCATGTAGTAGAATCCTGGTGGGATTTTAAAATTGGTCAACCAAGAATCATCCAAAACAAAAATGTCATGCGCAGTTCCTTCCCAACTGACACACAAATAATTGAATTTCATCCCAAAGTCACATACACCAAGGAAATTTTGGGATAAAACACCTTTGCGGTTCTGATGCACCGCCACTTGGGTAGCTGGTACTGAGGCTGGAATGTGAAAACCATCTAAAGTTCCAAACATTTTTTGAAGAATGGATGGAACTTTTGGTTTGACTGAATGTGGCTGTGTACGCAATCATTTGGAGGGCTGACAATATATTTCCCCACAAGCTGGAAAATGAGCAACAGGAGGTGTTGGAAGACTCTATCAAAATGGCCAAGGTGTCAATTGATTAATGTAAAAGGCCCTCAAGAAACATGAAGGGAAAGGGAATCACTTTGATATGGTTTCACCTGAATGTTGAATTTTCCTGTTTCTCTCAAAAAAATTATTAAAAAATGTAAAAAATAGCCAAAAATTCCTGGATTTTTGTTTTTATTTTATGTTGTTTTGTAGTTTTAAATGTTTTGAATTCATACATATCAGTCCCTGAGGACCCATTAAGAAAAATTTCTGGTGAGGATTTTCTTTTTCCTTTTTTTTAAAAAAACAAAAAGCCTGTGACAACAACTTTTGTCTAGGCACTGTACACACAAGCAATCCTTCAAGGCAATCCTTGCCAGTGTCAATCAATCTTCCACCTCCCAGCCCCCACAATCTAATTTTTATGTGAGGATTTACTGGCAATTCAAATCCAACCAGTCTCCAAGCTTCTTGCAATAGAGGAGCAACTCTGCATCTTCCTGTATATCATTGGTCATAAGAGCTCCAACCATCAGGCTCAGGACCGGGGAAGAGTTATTATAAGATAAAAAGTTAAAAAAATGTTTTATTGAGTTAATTAATTTTAATTTTAATTTTACTTTTACTTTTATTATCTTTATTTTTTATTTTTATTTATTTTTGGAATGAAGAATTACAATCTAGTTGGCCCTACTTTGGCGTCAATTACAGCAGAAAATCTGTGGGTCATTGATTCAACAAGATGATCCAAGGTTGATGCTGGAAAATCCTCCCAGGCTTTCTTGAGGGCCTTGTGCATTTCAGGAATGGTCCGGGGCTGATAGAGTTCCTGGACATTGCTCTTGAGGAGGAACCAAATGTTCTCAATTGGGTTCAGATTGCGTGATTGAGCCGGCCAAAATAGTTTTTTGATTGAGTTCTTAGCTAGATAAGAGGGGCTTGCTTTTGCTGTATGGATCAGGGCATTGTCCTCCATCAATGACAATTGATGGAGGGGATTGTCTTTGTTGAGGAATGGCAGGACAGAGCCTTTTTGTAAACATTTTTGATGAAGTCAGTCGCTTTTGTTTGACCAGGTGGAACAACAATGAGAGGGCCTTTTACATTGCTGTAAAAGGAACCCCAGACCATGGTCAAAGATTTCCCGCTTTTGAAGGTTGGAGCAAGATTTGCGGCATTGTATTTAGTCTTGGCTCCACACCAGACTTTCAACTGTTGGCTGATTTTGCCAATTTCAAACAAAGACTTGTCTGTCCAGAGAACTTTTTGCCAGTCTTCAGTGGTCCATTTTGCACGGTCCTTTGCAAATCGGAGTTGTTGTTCCTGGTGTAGATTGTTCAGAAACGGTTTCTTGACTGCAACCCAGTTATTGAATCCAAGGTCATGAGCTTGGCAACAAGTAGTGCAAGTCAAAATGGTTGTGGGGAGCTGATACTTAGCTTCAGCAATCTTCATTCAAGGATTAGCCTGAAGTACTGATTTGAGGTGACACAGATCCCTCTTGTTGGTTTTGCAAGGCTGCCCAGATCTTGCTGCGGTGGCAACAGTGCCTTGGTTTGCCTCTTGGGCTACAATCAATGAAACAGTTGATCATGGCATTCTAAGCCTATGTGCAATTGATGTCTTCGTCATCCCTGCGGCCGCCATGCCAACAATCTTGGCTTTTCTTTTGGTTGAGTTATGATGCCTAGTCATCTAAAAAACAGAACAAAGAAAACATGTAAATAAAGTCCAAGATGAAAAAGATTGTGAAAAACTCACTTTATATTCCGTTGATTGATGGACGACAAAGTTTGTTGTAAATTTAAAGGAAGAAATTTGATTTGGGATGGATTGGACCAGTCAGTACCCTGCTCACCATTGAGGTTTCACTGACATTTCAAAAAAAAAAAAGAAACAAAAAACCCCCCGCAACAAACACTTTTGTCTAGGCACTGTACATTGTACGGGCAAGTTCCAATTCGTTGTGGGGAGATGTGGCAAGACATAAAGTTTGAGCTTGGTGAGGAGAATTGTGATGATACAAAGGATGGCTGTTTCTTCTGATTTATCTTCTTCTTCAATGTTGAGTACCTCAGTTGAGATCAGCAAGTCCATGATGAGAATGACTGGCATAGAAAGCTATATGATGCTGACCAAGCCAAACACCCAAAGATAATATTCTCAAAAATTATCATGGGCGTAGTAGTGGGCATATTGCATGAACTTTGCATACAATATTACGCCTGTCATATTGCACATCCAAAATGGGCCTAATTTATATATGTATATACAAGGCAATGCCCTCATATTTGGGGAGTTGAGGTGAAGTTTATCAGGTCAACGCCAAGCCGTTAGTTTGCATCAATTGATCCTGTACTGAGTGTACAGGATCTGTTTGTCTTCAGGAGCCTATCTACTTAGGCCCTGTTTGGATGTGGTTATGTTATGTCATAATCACCCCATTTGTATAACTGGGCCTCACTGAGGCCCATATCATATCACTCTTGTGTTTGGCAAAAGGCCAAAATTATGACCCACATCACGTTTGAGGTCATCACTCAATATAGCCCCCGCCAAATCCCAAATATAGGTCTGGGGTGATATTTGGAGTGATATTGGACACTGGCAAGCTCCACCCACCTCAAACTCGGATTTTCTTCCTTCAATCCGGCTTCAAGAATGGCCCCTTCATCCTCGATTCCGCCTTCAACTCCGATGAGACTTCACGACTCAAACAAACAGGCCACAATGATGTGATGAATATAACATCACTACATTGCTGCCAATCATCGTGTAATTTCACAAGTTATGTGAATTTACCAATTATATGCCACATAAATGCGGCATGAGGTGAATCATATAACATAACCGAACATAACTGCATCCAAACAGGGCCTTAGTTATATAGTAGATACTATTAATGTGATACATTTCATTACTTTCTCACCAACCTCAATGCATCAGTGTAAATGGTATAAATGGCCTGTCATCATCGACATTATACTTTTCCGTTTGGGGGAGTGGTCCTACTTGTCATTTTCAAGTGTCGTGTTCTACGCCGAGCACGCCATACCCCAGTCTGAAACAAGGTATTGTACTAAGCTAGCTGGTGCAGAAGCACCTCAAGGTGCCAAAGGCACACCGGTAGGCCCTGCAGCGACGGGCTTCTGACACGCTAGAGTCTCTCCTTGGTGGGGGGGCGCTCGCGCCCTACGAGTGGAATTGGTGGGAAGGTTTTTTTTGCACGTATCGATGAACCAATAATACATCACAAGTAGTTCAATAGAAGGTTGAGGGTCTTGTAGCAAGGAATTTGCTTCGGTACTTGACCACGCGGTGGGGCAGAGGGAAACGAAGCTTGGGCACAAGGAGCTGCTTGATGTTGGGACGACGGACATCGGCAGCCTTCTCGATCTCGGCAATCCGAAGAATCTGTGATGAAGTCAAGTAAACAAACAGGACATATGAACACATTTGACATCGAATTAAGTCTATGATGTAACTGACCTGAATGGAGCGGAATCGGGCACGGTGACGGGAGGCCATGTCTTGGTAGCAGGCTTGGGCAGCATCAACTCGGGACAACTCTCGGAATTCCTTGTACATGTTGTGGGTGCCAGATCGAGAGTCGTATCTGAGCCAGATGCCAAAGTTTTTGACCTTAAGAGGTTTCTTTTCGTGGATCTGAGTAACAGCAGTATTAAGGGAGGTGGGGGCCATGACCATGAGACACATTTCAGGGTATAGTATGTGAGAGGGTGGAAAACCTACGAGGTTCAGCCCGACAATCTCACCAGATGCTTTCTTGGCTTTTCGTAGTTGACGGAGGTAGTACCAGAAACGGGATTTGGCGACCACATCGTTGGGCGCAAAGATCCGCATGCGGTAAAGTTTGGGGTTGGCATCCTTTTCGGTCGGGAGTTTGCGACCAACGACTTGGTATTCCTGGAACCGACCCATTCTTGCAGGTCGAACGATGCTTTCGTGGTGGCGAAGGTCTGGGCGCAGGCAGTGAATGCTGGAGGGACTCTGGCCCGCTGCGGCGTAGCCGAGACATACCATCTTCAAGTCCGGCACGAATGCCATGTGTTAATGGCTGCGCAGTAGGCTGTGTCACTATCACTATCAAGCAGCGACTAGGCCGCAGCAAACATCTGGGCTCTGTCCATGCAGCCGAGGCATCGACAGGCGCGTCTGTCACTGAAGCATCGTTCGACCTGCAAGAATGGGTCGGTTCCAGGAATACCAAGTCGTTGGTCGCAAACTCCCGACCGAAAAGGATGCCAACCCCAAACTTTACCGCATGCGGATCTTTGCGCCCAACGATGTGGTCGCCAAATCCCGTTTCTGGTACTACCTCCGTCAACTACGAAAAGCCAAGAAAGCATCTGGTGAGATTGTCGGGCTGAACCTCGTAGGTTTTCCACCCTCTCACATACTATACCCTGAAATGTGTCTCATGGTCATGGCCCCCACCTCCCTTAATACTGCTGTTACTCAGATCCACGAAAAGAAACCTCTTAAGGTCAAAAACTTTGGCATCTGGCTCAGATACGACTCTCGATCTGGCACCCACAACATGTACAAGGAATTCCGAGAGTTGTCCCGAGTTGATGCTGCCCAAGCCTGCTACCAAGACATGGCCTCCCGTCACCGTGCCCGATTCCGCTCCATTCAGGTCAGTTACATCATAGACTTAATTCGATGTCAAATGTATTCATATGTCCTGTTTGTTTACTTGACTTCATCACAGATTCTTCGGATTGCCGAGATCGAGAAGGCTGCCGATGTCCGTCGTCCCAACATCAAGCAGCTCCTTGTGCCCAAGCTTCGTTTCCCTCTGCCCCACCGCGTGGTCAAGTACCGAAGCAAATTCCTTGCTACAAGACCCTCAACCTTCTATTGAACTACTTGTCGTGTATTATTGGTCCATCAATACGGCGCCTAGTCTTCCTGTCTGAGCCAGCAATAGTACCTGTCGTATGACCTTTGAACGATCTCCAACTTTTTCTGTACCTTGCTCCTCCGGCCAACTCAACGACCGTCCATAGGCTTGTTGGAAAGTGGAAGTTCACTGAGGCTAAACAAGCTCCAAAAGGCAGTTGGTTTTTGTAGATCAAGATGTTTGTCAAAACCATTACAAAATGAGCTGAAGTGTTAGGCTTGCCGCCGTGACCATTATCTCATGAAGAAACTATTGTTCCAGGCAAATACATAGAGTAGCTTAGTTGAAGTCACGGGATTTTATCTCCGCCAAAGCTTGCCGATCGCTCAAATGAGTAGCTGCTTAAATTGGTGTGAGGTTGAATTTTATGTTTGAGCCCACACGTCTTCACGTAAGCATTTGTTGCACATTGTAGAGAAGCGCCAAAGATGTTGAACACATTTGATTCTAATCAAAACTATGCTGCTATGTCAACCAGGCAAGTGTGTAATCATGTGTTTGTTGAGATTAGTTGTGCCATGAGAGCATCCACAATTGTTTCAATAAATTTTCACCAACTGTGGAGCTCTTAGCGAGCTTGACAGTTCATTTGTTGAGAGTGTTCCCACTCGCGGCTCGATAACCCGGCTCTATTGCTGAGGTAGAGGAGAGGAGAGCTGTTCAATAGTTCTGCTTCATGTCAACGACTTTCTTTATCTGGTTTTCCGTATCTTGTCATGTATCTCTAATGATAATGAATTACAAGCGCTGTTCTGTTACAGACCTATGCCGTATTTCTGGGTTATTGTTTGCCTGTGCTTTCTACATAACTTTTTATAAATAAAATGTTAGCTTCTTTATCCATGCTTCAGCTCTTTCTAGTTTGCCTTCAGAGAACAGATGGCTTACCAATTCAGGAGTCAAAGGTTATTCCCCCTAGTAGGCCTGTACCGTTTGTAGCTGGCTGTGGTTTAGCAAGTTGCGGAAGGAGGTTTGTTGATCTGCCTGAGTCTGGAGCATGTGAAATAAATTCATCAGCCTTTTAGATTTATGTCTTGGACTGTGGAATGGTTTGTGTACCAATTCTTGCAGCTAGTTTTTGGTCTTTTGCATCTGCATAGGGTAAACCCTTTTTTGCTGCATTCTCACATGTATTGGGACATGAATGAAAGGTGAAATAATAATTCAAACAGTAATATGTGTCTTGTCGTTTTTTTTTTTTTTTTTTTTTTTTTTTAAAGTGTAATTTCGCTATTAGCATTGCACACTATGAATGTAGACTATCAGACAGCACAAAAGTAACTGAGTAACCACAAGGACCGGACAAAATAAAATCCACATAAAATGGGCGCGGTAATCCGAGACATATGAGAGGAGAGAGAAGAGACAAACAAGAGAAAAGGAAAAGTATGAGGAGAAAAAGAAAAGTCTTTGAGGAGAAAAATGAAACCACAGGATAAAGCCAAATGAGGCAATGATAAAAAAGGGGGCGATCAACCTGGCAGGTTTAGTTTAGGTATTTAAAACGCTCGCTACTCTTGATGAAGTCAACAACAAGAGGATGAGCCTTAGGAGTATTCAACAGAAGATGAGGACTATTTGAGTTAACACGCAATTTATGACTGCGTGCGCGCTGAATCAGGGATCGCCGGAGAGTTTTGTACTGTGGGCAAAAATTTAAAAAATGGATGGTGGTTTCCCGAGCGGTGCAGTGAGGGCATGAGGAAGGATCCAAGCGGCGTTTGATCTTGAAAAGGTGGTGGTTGAGAGGGGAATGGCCCGTCAGGAGTTGATTGATAATGGCTAAGTGAGCCATCGGAAGGGGAGATATTCGAGAGGTCAACTCGGCAGGGTTTGTGGTCTGTAATGACCGTCAGAACGATGCCACTGTTTTTGAAGCACTGGCTGGGAGTAGGCGATCGGGGGTTTCATTTCGTGACGTGGCTTCCTTTGCCAGAAGGTCCGCGGCCTCATTGCCACGAATACCACCGTGGCCGGGGCACCAAACGAAGTTGAGATTCAGGTCAGCTGGGAGAGAACACCATAGATTGAGAATTTCACGAAATAAATACTGTCCCGGTTTTGCTGCATTGCAGTCATCCAATCGTTGCAAAACACCTTTATTGTCCGTCAATATGAAGGCTTTTGTTGGCAACCGATATGGTCGGGGTTGTCCAAGGATCAAGAAGGCAAGAAGGAGGCCAACGGCTTCACATTTGTGGTTAGAGAAAAGCGGGTTGATACCCAGAGCCATTGACACAGCTAGGTCACTGGAAGGGCATATTGAAGCCCCCGCTCCCCCTTTTACAGAATCAAATGATCCATCAGTATATATAAGAACAGCATCGTCTTGAGAATGTAAGGAGAGAATAAGTTTGTTTGTGGCCGTCACCGCGGCCTCCTTTGTCAAGTTCATGTGGTGGAAGACTGGGGACGGGGGTGTCTTGGTGTGAGTCAGGCCGTAAATGATGTCGATCTTTTCAGGGGACGAAAGGCGGATCTGATCTAGGACGTCGCTGGTGATGGGAGCGAATCTGCCAAGCCATGGTTCGCGGTCGAAGCCTCAAGCCACAATCATATCTTGAATTTTCGAATCCAACCGCCGTCTGATAAGCTTTCTGGAGAAGAAGCCGATGCTGGAAGCCCGAAAGTAAGCTGCCGTGTATTTCACAGCGGAGCGGCCAGAATGCCACTTGATTGGCGTCGAGCGGAAGGTACCTAGGGTATAAATGGCAGCCAGGTTGTTAACTTTAGCAGCCAAATTTCTCAATTTGGTAGAGTTGGAAGCCGTTGCCCAGACAGGGGCCCCATAGGCAGCACGTGGCAAGAGCACAGTGTTCATCAGTCGAACCCAGTCCCGCTCCTTCAGACCCCATCTCAAGTTTCCTAAAGGTTGTAGCTGCTTGAAAGTGTCAACTGAATAATTCTGAATGCTGCGGCGAGTTGACGATTTTTGAACTTATGCATTAACATATGCAAGAAGCGGAGAAGATTTAAGTTGAGCTCGCGGGTTCCTGAGTACAATCCTTAGACTCGAGAAGATTCAACGACTCCGAACGCACTCAGACCCAACCCTTAATCAACTGTCGATCACAACCCATCCTGTTCAACCGCTAGTACCACTTCAACACCTCATCATAGACATAAGAAATTCAGGAGGAGCCTAGAAGTAACTCAAGTGGAGGTATACTTTAGTTTCTTCTTCTCTCTCTCTGATTCTCATGACTATGATTGTTGATCGTTTTTCTCTTTTTATCAGGCTTGTTGTTACTCTCTTCTATCTCCTAAAAAGATTTCTTTTTGTCTAATTTTGAGTCATAGTTAGGACTAGCATAACAAAGGTATTTCATGAACTCGCTCATTTATCTCATTGAAAATTTCTTTACTTATGTTTCTTTGTTCAATTATCCTTTTCTTTATTGTTTTCAAGTTATCTACTACTATTAGTATTTTGTGTTGCTGCAATAAAGTGTTTGATCTCAAAATCCTACATGGTAGCGAGAGTCAACACTTGGCAACTTCAAATATAAATCTAAAGTTAGAATAACAAACAGGATAGGTCAATCGACAACATGGGGAACAACTCGTCTGATAGCTCCGAGGATGGTCGTAATACGAGGTCGTCTTTCAAAAAATTGAACCGTCACAACTGGTCTGATTGGAAGAAGAGATTCTCAAACGTCATTACGGCAAAGGGCTATTCTAAAATCATGAACGATGAATGGGTCAAGCTTAACAAGGACACCGATGAATTTCGACAGATGTCAGCCTGGTGCATGAATAAACTCTGGGCAGCCGTTAAAGAAGAGCTACATCCGGTTATCACGGCGAATGACGGAGACATCTACGGCGTTATGGAAGCGTTGGCTAGTGCATGCGGTGAAAAATCAATCATAACCCTGTGCGACAAGCTCAATGCGTTAATCAACTGCTCATATGTACCTGGATCATCTCTGTCGGACCATCTCCTTCGATTTCGAAAACTCCACACCTCACTGTCAATGACTGTTCAGTCACAACCGGATCTAATGAAGATATCTACTGGCCTGGCAGCAGCATTACTCCTCCGTAGTCTCAATCAGGAGGATGGCTTGGCAAGTTTGGTTCAAAGTCTCTATGACATGACCCCTTTCACTTTTGAGAAAGTATACGACCGGCTACTAATCGAAGATACCAGAAAAGAAAGCGCAGCTTCCGAGTCGACATATTACTCAAACAACAATTCTCGTTTTGGAAAACAATCGGCGGACCGATCTCGTCCAGCGTCAACCAATTATCGTGGAGTAGGGTCCAGTCGTGGTGGACATCGAGGTGGAAATTTAACTCGAGGCGGTTTTAGAGGGGTTACTCCTACTCGATCTGCACCCAATAATCCGAATACTGTTCCCGACAACTTTGCTAAATTCTTCAACATTCAGATGAAGAAATTTATGTCTGATCAAGCTAATCTGGTCGAAAACGATGATGAAGAGCATGTCGATGCAGTAGATGACAACAACTATTACTATGATGAGGATCCTTCCGATGCCGGCTTCATGATTACTGATGAAATAAATGCGAATGGTCTATCAGTTCTGGAACATCAAAATTCATTAATCCTCGATTCAGGAGCATCGAAGACCACTCTATGTGATTTCAAGTTACTCATCGATCCCAAACCAGTTCACAAGTCCATCAACACCTACTCCGGCTCTATTGATATCACCCATGTGGGCAAATTCAACATAGGAGGAACGCTTATCTACCCCGCTTTCTACGCTCCTCACGGTCCTAGAAACCTGATATCTGTATCCCAGCTTGAAGACCATGGCTTACGATTGGTAGTAAAAAATCGACTAATTCTTGTAAGACTAGGTCAGAAAGTCATCTATCGATTTCCAAGGGTGGGAAATCTCTATCAAGGACATGTTGCTCGACCGAATACCTGCAACTATGTGATGAACATATCTGAGCCTGATCCTGAACTCGATTATCACATACTTCTTGGACATCCATCTGATGAGTATCTTCGAAGGTTTCTCACTATGCATAAGATATCTCCCTCGAATTCTGGACAAATGGCAAGAAATTGCGAGGTCTGTAAGAGATGCAAGCTGAAAAGGTCGCCACATTCGAATCCCCTTCCTACCACCGATCGACCTTTCAAGACGCTGCATATGGATGTATTACAAATCTCTCCCCCCAGCAAATCTTCGATGAAATATGTTCTGGTGATAATCGACGACTACTCACGATTTAACCGGATCTATCTGATGCGAAACAAGTCCGAATCAGAAGGAAAAATCCTGTCTTTTATAAATGAAATACTTAATAAGACAGGTAAGTGCCCTGCTATTCTTCACACCGATCGTGGTGGGGAATTTAGCTCAACTATGTTTCGTTCAAAACTTGACACTTTAGGGATTCGAGTGGAAGCTGGCCCAGCTAACTCACCTCAGACGAATGGTTTGGCTGAACGATTCAATCAGACGCTTCTTGTAAAAATTCGTTGTCTACTGGCCCAGTCTTCGGTTCCGATAAATTTCTGGGATGAGGCGGCTCGTTATGCATCAACACTAATCAACATCCTTCCGTCCAAAGCGTTGAATTGGTCGTCCCCGGTCAATGTACTTCTGGAACTCAACTCCTGCATAGAACCACCTCGAGACATCAATAAGCTCATACCGTTTGGCTTGAAGGTGTATGTGTCACATCGCCCCCCTTCAAAAATCTCAGCTCCATCTCGTCCCCTAATCTGTCTTGGATATGAGGATCACTCTGATGCCATCCGATTCTTTGATCCAACCCGAAGACACGTGGTTATCAGCAGGGATTATTCGCCGACAAAACTTATCTTTCAGTACAATTCCCCCAAGGCGCTGACAAAACCTCCGGATACCTTACCCCGCGCTATCATCAATAAACCTTCCTCCACTGAAGACCGAGTCACGATTCCTATCAAATCAATCAAACGTTGTGATTCGGTCCCAGATGTCCTTTCTAATTCACCTATCTCTCCTCATATCCCCCTTTCCCGAACTCCAAGTCCAGTCCTCCGAAATCTTTCCCCTAACTCTGGACAAGCCAATCCCTCTGGTCTGTCAACTGCAGTTGAACCCTCCAGTTCAACTGCACCTGAATCACGTTGTGCACTGACTTCCACCTCCAAGACGGTGTCTCCGAACTCGATTCTGCCGGAAAAAACCAAGAAAAAGTTTTCTTTTGTTCCCTCTGATCAGCCTGCACCAAAACAAATCATCGGTGGAATTGACGTGCGCAATGTTGTAACCGGTACACGACGTCAAAACCCTTCTCGTAAAGCAACAACCCCGGTCGCTTCTTCTGCTGTGAATGATCCGCCGGATGATCTTCTTCTCCTTAGTTTTGACTGTCCCGATTATGCCTACCTTACCGAAAATGTTAGTGTCAAACAGGCCTTGTCAAACGAGATCGAGCATACGGGCTGGAAAGAAGCGATGGCGAAGGAATTTCATTCACTATCATCAAAGAATACTGGGTCTTTAGTTCCGCCTCCTGACGCCGACAAAGTTATTGGCGGGATGTGGCTTCTTGGAAAAAAGAAAAATGAGTTTGGTGAAGTGTTACGGTTCAAGGCTCGTTGGGTTTGCTTTGGCAATCACCAGGTGCACATGTTGCATTACTTCGATACGTATGCTTCTGTCGCAAGAAATGAATCGTTCAAGCTACTCCTCACGGTGGCGGTGAATCGATGTTGGTCCGTTTTTCAATTCGACGTGGAGACGGCGTTTTTGTATGGCGAGATAGATGCCCCAGTATATGTCGCGCAAGTCGAGGGGTTTGAAGAACCAGGCAAAGAGAATTGGGTATGGAAGCTCAACAAGTCGTTATACGGTACAAAGCAGGCGCCTCGTCAGTGGCGTAAGCATCTTGTCGCTACTCTCACCAAGATCGGGTTGTTGTCTTCGGCTCTCGATGAATCTTTATTCTACAATATCGATCGTTCGGTTTTCCTTCACATGCATGTCGATGATGGATTTATTGTTGGTAAATCAAAGGCAACAGTTCTGCTTCTGTTGGATAATATCAAGAAAGTTTACACCATCAAAGTACAGGAGCGACCATCTCAACATCTAGGCTACACGCTTGACTGGAAGGAGGATGGCTCGGTTCATGTAAATCAAGCGGATTTTATTCAGAAGATTTTATATGATTTCAACATGAATGATTCGAATCCAGTCAGAGCGCCGGCGCCAGTGCATCTCCATAAGGTAGTAGCGACCGATGCGCCTCAATTTCATCAAAAGATCTATCAGAAGGCAATTGGAATGTTAAACTATTTGGCCCTTCATACTCGCCCAGACATTACCTTTGCAACAAATCTCTTGGCACAGTTCACAGGCGACCCAAATGAAGCGCACTGGTCGGCGGTCAAACATATACTTCGATATCTGCGAGGAACTCCAACAATGGGAATTCACTACTATCAAACAACCGATCCCAATGAAGGACTATGTGGATGGGCGGATGCCGATTATGCGACTTCTCTAGTAACAAAAAAATCTACTTCCGGCTATGTTATCACAATGTATGGCAACCCGATATGTTGGTCCACCAAGAAACAGCCAGTTGTTGCACAATCAACTACCGAAGCTGAGTTTGTGGCAATAAATAGATGCGCAAAACAACTTCGATGGCTTACCAATCTCATACTCAATCTACATATCAAAATCCAAGCTCCGGTAATGAAGAACGACAACTCAGGTGCTGTCATCATAAGCAAAGAAGCACAGTTGAATGAAAATACAAAACACATTGAGGTTCGATTTCAATATGTATTACAACTAGTCTCAAAGAAGCAGTTAATAATTCAACAAGTTCCCACGCAAGAGATGATAGCCGATGGATTGACCAAACCCTTAGGATTCATCAAACTAGAAAGTTCTCGGGACCAACTTCACCTTACAGATTCAGAATCAAGGAGGAGTGTCAACTGAATAATTCTGAATGCTGCGGCGAGTTGACGATTTTTGAACTTATGCATTAACATATGCAAGAAGCGGAGAAGATTTAAGTTGAGCTCGCGGGTTCCTGAGTACAATCCTTAGACTCGAGAAGATTCAACGACTCCGAACGCACTCAGACCCAACCCTTAATCAACTGTCGATCACAACCCATCCTGTTCAACCGCTAGTACCACTTCAACACCTCATCATAGACATAAGAAATTCAGGAGGAGCCTAGAAGTAACTCAAGTGGAGGTATACTTTAGTTTCTTCTTCTCTCTCTCTGATTCTCATGACTATGATTGTTGATCGTTTTTCTCTTTTTATCAGGCTTGTTGTTACTCTCTTCTATCTCCTAAAAAGATTTCTTTTTGTCTAATTTTGAGTCATAGTTAGGACTAGCATAACAAAGGTATTTCATGAACTCGCTCATTTATCTCATTGAAAATTTCTTTACTTATGTTTCTTTGTTCAATTATCCTTTTCTTTATTGTTTTCAAGTTATCTACTACTATTAGTATTTTGTGTTGCTGCAATAAAGTGTTTGATCTCAAAATCCTACAGAAAGTGGCCACAACCTTGCGCTCTAGCGAGTTAAACATAGCGGAGAAATTCAGTTTGTTATCAAGAAGAAGACCCAACCACTTAACCTCTTTGCAAGGAGATAAGAGCTGGTCCCCAAAACGGAAAGAAGAAGGTGGAAATATTTGCCTGGTGAACCAGATAAATTGCGCTTTCCGTTTGTTGAATATGGCCCCATATTTGGATCCCCATAGGAGGGAGCGAGAGCCGTGTGTTTCCGATTGTTGTACCGTCTCTTCTGGAGAGGGGGCCACCACCAAATGAACCACATCATCAACATATCCAATGGACACTCTGTCTGCGGTCATGTCAAATGATTTTATCAGCAATGAATTGTTATATAAAATATACAAAATTGCAGAAAGGGGGGATCCTTGAGGGAGGCCTATGCTGATATCAAAGGGGGAGGAGGTGAAGTCGTCCATCCTAATAGTTGTCCGACATTCTGAAAGAAATGTGGCCAATGGCCTAAGACTGAGAAGAAGGTGGGCTAAGGAATTCAAGAGCACAAGATGCTCAGGGACTTAGAACACCTGTGAGAGGGACTCAAGAGAGCATGTCTCACAAGCAAGGGCCCGGAACTAAGTGGTGTTTGTATTTCAGATGGGGACAGAAGAAATACATGACACAAAAGGGGCCTAAGTTGAGGGCCTAGCTAAGCTGGGGAACAAGAAAGAAAGAAAAAGAAGGAAAACAAATAAGCCCTCTTTTGGACATGGGGCAGAATTCTAACACATTCTTCCAGAAAAGAGTTGATGATTCCGACCAGATACGCAGGGCTGTAGGTGCTCCAAGTAATGGATTAATCTACGGGGGTGGACAGAAGGGTAAGCGGATTTGACATCCAGGAAGATTCCAGCAACATATTTCTTATCAGTCCATTTCTGTCGGATCCATGAGTCAAGAAGGATGTGCGCATTGTCGGTTCCAGCACCCTTTTGTCCACCAAGATGCCCATCTGCCAAGAGGTTTTTTCTCTCCGCCCATTCCGATAACCTGCGAGCTAGGATCAATTCAAGTATTTTACCCATCCCACTGAGGAGTGTGATGGGACGGTAGGCATTGGGGTCAGTATAGTCATCTTTCCCTACCTTGGGGATAATGGCTGTAACAGCACATTTCCACTTGGTAGGGAAAACACTGGTTGCCAGGGAGGCATTAAACACATCGACCAGAACCGGGGCAATTGACTTAGCTCCTAGTTTAATGGTCTCGTTTGCAATCCCATCAATTCCGGGGGCTCGTTTGGGTGCAATCTTAGCAATCCCAGCTAAGCCCTCCGCAAGGCTGATTGTGGGGTAGAAGACAATCCTAGTAAGAGGTTTAGGGGGAATGTCAGATAGATCAATAGGAGCTTCAATGCAAGAAGTTCCTTTAAATAGTAACTCAGCCTGTTTTGGTTTGTCAGCAGTAACCGATCCGTCCGAACAGCGCAAGGGAAGGATCGTCCGGGTACTGGACTTCTTGGTGAACCGGAAAGCTTTGAACACAGCTTGATCGGATGAGTCTTTGAGTTGACGCCACCAAGAGTTCTTTTTCAAGACCTTGATGGTTTCTTGGAAGTACAAATTCCAATCCCTATAACAATTGGAGGCCTCAACGCTACCTGTCAGAATGAACCACCTACGCGCCCGATTTCTGATCTTGATCATTGGGTCAAGAGTGGGACTGCACCACCATGATTTAAAACAGTTACCGTTATCTTGGATTAAACAACCAAAACTGTCTTGCGTGGCTTGAAGGCTGGTCGTAATTAGCTGAATCTGCTGGTCAATGGAGCAATTCACTAAAGCAGGCCATTTGTCAGCATATTGGTCAAACTGTTTGCAGACAGCAAGGGAATCAATCTTAGACCAGTCCGGGGTGGCTCTTCGTTTCTTGGGGGGTTGGCGTTGAAGACAAAGCTGGGTGATAATTGGCTGATGGTCCGAGCCATGATTTTCGAGGGGGACCACAGAGTCGACAATGAGACAAGAAGCTAAAAAATTAGACCAGGTGAGATCAATAGTGTAACCTCTGCCTTTGGACGAATAAAAGGTAGGGATATGCTTAGGGGAGGACATCCTGAAGCCGTTACGGCCACAGATCTCCAAGAGTTCACAAACCTGTCAATGATTGGAGCAGATCCCTGGCGGGTTCCAGTGGGGGTGATGAAGATTGGCATCCATGCCAATAACCGTGGGGATTTTTTGACAATTATTGTCCAGCAACCAATGACGAAGGATGTCCACCGCTGGTGAATTTCTAGGAGTATTATACACATTGATCAGTCTGAGTGAGGTATTGTTGGAGATGAGGAAATCAATTAAAAGGAGGAATTGACCACAGCCACTTAGCTGTTTGATGTTTGCAGAGGGGACGTCTTGTTTGACGTAAATGCACGTTTGATGTCGTTTGTTCCAAGTTTGTGGCTGATGTTCAAAAGCTACAAAGCTCTTCCAGTCAGGGTGCTCGGGTGGGGAGAGGGTGAAAGGGTTAATCCATGGTTCCTGGAGGAGTAAAAATGAGAAACCAGAAGATTGGAAAAGGGCACTTAGCGTAATTTCCTTTGACACATGACAATTGAGTTGTAGGATTTTCAGGTCTTGAGAGGCAACTGGGGCAAAAGATTCAGAATAAGGGTTCATTGCACCTGGATGAGAAACTGTCTCATGTATACTAGATACATGTAAATTAGGAAGGAGAGGGGGGGAAAAAGAGGGATGAGAAGAGGGAGAAAAAGAAGTTAAGTTATGAGTTTCATTGGGTGTATTAATCATTGAGGTGAGGAGTGTTTCTTAGCAAGCCATGTCTTCTTGAAGTGACAAATGACATTGAATGGAGTGTGATCAACCAAGTTGATTCCGTCAATCTTCATTTTCAAACCTTCTTTGCAAAGGATGCAAGACGTGATACCTCCTATGCCCTCGGGACAATCCTTGGTAACATGCTCGTCACCAAATTTGCCGCATTGAGCTTTTTCTCGGCACCACTGGCCAAAATGCCCCATTTTCAACCACTTGAAACATTGCGGCGGTCAAGGCTTGAATCTGGTAGTTCGGTGGTAATCATAATTCAAGAAAATACCGGTCTTCTCAACCCGTGTTGCGGTTTCTTTGTTGCTGAAGGCGAGTACAATCAATCCTGCTTGTTTTGGGGTGGCCAAGTTGTCCGCCAACCATTTGACCCGGAGTAGATCCCCGTTGTGGAACTACTCTAAGGCCAGAATAGAGCTTGGAAGGGATATGTATAACTACACTAGTACTAATGTAAGTTAAGACAAAGGTGCTGATATAAGAGCTGCCTTCCTGACTAATTCTGATGGGGAAGAGTGTAACACTAAGAATAAAATAAAAGGTGTGACTTTTCTATTTTAATCTTAGACTGACTAGTACTTATAAGCTGACTACTATTACCTCTGAGGTATGGGGAGTTGAGGAGAAGTTGTGAGGGAAAATGGTTGTGTAAAAGGGTTTAAATGGCAAGGATATCTAAAAAATGTCTAGGTAAGAAGTGTCTTTGATGAAATTGAATCTAATATTTGGGGTAAAAGGTCATACAGGTTGTATGGGGTAGAAATTGCATATGGTAATACTACAACATAGTGGAGTATATATGTGGAAAGGGCCCTTCAAGAGGGGAATAAATGATGAGCACAGTATTACAAGATATGATGATGAGCAATGTCCATAATAGTAATAGTGATGAGCAAAAGACTACAAGTGTAATAGTGAAGTGAATGTATGGAGCAATGATGAGCATTTGATGTAGATTATGTAAGATGTTTTATTTACTGAAATAATAATTACTTGGATGATGTAAGCCAAAAGAAAAAGAAAAGAATGTACCTATGAAAACTATGATGGCTAATATCTTCTGATCAAAAGGAAATCAAGGGTGGTTTGAGTGAGTGACTAGGGGTAAAATAAGGTGTAGAATCTGAATCTAAAATAATATCCATGGATATATGGATGGAATATAAGATGTAGAAAGAATGATGTGAGAAGGAACAGGATTACCACACCGTCAGAAAAGTTATTTTTGCATGAAAGTTTTGCAATAGTGATTGGGGTCGCCACATCTAAGGACTTCGGGATGCCGTGGGCAATAACTGAGTAAGTGCTTGGGGAGTCTTCCAAATGTGGGTGGACCTCCTTGGACCAGCAATGCTTGTTCTCCATGAGCCACTTTTGATGAGATTTGTTCTTTGAAAAGAAGCAAATGTTGCCTGACTTGAGGACCTGAGCCTCCCTGATAATCACTTGTTCGCCTTTGACCTGAGCGTCTAGTTTCATGAGAACTTCATTTGCACGTTGGACCAGGAAGCCACGAGGGACCGATTGAATTTCGGATTCCTTGGGGTCAGAGTGTATTATCGCCTTGCCTGGTTTGAGGGACCGGAGGGCAATATGATTGGGGGGGAGGGCAGTCGGTTTCTTCAGAATCGAAGAGGCCCCAGTGGCTTTGGTGTACGTCTGTTTTGGCGGGGGAGCGGCTAGTATAGTCGGCTGAGCACGGGAGTTTTCCAGGGCCGCAAAGCAAGCTTCATACGTGTCGGTGAGTTTCATCATTTGCTCCATCCGTCTTTCAAGTTGGTTGAGACGCGTCAATTCTGCGTCCATCATCAATTGAATCGCCCCAAGTGAAGCCGGATCAATGATAATTGCACCATTGGGTGCTTTGTTTTGAGGGTTACCAATGTAACTGGCAAGGTAAGCAAGGAAGGCTGAGGACGGCGGCCGGTGCTGGGTCTGACAGGTGGGCGCATCGTAGACGCGTCTTCTGGGTCCATAACGTCGTTCATAGTTGCACCAGTCGCAACAATTGGAGGACCTGGGGGGACAGGGGGGGGGAGGGGGTGGGGGCATTAGCCCAGGTGGAGGGGGTGGGTGGGGATTCTGGGTGCGAGCGGGAGTGAAAGTGGGTTTTGGGAGTGGTATGTAGTAAAGGGTGGTGAGATGTTGGTTGCGGATAGAATCCTGTTGTGAAAATTTTCCTTTTGACCACAAGATCAACACACAAGGTACTAACTTGTTGTTTCTACACAGCTTTATACAGAAAAAATAAATATTCAAATAAAATTAAAAAACCTCAAGTCCATGTTATGTAACTGATTATGTAAGCTAGAATGAAGGTGGTCAGTGATAAACTTATATATTGATTTGTATCAAGTTTCTATTCAAGCCATACAAATTACCATCTGGAACATAAGCAGCAATCACAACCCTCATATTGGGTTGACTACAGCTAGTTGGAATTGCAGAAGGAAAGCTAGTTGCTTGCACCTAAATCCACTTCACCCAATTTGGGAGCAGCTTTGTTCACAGGTATCACTTGGCACAGGATACTGGTAGTTGAAAAGGTCCTTATGGAGCACAATCAGCAAATCTTCATCAATGGCAACTTGGAAATAAAAGTCATTGGGAAATTTCATTTCACAGACAAGAGAGCAGCACACAAAACAGCTCTGTTATTTTCTGCTTTTTGAGACCTTCCCAAATGAGGCTGCCTTCTTCCGTTCCCCGAGTCCATCACACTTTCAGTATTTTTGTATCAGATCCCCACATCTGAAATTATATAAGTTCCAAAAAATTGATATTATATCAATGATATTGTGTCTCAGTGAATGGCACAGTTATCAGCAGACAAAAAAAGTTTCACACCCAGGAAGGGATTCATTTTTGGCAACTGAAAGATGAAGAGTCAATTCTGATCCCATTTCCAGAGCAAAGATGAGTTGTGGGCATGGGGTCTGGACAAGAATTTGTGGGCAGACCAATTATTCATCTGCATTGTTAATCTGTAGTCAGCAAAACATGAAGTGGAAGTTGAAAAACCTGCCGGCAAACACCATGAACTCAACTGGCATGGTACCTACCTGAGTATGACACAGGCCCATCCAGAAGTTGGATTGGTCTGGATTGACCATGGGATTTGTTTTTATTTGTTTTTTTCTGGAGAGTGTGGTCTATATTGCCAAGATGCAGGTAGAAATATTGTGCTCCTCAAACAACTACTCTTGGATCTCATCCAAGTAATAAGTGTTTTTTTCTTCCAGGTAACCACAGAGTTCCTCTTGAACCACAAAGGGAATGCTGGGTCTTGGACCAAAGGTGTCAGCCTCCCTGATGCCAAGGACAAGTCCTTCTAGCTACAGGTGGTGCAAGGATAGATGGAAAGAGTACAAAGACTCTGGGTAAGGTACAAAAGGTGCAATTCCCAAACGATATGGGGGAATTGTGCCGTAAACATTTAGAGAAAAAGGTGGTAATAATTATATTAAATAAATTTAATATAATTAAAACCAGAGGGGCCTGATAAATCAGGGGTGGTTTAATCCCTCTAAGGTATCTTGCACGTAAATGCAGAGGATTTAATGACTTGAAAAACTGGGGCCTGTTGGAACAGGGGTGGTTTAATCCCAGGAATGGAAATGGGGGAATATCTTCAAGAAAAAGAGTTATTACTTACTAGTAATAAACCTTGAGGGATCTTGGGGATATTCTGGGTGAAACTGGACAGTTTGAAGCGCTTGGATGGATGGATGGAGGAGCTAAGTGGTCACTGTGGAGTTGTTGGGGAAGACAGGGCTAAAGAATAACTACTAAGAAGCTTACCAGACTGTGTTATAAAGATGTATGTATCTAATAAGAAGTGGGTAAGGTTGTTAGTGGGTATTGGGAAGCATGAGGAGCCTTCTTTGGGCGGTTGAAGAGCTCCTTAAATAGTCTAGAGTTCCCCCTGGGGACCCTGTAGGTATTATTGGCCAACTTGTGGGATCTTTGGACCACATTTTGGCCATTTTTGCTTTCTTGGTGACGCTTCAGCAGCCCCTGCTTTGAATACACGTCACCAATTGATTTTATTAATGTATTTTATATTTATTTACATATTTATATTGTCTTACAGTCTGTAGTACATCAGTACTGGTTGTTATAGATTTAATACTAGTGGCTTATGTGTATGATAAGCCACAGTATTGTTTGTACTGTTTTGTTCAGTCAGTATATTTTTATTTATATGTATAAATAATAATACAATCTAATATTATTAATTATTTTATCCCCAGTAACCTTTATTACATATGTAACATATGTAATGAGGTCACTGGGGCGTGTTTTTACTGATTTGGGTGTACCTGAGTGACTGTGGAGTCCGTGTGCCAGCTCAGAGCCTGTAAGGGGCTTAATGCTTGCGCGGGGGCTTATATCCCAACTTTGGCGCGGGCTTTCAGTCACGCGGGTTGAACTTCAAGTTCTGCGGACTGCGGTACGCGGGGTTTGAGTAAAACATGGTGTATTTACACTATCTCCCCTAATTTACACAACACCTCATTTCCGTGACTGGAAATGGGGTTTAAGCATATGTATTTACATATATAAGCATTTAATTGATGCAAGTGCTTTTTATTAAAGGTACTTGCTAATTCTTGTATGCTAATTTACATAGTGAAGGAGTGAGACTTAGGGGTAACTGTGAGTGAGGTACCCTAGGTTAAACTTAGTGTAGATTCAGAATATCAAATAATATTCTAACTATCATTTGATATTATATATTTTTTATAATAATTTTTGTAGGAAACTTGTGACAGGTTGCTCTGTCATAGTAGCAAGCCGACAAAAGGGCCAATACTCAGGTTAGTTTCTGTAGCACTTTCCATCCATTGGAACAGTTTGGTTGACATAAAACTAGCCAAGAAGTTGATTTGAAGAAGTCTCTTGATTTCTGTTGGAATTCTATATCCTCATCCCCAAAAGGCCTTTATTCCTGAATAATAAATAAAGTTTTTTATCATTTTTATAGCATCACTAGTAAGGTAAATAGTACTGCCTTCTCACACCTTGTAGTCAAAGAACTCTGTGTAGTAGAGTTGTGTTAGTCATTTTTTCCTCATGTGTAGTCTCAAAAACAGATTGTTTTTTATTCATCTTCCTCTCAACCACATTCTTCCCACTTGTAGATAGCTTTTAAATACTAAGAGCAACTCCAGCGGGGGCGGTAAAATTGGGGAGGTAAAAATCTTGGATGTAGCCTCAACTACCATCTTTGCCTCCCCAAAGTGCTGCAGAATCCAGTGGGAGTAGCTATCTGGGGAGGTAAGACCACCTATCACCTATACCCAAAAAGCTACTGCCCCCCGTGGATTCCAATCAAGTCCTTCAAGATGGACCTATCAGCCTTACTTTGCAACATGATTTTATCTCAAAGTATTGTCATTGCCTCTTCAACTCAAACACGTCAGATGATGATTCAGTCCAGTGCTATCCTCTTAGATCATGAAGAAGATAAACAAAAAAAATCTAGTGACCAAACCAGACGTACACCCAACTTACCTCAAAGCCTTTAAGCTGCCTATAGGTTTCTATTCAACCACTAAGTCTCTCCAACACCTCTCTATCCACCTTCAACCTTTTGGCGGAGATTTTTAATGTCAAGACCACTTTTCAACTCCATTGTTTAAAAAGAATCGAAGTCTATGATCACTATTTTACTCAGAGATTTGACAAAGTTGGCCAACCCAGATTGCACCCAGTACAAAAGATCACTTCTTCTATCCAAATGCTTGCATATGGTGGTTCAGCTGATGCAAATGGAGAGTACATCCATACTTCTGAAAGCACAGAACTTGAAAGCTTGGTATAATTTTGTGAAGCCATAATTCACCTCTACAGCAAAAATACCTCCAACAACAAAATGAAGATGATCTCAGAAGACTCCTTGAAGTTGGCGAGGAGAGGGGCTTTCCAGGAATGCTTGGGTCTCTTGACTGGATGCATTGGGAGTGGAAAAACTGCCCAACAAAAGTTTACAGGAAAAGTAAAGAAATTTGAATCTGTGGATTGATTACCAAAAAGAGCCAGCACACTAGAGAAGAAACAATTAGACTTGAGACTAAAGATAAAAAGAAAGAAAGAAAAGATGAATGAGAAACCAACAATTTGGAGACAAGTGATGTGAATCAATTATGAAGAAGGACACAAGAGATTGAGCAGAAGAGAGAGAAAGAGCAGAGACTGAAAAGATCATAGGTTAGTTTATTGATGAGTGTAATGAAGAGTTGAGCAAATCTCACCAGGCAGACATACAGGACAGAATTGGAGATTAGAGAAGGAAAGAAGGAAATAGAGAAGAAAGAAAAGGAAGATATAGAATGAGTAAGTTGTGATTGATGTGGGATGTGATCAATGTGATATTGAGTGTTGAGTTGAAGTCTTGATTGATATTGAGGTTGATGAGAGGAGCCGGAGAGAGTGGAGTGGAATGCGAGGAGTAGGAAGGGAAGGAGGTATCTGTGACAGGTCTGTGATTTCTACAAAAAGAAAAGGTTTGTCATATTCCATCATTCAATTATGTTTTTGCTGTAATTACTAATATCTACTTGACTTGGGCTTGTTTGAAGACACCAACATTAGTCTTTCAAGCTGTTGCCTCCTACAATCTCTGGATATGGCATTTGTTTTTTGGACTTCCAGGATCTCATAACAACATCAACATATTTGATTGATCCCCTCCATTTCACAACATTTTGAATGGTCTTGCTCCAAAATGTGAATAAATAATAAATCAAAATACCTACACTTAAGGCTACTATTTGGCTGACAGAATCTATCCCAATTGGTCAACCCTGGTCAAAACCATCTCAGCACCCCAAGGAAATCAAAAAAGGTGTGATGATTATATAAAAATTTGCTTACTATTTTTGGATTTTTACAGATAGTATCCTGTGTAATGGAGCAGCCCGCAAGGATGTCAAACAAGCCTTTGGTGTCCTACAAGCCAGATTTTCCAAAGTCTCTCAACCAGCAGAAGGGTGCAGTTAAGAAAAACTCCAAAAGATCATGGCATTTTGTATCATTTTACACAACATGATCATTGAGAACAAGTGGGGAACAACACTTGAATTTGACTATGATGGTTCTGCTGTTGTGACTACACCCAACCATGAAAGATAACCAAATTATTCCCATTTTGTATCAGCTTTCCATAAATTAACCAACTCTGACCTGCATTTTCAATTTCAAAACAACCTTGTTGAACATTTATGGTCCTTGAAGGTATGCTCTGATTAGCTGTCTTGACTTTTTTTCTTTTTTATATAACATGAGCTTAGATGTTTGTACTCCTTTTTGTCAAAGCAATAAAACAGAACAAGCTAGATATAACTTAAAGAGAACAAGATTCTGATAAATGTTTTTGTATTTATTTTTTTCAAACAAATACAAGAGAAACAGCTGGAGTTCAACTAATAAGCAAATTCTTCTGCTAACTTGAAAATTGAATTACATATACATGGAGAGAGAAAAAAGACAAGAAAAATTGAAAGCAATTCCAATTGATTTTAATCAAATAGATCAATGAATATCAATTAAACATACCTCATTCAAGGTTGTATTTCTCAAGGAGTTTCTTCTTCTTATAATTTTAGTACTTTTGTGCCTGCTCATCCATCTGAAAACAGTCCTTACTCATGAACAAATTCTCAACCATTGATCTAGAGTCTTCAGAAATTATCTGCATTGAATTGGTTTGAGAGGCAAGTAATTTGTTTTGACTTTCTTGTTGTTCAACCATTGCAGCCTGAGCTTTTGCCATTGACTGAGTTTCCAACTCCTTTTGATGTATCAGCTTGGCTTTCTGATGTGCAGTTGGATGGACAATTTCACTAGTTGAAGACTCATCCAAGTATGATTCTGGTTTGCTTTGTGGTGGCTTGGATAGAAGGGATTGGATAGAATCTTCTGGCTCACTCAATGTGCTAATTGCTTGTGGTTGCTTCAGAGTTTTTGATTTTGTTTTCTGCTTCTTGAGTGAGACACAGTATTTGTTCCACTTGGGTACCTTGGTAAAGATTTTGAAGCAGCTAAGATGAGGAAAAGGTTTCTTGTAAATATCTCCACACAAGCAAAGAGAATAGGTCAACTGGTATTTGTTTGTTGTACCACTTTGATTCACACTTGTCACCTGCTTTACACATCCAGAAAACTTGTTGATATTTGCTTGAAGGAGACTCCAGCGTGTCTTTATGCCTTTGGCTGTTTGAAGAAATTCAGGGTTGGTTTTATTATACTTTGCTACACACGGTTTCAAAATATGTCACCAGTTTGATTTGTGCCAAAAATTGGATCTTGAGTCATTTCAAGCCAGATTTTACACATGATTTTGTCTTATTAATTGCTGTAGTTCTTTTGATGCAAGGTGAGATGTTTTTTGGATGTAAAAATTGGGTCTGTTATTGATTAAGAAAGATATTTGGTTAGGAAAATAAGAATACTTGAAGGAAATTGATTGTGGAGGGAAAATTCACCGTTTCCTTCAGCTTGTTCATCAAGATCTTGTAAATATTCCAGGTCACAATTTTGGGCTTTAGTAGTGTTGGCGTTTAGAGTGATGGTGGTGGGAGTGTTGGTATTTGAACTGTTGGAATTGGATGTGTTGGTGTTGGGAGCATTGGCCAGGATAACATTAGTAGGAAGGTTGGAAGTGTTGATGAGGAGAGGATCAAGAGAAGCCATGGAATGGTGTCGCCAACAGAGGTGCAAAGAATATAGATGTATATCTTTTGCACAGGTTTGGGGGTGGAGCTATAGATGTTGTGTACAGTTTCACATTCAGTGCACCTGAATTTCATCAAGAAGAAAAATGTCATCGGCGGGATAGGGTCTCTAGGAATAGCAACCCTCTCCCTCCCCAGATCCCGCCCAAGGCCAATAGCAACCCAGATTCCTCCCCCGGTGGAGGCTCTTTTCTGGGGGCGGGGTGCTAAACCTGATAGCAACCCAGTTTAGCGCCCCTGCTGGAGTTGCTCTAAGTCTACAACAAGCAATCAGAATTCTGAGCTCCCCTCAAGTCTTTTCACAAATCTCCTCCTTCTCTTTTCTTCACATTCCAGCCATTTTGACAGCTGGGATTTTTTGATTGCAACAGTCAACTATGAGGTATTTTGCGTAGAAGTTGTTTTTTTGTCTAGCCGGCATTCATGTGGCTGAGATTGATCTTGAGAAAGACTTTTGAGGACAATAGCCACCATGGCCGACTAGGCAGACCTGTAATTGGCTTGCCTGCATAGCACAGCTTGACAGGAAATTGGAAATTGGGAAACTGGTGATTTCCCGACTCCATTCCTTTATTGAACGACTATAACTTGATGAAGCCCTCCCAGGTGAAACATTGTCCAAGCAAGTGAGGATATGCAAGATTATTGTTAGAACTCAAAATGGGCTGACTCTGGTCAAGACCCGCGAAGTGTGGTGAGCTCACACTGTGTCCGGTTCCGGTCTCCAATTGGTAAGATAATATTTAACTAACCTGCAAAGTGTGGTGAGCTCACACTGTGTCTGGTTCCGGTCTCCAATTTGTGAAGAAAAGAGAACGGAGCCGGCATGGGTTGACCAAACTATATACAACTGCTGCGGTCTACAAGTGCTGCGGACTACAATGATGCGGCTGACAGATGATTGTGTGCTTAGATTACACACATGTAACAGACCTGTTACTGACCTATCTCAACAATTATAAACTTAGTTCAATCACATAATAAATAGTTCATAAACACATATTATGTCAAATTATCTAATCATCTTTTAGTACATAACTAGATACTGCGGCGCATCCATGTATACAGTTATGTAGCTGTTCCTGCCGGCCCTGGTTCTCTTTTCTCCTCACCAAGATTTGGGAACCAATACCAACAGTAGCCTGTGCTTACCGTGACGTGATTCATTTTGTCAGATTCACATTCTTATAGGCTAAAAGCCGGCTCTAGGCCTACTGTTTCGGGATTTGCGCTCTCAACGATGTTACCAACGGATCCGGATGAGTGGTTCTGGAAGTAGCAGCAAGCTTAATCAGAAAGAGAACTTGAAAAGAAACCAGCAAATTTCAAGAGAATTAAAAGAAAACAAACAAGAAAGAGATATTATACTAAAAGAAATCAAAGAAGAAAGAGAAAAACATAGAAAAGAAATAGAAAAAAAATCATAGAAAGAGAAAATAATAGACAAATATTTGATTAATTGATAGACATATAAATGGCAAATCCAACTGTTGCGAATTACAACAACATTCTTGCTGAACTCAATAGAATTAAGCTGCTGCTACCACCGAACAACAATCTGAGGACATCATCCAAGTCAATATCTTGGGCAGAGATTGACATCCGCGCTTTCAACAAAGATCCTCTAGGAACCCACAAATTGACCAATCCCAAGAACACAGAGATCAATTTTGAAGGAGTTTATTTCCAACTATGGGAGAAGGAAATCAACCGCACCTTACAACACGTATTCCAAGTTGAGAAATTTACGACCAAGGAGAGGAACTTCACTGAATGGCTAACTGACAAGCAAGACAACATTGCCCAACTGTTCCGACTCACCATCAACCACAATCTCCTTCAAATCATTAACCGTACCGACAAGGAAGATCCATGGTCAATCTTTGTCCTATTGCAGTCCAAGTGCAGTCATTCTGATCAACGGCACAAGCTTACCTGGTCCAGCAAGTCCTCAAGCTGACTTCAGACCAAAGCCCAGGAAATGAGGTATCACTCGCGGAATGGAGTAGAGTCATTGCCGAAATCAACCAGGTGAAAATAACTACCGATGAACTGGGTGGTTTATTGCTCCAGGCCACATTTTTAGCACCAATGGGTGTTGATACAAAAACCTTCAAATTCTCTGTCAACCAGAAGCTAGAAGCAATTGATAAACCATTGTGTAGTGACGTAACAACAGTCATTCAAGCCGCTTTGAGTAAATAAAAAAACAATATATCGACTCATGGAGACGGATACATGCCCATGGATCTTTACGCCATGCATGCTATGCAAAGTGCTCCCGCTAGGTATGCCCCGCCCTTCAGAGAATCAAAAACCAAACACCACGGGAAATACCAAACCCACACTTGTTGATTGATAAAGCAACACGTTTCAAAGGAAAACCGCTTAGCAATATCCTTAAGACAAGATATGGCGACAACTGCCATTACTGTGGCCAGACGGGCAACTGGTTGAACAATTGTGCTGCCTACTGGGACGACGTAGATCAGAAAGTTATTGGTCATCCTCTGGCTGACTACAACTTGCCTCAATCAAACTACTTCCCGCCTAATCAACCAAGATACCCTCAAGGTTGAGTCAGGCACCTTGAAATCCCAGAATTTTTGGACGGAAAAGACATTTTAGACTCAGGAGCCTCAACGCATGTGAGTGGCGACCTCAGAGCTTTCATCACCAAGGAATTGCTCCCTCAACCCTGAAAAATGTCACTAGCAGTGGCTAAATGTGTTGTCACTGTTGGATACAAGGGGGCAATTGAGATCCCAACAAGCAAGGGGACAATTAAAATAGACAAGGTGTACCACTGTCCAGGTGTTGATGGTGTGATCCTATCGGTTGGCCGGTTGACTAACGTTGGTTGGAATTTGAGGTTTGCGGGGACTTTGGTGTCTCTGATTAGCCCCAATAATGTTTCATTCTCTACCGTGTTCAAGAACTTTTGTTGGTACATCCCTGTAAATGTCCAAGATATGCAAGTGAACAAAATTTACCAATTCCCATCCTTTGACCCATACCTGTGGCACCGTTTATTGGGCCATGTGTCCGAGGAAGTAGTTTGCCGCTACCTTAAGCTACATTTTCCTGAAGAATTGGAGAAGAAGACCTGGGAATCGTTTTTCTGCAAACAGTGCGCAAATTCTAAGGCACTGGACCAGAAATCTCCAGGATCTAATTCTCTAATTATTTGGGACAAACCTCACAATTTCTTAGTCACCAATTTTGCAGGCCTGTTTCCTTACAACCTTTCTGGCAAACGGTTTGTGTTGAATATGCGTGACCACTTGACCACTTAAATTTCAACAACAACACTTGTAGGCCGGGACAAGGTACCAGGGAAGATCATGGAGTGGCTTGCCCACATCAAGACACATTTTGGTAGATATCCCAAGAAAATCTGCTGCAACAATGCACCTGAATACACCGGTAAGTTGAAGACCCTATTGAAAACTACCGGTGTATCGCTTGCCCCGGTTGCCCCGTATAGTCCAGAGCGGAATGGTGAAGCTGAACGTGTTAGTCAAACCCTGGGTGACATCGAGCTTAACGTAAGCCTCTCGAGTGAGAGCCCCAGAGGGCAGCCCCGCAGGGTCAGCCCCGCAGGGTCTCACAGAGAGGCTTACCTGCAAAACCACAAATTCGGCGTGGATCCTGAGCAACTTGTGCCCCAAAAATCAAGTTTTTTCCATTAATCCTTCCATATCTTTTTAACCAACCACCCAAATCCAGCTTGGTCTTGGTTCCCCTTGTAGCCTTGCTTCTTGTGCAGGGAATGGTACCGGGTAAATTTCTTAAACTCTTCAGCATAGCTCTTGCCAGCATGTTGAAAACATTGCAAATAATTTCTTGACTTGGTCATGAGTATGTGAGGCTATTTTTACAGTTGGGCATCTTCTCAGAGTGTCAGATGTATTGTTCTAAAACTTCTGATACATTCCAGCCCGCAGTAGTATATTTTCTGACTGAATTGTACAACGTTGGATGGCATACAAACAAACATACCAATTCATTAAAGGCTACAGTATTATATTTGGTGTTATTTGGCAAGTAATGCGTAAATAACAGGTGATCAAGAGGTCATTGATCCAATAATTTAAGGGGTTCACAGTTTGAGTTAAAAACTTGCAAGATTCATCGCTCTCACCAGTCTACAACACCCAAAATGAAGAAGATCACCAACCATGAGAATAGCATTCACATCCTCAAGAAGGTGTCAGGATATACAGACAAAGACCTCAAGGCTGCCATTGCGGACGTCGCTTACAATTCCTACCGACAAATAGCCAAGCCATTGCAGATTGATTCTGTCTTCCACCTGGTCCGAGGTGAAAATACGTTTATCCTAGCCGGAACCGGATTTGGGAAATCCAGAATTGCCGAGTTGTATTACCGTCTCCTACCCAAATCTAGCGGTGGGGTGATTCTTGTTTTAAACCCACTTGATGCATTGGGAGACAACCAGGTTCTTGAAAAAACACAGGCGGGCTTCACAGCGATCAATCTGACAAAGCTCACATTCAACAGATTCGAGGCAACCCAAATTTTGAGAGGTTTCTATAATTTCATCTATCTCAGCCCGGAAATATTCCTGAATAGTAAAATGTGGGAGGAGTTGTACTTCAGTGATGCTTTTCAGGCCCGACTTGCACTGGTTGTAGTAGATGAGGCTCACATCATCTACCAATGGGGAATTGTCGAGAGTGGTGGCAGCAAAAAAATTTCAGTCCTATGGCGTCACGAGGATCGTTCAATTTTCCGGCCTTGCTATGGGAGTATGGGTGCAAATCTGCTGACTCGAAACGAAAAACCTATTCTCCTCATGTCAGCAACTTGCCGTCCAAAAGCGGTGCGCGCTATCCAGAAGAGTTTGAAATTAGAAGATCACAATTTAACTATTGTGAGAGGTGAACTTACCCGGCCTGAAATCATGATTATCCGTATCAAGATTTCTAGCTCTCTAGCATCATGTGCCGATCTCTTAGAGCTCTTCCCCAGCGAGTTAGATACACCCAACAGCATGATTGTCCCGACTTTGGTGTACAGCGGCTCTCGAAACCGGACATTGCAGGTCATGAAGGTTCTCGATATTGCGCGTGGCACTCCTGGGAAATCATTAAAGCATGGCAGCTCGTCTTTTGTTCGTCGCTTCCATTCTTGCACTGGTGAAGAGGACAAGTTGTCTGTTGTCAAAGATTTTGCAAATGGTTTATTCCCAGTCATATCTTGCACAATGGCATTGGGAATGGGCCAGAATTGGTCTCGGGTCAGGACGGTCATACATATGGGCAGAGGTGACCCGTCGGCGATCTGCCAAATGCTTGGGAGGTGCGGAAGAGATGGACGGCTGGGCCTAGGAGTATTCTTTGTTGAAAGCCGAAGGCCGGGAGGAAAGAATAAGATCTCTCAGATCGAAGATATAGATGAGCAGTCTGATGATGACCGCATGGATGCCTTGGCTATCACCCCAGTGTGCCTGCGAGTAGCTTTTGCAATTGACAACAAGTTAGTCACAGTTTGATGCGCTGTTAACTGTACATTCTCTTGCCTTGCTTGCTGATTGGCTTTGTTCCTCCCGGGTTAGGATTGGCTATGTACCAGTCTCTTGTTCAGATCCCAATGTCATCAGGGAGAAAGCCCGAGAGTTGGAGCTTGGATTTCCCACTTGCCAATGTTCTAATTGTATGCCAGAAAGGGCACGTGGATTGATCCAAAACATGAAGAAAATGAATATTGACAACTTTGATGAAATGATGAAGTCGGATTGGGAAGACAATGGGAAGCCTGAAAAACAGAAGAGGAAAAGGCAAAAATTAACCAGTTTGGGTAATTGGAAGAAAGAAAGAATTAGTGATGAGATGAAGACGGTTTTATCAGATTTACTGCTCAAGGCCTTTGAAGATCTATATGAAAAAGAGATTGGAACTAGTTCAATAATGGCGACTGGCCTGATGTTCAACACTAAGCATATCACAGCTATTATTGATAACTGGGGGCAAATCAATGATAAGTCAGATTTACGAAGAGTAATTGGTGGACAGGCTTTAGAAGGAGAGTATGATGCTTTACTGAAGGCAATTCGAGATTTCAAGAACGGCCCACTCAAAATATTTCTGGAACAAAGGATAAATGAAGAGCAAGAACTGTCAAATGACGATTTGCGCCATGCCCCATTTGAGGAGGACGCAAGATTTGGGGTACAGGAAGAAAGCCTGTTCATTGCCAACGATTCAAGCCATAATAAAAATGATTCACAAGAAGCCAAGGTCGCGCGTCGGCTAGCTGATAAGGAAAAAAGGGAACGGGATGCAAAGGAGTTGGCCATTTTATGTCGTATTGCTGGTGAGAAAGCTGAGAAGGATGGCTTGCCGAGTATTCATAGGGGACGGTGATACAATTTTGTCTTTGTCCTATAAGTCTGATGATGGATCATACTCTTCAGTTGAAACAATGTCGTCATTATTAGAATCCATAAAGTGTTGATTGAGATCTGGAAGGGGTGCTAATTCATCTTCCATCAATTCATAGCTATCACTTTCGTTTGTTGTTTTATGTTGGGTCGGTAGCGATGCAGTGAGGTCATCCTCCTCATCATACAAGGGCAGGTGTGCCTTCAGTCGTGTGAAGTTAGGATCACTAGCAATTTCGTTCTGTAGACATTCTATACCATGCTTGTAATGGTCTGCAACTCGAGCTGATTGTGATCCGCGTGCAATGTCTTGTGCATCAATGACATCATTTGCGCATGCCATCTTGAACAGAAGCGCCAGGCCTCGTGCGTTTAAATGGACTTTGCGAGATTGATGAGCATCTTTGATGCCGCTGTCCATCCTCAGGGAGTGAAACATGGACCGAAGCTAATATAAGATAGTCATGATTAGTACAGTGGCCAAAAAGATGCAACACAATTTGCATCCTGACTATGGTGGACTCACTAATGGAATGTTTGACGAAAATAAAGTCTTTAGCCGTTCGACCTGGGTACCAACACCTCCACATGTGAAGATATATTTCAGCCAGAAGTTGTGGTTCTCTAAGAAAAAATCCTTGGCAACAAAGTGGTTTGGTCTGCCACTCGGCGAGACCAAGGTGGTATGCTTGATGAGTTTTGCAAGTGATGGCGGCAGTATCCTTGTTAAAAATAGTACTAGCCGAGGTAGATAGGCAGAATAGTGGGTCAGGCCAGGAAGCGCTTGGGTCATCACGGACCACATCCGCCAAATGTTAAGTAGCCGACCTATGTCACCGGCTTTCATGGCACGATTGGCCTCAACTACTGTTGAGAAATCTTGCAGGCGCACCAGAAGGTTGTGAAGCTTGGGTGACTGGCGACTAGCTGCCTCAGCGCGGGCTTGGTGAGTACAAATTCGAGCATAACATTTGTCTATTATACTGTTCCATTCGGCAGTTGGGATGACAGGAAGTTCAGCCGCCACATGTTGGTTTTCAATACCCATGGTGGCCCTGGTTTCAAATGTAAGCAGGTATCATTGAATTAAATTGATAAGAGCCTCAGTTACGCGTACCTTAAGCAATGGGCCAGAGTAGCTTCATGTACTTGCTCCATGTAACACAACATTTTGGTGAAATCCTTTTTCTGCAATACTTTATCAGGTCGAATTCCTAGAGCCTCAAGATATCTCCAAACACCCAAGTCGTCCATTCTATTTGAGTCACCGAGATGTGTCTGGAGAATTGTGTAGGAAATATTCCACAAAGTATGTGATGCGCCAGGAGTAATGAGGATGTCGTTCAGGTTGTGATGAGAATGCTTGCTAGGAACTCGAAGTGATCGGAGTGAGTTAAATATCTGACATGTACCCAGATCACCTTCAATGAGCTGCAAACGACCAAAAAACTCAGAGCTTTCAAGCCCACTTTGTCGTAGCAGCGCCTCCAAGACCTGGCCTACACCCTCGGCTGAGTTGTCTGACTCCTCCATAAGTTTGAGCATGTGAATCCTGGGTTTCTCATGATCAATGACTTCAATTGATGGCGGGTATTGCGGGATAGCGTTCTGGGGAGTGCTAGGTTTAGCTATGTAGTTGATCATAACAGTGGCAAGTTGGCTCTTCCAGACGCAAGAATAATCATTTTCAGGTCCTTTTGGTGGCCAAAACATGAAAGGCTCAATTGCCAATGTTGTGACGGATCGAAGGGCTGAATGAAAGCTTGAAAGCGTCAATTGAAGAGGATCCAGACTTTCCATAAGCTTATCATTTGGGATGTGGATGTAACCCCATGTCCCATGAAACATTCGAGTCCTTTTTCCTACTGATGACAGGTGAACATGTTCTTCCATGTCCAAGTTGTCAATGCATATGAGAGGGGCAAACCTCTGACTTATAGACATGGCCTCCTTTACTCTTTCCTCTGCGTGGCTAGCTAGCGTGCGTAAGGCAGAGATTGCCGTCTGGCGGCTTGATGTGAGCCCAATGCTATGAAGGTATTCATTGACAGTCTCTGAGACCCCGCATGCGAGAAATCGGATTGAATTTGTGAGCTGTAGGCCATTATATCGTCTATTCATAGAGAATGCAACCAGCGAGCAGACCACTGTAGCAATCTTATCAGAGTAAACCAATAGAAAAAACGAATGAATATGATGTCTGGTTAAAGTAGCCTTGAGACGGCTTACATGTTCAGCGCGAGCGTTTATATTATTGTGAAGAGAAATCGGACAAGGATAAATCATTTCTCCTTCTTGTTGCTGAGGCACAGGACTGCTCGGAAGCATATCAATATCGTCCGGATTATCGTTTGGGCTGTTGACTGCACTAGGGTCTTCAGAATTTACCATGGAAAGCGCTCCTGAAATTATTTGGTAAAGGAATGGTGTGTGGTTGGTTATGAGGAGCTTATTGCGTGTTTTCTTGGAATTTTCATCAAAAAATTCCGGTTTTACACAATTCGAGCTCTGAAAACAGGTCGGTGGGGGTTTTTCTTGTTGTAATATTTGGATTGCCTGGTTAAAAGAACCATCAGAAATTATACATATGACTTCCAAATTCTGTCAAGATGGCATACCTCATCCTGAATAAATTGGGACCAACGAGTGGATCCATCTGCAGTCATGAGGGAGAGATCACGAATGGATTTCACCAGTGCCATGGTGGAGGGCCAGCCATAAGATGTTGCCCAGGTTCGTCTCCGGTACTTCATTAGGGGGTTGGTCTTGCATAGGAAACCAGTAATAAATTCCTTTGGTGTCATTCCAATTTTTGTGAGCTCCAAACATATGTGGACAATTTTTTCCTCATCGGATAGTTTCTTCTGGTTGGAACCACTAGTACTTTCATTATGGAGGGGAATGTTTGTGATTACATTTGCATGGGAGTTACCACTAGTTGTCATGCTGGTATGAGTTGAGTATAATTGATTGACAGGGAGGACGGACGAGGACTTCAATTCCTCAAATGGGATGATGGACCACTACTATAAACCACATCACGGTCATGACGGATAATGTGCGGTTTCAACTCCTACATATCATTTGAATGTGATGTTATGATGTTTCAGGCCATACATCCCTTACAGGTTCTGCCGGATGGAACTCTGATACTGTATGTGGCCAAAGTACAACAAATACCCATACTAAACATATTATGGGTTTTTGTGATTCTCAATACTGTAAATTACACATTTTGTGGCACGGACACAGAGGGAAATCTTGGGGGATGTCCTCAACTTTGAGGACCAATGGGACCTCACCCGGAGGTGATAGGGTGTAGAGAGGGGGATGAGCTTGTAGCCAAGATGCCAGTGATCATTTTGGTGCCAGGTTACATTCATTTGGCACCGGTCAAAGATGTGTAATGTTGGTCAAAAGTGATTTTTGAGCCAAATTCTGGATTTGGCTCTCAGGATCCAAGCCATTTGGCACGGCTTGCATGCAAGTCCCTCCCTGCGGTCGGCGCAATGCGACAGGGGCAAGGCCACTTCCAGCGCCGCCCACAGCAGGGAAAGGGGACTTGCGTTAAGTTCGGGGTGACATGGCCAGGACAATCCTACATGACATCAAAATGCCACAAATATACTGGGGTCATGCATATTGTGCAGCCTGGTATATACACAATTGAATACCCAATTCAAGATTTGTGGACTCACCTTTGAAGCAACTCTATGCCATCGACACAAATCCAAACAAGCTGTATCCATTCGGAGCAGATGCCCTAGTTCTGATACCACAAGAGAAGAGGGGTAAGCTTGATGAACATGCGCAAGCGGGGAAGCTGCTTTTATATCCAGTCGATGGAGGAGGTTGGCTAGTGTGGCTACCGCGTGAAGGACAAATAGTACACTCAGCGTCCATATCCTTCCCAGAATACCAGAACCTTCCAATAAAAAAGGAAGCAAAGAAATCTGACCTTGACTTTATTCTTAATCAGATTATCTTGAAACTTGGATAGGAACACGCCTTGAAGGTAGCTGAAATGGAGAGGAAGGCAATTGAGGAACTGATGCTCACCAAAGACTGTAGATTGCCAGCCAACATCAAGAAAGCGCTCCAATGCCCTGAAGCAGACAAATGGAAAGCGGCCACTGAATACAAAGCAGAAAAGTTTGACAACCTGGAAGTCTATGAACCTGTGGATCCCTTCCCTGGGGCAAAAGAACTCAGCTGTAGGTGGGTATTCAATATCAAGCCACCGGATGAAGAAGGAGGTCAAGAAACTTACCGTGCAAGATACGTTGCAAAAGGATTCAATCAACAGCTCGGACGTGACTTCAATGAAACTTATGCGCCGACTGCATTGTTGAACACGCTCCAAATTTTGTTGTCCCTGGCAAACAGGTTCCAGCTCCCAAAGGCAACTTTTGAAGTTAGTTACACATACCTTTATAGCCCAATAGAAGAGGAAGTCTACGTTCAAACTCCTATTGAAATCCGGCCCCAATAGAAAGGAAAGATCATGAAATTGAAAAAGGCAATGTACGGCACCAAACAAGCCGCACATTGCTGGTGGGTATTTTTCAAAGGGAAAATGGAGGCCAATGGATTTATTGCTTCAGAAATAGAGCAATCTCTCTATATCTATTCAAAGGGAAATGATTTTTTAATCATTTGGCTACATGTAGATGATGGTTTTGCTGTTGGATCAAACGCAGCGCTACTTGATCAATTGCAATTGGCAATGGAAGCAGAAATGAAGATCAAATGGTTTAACGGTGTCAAGAAAGTGGTGGGTATCAATATTCAACAAGAAGTTTGGACGTTGTTACTCAATCAAGAATTGCTAGCAAATCAATTTGTGAATGACTACAAACGGAACATTGTTACACAACACAGTAAACTTCCCGGCACTGTGCTTGAGATCAATGTTTTTGAATCAGTAGCAGAGACAGATTACAGATCTGTAATTGGCTCTCTGATGTATCTGTTGGGTGGGACTAGACCAGACCTTTCATATGCCGTGAATCTGCTTGCAAGGTACTCTACTAATCTGTCAACAGTGCATTGAGAGGTGCTTGCATGCAGCTGGCCCCGCATTTCAAGGTGGGTTTTATAATTGCAACATTTTTCAAAAGACTTTTGGAGGCTTTTTTGAGGCGATTTTCGCAGTCAAAAAAATTACAGTTTGTATTTGAAAACATTTTCAATAGACTTTCAAAAATAATCCAAAAAACCGTTTATATTGGTACATTACCGTGACGTGATTCTTTTCGTCAGATTCACATTCTTATACACATTGATCACATTGCGCCACTCGGAGGTCCTTGCACAAATAGAGGATAGGGCTGACAATCGCGGACATAACATCTATCATGTACACGAACCAATCGTATCTACGGTTGCCAGTGGCCTTACCCTGGATCAGCTACTGTTAGCACTCGCTGATATGGTTGGACCGACCGACTGTCATGGCGACGGCAGATGATCACATGTCCACGGGCAAGCCAAGCAACATAGCTCCTGACTGCATCGGTACGTGACTGCCTGATTGTCCGGGCAACGCAAACATCTGGCGTCTTGGCCCTTTGAACACCGGTACCAAATTTTGTGGGCCAAATCACACATCCTCCGAACTTTGATTTTCGAAGTACTTTAGGCGGCGTACATTTCTGGCACGGCACATCCGCCCCTTAATTACATACAATACCTTTCATCTCTTCTAGGCTTTTTTTTATTTGGGCATTATTCGGCGCGATTATTCCTCTCTTGGCTTTCTAGTACATACTAAACCTTACACACCAAGCTCAGCGCAGCATTTTCATACTGTTACCGGCTAACACATCCTGATTGAAGATTTCCTCCTTGTTGGCTGAAGGGGCGACATTTTTAAAAAACAAAATCTTCCACGCGCTTGTAGTAAGGGACAAACACCACCCACTGTGCAAGATCAGCAAGCATTCTGAAAACCTTTGGAGGTCATTTCTGGTGAATTCTTCTCGTTGCAATACAATCCTGAAAGCGCATGCTAAGCTGTTTAGATTCCCAGTTTTTTCATCCTATCCACCTTCACAAAGCTCTGGCCTCTTGCTCAAGGAAGATGAGCTATCCGACATTCACTGATAACGCACCCGGCGAAAGTGATTGCATTGTATGGACCGAGGGGAACCCCTCGACAATTTGGGCATCATCCACGCACCAAACTAGCGCTTCGAAGTCCGACGACAAAGTCAAGATGCAGGTGCTGGGCTACTACTCTTCAATCTTGTCACCTATCGAAGAGGATCTACCCCCGAAGTACAATTCTCAGTACAGGAAGAGTCAGGCACATATCTCTCACTCCCTGTTAGTACCTCTCAATGCTATGTCACTTAGCCCACCTCTTGCTTGAAACAAATAGCCCAAACTGATAACTTCTAATGTTTTTGTACTCTCGGACTTGCAGGTTACACGCCATTCGCTTCATTCTCCTAGACCACCTTTTGCTCAAAGTACTGGCAGTTTACCTCTTGATGATTTACACCACGGGTACCACGTCCCTGCTCTCACCACTTGGATTGTCAGACTGGGCGAACAACGAAGAACGTCTCCTGAGGTCTCATAGTCGAGATTTTTTAAGCGTCGACTTTTACGAGCTATATGAGGACACCGACGCTTGGTCAAGGAGCAGATTGGGCAGGGTCGGCTCTGCCAGGTACGTACTATGCCACTGCAAACCATTTAGAGTTTATTATTCATGTCGCTGACATCAACCGCAATCAGTCCTCTGTTAACTTACTCAGAAATGCAATTAGTGGGTCAAGTCGAATGGGAAGTTGAACCAGAGGTCATCGTTGATGATACACTTGCGCACAACGCACCCGAAGAACAAGCGCCGTTGCCCCCAAAGACTCAAAAGAGGTTACCCTTACCTTTTCACAGGCCATCAAACGTTTTTAATCCTTCACGCCACGTCGACCAAGGTAAGCGGGTTAATACAGAAACACAATAGCTGGTCTTCGCAACACCAGCCATCAACTTTCCATCACACACAAGAATGATAATCATTCAGACTTTTTTTTCACTCTATAATCTAAAGCCATGAAATTACCACCAAGTCTACTCCCAATAATTTGTAGCTACTGGCTGTAACGTGGATCTCTTTATCTCCGGCCCCTACTTCTTGTTAGACATAAAATCTTAACTTACCTGTTTTCAAATCCTACTGTGTTTTATTTCTTTGCAAGCTGTACACCGAATCTCATTTTTAATTTCTCCCACATGTAGAACTTGACAACAAAGCTAAACGGAAACTAGGATTGGAAATCAAGTGATCACCTATGACCTAACATCACAATGTGTATGTAAGTGGATTGAAAAATGTAAATCCTGAGATGATTTTGAATCTTATTGCTCATGAACTAAAACCAGACTATCAGAAGTGTTACAATGAGATAAGTATCTTGCAGAATAATGGAAAGAATGATTGAGAAAAGAGAAGAAGGACTATGAGATATTTACCACTTAATAGTTTGTGTGAATGAGTTAACAACCAATACTAGATAAATAATATAAAGAGAGAGGCACAGGAAACTGTTGAAGAGAAAGTGAATTGTTATGAGTTGAGATGAAAGAGTAGTTAGAATAGAAAAGAAATATGGTTGTTGTTTTCTCACCAAGTTGGATGTCTCTGGTATCAACTTACGTTTGTTGCAAGACGCTCTGATGGAAATCAATGATACCATTCCAACCCGTGTTGATTCAACCAAAGAGCCCTGTTTTGTCTCGTCAAAAGATCTCTCAGTGATCCGCTGGGTGATAAAAAACACCCAAATCCCAGCGTGGCTCAATAGTCCCTCACCAATTTTTGGAGATGCTTCTGCCGGCAAGGTTCGCTCGGCGGATTGGATTTCGTTTTTTACTATCTTTATGCCCTTTGCAATTGTCGAGTTGGAGAGGAACACTTCAAATGAGCTGGTTGAGTCATGGTATCACTTAGCAATGCTCACCAAAATCGCAATGGATTACACCACCAATCAGATGATGAATTGATGAGAAATTATTCAGTCGAGGTAGAATATGAGAATAGAAGGGAAAGGATTTATGATAGTTGAGTATTTTATAGAGTGAATCTTTCATCTAAGTCAAAGCAGATAGTTGAATGATGTTGAGTGAGGATTTGTAGATAGTATGATGTATTTAGGAGAATAGAGATGGGGAAGTGATGATGAGAGAGAGTATAGGAGAGAATGGGAAGAGATAAGGGAATGGAGAAGAGTATGAGGATGTAGGAAGTGGAGAAGTAGGATAGGGAATGAAGAAGAATGGGAATGGAGGAATGACCTATGTGAATTCAAAGAATTAGGAAGAGAGAATCTTGATTGATGTCGTCATTGTCGAGGGAAGTGAGAGTAAGAGACAGTAACCTGTCACGAGTGATTACACGGCATTGGAAATTCAACACCCCCCGCAACTTGATGAGAAAAGAACGTTTACGTGGAAGCACTTTTCACGAAGTCTGTTGAGTGATTCTAGATTGCTTGGCTTTGTGAGTGCATGGCGGTCATTTCTTCAGTTGGTATGGGCTTCACTTGTATTTCATTGTTCTTCTTCATCTGTTGTAGAAGCTTGATCTTGATATCTAGGTGTTTTGTTTTTGAATTGGAGCCGAAATTCTTCAATTTTTCTAGTAAGCCCTGATTGTCAATGTGAAAATTTGAAGGATTCAGTTTTTCGTCCCAGAGCTCTTCTACTAGATACTTTACCCATTGATTTTCTTGAACACCGTCTGATAGCGCATTCAGTTCAGCCTCGGTTGATGACATAGTAATATTGCGTTGCTTTTTACTGTTCCAGGCTATTGGAAAAGCTTTCCAAAAACAAATGGATCCAGATCTTGAGAGCCTAGTCTCTAGGTCGTCCGCCCATGTGGCGTCGGTGTAGTGCTGTAGCGATTTTGAATCATCTTGAGGATCCGGTCTCAGAGTGAGCGCCAAGTCAACAGTTCCAGCCACATATTTCCAACAGTGTATAACTTGCTTCCACTGTTGGATGCCTGGGTTGTTGTTGAAGCTTGATAGTATTGATACCGCTGGAGCCAGGTCCAGACGGGTTTGACACAACAGATAATTTAGGATCCCAGTGTGTGTTCAGTAATTGATATTAAGTTTATTAAACTCAGACTTTTCCCTCTCAGTTGCTGGAGTTAGTTGAACGCCCACTGAGAGAGGAGTCCTTACAGGATGACACTCCTGTATGCCGGCCAATTCTAAGCCCTTTTTGATAAGACTTTGTTGCAAAACCTTTATGGAGTTGTCACTTATAGATAGGTCCATTCCGAGCAAGGTATCTGGATCGTGTGCTGAGGAGTTAGGGAAACGAAGTAGGAAAAGAGCCGTGAAAGCTTCTACGTTGCCGATGACCACCAAATCGTCCACATGAAAGAAGATCACTGAGTGTTTGTCTTTATGGATGAAGAGACAGGGATTGGCCAACAATGATTCAAAGTTGATTTATTTGAACCATGAGGTAAGAGTGTTGTACCAGTTGGCTGGTGCTTGCTTGAGGCCGTATAGAGATTTATTGAGCTTAAGGTATGGAGTGCTTCTTTTCAACCCTTCAGGTGTTTTAATGTAAATCTTTTCTTTGAGAGGGGCTAATATAAAAGCGCTCTTGACATATTCGAATTGTCAAATCTTGAGTTTTTTATTGATAGCATACATGAGGACAATCAATAAGGAAGTGTATTTTCCTGTAGGAGCAAAGGTTTCGACAAAATCCCTTCCTTCTATCTGACAAAAGCCCTGAATACATAACCTTGCCTTCTTTCTTTCGGCTGAGGACAAGGTCAATGGCTTGGTCTTGAATGTCCAAACCGTTCTGAGAAATGAGTCGGGTTTATTCCATTCTTCATCCCACACATCATGACTTTCAATGTTCGCCAGTTCTTCATCCACCGTGTCCGTCCACTTCTACTTGTTGAATGAGTTCATGGCTTGACAAAAAGATTTGGGATCGGTAGTGAGGTATGAGTATTTTACGGGTTTCACTCTGTTGTTCCGTTCTCTAAGAGTTTGTCCTGTCACGGCAGAGGGATTAAGATTGGCTGCTACTTCAGCTTCATCATCTGACTCATCGATTTCACTGTGTTGATCATCAGATGTGTCAGATGCCTCCATGTCTTGTTCCCCCTTGGATTCTGATTGCATAGTTCCGTCTGGTGGATTTCTATCTTCATCATCAAACATGTTGATAACAAAATCTGAATTGTCTTCTACTGATGACTTCTTCGGATATTCCAGGAAGGTGATGTGATTAGTATTCAATAATTTTCCATTGTCAGTTATTATTTTATATGACCTCAGCTCATCGTTATAACCAACTAGTGATCCCAGACCGCCTTTTTCGGATAGTTTAGATCCAATCCTTTCAGGGAGGAAGAGATACGCCACTCTGATGCCGATTGGACGAAAGAAATCAAGAGGCAGCGTCCTGTTCTTGAAGAGTTTGTATGGCGATTTCTTGCTCTTATGACCAGGAATCTGATTCAAGGCCAGCGCACAAGACTTGATGACTTTGTTCCACAATCATTTATTGAGACCAGAATTGCAGAAAGTAGCCCTGGTTGATTCTATTATAGTGCTGTTGTATTTCTCAGCCAATCCATTCTGTTGTGGTGTGTATGCATTGGAGTATCTAGCTTTAATTAGATGTTTATTGCAGAACTCTAAAAGGTGTTTGTTAATAAATTCAGTTACACGATCGGAATGAATAACAACCTATACAACGAGCCTCGAGATCAACCGCTTGAGCTAAGGAATCAGCTACTTCATTCTTTCTCTTAATGGGAATGACTGATAAAAATTGAGTACAGCTGTCCACGACCGTGATGAAGTACTTGTGCCCTTCTCTAGATAACGGCAATATAGGACCCACTATATCCAGATGAATTTCCTCAAATGGTTTGGATGCTACCAAGTGTTGAGAGTGGAAGGAGCCCCTGGTTACTTTTGCTACTGCACAGGCCTCACAGGAACTTATATCTTTCAGAGGGATACTGAGTTGTTGACGTATCCTGCTGTAGCTGGCATGACCGAGAGATTTATGTAGAAGCTCGCTCGAAGTCAGGAAGCAGTTGTGACTGACATTTGAGAAGTGCATAGTGGGCAGATTATTCTTGTATCTTCCTTTCATTACAGCGGCATTGTTTTTGGAAATGGTGAAGGAATTCATTTCAAAAATTATATGATAGCTCTCTAGCACAAGACATCAAATGGAGATGAGATTTACAGCTATATCGGGGACAAATAGAATGTTGTGCAGAATAATGTCGCCAATTTTTTTTGTGAGCTTGATGGATCCAAAACCTTTAATGCGTAGCTACTTGGTTCCGGAGCTGGTTTTGATTATTCCGTCTTCTTTGAGAGTGATGGCAAAGAATAAATTTAGATTGGATGTCATATGTGCTGATGAGCCGGAATCCAGAATGAAATTTGATGAGGGATGAGAGACAGAGGATAGAAGACTACTAACAGTAGTTTCAGCTCGAGATTTGCTATTTCTGAAGAAAGCGCCTGGTGGTGGTCTTAAATGTGGGTGTAGCATATAGCATCGTTCCTTTGGATGTGGAGCTAGAGGATTATGCTCATTTATCTTGCATCTCTTGGACATGTCGGAGTTGTATATAGATACTTGAGTTCCATCCGACATTTTTGAGGAACTGTTTCCTATGGAGATGTTGTGCCCGTGAGTACGTAGATGATCCAATACAATGAGTGGGGTGATGGCTTTTGAGCTTTGAGTGATGGTGGTCTTCATCGCCTTCATCTTGGTAGTGTTTGGGAATTTCTTCATTATCTCGTAAGCAACTATGTCCGTATTGATTTGGATGCTGACTTCGTGCATTCTCTCAATGGATGACTTCATTTGAGTTATGAATCCAGTCACATCGGATTCGTCAAAGGTTTTGTATGTAACATCATCCCATACTCGCGCTTGATTTGCTGAATTTTGGGATGCAAAGTAGTTGATAATGGCCTTCCAAATGAGTAGGACATTGGTAGAATTCTCATTGTTGATGACATTTTCTTGTACTGATGCATTGAGACAAGCAGTGATAATTGTGTGTATGAAGAGTTCATCGTCCTCGTTGAGTTATCCTTTCTTGAGTACAAAAACGTCCTTGGCTTTAAGATTTTCAAGGAAGTTGAGGACTTGTTGTTTCCATGCCGTAAAGTTTTCTTGGGTTAGAGTAGGGATGGCTTTGATGGCAGTCTCTAGAGCGATAGATTTTCGTTTTTTGAGAGCTGAGAATTAGTTATTGGCCATTTTTAAAAACCAGGTAGTAGGTTGTAGAAGTGTCTGGTTTTTCGTATTTTTGAGATCGTCTGACATTCAGTTGTTGAGATTGTTCGGTTAGTCGCGTTCAACTGTTAATCGTGAGATGATTTTGAATCTTATTGCTTATGAACTAAAACCAGACTATCAGAAGTTTTACAATGAGATAAGTATCTTGCAGAATAATGGAAAGAATGATTGAGAAAAGAGAAGAAGGACTATGAGATATTTACCACTTAATAGTTTGTGTGAATGAGTTAACAACCAATACTAGATAAATAATATAAAAAGAAAGGCACAGGAAACTGTTGAAGAGAAAGTTAATTGTTATGAGTTGGGATGAAAGAGTAGTTAGAATAGAAAAGAAATATGGTTGTTGTTTTCTCACCAAGTTGGAGAGAGGCCGTGATGAATTGATGAGAAATTATTCAGTCAAGGTAGAATATGAGAATAGAAGGGAAAGGATTTATGATAGTCCAGTATTTTATAGAGTGAATCTTTGATCTAAGTCAAAGCAGATAGTCGAATGATGTTGAGTGAGGATTTGTAGATAGTATGATGTATTTAGGAGAATAGAGATGGGGAAGTGATGATGAGAGAGAGTATAGGAGAGAATGGGAAGAGATAAGGGAATGGAGAAGAGTATGAGGATGTAGGAAGTGGAGAAGTAGGATAGGGAATGAAGAAGAATGGGAATGGAGGAATGACCTATGTGCATTCAAAGAATTAGGAAGAGAGAATCTTGATTGATGTTGTCATTGTCGAGGGAAGTGAGAGTAAGAGAGAGTAACCTGTCACGAGTGATTACACGGCATTGTAAATTCAACAAATCCCCAGGGAAAAACTTGTCTAAGGTAAGGGCTTAGCCCCCAACAATTTGTGGCTTAGTTGCAAGTAATACAAAACAAAGGGGTATAGCTTCAGAAGTCAGAACCTTGGAACAATCACTATTCAAACATCATTTAACAATTTAGAGCTTGCAGCACACATTTGGTGCAAAATAAGAGTACAAACCTGATTGAAAAGTTATGGCTGTTGAAGCTGAAAGATACAAATTAATTATATTGTTGCATGTCAGGATGAAAATATGCAGGTTACATGGTGAATGTATGGGCAGAAATTTCCCAGTCTCTGAAAAGAGCTTCGATGGTTTGATTACATACCATTACAATTGTACCTACATCCAAATATTAATCAACTTTGAGAACTCATTCCAAGAGGATGTGCTTCAACTATCACCAGTTGACATGCAGGGCACTGCTCTTGTCTTACTTGAAATTGAACTTTTATGTGCAGTGACTGTCAATCATGCACAGAGCTTGACTCAAGTAAGCCCAGAGTAAGATTGAGGTAAGATCAAAATTAGGTGCATTTGAACTCATTGGATTTGAAGCATATTTTCTTGTGTTGAAGAACAGCACATTTATTTTTATGCATACATATGCATATTACAAGTGTGTTGTGGGAGTCTACTGGCAAGTGCAAAGAGGTTCAGGCAGAGTTCTCAGAACTCATCAATATCTTATCAAATCCTCAATTCATTTGATTCTCTCAAACTACTAATTCTCAGGGGCAATTATATTATTGGGAGCCACTAACCAATGAGAAGAACACAATGAAGTATTATACAGGTAGCACAAGGAAAAAATAAACAATGATGACTTGTCTAAAAGTAACATAGGAGGGTTTTTTTACTGTCTGATTTCACTCAAAGACAAGTGATCATTTTTTGTTCCTGGTTTAGCAGTCTGATTATATCAATCTCGAAAACAAGGAAAAAACAATGATCACTTGATGGCAAGTGACATTTGTGCAACTTCACTCATCTATCCTCCATCTATCCACTGCTACTCCTTGAATTACTTAAGAACAAAGTTGGGTATTCATTTTTCTACCTTGCACAACCAGAGGCTGTGCCTGCTCATAACAGATCTTTCTGCCTTCTGTGCATATAAATGTTGGGTAGCTGCTCAGCGCTGCTCAGCGCTGCTCAGCTTTGATTGAAATAGGTAAATAGCTCAGTGGAAAATTCATTCCAACCCTTGTTGACTTGCCTTCCTTGTGAGTCCTGTCTGAGCTGCACCAGATTGAACACTGAACTGCACCAAACTGACCACTGAGCTACACCAGAGCTACCAGAGTGAAAACTGAGCTTCCCCAGGGGGAATATTCAGCTATTATGGAGTGAACACTTATAAGCTGTGCCAGACTGAACACTCATCTGTGCCAGAGTTTGCAATGAGCTGTGCTGTGGTGACTCCTGTACTCAACCAGGGAAAACAGATGAGCAACAGAAAATAAATGAAACCAGTGAAAACTGAGAAGAATCAGGGAAAAATGAGCAGAATTAGTGAAACTGAGCAGAATCAGTGAAAAGTTGGTGGAATCAGTAAACAAAGGGCGTTGATAAACGCACACCAACACCAACCAGCACACCAATTTATTTTGGCGTGCGGTGTGAGAACTCCTTTGGGACGGGTGGCAGTTCTGCGAGGGGGAAATACCAGTAATAATATTTCAAATATGTAAGAAGATATTACAACTGCTACGGGTGGTTTGAAAGACCTTTCCCCTCTATGATACTACACAAGAGCTATCACAACAAATTTATTTATTTTTATTTGTTGTGGCAAACTAATGATAGAGAAAACTTATGTGTAGCAGTCTCTATCAGACCTAGATCAAACTTGAATTCAGTGGGAATGGGTTTGGTGGAATTTTTATGGGCAATAGAGCCGGGGTGGTTTACAACAGGATTGAGTCAGATGATGGAAGTAAGTCTTAAGTATATATCTTTTATGTGTTTTTTTTTATATATTTTTAATTGAAGTGTAGATAAACTAGTAAAAATAATTCTTGACGGAACTGATGTTATATGTGAACTATGTAAAGTGTATTTGCCCTCTTCCTTAACCTTCAGTTAAGAGCACAATGGGTAAAGTCAATTTTGCTTGTTAAGAGCACAAATAATGATGTTAGCTACTGGACTACTTATATATCCTCTGAGGTACGAAAGATTTTGATGGGTCACTTGATTGAGATCACACTGTGGAATTTACTTGGATTTGTGATGGAAACTCTAAGTGAGATGTATTTTCTGCTTAGGATTCCTCCTCTGGCATGCTGAAACTGAGGAGAGAAAACCTCCTCCTTTTATAGTAAAACGTGAGGGATTTCTGCTGGTGTGACTGCCATAGAGGTGCTCATATGATGGTGGTGGTAAGGGTATCCATGTGGTGGTTGTGGTATTCATGTGGTGGTGGTATCCATGTGGTGGTGGTATCCATTAAATATACTACAACTATGCACTTGAATCTAATTCTATACTATGTACTATCAATATATATTCCTAAAGCCTGAAATAACAGTTTAATCCAGATATCTTTTAAATGAGGGGAGCTAGCCTAGTGGTTCCAGTGAGTGACTAGGGGTTAAATGACCTGTAGAACCTAATTATGCAATCATACATCTAGAAATATGTCTCCTTCTCAATAGTAAACTGCGACTCTATGTGATTTGATGCTTGGAACACATTTGTCACACCACAGCGGGTCCCACACGCCATTTTTTTTTGGAGTGCGGGGCCTACACGCCAAAACAAGGGTGTGTGGGAGCGCAGGCCAAACAATTGGCGTGTGGGTCCCACATCAATTTTTTTTGGCGTGTGGGCCCTGCACACCAAAAATAATTGGCGTGTGGGAACTCTTGTTGGCCGGCCAGGAGGAGTTCCTCCCGGCCGACAAAGTTATACAACCTCTTCAGCCGGGAGGAAGTCCTCCTGGCCGACAAGGTTATTCAACCTTGTTGGCCAGGAGGAGTTCCTCCTGGCTGACGAGGTTATACAGCCTTGTCGGCCAGGAGGAGTTTCTCCCAGCCGACAAAGTTATACAACCTTGTCAGCCGGGAGGAAGTCCTCCTGGCCGACGAGGTTGTATAAACCTTGTCGGCCAGGAGGACGTAACTTTGTCGGCTGGGAGGAACTCCTCCTGGCCAACAAGGCTGTATAACCTCGTCAGCCAGGAGGAACTCCTCCTGGCTGACAAGGTTGACAACCCTTGTCATCCAGGAGGAACTCCTCCCGGCTGACGAGGTTATACAACCTCGTCGGCCAGGAGGACTTCCTCCCAGCTGACGCGGCTATACAACCTCGTCAGCCAGGAGGACTTCCTCCTGGCCGACGAGGTTGTATAACCTTGTCAGCCGGGAGGAAGTCCTCCTGGCCGACGAGGTTATACAACCTTGTCAGCTGGGAGGAATTACTCCCGGCCGACAAGGTTATACAACCTTGTCGGCCAGGAGCAAGTCCTCCTGGCTGACAAGGAAGTATAAACTGATCAGCTGGGAGGAGTGCCTCCCGGCCGACAAGGTTATAACACCTTTTCAGCCAGGAGGAGTTCCTACTGGCCAATGAGGTTGTATAACCTTGTCAGCCAGACACACCAATTTTCTGGCGTGTGGGGACTTGCTCTTGTAATCAAACCGGTCAACCGGGTTGATTACGTGGGCTATCCCACATGCCAGAAAATTGGTGTGTGGGACCCACATGCCAAACAATTGGTGTGTGGGACCCACACGCCAAACAATTGGTGTGTGGGACCCACATGCCAAACAATTGGTGTGTGGGACCCACACGCCAAACAATTGGTGTGTGGGACCCACACGCCAAACAATTGGCGTGTGGGACCTACACGCCAATTATTTTTGGCGTGCGGGGCCTACACGCCAAAACAAATTGGCATGTGGGACCCACACACCAATTGTTTGGCCTGCGCTCCCACATGCCCTTTTTTTGGCGTGTAGGCCCCGCACGCCAAAAAAAAAAATGGCGTGTGGGACCCGCACGCCAAAATAAATTGGTGTGCGGGTTGGCGTTGGTGTGCGCCTTTGGCATGCATTTATCAACTCCCGTAAAAAACAAGCAGCATCAGTGGAAACTGAGCAGAATCAGTGGCAAATGAGCAGAATCAGTGGAAACTGAGCAGAATCAGTGAAGTGCGATCTGAGCCAGTGGAAAAGGATCTATTAAATTAAACCACCAGTGAGAATAAAATATACTGGAAGAGTAGGATTGGAGAAGCTTTGGAGCTGCAACAAAAGTTGCAGAATGTCACTTGTCATCAAGTGAGCATTGTTTTTTCCTGGTGCTATCTATTGAATAAATTGTAAATATAATCATTGGATGAAAGCTGTAGACCCAGAGGGACTATACTTTTTTTTTTGGAGATGTCAACATCAACAGAGCCTTAGAAAATAGTGTTCTCTAATAATTTACTGATGTTATTTTATTTTATTTTGTTTTATTTTATTTTATTTTATTTTATTTTATGGGCATTAATAAAAAAACCCGGTTTTTCCGCGTTTACACCCGGTTTTCTGCGCAGCTGCGGCTGCGCAGTACACCCGGTTTTCCGCATTTACACCCGGTTTTTTTTTATTTTTAATTTTTAAGCAAATAGCACGTGGAGGGCGGCATTTGATGCGCGTGACCTCCCCAATCATCCTCATTAAATATTTTATTTAAAACAATTAAAATAAACAATTAAAACAAGGAAAATAAACAAAACAAAATAAAATTATGGAGGGCGACATGTGATGCGCGTGACCAAAATAAATGGAATAAATGAAATGAATAAAATAAATAAATAAATTAAAAGCAAGAGACATAATTGCAAGTTAATAATTTATGAATAAATAATAAATGTAATAAAGTTAATAATTTATGAATAAATAATAAATGTAATAAACAACATGTAACACTCAAAGCATTATGCAATGTACCATACCTCTGTGTATCATTGTATTTCCATTTCTTTGTCATGGAATCTGATAAGAAGTTAATTTTATAAACAGTATTTGTTTCCAATGAATTCTTCACCCTCTAAAGTGTATGAATCCATTTAACAACTCCCTGAATATCTTGAAAGACAGACGTGAAGGTGTTTGGAAATAAATTGAGTCCAAAAATCATAACAGTCCAACCAGTGATTTAAGAAGAAAAATGTTAGTCACATTAAATTATACACCCCTTAAAGTGCTTAAGAAAAGTATAAAATGTTGAGAAATCCTGGAAATTAAGCTGTGAGGATTTTTTATGAAAAAACCAGGTGGATTGGCCAAAAAAATAGAAGACATAGTTTTTTTGCAAAATAAAAAATTACCATAAGATTCTGAACCCCTGTAAGTATGATAAATAAATTTAAAACTTTGAAAAATAATGAAAATCCGCCCACGAAAAATTAAATTAAAAGAAACCGGGTGGATTGGCCAAAAAAAATAGAAGGCATAGTTTTTTTGAAAAATAAAAATCACAATAATATTCTCAACCCCTGCAAGTATGATAAATAAATTTAAAACTTTGAAAAATAATGAAAATCCGCCCGCAAAAAATTAAATCAAAAAAAAACCGGGTGAATTGGCCAAAAAAAATAGAAGACATAGTTTTTTTGCAAAATAAAAATTACCATAAAATTCTACACCCCTGTAAGTATAATAAATAAATTTAAAATTTTGAAAAATGATGAAAATCCGCCCGCAAAAAATTAAATAAAAAAACCGGGTGTAAATGCGGAAAACCGGGTGTACTGCGCAGCAATTTGGACGTCGCCGCTGCGTAAAACCGGGTGTAAACGCGGAAAAACCGGGTTTTTTTATTAATGCCCTATTTTATTTTATTTTATTTTATTTTATTTTATTTTATTTTATTTTATTTTATTTTATTTTATTTTATTTTATTTTATTTTATTTTATTTTATTTTATTTTATTTTATTTTATTTTATTTTATTTTATTTTATTTTATTTTATTTTATTTTATTTTATTTTATTTTATTTTATTTTATTTTATTTTATTTTATTTTATTTTATTTTATTTTATTTTATTTTATTTTATTTTATTTTATTTTATTTTATTTTATTTTATTTTAGGGCATTAATAAAAAACCCGGTTTTTCGGCGTTTACACCCGGTCTACGCAGCGGCGGGGTGTTGATAGACGGACGTCAACAGCGTACGCCAACGCCAACCCGCACGCCAATTTTTTTAGGCGTGCGGGGCCTACACGCCAAAAAAAAAGGCGTGTGAGACCCCCACGCCAAAAATGGTGTGTGGTTCCCACACGCCATTTTTTTTTGGCGTGTGGGCCCCGCATGCCAAATAAAATTTGTGTGTAGGGCCCGCACGCCAAGTGTTTGGTGTGCGCTCCCACATGCCAATTGTCTGGCGTGTGGGAGCGCACGCCAAACAATTGGCGTGCGGGTCCCACGGCCCAATTGTTTGGCGTGCAGGTCCCCCCTTGCTCACATAATCGAATGGGAGGGCCCATTTGATTACGTGAGCGATTTTTGGCATGTGGGTCCCCCCTCGCTCACATAATCAAATGGGAGGGCCCATTCAATTACGTGAGCGAGCCCCCCCAGATGTAGGACTCCTGTGGGACACTAAAAATATATTTGGTGAAATATCCGCTGAGGGGGAAATAAATTGCAAATAGGTTGAAAGGCTATTACAACTTACAGGTGGTTTGAAAGACCTGCCCCTCTAAATGGTACTATGCAAATAACTAAGAGTCTTGTAATCAATATTTATAAAGATATGGCTGATTCCAAGATAGATCTTACTTTTATATAGTAATCTCTACCAGACCTAGATACCTCAAATCACTATTCACGTAGATCTGTTACAACTTCTAACAATGTTGGATAAAGATAATCCAGCGGGATTAATTATGTAAGATATAAATTCTTACTAATAAATGGGTTGTTAATTGAAGGTTGGTAATGATCTCTTCCTTAAGCAATCTCTTGATAAGGCACTTTAATCAATACTAGAGCTTCTGCTACTACTACTACTTGTTACTGTTAATAATACTATTTGTTACTGTTACTACTACTACCACTACTATCACGACCACTACCACTACCACTACCACTACCACTAACTAAAACTAAATAAATAACCACTGTGACCAAACCTCTGTAGGCTGATGATAAAAAAGGGAAATGAAAAGGGGGAAAGAGGCCTCCTTATATATTGACGAGTGAGGGATTTTAGCTCCAGGGGAGCTCCTTGTGAGTATGCTATGCTGCAGGATTTCGCCCTATACACCTTATCTGCCTGCATATGCTGCACCAAATGATATCCTATGTCGCTAAGGGATATAATCCGTTGCACAGCCCCTGGATATCTGTACTGCACTGCCTGCCAAACAATGAGGAAATAATGCTGCAGGGACATATCTATACACCTTATCTGCCTGCATATATTGCACAGCATGATATCATGTATTGATATGAGAACCAAACAATCATGACACATAATCCACACGCCTGCATGATCAGCTGTTAACTCCTTCCACCCAGAATATTGGGGGTCAAAGCCTCTCCTCCCACATGGCTCCTTCCTCCCTTCTTCCTCCTCACCTAATTAATTCCTCCCTCCAAATCACGAAATACTGATTCCTCCACCCTTATAATGCCATATACCACCCTTATAAAGGTGGTATACCCTTATAACTGTCTGTACCAATAACATCCTTCCATCCTTCCTTCCATTCCTGGTTGATACATGATCTCCCACTACTTACCACCTTACCTTGTACCTTCCTGGTTGAGACATGTTCTCCCAAATCCCTTCCACCTCTTCTATTCCCTTCCTTTATACCCCATTCCATCCTATGTACCCCTTGTCCTCCATTCCATTCCCCATAACGCCGTGCTGTCTGTAATCCTATTGTCCTACGTAGAAGTGTATCTTACATTTATTATACTATTCCTCCTCTTGTAATGAATGTTGCTTGTGTAGATGCTATCCCAATGCTTCCACCATGCGCTTTTGGCATTGTCACGCAAATGGAGCACCACAACGAGGCTGTATAACCTCGTCAGCCAGGAGGAAGTCCTCCTGGCCAACGAGGTTGTATAACCTCGTCGGCCGGGAGGACGTCCTCCTGGCCGACGAGGTTGTATAACCTCGTCAGCCGGGAGGGGGCTTGCTCACGTAATCAAATGGGCCCTCCCATTCGATTATGTGAGCAAGGGGGGACCCGCACGCCAAACAATTGGCATGTGGGGCCCGCACACCAAAACAAATTGGCGTGCGGGGCCTACACGCCAAAAAAAACAGGGCGTGTGAGACCCGCACGCCATTTTTGGCGTGTGGGTCTCACACGCCCTTTTTTTTTGGCGTGTAGACCCTACATGCCACAAAAAATGGCGTGTAGGCCCCGCACGCCAAAAAAAATTGGCGTGCGGGTTGGCGTTGGCGTGCTTTTATCAACGCCTGCAGCGGCAACATCAAATTTGCTGCGCAGCACACCCGGTTTTTTTAATTATTTTTTTTGCGGGCGGATTTCAATTTTTTTTCAAAATTTTAAGATTGTTTAATATACTTCCAGGGGTGTATAAATTTATGGTTCTTTTTATTTTCCACAAAAACAGTGGATTCTATTTTTCTTTGCCCATACACCCAGTTTTTTCAAAAAAATTCCCCACTGCTCAACTTTCAGGATTTCTCATAATTTTAAATCTTTTTCAAGCACTTTAAGGGGTGTAGAATTCAATGTGACAAACAGTTTATTTTTAAAATCTCTGGTCGTTTTTTTATGATTTTTGGACCGAATTTATTTCTAAACACCTCCACGCCTGTCTTTCAAGATATTCAGGGAGTTTTTAAATGGTTTCCTACACTTTAGAGGGTGAAGAATGTGAATGATCAAACTAAAGGTTTATAATTCATAATTAAGAGGAAAATAATAAAGAGAACAAAATAATAAAAGGAATGGAAAATGAAATACCTAAAGGCAAGAGTACACAATTGATAAGGCAGTAATGTTGAGATAGATAAATGAAGAGTATGAAAGAGAACTAAAAAAGAAGAATGTTAATAAGAAGATTATGATAGATATTTGATGAGATCAGAGAACCTGCAATGTGATTTAGGGAATAAGATAGGGCTCGGCAAGTTGAAGATAGGATGGGATAGAAAGATAGAAAGATGGGAAGAGATAAAACATAGTGAGAAATTGATAATACAATAGGAGAGTCAGTCGAGGATAGTGACAAGAATGTCAGAGATACGAGTGTGTGTTATCAACTAAGTGATTTTATATAAGAGAAGATAAGAAAGTGTTCAACTAGATGAGTTGAAAGAAGATGGGAAGATTTCTAAATAAGGAATCAAGATGAGAAGATTTTCTAAAGAAGAGAATTGAGAAGGGAAGAAGGAACATTTTACATGAGGAAAAGTGAGGACTGAGCGAGTAAGGGAAATGAAAGTGATGTCATGTTGGACCAAATCATAATAATGTTGATTATGTAATAGGTGGCTTATGTTGATTTCTAGAGGGATGTCACTTGACTATCAACAAAGAATTCATTGGAAACAAATACTGATTATAAAAGTGACTCATTATCAGATTTCATGACAAAGAAATGGAAATATAATGGCACAAGGTAAGGAAAATAGTTAAATGACTATTCAACATCAACAATCTTATTAATACTGGCAAGCTCCTTAAATAGTCTTGAGATCCCTCTGGGGACCATATGGGTGTTAAAGGCCAAGTTGTGGGCACTTTATCTAAGTATTGGCCTTCCTGGTGACACTACAGAGACTTATTCCTTGGGTATGTGTCACCAGGTCCCATATAAACTGTTTTGTATATGTGTTATTTGTTTTAGTAAATTGAATTTATCAAGTACAGCCGTGTAGTACATTAGTACTGGTTTGTATGATTAGTATTTGTGGCTTATTTGTATTTTTATAACAAGCCACAGTACTTGTTTTGCACTGTTGTTTAATACTTATTGTACTTATTTTAATGCATAAAATAATATTGATATGTTTTCTAGTTCCTACTAATCTTTATTACATATGTATCATATGTAATGAAGATACTAGGGTGCTTTTGTTGCCTCTTGTATTGTTTTGCTGGCTCTGCAATCCACATGCCACATGGGGGTGCCTTACTGGTTTTAAGGGGAGGCAGCTCTGTGAGAACTCCTTTTGGGACGGGGGTAGTTCTGTGAGGGGGAAATAGCAGTTATAGTATTTCAGGTATGTATGAATCTATTACAACTGTTAAGGGTGGTTTGAAAGACCTGCCCCTCTAGTTACTACAAGAGTTAACGCAACAATTTTATTTATTGTTGTGGCTGATAACTTTCTTTTTGTTTTCTTTAAGAGAAATATTCATGTAGTAATCTCTTATCAGACAAAGATCTAATTTCAACTTACAAATAATCAGCAATGAGCTTGATGAAGGGATCAGGGAAGTAGATAGTGGATGGATTGTTACAGACAGTCCTGGTAAATTGAATACAAGATTTTTTGGAATTGATGAGGAACAAGTATTTATATGCTTTATGATTTATTTATTTATTTTTAGATGTAGTCTGAGGAAATGAGTAGATGGATGTTTTGGTATAATGTGAAATATTCAAAGTGTTGTACCCTCTTCCTTAACCTTTAGTTAAAAGAGAACAATTTTCCTTTTGTTTCTTTTGTGTATTTTAAACTGATATGAAAGATTTATTTGTGGGTGATGGGTAATTTTATTTAGTTTGCTAGCTAGACGGTGGGGAGTGGGATCAAACTGGGATGCTTTTCTTTCTGGGAGGGAACAACCTCCCCTTTATATAGTAAAATGTGAGGGATTTTAGCTGGTGGAATGTCTGATTGAGGTATTTATGCTGGTGGGGTCTCTTCTTCTACGCTGCCTTCATGCATGGAGTGCATAAAGTGAGCTATTTCTGCTGGTGATGTTTTCTAATCCTGCACTGCTTCATGCGGGGAGTGCATAAAGTGAGCTATTTATGCTGGTGATGTTTCTTGTTCTACACTGCCTTTATGCATGGAGTGCATAAAGTGAGCTATTTCTGCTGGTGAGGTTATGTACTTAGGCTGTGCCACAGAGCATGTGCTGCGTCTTGTGATCAGACACTAAACTATATACTACTTCTATATATATACTATGTACTTATTATTCACTATAATTCTTTTTAAATGTATATCTTTTGATTTAGCCGTGCAAACCCTAACATAAATGGGTGACTTATAGATTAAATTTACCCTAGATTGCAATTATGCACTTATATTGCTACTATTTTAGCTTCTGAAAGATAATGAAAGAATATAATCCTGCATGATACTTGAAACAGGGTTTGGAATACCACAGCGCACATCAAATGCCGCCATCCACATGCAGATTAAATAAAAATTAAAGAAAAACCCGGTGCGTGTGCGGAAAACCAGGTGCACTGCGCAGCTGCAACTGTGCAGGAAAACGGGTGTAAATGTGAAAAAACCTGGTTTTTTTATCAATGCCCTTATTTTGTTTAATTTTATTTTAGGGCATCAATAAAAAAAACCTGGGTTTTCCGCTTTTACACCCAGTTTTCTGCGCAATTGCAGCTGTGCAGTGCACCCAGTTTTCCGCACGCTGTGGAAATAATGGCGACCTCGGTGACAGAAACGGTAGGTTGCCCTGCTTCCTGGTTGGTTCCGGTGGTTCTTTGATTTCCTCTGCGGGATGAACAACTGTTAGAGGATAGTCAACTGGATTCCCTGCAACACCTTATACTTAGCAAGGGGACCGTTCCTCTTGCGTTCGTCTTCCTGATGCTGCCATTCACAGTTCCGCTTGTCCGCACACGCTGGTAGTCGCTGAGAGAGCTCTAAAACAAAGAGATTTCTTATATGCGCTGTGGTGATCCATTCCACTTCATTACTATATTGTAAAGATTACTTATCATTCATAAACCCCAAATACTTACACATATACACATATAAATCCCAAACCTTACACATATTCACCATTATTATTGCATAATCAGATTCTACACCCCATTTTAACCCTAGTCACTCACTCCAACCACCCTCAAATTCCTCATGGTTCAAGAGTTACAGGCAAACCAAGAATAATCCAGCAAGTTACAGTGTAAAGCAAGTTATAGAATACAATAAGTACATATTATAAGTAGATATATTACACAACCAAGATACAAAATAAATATTATATAAAATACATAGACACTACATAACATACACTGCACATGACTAGGCTTTATTCAGTAACATCTTACATCATATCTACTGTACATAAATTCTACCTTCCCACTACTCATCTGTCACTATCATGACTATTTCATATAAGTCACTTTCTCACTACTCATCTGTCATGTTCTTCCTTTTTCCCACCAGCTACATGTCATAGCCTAGTTGTTCCTCCCTCCAGCCTTATGGCTCCTCCTCTTTCTCAGATATATAAGGACACCTGTTCCTCCCCCTTGTTCCCTTATGGACCCCCAGACTTACTAAGTTACCCCCTACATATACCAACATTACAGATCCCATAAATTAGTATACATACTTAGTAGAGTTACCATCACCCTTAGGAATATATAAATATACATACCAGCTTAAACCTCAATATAAGAACACTGCCCCTCTCTTGCTTGACCCACTTTGACTCCATAGCTACCAACCCTGCCCCACATTATACTTTATATATATACTTTATACAACTCATCCCCCCTTATCCATCCCTCTCACCTGGTGTGTGTGGTAAACAAGCACATTAGTATTAGTCTTCTAAGAGTAGATATAAATTAGCCACACCTTTTATTTTATTCTTAGTGTTACACTCATCCCCTTAGCATTAGTCAGGAAGGCAGCTCTTATATCAGCACCTTTGTCATAACCTACATTAGTACTAGTGTAGTTATACATATCCCTTCCAAGCTCTATTCTGCCCTTTGAGTAGTTCCACAAGTGGTGTCCCAACAGTGGCCTGATTTTCCTTCAGATATCTTCAGTTTTAGTAACAGCTATACTTCCCAGTCTCATTACTACCTCACCTTCCCCTTCTCTATTCTCCACAACTTCAACATCTACAAAAACATAAAAATATAAAGACATTAATCAACTTATCTCCTCACAAACCACTTCAAAAGACTTATACATATCCACATTCACTACCCATAAATCATCAACCAACCTCTTACCAGTCATGTCTCAACAAGGATTTCCAGGATTCTACTCAGCCCCCAGTATCTACCCTCCAGTCAGCCAACCAATTAATACCAATGTAGGACAGACTTCCCACCCCAACCCAGCCAGGCCTTCCAGGAACAATGTTGGCAACATCCCCAATCCTGGACAATACAGAGACAACAACAACTCATCAGCAACTTCTGAAGACCAACTTGCACCACACCCTCATTCTCCAGTAGCTTCTCATCAACATTCAGAAACTCCATTCACTCACTTTTTGGATAAGGAACCCAGGATGCCCAGATACTCTATGCCTTCCAATAGAGCAGTCAAGATCAAACCAATGGACAGGAACCTCTTCTTTGATGGATCAACCATACCTGTGGATAAATTTATAAAAAGGTATGAGATTGCTGGGTCAGCTGATGGTGCCTCTCCCCATGAACTATGCAAACAGATTATTTTCTTTCTAAGAGGATCAGACCTCCAGGATGAGGTAGAAGAGATGACTGGCTATGAGGACTCAGACTGGGAGACATTGAAGGAGCAACTACTTACTAGGTTTGGATCCTCTCTCCCCTTGGTCAAGTACACTGAAGAAGACTTGAGGAACTTGGTAAATCTGTCTACACAAACTGGAGGGATCAGCACCTTGCAGGAATTCAAATGCTTTAGGACCAAATTTGAAACCATTACCCACTATTTGGTCAGACTAGGATACTACACCAGCTTGGAGGATTTCAGAAAATTATTGCTCAAGGCCCTTAAACCCACTCTAGCCATATCCATCACCAAGGAACTTCTCAGGGACAGCAAGATGGTTTCACTCAAGGATGGAGGCCATATTCTTCCCAGCACCCAGGTTTGTTTTATTCTCCTACATACACAGAGAGGTTCAGTCAGCTACAGTCTTGGAAAAGAGCCTAATGGAACCAGAAAACCCTACCCAGAACCCAATCAGCACCATTCCCAAATCAAACCCTCCAGATAGTACCTATAAACCTGTCTCAACTACCAATCCATGGACCACTAAACCACTGGAAGCCAGGACTACAGATCAGAAATTAGAAGAAATCACCAAACAACTTGCATCCCTTACTGCTGGAAGATCAGCCCCTCCTCACCTAGTTGGACCAGCCCCAGGATTCAATTCAGCCCCCAGGAACTATACCTTAAAGTGCTACTACTGTTTTGAAAACACCCACAGTACCACCAGATGTAGGGCCCTAGAAGAAGATGTTACCAAAGGATCAGTAATCAGAGATGGCAGAGATTTCAGACTTCCAGACAAAACTATGATTCCATGGGACCCCAGAAGACCAATTCAATCTGTGGTATCAGCTTTCCCCAAGGACCAACCCATCGTATCATCTTCCTTTGGACAACTAGAAGAAGCAATCACCCCTGAAGAATCCACCATCTATGAAGCAGACCTTGGAAAGAGAACCAGAGGAACCAAGGACCCAGGAGAACCCAAAATGGCAGACAAAAGGATCAGGAAAGAAAAAGACAACATTATGGACATGGATACAGAAGACTTACTACATATGGCCAGGACCCCAGTTCCCTCAGGCAGGATACAGAATCAGAACCCAAAACCAGACCCTCATGTCAGATTCCAGGACTCAGAAACACAAGAAACCATCACTCCACCCAAGGAAAAACCATCAAAGAAAACCTACCTAGAGAAGACTTTGGCCAAGGATTACCCAGGAGCAGAAGAAGATATTGCCAAAAGGATGCTTACTGAAGGAAAAATGGAGTTGGCCTATGGAGAAATATTTGCTATCTCTAGCGGTGTCACTGATGCTTTCAAAAAGAGGATCTCAAACAGAAGGCTGCCTTTGGAACCCACTAAGTCAGCTAACACCATAAGGAGAGAAGATGAGGAAGGACCACTGGACCAGACCACTCACTATTCATGCCCCCTTGGATATGTAAATCTCAACATAAATGGACAGACTCACCAAGCTCTTTTGGATACTGGGTCAATGGTCAATATCATACCTGCAGGGCTGGCTCATCAACTAGGATTGGTACTCACTGCTAAATCTATGAGACTTAAGGGAATTGGAGGCCACCATACCAATATACCAGGAATTGCTGAGGAAGTGGAAGTAACCATTGGAAAGGTATCCAGGATAGTACATTTCTGGGTGGCTGAAGGACCTGTTCAACTAATTATTGGGAAGCCTTTCTTAATGGATGTATCAGCTACAATCAAGTACAATGGAGCTCAAGGGGAATCACTTTCTATTATGGACTCTTCTGGACAAACTTATTTGGTACCCATCATTCTGCCTAGCAACCAAAAGTGGGAAACTACTCTACCAGTCAACTCAGCTACCAGGGATTTTTTAGACCAGGGCCTGGACTCCAACTCTTCTCCCTGACAGATGGGGACCTGGCAAACCAACAAAAAAAATATAAAACACCAGTCACTCATTTAGCAAAATACAAATCAACTCTAAAAAAAATCAAACCTGTAAACCAACCTATGCCCCTTTCTCTTAATCCACCTCTGTCAAGACCCCAACTCTCCAGGAATCCCTACTCCACTCCACTTACTCCTTTTCCTCCACAATTCAAACCAACCCACAAAATCACTCAAGAAAGGCTGGACCTCATCAACTTTGGACCCTCTGGATGGCTATCAGAACAAGAATATCTCTTATTAGTATGGGTAATTACTCTCAGACAAAATTCCTTGGCCTTTGTGGAGGAAGAAAGAGGACTACTCAGACATACCTATGGACAACCCTACATCATCCCAGTCATTCCTCATGAACCTTGGCAGCAAAAACCTATTCCAATCCCTGCACCAATCAAACCTCAAGTCATAGAATTAATAAGAGAAAGACTCAGAACTGGCCTTTATGAACAATCTTTTTCCAGCTATTCCAGCCCTATATTCTGCGTAAAAAAACAAGATGGAAAACTCAGAATAGTCCATGATCTTCAGAAACTTAACAAAATCACCATCAAAGATGCAGGCTTACCACCATCCCCAGAAGAACTCATTGAATCCTTTACTGGAAGGGCATGCTATGGACTAGGAGATATTATGGGGGGATATGATGAAAGGGAGTTAGCCAAGGAATCAAGACCATTAACCACCTTTGAAACCCCACTAGGAAGATTTCAACTCACCAGATTGCCCCAAGGAGCCACCAATTCAGTTGCAGTATATCAAGCCCAGATGATGTGGATCCTCCAGGATGAATTACCTCAGCATATGGGTATATTTATTGATGATGGAGGAATCAAGGGACCTATTTCAGACTACAATGGAGAAAAACTCAAGGAAAACCCCCAAATCAGAAAGTTTATCTATGAATATGCCATTACTCTGGAAAGGATTCTATATAGGATTGAAGAAGCTGGACTCACCATATCTGGAAAGAAATTTGCCTGTTGTGTCCCTGCCCTGGATCTGGTTGGACATGTTGTCTGCAAAGAAGGAAGGAAAATATCAACAAAGAAGCTCAACAAAATTGAAACATGGCCAGTCCCTACCACACCAACAGAAGTCAGAGGATTCCTGGGTATTTGTGTTTATGTTAGAATGTTTATCAAAAATTACTCCACTATCACGGCACCTCTCAGAAAACTTACTAGGAAAGATTCAATATGGGAATGGACTGAAGATTGCCAGGCATCATTTGAAGAACTGAAGAGAATTATTGGAAAAGACATCACCCTCAGTAAATTGGACTATGGACCTGAAGCAGGACTCATCAAATTATCAGTGGACTCCAGTTATATTGCAGCAGGAGCTATACTCACCCAAGAAGATTCCAATGGACTAGAAAGGCCTGTTATCTATGAATCAGTGGTATTTTCAAAAAGAGAGTCAGAATACTCACAATCCAAGTTAGAGCTATGTGGTGTCACCAAAATCCTCAAGAAACTTCAGACCAGACTATGGGGCCAAAATTTCCAGCTTAGAGTGGATGCACAATGTCTTATTGGGATGATCAACAACCCTTCACTTCCCAATGCCCCTATGAACAGATGGATTGCTTTTATTCAGTTATTTTCCTTTGATTTAGTACACACACCTGGAAAAACTTTTACATTACCTGATTCACTCTCAAGAAGACCTTTGGACCCAGGAGAAGAAGATTGCCAGAGCTTTGATGAAGATGAAGATTGGATCAAACCCCATCCTGGATTTGGACTAAAACATTCTTCTGTTGGATTGCTTCTGGGGACATCAGCTAAGTTGGGGGAGGAGGCAGGTAATCTTCAACAAGGAATTTGGAAACATCTGCAGGAATATCTTTCAACCATGAACAAACCACCTGGATGCAGCAAACTGGAATTCAAACAAATTTTACACAAATCAGCCTCATTCTTCCTCTCCAATAATATACTTCATAGAAATAACAAACCCTTTTCCCAGATAGTAGTCACTCACCCTACAGCTCAAACCTCCATCCTCCATTCCCTCCATGAATCTTTGGGCCACAGAGGAGTATCAGAAACTTATAGAAGGACCAGACTCAGATTTTGGTGGCCAGGACTAAAAAGAGGTGTAACCAAGTGGGTCCAATCCTGTGAAGCTTGTCAGAAGAGGAACTCAGTACTACCAATGGAACCCAAGAATCCTACAGGAGCATCAACACTTTTTGGAAGAGTCAGCCTGGATACAGTTCATATTAAAGCTGGAAAATGGAAATACCTGGTAATAGCAAGAGATGACCTGTCTGGATGGGTAGAAGCAGTTGGCCTAGAAAGGATACAAGCAAAGAAAATCTCTCAATGGTTCTTAGAAAATTGGATCCACAGATATGGTGCTCCTTGGTCAGTCACAGTGGATGGAGGATCAGAATTTGGCCAAGACTTTAAACAAACTCTCCTGGAAGCTGGAGTAAAAATAAAAGTAACCACACCCTATTATCCTGAGGCTAATGGGATGATTGAAAGAGTCCACCAAGCAATCAAGGATACTCTAGTCAAGCTCTGTGGACAGGAAGGAAAGAAGTGGAGAAACTATTTACCATTGGTTTTGTTTTCAGACAGGATATCAACAAAAAGGACCACAGGGTTTTCACCTTATGAATTAGTATTTGGCCAACCACCCATCTTACCTATAGATTTAGAACTTGAAACTTTTTTAGGAATAAATTGGGCCCAGGTGAAAACAACTCAAGATCTTCTGTTGGCAAGGACTCATCAGCTGGAAAATAGGGATTCTATTCTTCAACAGGCACATCAACAGCTTATACAAACCAGGGGAAAATCTGTGGACTACTGGAACAAAAAGAAGAAAGACAGAGGGCCACTACAAAAGGGAGAACTGGTATTAGTGTACAATAAAGCTTTAGACTCCCAATGGGGGAAACTCTTTCAAAATAAGTGGAATGGACCTTACAAAATCAAAACCAGGAATCCAGGAGGATCCTACACACTAGAGGAATTGGATGGCACTGAATTGTCTAGAAGGTTTGCTGCAAATCAAGTAAAACATTATTTTATCAGAGAATTTCCCATTTAAATAAATAAAAAAAAAAAAAAAAAAAAAAAAAAAAAAAAAAATACATACCCTCAGCAATTATCCTATTTTCCGTATCCTGTTCTTCTTTTTCCTGGACAATGGTATGCATCAAAATCTATATTTAAATATAAAAAAAAAAAAAAAAAAAAAAAAAACCATTAGCAAAAGATAAATAAATAAATAAACACAAATAAAAAATTTTATTATACACATAAAAGTCACTTTAGAATTCCCTGTTTACTACCTGTAACAATAAAAAAAAAAAAAAAAAAAAAAAAAAAAAAGAGGACAGAAACTTACAGAATCGAAGGAATCATAAATACGGCTAAAAAGTTGGCGGCGACTAACGGCAGCATTCCGGGAATTGGCGTGGTCGGCGCGGGCAAACTCGAGGAGGTGGTCCAATACGGTGCCGCGAAGGGCGGATAGTTCCTCCAGGGAAAACAAATCACGAAGAAATGGTCCAAACATTTCGACATGGGCAACGGACCGAGGGGCAGGAGAGCTAGCGGAGAATTGGGAGTCGTCGCTGTTTGTAGAAGAAGGAGCGGACGACGCTACAGAAATTGGACGGGTAGGGGAAGACATGACGACGGGCCTCAACTACAACGATTTCCGACGCTGGTGAACGACCCAGATTGACAAACAACTCCCATCCATCCTACGTTTTGATGCCGGTGTACGATCCGGGAACGGCCTTTACGCTTATTTCTTTTTTTACTTAAACGTCGTCACGAGCGTCTTTTCCTTTTTTACATATTTTTTTCAACGCCGGATTCACCGCGGCTCGGAGAGATTTCTCATACCCCGGACTCCGATTTACATACGCGCCATTTTCTTTTTACTCCGAACTCCGCACGTTTTCGACGCCGGTGTACGACCCGGGAACGCGTTTCTATCAGCGTAAATTTTTCTTTTTGTCCAAATACCAAATACATATGAAATAAAAAAATGAAGTAAAATAAAATAACAAATAAAATAAAATCAATACATATAAATAAAATATAAAAAAAATGGATAAATAAAAATAAAAATAAATAAAAATAAATAAATAAATAAAAATATAAATATCAAAATAAATCAATAGAATATCAACATGAAAAATAAAAAAAAGAGAAAGGAAAATAAAAAAAAAAAAAAAAAAAAAAAAAAACTCCCAAGAATTCATATATGTAAAAAAAAATTATTAGAATCTATTCAAAATATTTTTTCTTCTTCTTTTTCCCTCCATTGTCTGGGGACAGACAATAAGTTGGGGGAGGAGCACTTCACTGCCAAATGGAAAATTACCAGGATTTTTTTGATTTTTTTCTTCTTCCCTCCTCTCAACAGAACACTGATCCTCAACTACCATACATCAAAAGAAGTCATCATCAAAACACACATTCTACATATTTTCTACTCACTCCACCTCATCATCAGCTCATCACAAACTCAACATATTTTCTACTCATTCCACCCAGCATCAGCTCATCACAAACTCAACATATTTTCTACTCATTCCACCCATCAACATCACATCACAAAGAGGCTCCCTTTCATTCTACATATATCTTATATACTTATTTCAACCCAGGAAGAACAATCAAGCATCCTCTCAGTTTCCACCCTTCACCCAATGAAAATTCCATCCAATCAAACCAAATCAGAAACCACTTAACCCAACATCAAGATATTTTACCATACCCCAAAGGACATAGTCATATCAGCACCAATACCCAGAGGCCAAAGGATTACTCAGATTAGAAGATATATAAAACCAGACTAAGAAGAATTGTTGCTCCTACTATACCACCACCTCAAGAATTATCAGTAAGCATTTATTAGTGTCCAAGAATTTCAAGAAGATATGAATAAGAATAAGAAGGCTAGAATGAACATTTATTAGAAATACATGTATACAAGTACAATGATGGCTTAGTATTTGAGTCTAATAAATAATGAACCTAGCTTATAATTAAATAAAATCAAGAATTTCAAGGATACTTTTACATGAAGAACATATTCAGCAAGATGGCATACTAGAAGGAATTTCAACCACTTTAAAGACTATAATATATATTTTACAAGAAGATTAATACAATGGATAATGGATACATGGATACTGAATACTATGGACATTGGACTTTGGATCAAATTGTACTGGATTGGCTCATACTGGACACTGGCATGGACTAATACTGGATTGGATCACTTGGACCTTGGACAGGAATACTCTGGACTTCCATGGATCACTTTTTTTTTTCCAGCCCTTTCTCTTTTGGCTGCATTGTCTGGGGTCAGACAATAAGTTGAGGGAGGATGTGGTGATCCATTCCACTTCATTACTATATTGTAAAGATTACTTATCATTCATAAACCCCAAATACTTACACATATACACATATAAATCCCAAACCTTACACATATTCACCATTATTATTGCATAATCAGATTCTACACCCCATTTTAACCCTAGTCGCTCACTCCAACCACCCTCAAATTCCTCATGGTTCAAGAGTTACAGGCAAACCAAGAATAATCCAGCAAGTTACAGTGTAAAGCAAGTTATAGAATACAATAAGTACATATTATAAGTAGATATATTACACAACCAAGATACAAAATAAATACTATATAAAATACATAGACACTACATAACATACACTGCACATGACTAGGCTTTATTCAGTAACATCTTACATCATATCTACTGTACATAAATTCTACCTTCCCACTACTCATCTGTCACTATCATGACTATTTCATATAAGTCACTTTCTCACTACTCATCTGTCATGTTCTTCCTTTTTCCCACCAGCTACATGTCATAGCCTAGTTGTTCCTCCCTCCAGCCTTATGGCTCCTCCTCTTTCTCAGATATATAAGGACACCTGTTCCTCCCCCTTGTTCCCTTATGGACCCCCAGACTTACTAAGTTACCCCCTACATATACCAACATTACAGATCCCATAAATTAGTATACATACTTAGTAGAGTTACCATCACCCTTAGGAATATATAAATATACATACCAGCTTAAACCTCAATATAAGAAGACTGCCCCTCTCTTGCTTGACCCACTTTGACTCCATAGCTACCAACCCTGCCCCACATTATACTTTATATATATACTTTATACAACTCATCCCCCCTTATCCATCCCTCTCACCTGGTGTGTGTGGTAAACAAGCACATTAGTATTAGTCTTCTAAGAGTAGATATAAATTAGCCACACCTTTTATTTTATTCTTAGTGTTACACTCATCCCCTTAGCATTAGTCAGGAAGGCAGCTCTTATATCAGCACCTTTGTCATAACCTACATTAGTACTAGTGTAGTTATACATATCCCTTCCAAGCTCTATTCTGCCCTTTGAGTAGTTCCACAGCGCTGTAGTTGATAGCTATCTATTTCAATGATAAGATAAGATAAGATAAGATCCCGCAACCCTGGTACAACACTCTATTTATACAACAGTCCCCCCCATCATGTCCCACAATCCCCGGTACTGTCCCTGGAGCCCTACTTGCCTTCCTCCTCAATCCCGCATCGCACAGCAGCCTGTCCCCGACTGCTATACCCCATTGACCCCTGCAGTTGTCTGTCGCTCCCCTGCGCACGACTCTGCTCCTTCTGCCCCCGCTCTGCTTGCGGGCCTGGCGCCCCAAACCCCGTGGCCGGTCCCCTACGTTGCGCATGCTGAAGCGGCCTTTGTCCGCTCGACCAATTGTCCGCGCCAACTATAGAATGTCACATGCTGTGCCCCGTGCTTTTCCCCGCGGAATGTCTGATGACATTTGGAAAGTACCCCCTTACCTCAGCCTCAGCCTTCCGCTGAGCCCGCGGCTGCGGGCTCAGCTCCAGTGCTGCACCTCTCGTATATAAGTTCTCCCACCACGCGCACCTGGTTTTTTTAATTTTTAATTATTATTCAATATGAATATGGAGGGCGGCATTTGATGCACGCAACCTCCCCTTAAAACCAGTAAGGCACCCCCAAGTGGCACACGGATTTCAGAGCCAGAAAAACAACACAACAAGCAAAAAAAGCGCCCTAGTATCTTCATTACATTTGATACATATGTAATAAAGATTACTAGGAACTAGAAAACATGTCAATATTATTTTATGCATTAAAATAAAGACAATAAGTATTAAACAACAGTGCAAAGCAAGTACTGTGGCTTGTTATAAAAATACAAATAAGCCACAAATACTAATCATACAAACCGGTACTAAGTACTACACAGCTGTACTTAATAAATTAAATATACTGAAACAAATAACACATATACAAAACAGTTTACATGGGACCTGGTGACACATACCCAAGGCATAAGTCTCTGTAGTGTCACTGTCAGCCTACGTGATACCAAGGGCAAGTCCGTCTAACTACACGTGGTGCAAGAATATAAGGAAAGAGTATGATAACTCTGGGTAAGGGACAAATGTTACAATTCCCAAAGAATATGGGGAATTGTGACGTAAAATAAATAGAGAAAAAAGTTAATAATTATATTAAATAGATTTAATACAATTACAACCAGAGGGGCCTGATAAATCAGGGGTGGTTTAGATCCCTCTAAGTCATCTTTCACGTAAATGCAGAGGATTTAGGTACCTGGAACACTGGGGCCTGTTGACACAGGGGTGGTTTAAATCCCAGGAAAGGAAATGGGGGAATATCTTCAAGACAAAGGGTTGTTACTTGCTAGTACTAATCCTACAGGGAGCTTGAGGATATTCTGGGTGAAACAAGACAGGTTTGAGTGCTTTGATGAGTGCATTGTGGAGCTGGATGGTCACTGTAGAGTTGTTGGGGAAGACAAGGCTAAAGAATAACTACTAAGGAACTTACCAGACTGTTTATAAAGATTATTATCTGAAGTAAATGGTATGTATGTAATTTAGTGGGTATTGGGAAGCAGAAGGAGCCTTATTTGGGCGGTCAAAGAGCTCCTTAAATAGTCTTGAGATCCCTCAGGGGACCCTATAGGTATTATTGGCCAACTTGTGGGTGCTTTGACCACATTTTGGCCTTCTTGGTGACACTACAGAAGCTTATGCCTTCAGTTTAAGTCACGAAGTTAATACATCTTGTTTTTTTATTATATTATATTCATTATTGTATTATTTACAGTAATTATTACATTAGTACTGGTTGGTATTAGTAGTATCTGTGGCTTATTGTTATCTTATAATAAGCCACGGTACTTGTTTTGTACTGGTGTTCAGTATTACTTTAGTTATTTTTGTATATAATATAATATAAGATAGTATAAATATTTATTATAGTCCCCAGTAATCTTTATTACATATGTAATATATGTAATGAAGTTACTGGGGCGCTTTTTGTTGCCTTGAGTGTATATTTTATTGGCTCTGGTGTCTGCGTGCCACACTGGGAGCCTGTAAGGGTTCTATTGGTTGCGCGGGGGCTTGTAATCCAACTTTGGAGCGGGCTCCCAGTCACGCGGGTTGATTTCAAGTTATGCAGACTGTGGTACGCGGGTTTGGAGTAAAACATGGTGGATTTACACTATCTTAATTTACACAACTCCTCATTTCCGTTACTGGAAATGGGGTTTAAGCATGTATGTAAATATATATAAGCATAAATTAATGTGACTGCCTTTTATTTCAAAATGTACTTGCTAAATATTTAATGCTAGTTTACATAGTCAAGGAGTAGGAATTAAGGGTACCTGTGAGTGAGGTACCCTAGGTTAAATTTAGCGTAGATTTAGAACATCAAATAACATTCTAACTATTATTTGATGTAATATATTTTTATGTGGATTTTTATTTTATTAATATTTTCCAATGCTTGTGACAGGTTGCTCTGTCATAGTAGCAAGCTGACAGTCACCAGGAAGGCCAATACTTAGATAAAGCACCCGACAATTGGCCTTTAACACCCATATGGTCCTCAGAGGGATCTCAAGACTATTTCAGGAGCTTGCCAGGATTAATAAGATTGTTGATGTTGAATAGTCATTTAACTATTGAAAAAACCAGGTCATGGATTGGCAAAAAATCATAGAACTCATGGTTTTTTTGAAAAAATGAAAATAAAAAAAATTCTACACCCCTTAAAGTGTAATAAATAGATCTCAAATTTTGAAAAACAATGAAAATCAGCCCGCAAACAATCAATTGAAAAAACCGGTTGTAAATGTGGAAAACTGGGTGTACTGCGGGGGATTGATAAATGCACGCCCACGCCAGGGGCACACCCATCAAAACAGGGCGTTGTGGTGTGCCAAATGTGTTCCAAGCATCAAATCACATAGAGTCACAGTTTACTATTGAGAAGGAGACATATTTCTAGATGTATTATTGCATAATTAGGTTTTACAGGTCATTTAACCCCTAGTCACTCACTGGAACCACTAGGCTAGCTCCCCTCATTTACAAGATATCTGGATTAAACTGTTATTTCAGACTTTAGGAATATATATTGATAGTACATAGTATAGAATTAGATTCAAGTGCATAGTTGTAGTATATTTAATGGATACCACCACCACATGGGTACCACCACATGGGTACCACCACCACATGAATACCACAACCACCACATGGATACCCTTACCACCACCATCATATGAGCACCTCTATGGCAGTCACACCAGCAGAAATCCCTCACGTTTTACTATAAAAGGAGGAGGTTTTCTCTCCTCAGTTTCAGCATGCCAGAGGAGGAATCCTAAGCAGAACACACATCTCATTTAGAGTTTTTCATCACAAATCCAAGTAAATCCCACAGTGTGATCTCAATCAAGTGACCCATCAAACATCTTTCATACCTCAGAGGATATATAAGTAGTCCAGTAACTAGCATCACTATTTGTGCTCTTAACAAGTAAAATTGACTTTACCCATTGTGCTCTTAACTGAAGGTTAAGGAAGAGGGCAAATACACTTTGAATAGTTCACATATAACATCAGTTCTGTCAAGAATTATTTTTACTAGTTTATCTACACCTCAATTATAAATATATATAAAAACACATAAAAGATATATACTTAAGACTTATTTTCATCATCTGACTCAATCCTGTTGTAAACCACCCCGGCTCTATTGACCATACAAATTCCACCAAACCCATTTCCACTGAATTCAAGTTTGATCTAGGTCTGATAGAGACTGCTACACATAAGTTTTCTCTATCATTAGTTTGCCACAACAAATAAAATAAATAAATTTGTTGTGATAGCTCTTGTGTAGTATCATAGAGGGGCAGGTCTTTCAAACCACCCGTAGCAGTTTTAATATCTTCTTACATATTTGAAATATTATTACTGGTATTTCCCCCTCGCAGAACTGCCACCCGTCCCAAAAGGAGTTCTCACAGCGTGCAGCCTTCAAACTGCGCGCCCATCTACAGGCGTGCCCACACGCCCAAAACAGGGCGTGCAGCACGCACACCCGTCAAAAAAAGTGCGTGCAGGCTGCACGCCCTGCCGGGGAGGTATACAACCCCCTCGGCCGGAGGGATCCCCCCAGTTTGAGGAGGTTGTATGACCTCCTTGACCGGAGGGATTCCCCTCCGGTCAAGGAGGTCATACAACCTCCTCTGCCGGAGGGATCCCTGCGGTCAAGGGGGTTGTACAACCTCCTTGACTGGAGGGAATCCCTCCGGTAAAGGAGGTCATACAACCTCCTCTGCCGGAGGGATCCCCCCGGTAAAGGAGGTTGTATAACATCCTCGACCGGAGGGAATCCCTCCGGTTGAGGATGTCATGAAACCTCCTTGACTGGGGGGGATCCCTCCGGCCGAGGGGGTTGTACAACCTCCTCGACTGGAGGGAATCCCTCCGGTCAAGGAGGCCATAAAACCTCCTCGGCCAGATCCCCCCCAGTTGAGGAGGTTGTATAACCTCCTCGACCGGCGGGATCCCCTTGGGTCGAAGGGGTTATACAACCTCTTTGACCGGAGGGGAATCTCTCCAGTCAGAGAGGTTGTATAACCTCTTTGACCGGAGGGGAATCCCACCAGTAGAAGAGGTTGTATAACATCTTTGACCGGAGGGATTCCCTCTGGCCGAGGAGGTCATACAGCTTCCTCAGCCGCAGGGATCCCCCCCGGTCAAGGAGGTTGTATGACCTCCTTGAATGGAGGGAATCCCTCCGGTCAAAGAGTTTATACAACCTCTTTGACTGGAGGGATTCCCCTCCGGTCAAAGAGGTTGTATAACCCCTTCAACCGCAGGGAATCCCTCCGGTTGAGGAGGTTGTATGACCTCCTCGGCCGGAGGGATCCCCCCCCCCCCCCCGGTTGAGCCGTGCGGCTGACAGCACAGTCCCAGAAAAAAGGGACTATGCCGTCAGCACGCCCTTTCTATGTATATAGGTAGGGGCACGCACGCCCCTACCTATGTACATACATAGGGCGTGCTGACGGCATAGTCCCTTTCTATGTATATGGGTAGGGGCACGCATGCCCCTACCTATATACATAAAAAGGCCATGCAGGTTGCACAGCCTTTTTTGAATAGGGCGGGAGACCGCACCCCCTGTTTTGGGTGGGCTTCGCACACCTGTAGACTTTCTGACACCCAAAACTGGGTGTGCAGCCCGCACACCAATAAAAAAAAGGCGTGCGGGCTTCACACATTTTTTTTAAGGGCATGCATTGGGCGTGGGCGTGCCCGGGGGAGTGAGTTTATCATCCCCCTGTACTGCGCAGCAATTTTGAGGCCACCGCTGTGTAAAACTGGGTGTGAACGCGGAAATACTGGGTTTTCTTTTATTAATGCTGTTATTTTACTTGACTTTATTTTGAATTAATTGTCTAGTCTGATTTTGTTTGATTAATGTCTTTGTTGCATTTTTTACACTCCACTCCAAGCATATTATTGAATATCATCAGGTTAATATAAAATTTTGATTTTATTTTCATCATCATCATGTTAATCTGTTGTATAATTTAATCATTTACTGCTTTCTAGGTTCTTTCACATTAAGCTTCATAAGTTGGGCAGATCTAACCTGCATATTTTCATGCTGCATCTCTTCAGGCTCAGCCGTATACAGCACATTCAAATACCTTTCTGTCAAACTTTGAATGAATCTTCAGCTTTGAAAATTTCATTTACCTTTTGCATGAAACTTAACCAAAGTGGAAATTTGAATATCAATTTTGAAAATTAACATAATCAGCTTTCATATTTAGGGACTACCATTTCTGGTGACTCAACATTATCTTTGATTCTATCCATTAACCCTTTTCCAGATTATTTGAATGAACTTTGAATTTAATTTTCAGCTTGGTGCTTAACCCTTTCAATAGCCTTACACTTGTCCCTTTCACCTGGAAACATCTACCTTCAGGCTCAAAGAATTTTATTTAACTTTGATCATTGTGTATTTCATCTCACAAATGGATATTTAATTCCTTTTTTTAAATCTAACTCAACCATTATTCTTCAACTCACTTACTCTTGTCTACTCACTTTAACTACAGCAGCTTCCTTCATTATAAATACTTTGTTACTTGTCCATCTCTTTCTCTTTTTCCTCAATTAATTACCATACTATTGTTTTATGTTGACTAATGAGCATCCTGATTGCATCATGAGTCTTCCTTGAGTTAATAGTAGCCATATTTTCAGGGCGCGTCTCTAAAGTGACAGTGCTCTGAATGGATAAGAAGATACTAGCTCTACTCTACCGGCTCTGCCGCAGGATGGAACCACACCTCCTGGGGGAGGGGCTGTTGAATTTGTATCAACTGGAGTCTAGAGATACTCCTTAACAAGAGAGAGAAGAGATAGATAAAAGATGATACTTGAGCTTAACTGGGATTTGTGAGGGCAATTATGGGATTGGTAGAGAAGATAAAGGTAAGGGAAAAGAGAAGCTAAAGGCCCCAATTGCAGTGTTTGAGTTGGTTTCAAAGACTACAAAGTAGCAGGCTTGGTATATTTAGATCTAAGGAATCCTCCAAGTTCAGAGTGTCAGAATATCAGGCTTTTTGTCTTCTCCGCTCATCTTCCTCCTGTCAGGCCAAGTGGCCTTGTTTTCTCCTGTATGCCAAGTGGCCTTGTTCCCTGTTCCAGTTCCCAGTTCCCAGTTCCAGTTCCCAGTTCCCAGTTCCCAGTTCCAGTTCCTGTACCCAGTATGTTCCTGTTCCTGTCCCCTGTCCTGTCACCTGTCCTGTTCCCTGTCTTCTGTCCCCATTAACTGTCCCCTGTTTAATGATTAGTCATTTATAGGCCCTCTTTGGATCATGCAAGTGGGCTCTCTAGTTGTTCACTTAAAGTCTTCTCCTCTTATATGAAATGAAAATCATCAAGTCTGAGCATTAACTTATATTTTCCTATCCTCCTTGGTCCTATCTCTGGATCCCCCTTGATAGCTTCTTTTTATTGAGCTAAAATATTAACACAGAGAGTTCCTCTTACTTTGTCAGCTACCTGCTAGTCACTCCAGCGCAGTATCTGACAACACAGCTAAGGATAATAATAGTCAACAGCCCCTCTTTATGGAGGCGGGATTAATCCTTGCGCATAGCCGGCTGAGTAGAGCTCACACCAGAGTGTCTGCACTGCCAGCATAATTGCCTAGGATGAAGTCATCCCAGTTAAATTGGGATGCACTCAAACAATTTAAACTTGGTTGAGATCAGCTGATGAAATATAAATCCAAGGGACCCCCCTTGGTTTTATATTTCATTGGTTGAGGCCAACCTACTTTAAATTGGTTGTTTGCATCCTAGTTTAACTGGGATGAACTCAACCTAGGCAATTATGCTGGCAGTGCTGAAGCTATATTCTCCGCTGATTCCATTCAGAGCGTAGTCACTGTAGAGACACACCCTGACATACTTATACTAAGTCAATCTGTCAATGACTTGCTGCCTCTGCGCAGTCTGTCTCTTGGGCGTTGATAAACGCACACCCATGCCAAAACCAATTGGTGTGTTTTGCCCACACGCCAAGGGTGTTGATAAACGCACACCAATTTTTTTTGGCTTGCAGGGCCTACACGCCAATTTTTTTTGGCGTGTAGGGTCTACACGCCACACAAATTGGCGTGTGGGAGTGCACGCCAAACAATTGGCGTGTAGGGTCTACACGCCAAAAAAATTGGTGTGTGGGAGCGCACGCCAAACAATTGGAGTGTGGGTCCCACACACCAATTTCTTTTGGCACTGGAAGCATAAATGCCTAGGTTGAGTTCATCCCAGTTAAACTAGGATGCAAAAAACCAATTCAAAGTAGGTTGACCTCAACCAATGAAGTATAAAACCAAGGGGGGTCCCTTGGATTTATATTTCATCAGCTGATCTCAACCAAGTTTAAATTGTTTGAGTGCATCCCAATTTAACTGGGATGAATTCTGTTGAAATTTGAAGGCAGAAACTGAGTTTACATGTGTTTCAACCCGGTTTCAATCTTAATCATCATTTAATTAGTCTTTTTAATTTAATGATCCTAATGAGTCTTCTTTGTTAATCATCGCTCTATTTCTTTCTTCTTTTTTCTCTTTCCATCTTCCTTTTCCTAACATAACTCAATCCCTTTCTCCTCAACAAACACATTTCCATTCCCATCTTTACCACCTTCCTCACTCTTACTCCATCCTATTTACTTATCCCTTCTCTCAAACCAACGCCGATTGACTTATTTCTCAAACCGTTTTATTCAACTTGACTCGTCAACTCTATCTACTTATCGGTCAGAAATCAATTGCGGTTCACTATCTATCTTCTACTTCATCGCATTGCACTAGCTCTTCATTGTTTGTTCTTCTTATCTCATTCTCAGTTTCTCCTTCATTTCTTTATCTTCTTTTGCTTGCTGCCTCACGCTGAAAATTTCTTTTCCTCTTTACACTAGCTTCTCCTATTCTTAAAGAACTTCTTCATCTTATCTCCCTTCATAACTTAAAACTATAAGCCTAATCTTGTTCAAGTGGTATGATTAAACTTTTCTATTAATATTTCTTTCTATTTCTTATGTATCTTTTTCTGATAATTGTTTTCATTTCTAGTCTGGTTTTTGGTCAACAGTAATGTCTTTATTGAATTCAAATAAATTCATCCTAGGAAATTATGCTGGCAGTGTGGGCTGTGGGCCCCGCACGCCAAAAAAAATTGGCGTGCGGCTCCCACACGTCAATTGTTTGGCGTGCGCTCCCACACGCCAAAAAATTGGTGTGCAAGTCCCACAGGCCAAACAATTGGTTTGCTAGTCCCACACACCAAACAAAATTGGCGTGTGGGACCCGCACACCAAACAACACTGGCGTGCAGGGCCTACACACCAAAAAAAATTGGTGTGTGGGACCCACATGCCAATTGTTTGGCGTGCTCTCCCACACGCCAATTTTTTTTGGTGTGTAGACCCTACACACCAAAAAAAAATGGTGTGTAGGCCCCGCATGCCAAAAACAATTGGTGTGCGTTTATCAACACCCACATGCCAATGCAAATTGGTGTGTTTGGCAGGCATGCCAAGGTTTGGCCCGCCCATGGCCAATACTTGGTGTGCCGTCCAAACAAACCACTTAAATTGGTGTGTTTGGCAAACACGCTGTGGAAATAATGGCGACCCTGATGACAGAAAAGGTACATTCTGCCTTGGTTGCCCTTCTTCCTAGTTGTTTCCAGTGGTTCTTTGATTTCCTCTGCGGAATAAACAGCTGTTAGCAGATGACTAACTGGATTCCCTGCAACACCTTATACTCACCAAGGGTGTTAGAATTCCACCATGCCCAGAAGAGGGCTTATCTCTTTCTTTTCTCTTTTGCTTTCCAGAGTGTTCCACATCCCTTTAGGCCCCCACTCTAGGCCCCTTTTTTCATATGTATTTCATCTGTTCCCACATCACTGTCAGCATAATTGCCTAGGATGAAGTCATCCTAGTTAGACTGGGATGCACTCAACCAATTTAAACTTGGTTGAAATCAACTGATGAAATATAAATCCAAGGGACCCCCCTTGGTTGTATATTTCATTGGTTGAGGTCAACCTATTTTAAATTTGTTGTTTTCATCCTAGTTTAACTGGGATGAACTCAACCTAGGCAATTATGCTGGTAGTGCATGAAATACAAACTGCACTTAGTTCTGAGCCCATACTAGCTAGACCTGCTCCACGGGAGACTTCTATTCTGGTGTTCTGAGTCCCTGAGCATTCTGTGCTCTTGATTTTCCCAGCTGATTCTTTCCCCTCATTTGGCCTCTGGCCACATTTCCTTCACGGTTCAAAGCCATCTCTACCTCATTAGCTAACTTCGGTCGTCGTGGTTCAGCCTCAATTAACATTCTTTGCCTCCAATCTCTACATTCTAGCAATTTTTTTTCTTTCTTTATTTATTTTCATCTATCACCCACAACTTATCCTCAGAGGATGTTGGACGTCGTCAAAGAAACAACAACTTGAATTTGACTTGGAGCCGATAATTATATGGTTTGGCTTGTGCAAATACAAGCTTGGTTCCTGCGGTTGAATCTTTGAGGCGTGATTGTAAACAGTGCTCTCAAGCCTGAAGACCCAAAACAACAGGAAGACTGGAATAAAAAGAACGAGCTCAGATACTGCGAGATTGTCGAGTCACTCAATAGTGAAAATACGGCGTACGTTGGAGCCGCTACACCATTAGGCCACCAGTACAATGGTCAGTTCGTCTGGAATCTTTTGAAGGCTTGATACGCAGCAAAAAACGACCTGGCAAAGGTAATCTCCCTAGAAAGCTTCCTGGAAATTGAGTTCAATTTGATACCACAATTTGTTGTGGCAATTCAAAAAGCAAATCAAAAGCTCATGCTGGCCGGTATGGATCTCAGAAACAAGATGAGGAACCTCATGATGCTAGCGAGGCTTCCACGCGATTGATTCCAAGGCTTCCGCGATGTTATCACCGTGGGGTTCTCAGGAGAAAACTTTGAGAACATCATCTGCCGACTCAAAAACTATGGAATTCAAAACAAAATCAATGCAAATGACAATTACCAACCCAATCAAGCCGCGCTTTACACACACTCAACCAGCAAAATAAAATGTCCGAGCTGCAAGAAGTTCTTCAAAGTATGCTGTCATTGTCAAAAGACTGGACATACAGTAGACATGTGCTATCAAAAGCATCCCAATAAGTGACCGACATCAACAACAACTCAAGCCCATTTTACAACAGCGGTTTATGAAGGCATAATGAGGACTATTTCATTGCCCTATAATAGATCACTCAGTAATCCTTTCTTCTCATTTGTCTCAGCCCTTCTGGTCATGAGTCAGGGGGGGGTGTTAGAATTCCACCATGCCCAGAAGGGGGCTTATCTCTTTCTTTTCTCTTTTGCTTTCCAGAGTGTTCCACAGCCCTTTAGGCCCCTTTTTTTCATATGTATTTCATCTATTCCAACATAAAATACAAACCGCACTTAGTTCTGCGCCCATACTAGCTAGACCTGCTCCGCAGGAGACTTCTATTCTGGTGTTCTGAGTCCCTGAGCATTCTGTGCTCTTGATTTTCCCAGCTCATTCTTTCCCCTCATTTGGCCTCTGGCCACATTTCTTTCAAAGGGGACTGTTCCTCTTGTGTTCGTCTTCCTGATGATGCCCTTCACAGTTCCGCTTTTCTGCACGCGCTGAAAGTCGCTAAGAAATTATTGAAGTAAAGAGATTCCTTATGTGCACTGAAGATGATAGATATCTACTTCAATTATAAGATAAGATAAGATCCAATACCTCAACTCTCCTACAACACTCTATTTATACAACTCCCCCCCCCCCCAGTCATGTCCTTCAATCCCTGGTACCGTCCCTGGAACCCTACTTGCCTGTCTCCCTAGTTCCGCATTGCACCGCAGCCTGCCCCTGACTACTATACCCCTTTTACCCCTGTGCCTGCCTCTGCTCCGCTTGCGGGCTGGGTGCCCCAATCCCTGTGGCTCCACCCGGTCCTACCTATGTTGCGCATACTGAAGAGGCCCTTGTCCGCTCAACCAATTGCCTGTACCAACTATAGAATGTTGCATGCTACACCTTGTGCATTCCCCGAGAAATGTCTGGTGACATTTGGTACATACCCCTTTCCTCAGTCTGCCCCTGTGCCCACGGCTGCGGGCTCAGCTTCAGTGCTGCACCTCCTGTATATAAGTTGTCCCACAACACCAACAGGTTGGCATGCCCACCCCTGTGGGAGTGGGCCTTGTTTTCCAGGAGTAATTCCTCTGAGCCAATGAGTTTGCATACCTCATAAACCAGGAGGAATTCCTCCTGTTCAATGAGGTATACAACCTTGTCAGCCATGAGGAATTCCTGCTGGCCAATGAGGTTGTATACCTCATCAACCAGGAGTAATTCATCCTGTTTGATGAGGTATACAACCTTGTTGGCCAGGAGGAATTCCTCCCGGAAAATGAGGATGCATACCTAATTGACCAGGAGGAATTCCTACCAGTTGGTGAGTTTATACAACCTCATTGACCAGGAGGAATTCCTCCCAGCCAATGAGGTTGTATACCTCATTGACCAGGAGGAATTCCTCCTAGTTGATGAGGTATTAACTTCCTCCCAGCCAATGAGGTTATATACCTCATCAAACAGGAGGAATTCCTCCTGGTCAATGTGGTATATAACCTCATTGAACGGGAGGAATTCCTCCCGGTTGATGAGGCTGTATAACCTCTTGGCTGGGAGGGTGGATGACATTGGCAATTTCCAAGTTGGAAATCTCTGACTTAATCCATTGGTGTACCAGTTCTCATGCCAAAAAATATCCCATAGGCTATGGGTATAGCCTATGGGAGACTATATTTCATGGGATATAGTCTCCCATGGGCTATACCCAGGGCATGCAGGCCCACCTGCATACATATTGGCGTGCGGGTGGGCTGCTGTCAAGCACACCAATCCTGATTGGCCTGTTTCAAAGGCACACCAAGGCGTGGGAAATGGCCATGCCACACTTTGGCGTGCCTTGAGAAACGCCAACAGCAAGTTGCATTCCCACCAAACCCGCCAAAAAAGGCTAACGGGGGCTTCAAAACACACCAAATACAGTTGATGTGCCCCTGGCATGGGTGTGCATTTATTACCGCCCCTGTCTCTTGCTTGAGGAGCTGCACAACTCTTAGTGACATTTCTCTACTAGTTTTTCTGTCCACTGGTTGTATTGGAACAGCCGCAGCGCTTTTAGCGCTGCTCTGGCTGCTGGTTGCACTGTCTGGACTAGCAGCCGGCTGACACATATCTTCATACTGACAGTTATCCTTAAGCTCCTTTGACTCAAATTTATCTTCAAATCACCTTTAAAGATCATCCTTGGGACTTAACCCTTGTTCTCACACACTTTGGTCAGCTAAATCACCCTTTTTATTTTGGATTGGTTGCATGACAGTATATTAATTAACTCAGTAAAAAACTTTTACAGACCTTTCTACCTGTCTCTTCTTTCTTCAACAGTCACCTTCAAGAATGTTTTAATCTTCCTTTTTTGTGATGCAACAGACACCAGTTTAAAAAATATCAGAGGGTCCTGCAGAACATCCACTTGATCTTGGCATCAATTGCTGTGATGGTGAATCTTGCTGATGGCCAATCTCCACTACAAAAAAAATCCCCTTTCAACTTGAAATCAGAATTCTCCTATTGATAATTTGGGGACAATATCTGATTTGAAGGAATCACCTAGTCCTCTTGGTTCAAAAATTCAAGGGTGAACTCAACACTGATAAACACCTTTACAACCACATCTTCCTGTGGACTCCAAAGAATAAATGAAGAAAACTAATTAATTGACTTCAGAAATGGTGGTGGCCCTCATCAAAGCCTGGAAGAGGGAAGGTAGTAGGGGTAATCCTATGGTTTTCACACCAGGAATGAAATCCCTGGATATGTTTGACAGACAAAATTCTATGAAACTCACACCAGGAAACAAAAACTGGAAACTTTCCAGAGGTGCCTTCACTGATCTATCACCTAACCTTGTTGGAATTCTGTCTCCTCATCCCCAAAAGACCTTTATTTCTGAATAATAAATCATTTTATTGATCATTTTTATAACATCACTAGTAAGATCAATAGTACTGCCTTCTCACACCTTGTAGTCAAATAATCCTGTGTATTAGAGTTGTGTTAGTCATTTCTTCCTTATGTGTAGTCTCAAAAATAGTATTATTCCTTATTATTTTTATCCATTTTCCTCTCAACCAAATTCTGTAAGTGCACAAATCCTTTCTCCTTTCTTCAAATTCTAACAAACCTCAACATATCAACACTGTATCTAGAATTTATCCCCAAATTTGGCAGCATCTATTAACATGGTATTGTTTAATTTCATTTTTCATCTCCACAGTTTAAATAGGTCCAGTACTTAGTCATTCATTTTTAAAATGGCAAGTTGTAAATTCCTTATGAACTTCATGAAATACAAACTCCAGATGAAAATATTCATCTTTATCCATTATATGAATGGATCCCGCAATTAAACACAGAAATTCTCTTACAGATAAATGAATTCAAAATGCATCCTAATAAAATGTTATTTGATTCAGGTTATTTGTAACACTTCCAAGTAAGAATTCCAATGATAATAGGGGGTATCAAATATGACCAAATCCACCATTATCTAATCAACTGGTTTTGAAAATCCACCATTTTTAAAAACCATGGATATCTATATAAAATGGATCAGAATTCTCAAAAGTGAAATTTTGTGGACAAACCTAATTGACTGGTTTTAATTGTGGATTTGGTCATATTTGATACCCCCTAATATAAATACATATTCTCCTTTATGAATAAATTTATTTATTATTTAAAAATATATTCAAATTTGAACCCTGATCTATGGAGATCCATAACCTGCTCTTATTTGTGCTTGCTGTTCTATTATCACTTTTCTAGACCCCTTGGCATATATGCATAATATTTAGTATAGATTTTGAATTATATCAATGATGACCAGTTAATATATCTGGGAGAATCCTGATGATGTTCAATTTTGACAAAATTATATTTCTTACATGGGGATTGATAACCACTGTGGAAAAAAGGATGCATCAACAGAAATGGTACATTCCCAAGATTCTACCAACAACAAATTGGTGAAAAATGCTGTTCTTCCAATGAAAAATGGTGTACTTCTAACAACAATGCACATGCATTTGAAGATAATTGTGTACTTTTGACAATGCTGAGGCTGGATTGAGGAAAATGTGGCTATACCAAAAAAAGTGAGACCAGACCAATGACAATGATGCCTAGAGAGCTGAGAAGTGAGAGAGGTTGGCTTGATGAGGAGAGAGGGACTGTAAACCTGTTAGGATTTCAGCTCAAGAAGTCAAGTTGCAAGAAAGAAGGACTGTTCAAGGAACATGGAGAACAGGACAAAGGAGCATATTTAGAGTCAAAAAGGCTCATACTTGATGGGTGAATTTCTTCTGGCACACAAGCCAGATTTAAGTAGACTAAAATGGCTGACTAGTGGTTGAGCTAGAAAACAATGAAAGTATATGCTGTAAAGTATACAAGCATAAGTATTGAAAGTGGTGTGAACCTAGCTGAATGCTAGAGTGATATAAAACTTCCAAATGTTGAGTGATATGACAATAAAACTACTTAATTGTAGAGTGATAGGGATCTAAAAATACTGATAAAGGGGGATTCTGAAAAGGATTACTTAATTAACAATAACAATACACTGTTTTTCAAGAATGGGATGGTTTTTCCTAATGATTCTTGAATCAAATTGGCTATTTTCAAATGAATAAATGACTTGTCATTGGCTGGTTCAAGATAAGACTTATCAACTAATAGCTTCAGGAATCTATTGGCCTGGTATGCCCAAAGATTTAAAATACAATTTAAAAAGTTGTCATCCTATCCTCAAAGCATCACAATTATGGGTTGCTTCAACCACTTCAAAATCTGCCTTTTCCTTGGCATTCTCTTTCAAAGGGATTCATATCTCAACTCCCTCCCTCAGATAGTCATGATGCTATCGTTGTGATAGTAGATTGCTTCTTGAAGATGTATTTCTTCAAACCAAGGCTACTTGTAATTCAAAAGACTTTTCTAATCCTTTCATCAATCATTTTTTCTTGAAGAATGGTCTTCCTCAAAACAAGTCATTGATTGTGGCTCACAGTTTTTTTTAGAATTCTGGACTTTGCTGAGCCAAAAACTGAAACTTTGTTGAAAATCCATTTGCTGTAGTTTAACCCTTCAACTCAGTGCAAGGGGGCTTATCATCAAGACTGTATTCACTCATCTGATTCAGAGAATTCTCAACAAGACTCAAGATCAACAATCTATCTTGATCTTCACTTTCTCTCATCAAGACTCAATTCTCATCAAGAATCTTCAAAAACAGGACTTCATCAGGACTCTTGGTGTAATGTAAAGAGATTGTTTCTCATCTCTTGGGATAATAAAATTGACACCATACCTTCTATCTTTGCACCTCAAGATCCCAGTCCAGTACTCCCTATCCTCCTCACCTCTCTGATAAAAACATCTCAAATCAATCCTCTTTCAGTTTGTATCTCTTTCTTTTGGCTCTCTCTTTTCTTTTTTCTCTTTCTGCTTGATGTCTCCTTACTAAACTTTTCTTCACACTCTTCTCCAGTCTTATCTAAAAACTCTATTGATCTTCATCATCGCCTATCTAGTACCCTAACTTCTCTCACTGTTGTCCTTGTGGTATGATCATATTTCTTTCCTTATAAGATTCATTCTTTTATTATAACATTCTTTGTATAGTCTGGTTTTGGTCAAATATTCTTTAGCAATTTTATATTAAACTTAATAAAGAATTATCTGCGGTTTATCAACCTGAATTGGATGGTCAAACCATAAAATGATTCAATCAGATCCTCAAACAATATCTGTGAATTTTTGTCAGTTATCAGAAGGATGGCTGAGGCCAATGGCTTGCCTTAGCCAAATTCACCTACAACAACAACACTCACTCTTCAACTCAAAAATCTCCTTTTCAAAAACATTATGGCTGGAATCAAACCTCCAATTAAATTTATGTTTCACCTTTTGAACCATCTGCAGACTGCCCATCAAAAATCAAGCTTTTTCAAAAGAGAATTTTACTCACCCTCAAATAAGCCAGTCAAAAATACAAGCTTCAAGCCAATAAAACTTGACTCAAATCACCAGCTTACAAAATTTGCAACAAAGTATGACTCAATGCTTGCAAAATTTGATTGACTCAACCTACCAAGACACTTTACAAACAACAATTAGGTCATTTCCCCATTGAATAATTCATCTCAAAGAACACTTATTGGCTCACCCTTCCTTCAAATTGGAATTCTATTCACCCTTTATTTCATGTATCACTCCTAAATCCAGCCAAGAATCTTTTACCCTTCAAGAATCATCCCTCTTTGGAAACAGTTAATGTTCAATATCACCTCAAGTGGGAAGTAAGTTGTTGCCTTGATTCAAGGCTAAACAAAGGCAAATTACAATATCTTGTTGAATGGACTGGATTCCAGTCTGAAAAAGATTGAAACTCTTGGGAACAACCTCATCATCTTTGAAAATTTCCCAACTTGGTTCAAGATTTTCATTCTACTTAATATTATCCTCAAAAACCTCATCAAACCTTGTAAATTTCCTCTTCCTTGTTTTCCTCCCTTTTTTCTCTTTTCCCTTTCCTTTCCTTCTTCCCTTTTTTATTTGTATCAAACTATATCTTAATATCAAAACCTTCTTAAACTCTCTCTAAAAACTATATCATTGTAATCAAAAAAAAATCAGTGATCTTTTGTCACTCGTTATGAAAAAATCACTTCTTTGAACCTCCCCTTTTCCCTCACGCACTTCAATCAACTAAATCCCCCTTTTTACGTTGGGTTGGCTGCATGACACACATATCATTAACTTTTCTCATTTGCTTTCCAATAAATCCTCCAAATATTGTAAGCCTGTGGCGCAGAGAAGGGTAGCAAAAAGCACTAACACTAAAGGCTCACAGAACTCTAGACTAACATTACAGGCTCACTGCACTGTGGACTAATACTAAAGGCTCACAGAACTATGGACTAAAAATAGAGGATCACAGCACTGTGAGTAGGACCACTATGTTCTTGCTACAAGTTCCTGGAGCATATTGTAGCATATTCACCCATTGTTTCAGGCCTCATTTAGCAATGTTAGCAGATTTTAACATGGGAGAAGAGAGCTCTCAGCAGGTAGCAGGGAGAAACTATGATTCAATTGAGAGAATCAGGATGTTCAGATTTCTTGGTGCCTAAAACACTGTGAGCACAATTTTATCAGATGTTTAACTCTGGTATTACAACCAAAAAAAAAACTGATATTAGATCAGATCTGAAATAATGTCAGAGTTTTTAATCTGGTTTGATTTCTCAGGACCAAACAATTATACTAGAATGAAAAATCAGACAATGTCAGACTGATCTGATATAATATCAGTTTTTTTCCCTCATTTGATACCAGATACCAACATCTGATACACTCATTCTGGTGGTGCAAAAGCAAAGTGTGAATTAAAGCTAACTTAGCTAAGTCACCAATCCTATTTTGAACTTAATGGGCTTCAGGAACTGTTTCTGTACAGTGGGCTAGATTAAACCACATCCAAACTACAAATACAAGTTTCAAATGCAGATGATGTGACACATCAACTTGGCATGAAAAATTAAGGGTGGAATCAATTTCCCAGCCAGAATCTACATATAACTAAGGGAATGCCCTTTGTGAGCCAAACAAACCATGCACAATTTGTACTGGATCAATACATGCAACCTAAGAGGTTGACATCAGCCTGTTGGGTTGCATGACACGGATTGCGGATTGGCATCAATCCGTGTCAGAAGTCATCAATGGCTCCTCTCAGCAAAGAACTCATCAAGCCCACTTTTCTACAGTCCCTCCCCAGTCCCCAAAATTGGGGGCTATACACTTGTTTGTTGATCAAAACATGACCTGACATGTCCTATTGTTGATTTCTTTATTTCTTATGCTTTAAACCTTGAGGAATACATGTCCGAAATAATCTTCCAGGTTACTGGACGCAGGGCTGCAAGCAAAATGACAAATGTTGGGCCAGAGAGTAATGTAGTGAGGAAATGTACTTTGACTAAATATGAAGGAAGGAGAGGTGAAGCTGGTATATAGCAATGGATCATGTTCACAGCTCAGCCCGGAGGCTCAGTATTGAACATACAGAGAGACTGGCTTTCATAACACAACAAGGAGAGAAGTCTACGGGTACGACAAGAAAATTGAAAATGGCCAATTTTGATGCAAGTTCGAAAATTGGCATGCGGGCGCTGACGTCCGACATCAAATCAGGTGAGTGAATACAATTTTAAAGAGAATCTACTGGTCTTAAGCCAAGATCTTGACAGAATCCAAAGGGAGAACTCTCTGACTGGCCCTGCGAGACAGGTTTAAACCATTTTTGAATAATTGGAGGCTCATCATTCCTACACAGAGTTTCACGCGTTTTGATTGGAACGTTCAGCAGAAATTTATAAAGGTTTGATAATGAGATGAGAACTTGCCAACTAAATGCAGGTCCCCGGTCAGTCAAAATTGTTTTGATAGTACCCCAGCTGAATCTAACAAGCTGTCCAAATCCAAAGATAGAGTTGAAGTTTTCGGTAAGCCATTTTACTGTGTTAGGGTCTGCTTGGGATGTTAGCCAAGAATCAGCGCCAAGCAGGTTGCTCGTAATTATTGTTGTATATGGCAACATTAGATTAGTGATAGGCGTTACCATGATGAATACTAACCAGACGGATAACCAGATCCCAAAGACCTGGTAGCGTCTTCATCTTTTTCACCCAAGTTCTTCTTATGAGGATGGGCTGATTCAGGGTGGATCCAATGAGAAACAATAGCGTCTCGGGTTACCTTGGCCACAACACTAGCTGCTCCCACTATTGGGTAGATGGAGTCTGCCTTGGAGCAAACCGTAAATTTAATTCCAGGAAAGGAATGTTCCAGCTTCGTTTGATGAGTTTTCGGGGGACCGAGTGTATCAACGTAGATATGGTGAAGATTATATTGCAGGTCAAGGGCACGTTGAATGATCTCACAAGTGGCATCGAAGGCTTGGGCGTTCCTGAATAAATATTTGCGGACCAGACAATCAAGAAAAGGAATAACCCCAAAAACGAAAGAAGGCATAGTCAGTAGTCAAAAAAGCACGCGTTTCTCCTGGTGACGAGCCAGCGACACGTGTGCGCGTACAGATTGTAAGGTGTCCGTTTGTTCATTCCCTGACTGATATCGGCAGCTGTCAACACCTTGACGTTCCACTCGACTCGTTCATTGAGTGGCTGGTCCTGGGGTGGATGTACGATCATTTCCAACAGCTCCTCCCTTCGTTTATGTGTCAGAGTTTTCGAATCGGCAAACCCCAAGGCAATCAGCTTGTCTTTTGCAAATGACTGCGTGCAAAAGGCAGCGCCATATACCATAGGACCTAAATCAACAAAGGTCAGCGATAACAGTGACCTTGATCGATATTTTGGTACTTACCTAATACTGGACCCCTGCCGGCTTCATCGATGCCCATAATCCAATCATCACGTTTCAGTTTTTTCTCCTCATCAGTAATATGCGTCCGATCACCAGTAGAGTACAGGTAGGATGAGAGCAGTGGCTCGGAGATTGTGACGGATGGGGGAGGGAGAGTATCAGTCTCGTCGGTAGGTTCGTCCATTTCGGCCAAAGACGAGCAATTTCGTAGAATGCGTTCGATCTATGTCCACAAAGCGCGACGCTCATGAGAGCACCCTACGCGCGGATCTCGCGAGCGGGTAAAGCTGCGGTTGCTTTTTGGCGTGAGCAGCAGCATCGGTCCCAAACTGACATAAACCTTCGTGGTCCGATGATTGTGCTCCGCCCACCGCCTCCAACAAGCTCAGAGCATCAACAGTCGTTTCGCTAACTTTTCCACAACCTCGTGGCTCGATGCGGGGGCTCCGCAACTGCCGAACCGAGCGTCCCCACCCTCGGCGACTCTTGAAGGGCATTCGCATTCGTCGGGTTAAATCACCGATGTCTGGCAAGTTAACCCAACCGGCAATTGCATTCATCCAGGCTGACCCCAGTTCAAAACACCTGAGGCTGGATTTCAGGCTAATAATTTCTAAATCTAGCAATCATTAGAGCATCCACAGTTGTTTTGATAAAATTTTGACAACTGTGGAGCACTTAGGGAGCTCAACAGTTATTTTGTCAAGAGTGTCCCCACTTGCGGCTCAATAACTCAGCTCTTTTGCTGAGGTACCAAGCCTGATCAACACCTGTGGTCCTCTGAAACTCAAGCCAATAACTCAGGGGAGAGGGATTTGGGAAAAAGTTGGAGTTGGGGGTGTTGGTTGGGGAGGGTTCACTAACAAGTGACTTGTGAAGGTTCACAAGTTAGCTTATCAAGCTCAATAGAGGTCCCTAACTTTATGGACCTCTATTGAGAATCCTAGAGATTTGATTTTTATTGTGGGCTATAGAGCACACAAGTGGGGCATTGTCTCAATAAAGTTGGCTTATTGAGCCACTTTATCAAGACAGCTGTGGATGCTCTTAGCCTGAACTCAAGCCTCAGGCTAGGCCACATTGTGTAAAAATCACAACTGTCATACATGTGAAATTTCTCATTATGACTCACTCAATCTTCTCTATCTGGAATCATCACTCACAATCACTCAATATCACTTGACTTTGATTCAACTCTCTCAATAAATCACTTGATCAACTATATCTCTTCTTCAATCCTTGTCACCTTCACTTCTTCATCTACCCACTTCTTCCCTTTCTTTTCCTTCTATCCTATCCTCACTCTTCACTTCCTATTCTTCTCTCTCTTCAAATACTTCACAAGCTTTCTTCCTGTCTGGTGAGATTTCTCACATACTCTCTTCAATCTCAAATCACACTTACATGAACTGACTATTCTTCTCAGTCTCTCTTATCTTTTCACTCTCTTTCTTCTCCATAAATTCTGCCCTACCATTATCTCTGTTATCTCAATTTTTTGTATTTCTCATCTTCTTTCTTCTTCAACTCTCAACTTTGTCTCACCTTCTGATCATGTTACCTCTCAGTGTGCCGGCTCTTATTTAGTAATAAAATCTATTTTCACAAATTTTTTACATTGCATATGCAACATCTTTCCTGAAGTTAGCCTCCCTGACCAAATTGGAGGACTTGAAGGCTATACCTAGATGCAAGAAACACCAGCCAGCCTACCATGTCCAATACAGGCAACACAAGGACTCTGAATGTTTCCCCACTGAGGACAAAATATTGGCCTGTTTCTGGATCAAAATACGGAGAGCATGCTGATAAATAATTCTCAGAAGAAGGAAAATTTTTGGGAGCAAATCACACAGTGCTTTGAAGACCTTACAGGCACCTAAATTAGGAAACAAAAAAGTCTATCAAATAGGCATGTGCTAATTGAAAAAGATTTATGTACCTTGCACAAAATACTAATGAATTTGTTCAGATGGGATCTACTTCAAAAAGCCACTGTCAAGTTTTTGGGCTACTACAACCGGATCAAGGATAACCCATGCCCCTGTGCAATAAATTATCTCACTCCTGAGAGAGTGACAAGTCCGGTGTTCAAATCCCGGCAAGCCCAACCCCTGGCCGCTACCCCTTCCAACCCAGGACAACTACACCTCCCCCTTCAATTGCAAACCCTTTATTAGTTGTCCCCTTCACACAAAAATCCTCTCTTTCAATTTCAATACCTGTTACCCGTTTATCAACCAACCTGAGAAGGCTAAAAACATCACACACCCACCACTACACAGTAGATCAAATTGTCTAGATTACCGCGTACTCACAGAAACTTAGGTCCTCATAACACCAAGTGCTCAAACAATTGTTACAAACTTAAAAAAAACTTGTAGTTCAAAACAAATGATATTCATAGTGTGCAATGCCAATGGCCAAATTACACTTTAAAAAAAAAAAAAAAAAAAAAGGATAACCCATCCAAAGCCAACTGTAAAAATTTGAAAAGACACGAAGGAGATGTTTTTGAACAGACTCTGGGGAAGACTCAATATTGGGACAGGTTTAATATGAGGAGAACTGATAATGTTTTTACTCTGATCAGACTATAATTTAAATAGACTGAATACAAGAGTACAACCTGTGGTTGGAAAAACAATAATGAATAAATGACATTGAATAAAAGTTGAGAGACAAAAAAATAAGTTCTTGGAAAAAACAAACTAGACAAGCCATCTCATTCTCTTTTACTCAGGCTAGATGAGTTAGTCAAGAAAAAGTATTTTATGAGTCACAAATGGTACAATGTGTTAATTCTTACTAACCAATTTTTAGTAATCATGAAGTGAGTTCATAAAAAAGAAATAACTATCAATTAAATTAAGATTTGTAATTACAAAATAACTTATAATTTATGATGTATTCTAGTCTGAAAAATCAAGTTGATTCTCTGAAGCAATAATGGGGAGAAGATACTTTTGAGGAGGAACAGAAAAACTCAACACCAACTATGTGAAGCTTTCAAAGGATAATTACTATAATGACACTCCCGAGATGTTCAAATATGATTTGGCTTGGTCTGTACTTAAAATCTACAAAAAATGGAGAGATTCTGGTACAAAAACAAACAGAAGAAAGGAGCAGCTGGCTTTAGCTGTATCTTCAGATGATAATGCAACACCTGCATCCTTGCCCAAAACCAACCCCACGTCAGCTCAGCAACCAAATACATATGATCCTCCTTCAAGCACTGACAAATCAACTCACAGCCAATGGGTATCAAGAAGGCCAAAATACAAGCAGCCAATGATTACCTATCAAGAAAAAACTGAAAATTATGGATAAGAACTTAGTTGAGGGCCAAAAACAAGGTGCTCATTTCAGCCAAGAAAATAATCATCAAGAGCAAATGAATGCAATATAAAAAATGGAGTCCAACCTCAAGTCCAAACACATGGGGCTGATGATAATGGAGAAAGAAATTACAACTCTTCCAGACAACTGTTCTAAGGAGTACTTTTCAAAAAGAAAACAGTTATAATCTATAAGATGCATGAAAAAGACCTAGATGCCAGCAAATCAAATTTTTTGTCTGGATCTCAGTCCCAAAATCAATCCAACACTCAAGATGTGGAATCAGAAGATGGTGAAAATGGTGGGGAGGCTGATTATGGTTATGAGGGTAGCAATAATTTTGAATTTCTATCTTTTGTTTTTTTCTTTTTAATTTCTATCTTTATTTTTATATTTTACTTCAAAAAAAATGTTTGGTCCTTTTTCATCTTTTGTCTTTCCCATGTTTGGATATGCATTTCTTTCATTTCTTTGCGCATTGGGATTGCTGTCTAATCAATTTCAACTTGAGCAATACATCTTGCTCATGGAAATTGTTGAAACATTAATCAGAATGCCCATCAGAGAATGAGGAGAAATGCTTATTTAACTCAAAGGAAGTGAGTAACGTGGGAAAATAAATGCTTCAACAGGATTCATGAAAATAATATTTTGAAAGAATAAAGGCCTCAATACAAGACATGATTGCTATACTCCTACCAGTATAGTGCTAAAATAACAGTTAGGGCAAAAAGGTGCTACACTAACAGTTAGTGTAGCATAAAAAGGTGCTATGCTAACAGTTAGTGTAGCACAAAAAGGTGCTACGCTCACAGTTAGTGTAGCTAAAAGAGCGCTATTCTAACAGTTAGCATTGCGTTTGTTCCAGCTAACACTACCACAAATCAGCTAACAGGAAATTTCTGTAGCATTAACTTTTTTTTCAATGGTGCTAACACTACGCTAACCACTATTTTTCTGTAAATGAAAATGTTTTAGCCTTAGCTTCCCGAATCTCCAGCTAACAGTAATGTTGTTGTATTTTATCTAAAAAAGCTAACATTATGCTAAGCTAAAGCCAATGTTAGCATAGCGGGCCCACAGTTGCTTGTGCTGAGAAAAATCTTCTGGTTTACAGAATGGGGTTGGTTAGATACCTGGAGAGGTGCATGAAGGAAGGTCTAGTTATGAAATTTTACTCAATGAAGCATGGCCCCTTAGACTTGGAGCCATACCTGTTGTGGTTGGAAATGCCTGGTCTGCATTGCTTATCCCCGGTCCGCCTCTTGTACTCCTCCTACTCCAAATATGGAGTTTGCTCACCCATACAACAATACCATGCACCATGGAGATTCTACCAGTTGTTCCCCCAGGTTTTTCAGGCCTGTGACCATGTGCCTCTACCCCCACTAGCTATTGGCAAGGTGCCACTATTGGTGGAAAATTTACACTGCAAGAAAAACTGGATCAACCGCGAGCAGTTGACATGCGGCATGCTCCAACCAAGCTGCCATTGTATCTCCACCCATTTACATATGCAGCTGTTTGATCACAGTCACTGTGAAACATGCACAGTGACTGTGCATTGAAGCTTGGTTGATTCACCCTCAGAGACAGGTTGGAGTAACACCATCAGCTTCCTAAGAGTTTCCGCATGTCAACTACAGGCAGTTGAGTCAGTTTTTTTTGCAGTGTTAGAGGCTCTGTTACTTCCACCTCTCAGCACTTGGTCATATCAGGCTGCAGGGCATAATGTACACTTGTACCCACACAATATGGGAAAACAAAATCTAGCAATATAACTCAGTATGCAGTCCCCATGTTTGTTTTGGATCTTATGGAAAAGGGCAGTACTGGATATAAGACATTCTACCATAGGGCCAAATTTCCCTGCAACACGGGGTTCTGGAATATGGTTTTGAAAATTTCTCCTTGTATTTGAATGAAGATTTATTGCTAAGAAACTAAAACCAGAGCTGAGCAGATAAAAACAACAATTAGAATGAATAGGAAGAAAGAGAAGATTTTGAAGAAGAAAAAGCATACCCAGGATCAAAGACTATGTAAAATTAAGAGGCTAAGAGAATTTGATTATGAGGATGTGGAAGACGAGATGAGTTTCTGAGAGTAAGAGATAGAGAAGTTAGTGATTTCAACAACAAACAGGAAAAAGAAAGAAAGATAAAAGAATGATGCAAACATAGTTATTATATAAGTTAAGTCAATGCAGAAGTTAGAAGGATTTGAAAGGAAGGGGATGATCAATCTAGGAAGTAATAAGAAGGAAGGAGTTAGGAAAGTGAGACAGTGTTGGAGCTTGGAAGGTGATAGGGTTATTTACTTCACAGGAAAGAGATTCCAGAATTTTAATATTCAATGGTTGATGATTATTGGTTGATTGAGTAGTTGAATTGGTTGATGTAGTTGATGAGGATGATGCTGTACGTACTTGATGAGTTGATGTGAGGATCAGGAAACACAGAGACAAAGTCTTCTTAAAGCAACTGACAAGTTGGGGAAGGAGAGCGCACAAGAATTGAATAGTTATTGGGGGAGCGCTGTGAGTGCACTGTTGACCGTTAATTCAGAAAAACTCAACACCTTGTCTACAGTTGCCACTTCCAAGTGTTGGTGTTTAATCCTAAAATCAGTGAAATGTAGTATGTGACAGATTGAGATATTTCATGTATGCATTATTGTGGTGAAAATTTTCAGTCAACTTGGGCGGTTCAAGTCAACTGGTGAAGGGGAAAGATCAAGAAGCAACCCATCAAGACAACCAAGTTGGCTCAACCTATCAACAACCAACTACAGATCCAATTTCCCTTAATTCACCGACAAGCACCCTAAATGCCAGTTCAGTCCCAACCACAACGCTAGTAGATATACCTTGGAGTTTGAAGATCCAGGAGGAGTTCAAATTGATTCAAGTGGAGGTACTTGTCAATCCAAAATTATCTTTCTTGTTTATTCCTTTTCTTCCATCCATTCTTGAGTATTGACTTATTCTTTCTTAACGTCTAGGCTTGTGATCTTTTCCAATATTCCTGTTATCTTCTTTCATCTTTGTTAACTACTCAGCGTGTTCACTAGGACTAGATAATAAGAAGGTAGATAATAAAATTCATTCATTCTTTATTATCAACTGTCTTATCTCTCTTTTCATATTTCTCACTTTATTAAAAACTTCTTTTTCTTAATTATCTAAAAGTGTTTTTACTACTATTAGTATTTTAAGTTGAAGCTGAAATAAAGTGTTTAACCTCAATTTCCTACACCAAGAACACAGTCAACCATTTGGTGCTGCCAGAGGACCATACAGTGTCATTTCTAGGAGCCATTCACTTCTACAAATTGAAAATAGTGTGTCTGCCTTAAATGGCTCCCTACGTCTATGTGGAGGGTTCTCTATGCAAGGACAGAACCTGTATATTGAAGCTGGGGGTTCCAGATTACAGGCCTGAAATGTTGTGCGGGCTACTAAGTGCATACCATCCAATAGGTCCCAGACTAAAATTGATGTGTATACTAGAATTTTAAAGCTTTGCACCTGAATACCAAACCTCCAGCTCATTGAGGAGGTTGTATATAACCTCTTCAGCCGGAGGTATTTCCTCCAGTTGACAAGTTTTTATGGCCTTGTCAACTGGAGTTATTCCCTCCAGTAAAAGATCTTGTATACAACCTCCTTGACTGGAGGAATTTCCTCCATTAAAAGAGGGTATAAAATCTCTTCAACCAGAGGGATTCCCTCCAGTAAAAGAGGTTTTATACAACCTCCATGACTGGAGGTATTTCCTCCAGTCAAAGAGGGTAAACAATCTCTCCAACCAGAGGGATCCCCTCCAGTTGAAGAGGTTGTATAACACCTCATTGACTGGAGGGATTTCCAGTTGAAGAGATTGTATACAACCTCCTTGAACGGAGGGACCTCCTCCAGTTGGCAAGGTTGTATGGCCTTGTCAACCGGAGGGATTTCCTCTAGTTGACAAGGTTGTATGTCCTTGTCAACCAGAGGGACTCCGTCCGGTTGAAAAGGTTGTATTGCCTCATTGACCATGGGGAATCTCTCTGGTTGATGAGGCTGTGTGGCCTCTGACCAGAGGGATCTCCCTCCGGTTGAGGTGTGCAGCCCTGCATGCCCATGATCCTATATGTATAGGATGGGAATGTTTGTTGCACACCCTTCCCAGGAGGGGCATGTTTGTTTCACACCCTTCCCAGGAGGGGCATGTTTTTTTGCACACCCATCCTGGGAAAGGCAGCATTTATCAACGCCCCAAGTATACATATAAGCAAAACACAAAATACATTTCACATCCAAAATATGAGAATATAGATGGTTAATATGGATGGAGCAAAGAATCCCCAGAGGGCTTAATGATTATGTAATTACTGGGCTACACCCCCCTGACATCTTGTATTTCCTTTTTTCTCCTTTGTTTTCTTTTCATAATCACCTTCTGTGTCTTCAACATCCAGGTCTGCTTATCCTCTCTCTCCCCTATACATCCCAGGACACTGACATCCAGAGCCAACTGTGTCAAAGGTCTGCCTATCCTCTTTCTCCCCTACAAATCCCAGGACACTGATGTCCAGAGCCAAGCTTGTCAAATTTCATCTTTGATTATCCCTGTTCACACAGAAAATAAGACTCTAACACTTCAAGAGGTGTATGGGATTCATTGGATGAAATATATGCAGAAGGATTTTTTTTAGTATATTGAAATAGAAGGCAGGAAGGTGTTTGGATTCTATTGCAGAGCTGGGTGAGTTTTTGTAGTTTGGAGAGTTAAGTTGGCTATTTTGAGGGAGAGATTTTCTTTAAAGTTTGTGTATCATATTTTTACAGAATTGTATTATTATTCACTTATTTTAGAGAATTACAGAATAATATTTTTTTTATTAGTATTAAATGTATTAGAGCGTTTTTCTGTTATGATATGTCATCTAAAAACAGTGCATGAATTGTCAGAGGAGAAATTTGGACCTAACGAAGTAGGGAAAGCATAGGGCTTCAAGAGAAAGATAATCTTTGCAGCTTTTAACTTGCAGCAAAGGCTCAACTCAGTAGAGCTGGAGGGATTCTGACCCAGCTTGAGGATTAGGTTCTAGGATGCACCTATCAAAATCCCATACATAAAATTATTACAGGCATAGTGGTACAGAATTATTAAATTACTACCAAGGTACACAATTTCATTTCCACACCTATATGCATCAACCACAAAAAAATGCCCTTTACAGTGGAACTTAGTGGAATTCTGGGGGCTAGGGGTTCTTTGCCGCTAAACACTCTGAATAGAAACAGAAATGCACTAAAATTTCCACTAATCCTACACTGCAAAAACACAGTTTGGAACTGCTGAAAAATAAGAATAGATCTTGGAGGGGATATGATAAGATAAAATAGTACTGAGTTAGTTTGAGTATATATGTCAGCTTTGATTATGAAGCTTTAGGTTAAAAAATCTAGATTTTAAGGCTTAAACCTAAGCACTATATCTGTGCTGAAAAATGCAACCACTAGTAATTATTATAACTAAAAAATTTAAGTGTTTTTAGGCACTAAAAGGGGTGTCTCTCAAGCAATGAGGAGATTATTTTTACATATTGTTGAAGATTCATCAGCCAAGGCTGAAGCCCCAAAAATTTACTAGACCACCTGTGGGAGATCTTGCACTGCCAGCATAATTGCCTAGGTTGAGTTCATCCCAGTTAAACTAGGATGCAAACAACCAATTTAAAGTAGGTTGACTTCAACCAATGAAATATAAACCAAGGGGGGTCCCTTGGATTTATATTTCATCAGTTGATTTCAACCAAGTTTAAATTGGTTGAGTGCATCCCAGTTTAACTGGGATTACTTCATCCTAGGAAATTATGCTGGCAGTGTTGCCTGCACACATGCTGAGGGTTCAAGACTTTTCCATCTGAATACCTCCTTGGCTATCCTTGTTATAAAATTCTTTTATTCTGTCTCTCTTCTCTTGAATCCCTTCAAATGGTGATAAAATCTCTATGTTCTCTTCAAAAAATATGGTCACTGGTGTAAGTAACTGCAACAACCTCACTGAACTCTTAACAACATCAAAACTCATTCCCCATCTCTTTCCAGTATTTCCTAACCAGAAAACGTTGGTCTCTCTCCCTTTATCTGAATTCAACTGGTTCCTATATTTTCGCAGTTTTTTTACTCTTGGCTTCTCTCTTTTTCTTGTTCTCTTTTTTTTCTTTATTTCTTCATACTGAACTTCCTCTTTCTTATTCATTATCTTTCTTTTTTGCCTCCTTGTTCTTTTCATGTCATGTTCTAGTCTTGTTAAGAAAACTCTTCCTTTACTATTCTTCTTTGCCAAATCATTCAAATAAAAATCTATAGTGTCATAGTGGTATGATAAATTCCTTCTTTTTCCATTCTCTCCAACTAAAAATTGCTCTCCTGATTTTTTTTCTTCTTATTTAGTCTGGTTTCAGTTCTTAAGCAATTTCAGTGTAAATCTAAAACATATTTCAGTTGTTTGTTAATAATAATAATTATTAAAAACAGGGAACATAAAAATATACATAAATAAATAAGAGCTTATGCTGGTTGGCTGCTTGTCAGACGCTGGGGTCTTTACATTAAATTTTGACATATTTTGGCACACCTCGCACCAGGAAAAAACAATCATTGCTTGTCTACAAGTGAAAGCAGAAAGTACAAAGGCCCCTTTATACTTTGCTATGTCACTTGTGAACAAGTGATCATTGCTTTTTCCTGGTGTTGGTGAAAAACAGTCCAAGGGATTGTAAAAACACAACAGATGGCTCCATGTTAGTTGGATCTTCCTGTACAGTTTAACTTCTGATGCATGCTTTCACAATAAACCTTGTGAAAAACTGTATCATTTAGCTCTTGGTCACACAGCCTGAAAAGAAAAAAAATTGCGCTGCGTGAGCAGGAAAAACATTCCTACAACTTTGAGCAGAAATGTTTTTCATCCTTTTTCAAAATACATCTTCAGTAAACCACCCCTAATAAGGGGGTTCATGTACTGCTAATTTCAAAATCAGCAGTCAAAACCATGGAAGGGTTTCCCTGCTAAACTAGTACATTTGGCAGGGAAAATCCTGTATGGTTTGGACTGCTGATGTTGAATTAAGCAGTAAGTGAACCCGCTTAATTATATGCACATTGCTATCAGCCTGAAATTTGAATGCAAGCACTGCGTATTTTCCTCGCTCAGGCCTAATGTTAAACTTGTACATTCTTTTACATGAGGGAGGTTTTGCTGGTTTTGCAACTCAATATTACTTTTCAACTGCCCTAATGTTTATGTAACCTTGATGAGTAAGCTAAGGTTTTATTCCTGATTTCCCGTAACTCTATTACCACATCTAACAGCACCTAAGCATCTCAACATATCTCCGAATGATTAGCGAAGAACGCGCTCGTCGCGGCAAGAATAGTTGGCATAAACCGGTGAAGGCCGGCCTGATGCGGCCCCTTAATGGAGAACACAATGTCATCAACTTCCGCAGCCGATCAACCACCCGGCATTTGCTCATTCGAAGTCCAAGACTCCGGTCTCCAACGTAGATTACAATTGGATACGTGTCTGCGTGATCGTTTGTTATATATTTTGTTTTTCATGTGAGCCATCACATCTTGTGCAAGTCCTACATTGATGATATTTGCCCCTCACACAGGAAGACTTCTTCTTGGCCCTTAACCCGTCTTTACTCTCGAGGTAATCGGCATTAACCCATTGCCTTTTTGATCTTCCGCGGCGCAGAAAACTTTAGTCTCTTCTCACCCTTAAGTCACTCGTTGCAAATATTTTTTAACTTCATTTCTGGGTGCCCGCAATCACGCTGGGACATATGGCCGAGTGGTCTAAGGCGCTAGCTTCAGGCATGATCAGCCGGACTCGCTAGTCTTCGGGCGTGGGTTCGAATCCCACTGTGTTCACTTGTTTGTAGCAGTCCGGGGCAAGCCGCGTAGATTGTGTACAATGCTGAGACCATCTGTGGAAGCTTGCATGCTGGTCTATTGAGTCTCAATCTCTCCCTTGGAGTCTCATACTCTACCTGGATCTACTGGTAACTGTTTTCTTATTGATAAAAACAATGGAAGATCAATTTGAACAATATGATATTCTTTAAATAACTACTACCAAAGGTTCTATGACTACAAGATATGTTTATCTGTGCTGCTATGCTTACTTATTCTTTTCAAAATACAAAAACAACTTAATGATTTCAAGACAATGTGAAAGGGTAATGAATAGGAAACAGGATAAAATTCCAACAACTTGGAGAGTTTGTTATACCAAATATGCATTTAGCAATCAGCTGGAAGAAATCTGAAAATTTCCCTAGAATCTCAATTCTTCATGCTGTGGTAGTTGGTATAGCACCACAGATGCAAGCTGAGAAATTCTTCTGGGAGAAATCTAAAAAAGCACTACCAAATGCCTAAGCTGGTATCTACAAGCAGAAGCAAGATTGAGTAAAACTTACCACATGGATGCAAAGAAAGTATATTGATGAAAATTCACATATCCCAAACAATTTATTCAAAAGCACAGAAAATGCAGTGTTAAGGATAGTCCCCCTGGATAATTCAATTTGTGTAAAGCAGAGATGGAAATTCAGAGAAGGGAGACATGGCTTCATGGGTACTAGCTATACATCTGCAGGCTTAAGGGCACCAAGGGGAGACAACATAGGTAGTGGTGAGGGCTGAAGACAGAGGGAGATAGAAGAAAGGGAATTGGTATCAGACCTTGACAGAGGTTTAGAATGAGAAAGGATGTACCTGAAAGAAGAGGCACCCAGAGGTGTATGGGAGGTAGCAGATGAAATTTTGGGAAGAAAGGTGTTTGGCAGACAGTCCAGAGTTGGTTGGGAGTGTGGAGTGCTGGATTTTCTTTTTTTTCAGAAATTAAGCTCAAGAGGGGGAAAATCTTATCAGGGGGTCAAGATTGGACCATGGAAGTGGGACAGAATTGATGTGCACAAACTTGATACTGAATTACTACTGGCACACAAACCAGTTTAAGTAGACTACTACAAGATTTTCAGAATTTGCTTGAGATGAAAAACAAATACTATGAAATTCCAAGAGGCGGCTGTGAGCAACGGGACCGTATGATGGGACCGTAGAGAAGCGAACAGAAATATATGCACCTAAGGGAGGTGCAGCAAGAGTGACAACAGAAGTATGTGAGTGCATTGCATGACAAGGAACAAGAAGCAACATGAGATAAAAGAAAAGAGAGGGAAAGAGAATTGAGGCAATACCTATGAAATGCCGAGAGGCGGCTGTGAGCAACGGGACCGTATGATGGGACCGTAGAGAAGCGAACAGAAATATATGCACCTAAGGGAGGTGCAGCAAGAGTGGCAAAAGAAGTATGTAAGGAAAAGAAAAGGAAACACAGGATTCTAGGAAGCTAGACTATATACACGGTCCAAACCTAAGCAATACATAGGAAGCTAACTGAGCCGCAGTATTTCCACCTTACACCGCTGTTGACACACTCGGTGTGTGACAGGTTGCTTCATCTCAACAAATACTTTATAGGCATATGCTAATAAGAATACAGAATAGGAATTGTAACTTGAAAATGGAAGAAAAATAACACTGTAACGATCAATGTAAATAATTTATAAATTTTGTAATGAACAGAAATAAACTTGTTTATTGATGAAATTAATAAGATGAAGGTGTTGAGTTTTCATTCTTCTGTTCCTCCCAAAATCATCAAACAAATCACTCATTCATTTTTACTTCTGTAATCAACTTGAGCCAGACTAGAATGCAACTTTTTATACTAAGTTTTTTGTATTTAAAACTCTTAGTTCTAATGTCTGTTTATTCTTTTTTCTGATTCATTTTCTGATTATTAAAATTTAATTAGTTGAATTAACGCCTCATACTATTTGTGACCTATAAAAATATTTTGTCTTGATTAATTTGTCTGGCTTGTCTAAAAGAGACTGAGATGCTTGTCTAGTCAATTACTTGCAAGAACCTATTTTTTCTGTCTCTTCAATTTTATTCAATTTCACTCATTCATTATTGTTTTTCCTTACCACAACTTGACACACTTGTTTCTAGACTATAAATACATAGCCTATTGCCAGTACTAGCAACTTATCAGTTCTCCTCATAATCAATCAGTCCCCACTATTGAGTCCCCCAGAGTCTGGTCAACAATACCTCCCTTTTTTTTCAAACATCCAACAGAAGGAATCAAAGAATGAGATGGATTAAATAAGATGAAAAGGGGGTAAGGAAATTGGAAAAGGGAGTAATCAATGGGGAGAGAAATTTGAGTAGAGGAGAATTCTACAATCTGAAATGGAGTAGAGTTTTGGGGAAATGAATTAGGTTAGCTTAAATTGAGGCTTTTGTTGATACAATTCTTACTGCATGGTAAGAAAAGTGTGATTCCAGGAAAAGATTTACTAAGTCTGTGATTCTCTGCTGTATAATTTTCAGCTATTTGTATAAACCTTTGGGCTTATAAGGTTCTATAGAAAAGCCAGGTACTATCACTGTGCTGAAAAGTTACCAAGTTAATAAAAACAATTCCTTTCTTTATAGTAAGCTCATTTTCTACTTTCAGAGGTGGTAGGCTTGCAGAAACTTCTTGATAAGGAATAGATCAAGTCCCATGATGGAGGTTTCTAAGGTGACATGAGACATATTCAAGTAAAAATTAAATAAAGGTGGTTTGGATATAACAAAAAAGGAGAATTACACCACTCTAAAAGTAGGAGGAGAAAATTCATAGTACTTACTAATGTGGTACTGGGGGAATATGCTGAGGAACCAATCCAAGGCCAGGAAGTGGCCTCCTGTTAGATTCTATAGGCTTTAGTAGGAGTTTCTAGAATGTTTTTGTAAATTATTCTCTAATGTATTAAAATTCAAATGAATTGGATTGCATTGAGCACAGTATTTTCATGTACCCATGAACTCATGAAATGTATATATAACCAATCATATAATGGGCCAATTCATTTAATAGAATAACCCTGGGAAATTATCACACACTTGGTTAATTTCATTTTTATTAGCATAACTTTGTAATTTGTATATTTATGCCAATAGAACTATTGTCTCTCAGCTATTTATGAAAACAAGTTTAATCCAAATCTCAGCTATTTATGAAAATAATTTTAATCCATATCTTCACCTAATTTGGGGTATAGCCGCTAAATTTGGGATAAGAATCCTTCATTGGTTTGAATTTTGGCATGTCCATTTTGCCTACTCCAACCAAATTTGTTTTTTCATTCATGGGTTACACCTTCCACATGGATAACAAAAAGGGTCAATGCAAGAAAAACTGGCATTACATATTGTTTTGGCACAGTGACTGTGCATTGAAGCTTGGTTTGAGTAACCTTTTGAGAAAGGTTGTGTTGATAACACCAGCTTGCTTGTGTTTATCTTGACATTCAACTCATCAAGTTCTCCCCTCTTTGTTCCGACACCAAAGTCATTTCCCAAAATCTATTGAGTACGAGACGACCCTCTAATCGGCAGAAAAAGAAGTGATCACAGGACGATCCTAAGATCGGCGGAGCAAAAGTAGTGAACACAGTGGGATTCGAACCCACGCCCGAAGACTAGCGAGTCCGGTATGCACCTGAAGCTAGCGCCTTAGACCACTCGGCCATATGTCCCTGTTTGCCGCAGCAAAAATTCAGCAAATCATTTCAGAGGTGTTCTAAGCTGTGAGATGCAGAAGGGCAACATGAACAGCAACATAACGAAGAAAAATGTTTTGGATGGATGGGGAGAAAGAGTTACTTTATGGATTGGGGTTAGTTTTCTATCTACATATATGGCTCCAAGGATGATTAAAAGTTGATTCATTATGTAGTGATGATTACATGATTAAAGGGGCTCCTAGTTGAAGCTAAGAGGGTGATAGAAAATCGAAAGCGGAGCGGCTAAGTTATAAGGAGAAATCATGATTCCATTCCGGCTTGGAGCGTTCATCCTAATTCGGTGGCCGAGCGTCGAAGGAGACAGTTAAAGCTTTACTTTGCAAAGACATCTTCACCTTCAAGTGGTAAGAAGCCATCATGTGGAGTCGTACTCTTTTTTAATTCCAACAAATTTTCGCCCCAAGTCTTCTAAGCTTTGGATCACTTCGTCGAGGTCTTTGTGCGGGATTAATTGCCTATTCAATAACAGAACGGATTAGAAAAATCTGTCCCCATTTTGAAACGTGTACTTTTCAGTGTAGAAAAAGAATTATTGTCGATTACACATACCGTCGTGGGATGACTTGTAAAGCATGCTTGGCATCCAGACTAGTATCTAGTGGGATCCCATGGGCGCCTTCGGACAACGAAATCCTCACCGAATGCTCGCTTTTGCCTATTTCTGAGATCCGTTCGTAAACTTCGAAGCATAGATAGGCCTTAGGTTTGGGGAGAAAAAGTCAAACATAAAACCTTCGTCAATATTACGTACTACAATGTTTATGTTTGAACTAACCATGTAATCCAATTCCATCACGTCTCGATGAGCTAGTTTCAATTTGGACAACTTGATTAAATTCACTAAAGTATGCCTTTGCGTGAATTATCATTTGCAGAATGTGAAGAGGTAGACCAGATATTAGATAAGCAAATGATAGCAATCCTTCACGGAAGAACAATCATGCAAGCTTGATTGGAATGCTAGAACCTTACATGTGTGACTCTTTTGTAAAGTAAAATCGTGCGAGCCCTCCTTGGCTTTCTTTAGCTGCATTCAAATCACTCAAGATTTTCTGCAAGAGAGGTAAGGATGTCAACAGGGCAATTTCACGTTTCTCACTTTGATCGATCCCATATTCCTGTGGCGCAACTATGATCAAAAGGGCCAAGTCATATTATTAACATGCAAAAAAAGTTCATGGAACACGTTCAGCTTGATTCAGATAACGCGAGAATTCAAAAGACGAACTAAGATCAAAAAGTAATTTTGCGTCTTTGTAAAGCTTCCTTAACCGCTGTAAGCTTTCTGTCTCACACCATCCAACATCGTCTTCGTTAATAGTTCCATCCGGACTTTGCGGGGCTGAGTACTTGAGCGAAGCTTGCCGAGGATGGTGATGATGACCAAGCGAAACCGCTGAAGTCGGAATCGACGCAGGAGAAGTGTCGCCACTTCGGATTAAACTGATCGGTTTGAAGTGTTGGTGGGATGTGAATGAAGAACTAGAGGGCATCATTGATGGTGCCGAACCAGGCATGGCAAGCGCTGATGACGCATCACTGCATATAGGAGACGGCCATGTCGAAGAGTTAGAAAATATTGTTTCTAAGAACGTCCGACTGTCGCACAAATCTGATATGTTAACAGACTGCTTTTCAGTTAATGAAAAAATAGAGAGCTTACTTGTGCAGGGAATCATACTTCAATGAATCGTATAGTTCGCATACTCTTGAAGGATCAAGTGCCCCATCACACCAATCGCTGAATAGTTTGTCCCAGCGCTCCTTGAACAAAACCGGGCATTCACCGCAGCACCTTGAGGTTTCAGGAGTAGAAACAAACGTGAGGAATATACAGAGATCCAATCATCAATCAAACCATACGAATAAAATCATGCCGGAAGAAATGCAATCAAAATGCTGAGCTTACCAACGCGATTGAATCTGCTCGACATCCAATTTTCCCCAATTCATGTGCATCACGTCACGTTGTTCTTGCAAGATCGCAATCACCTCTTGAACGACCTACCCCGCAATAGCCAATCAACTGAATTCAAACTCGCGCAACGATAATTCTATCGAGCGAAAACTTACATCGAAGGGCTCCTTATCTGCGATAGGCCAATCTACCTCTACACCCTGATTGTGTCTAAGGAGAACTTTTAATCGCTTTTTGACCCGATCCATCTGGCTCGATGTTTCAGATTCAAATAAATTAAGTCAATCATCCATATCTATCATGAACAGGTGAATAGGATAGAGTGACACACAGGCTCTTTGGCGGCATTGGAGTCATCCAAGAGGTCCTTGCGAGTGACCAAGGGGATCGTCTTGGGCTCCGTCTTGCTATGGGCCTTGCAAGCCTCCCTCAAACCACTAGGGAGCGAATGATTAAGATATTTTACCAAGTGTATACCTGGGTTAGTTATATATAGACTACTTACGCGCTAAATATCTCAGCGGTTGCCACGACTCTTCCTCTGGATTTCAAATATGAGCAAATGGGTTTCGAAGCAGAAAACTCAACAGGACTGTCATAAAACAAGAAGCTTACTCAGAAGACGTGAATATAGTAACGTCATCCAACATGGTCCTTTTGTAATATAGCGATCCAAAGGTGATAGGTAAGCAATTGTGAGCGTAAGTTCAGGTGATAATCCAGACGACTCCAATTTACTTGCTCATGACTCTCAAATCCTTGGCGAAATTTTCAGCAATATCTCTCGACTGGTATCGAGCCGCATGGGTGAATTCGCCGCCCCACTTGATTACAATGGTGATTTTCTCCAGCGAGTCATCTGTGTCTTTGAAACTGGGCTTCAACTGGGCTTTGAGCCCTTGCTTACCCATCTTGGAGCAAAGGATCAACTTGAGTCGTTCTAATTTGCTTTGGTCAGAGTTTTCAATCCCGACAGCTTCGTCCGTCGCAGTGGCTATCAGTTGTAAATGATCACTGGTACGCAGAATGATCTCATCTAAACAGGTAATGGTAATGTATATGTTTTTTTTCTCAGCTCAAATCCAATGCAGGATTTGAGGGAGAGACAAAGATGGATGCAAAGTTTTTGGGTAGGAAAAAATGGGGAGACTAACCTTTTCTTCCTTGTAACAGCTTGATGAATGGTTGGGAACCAGGCTCATCAGCAGTGAAGTTAAACTTCAGCTTATCTGGAAACAAATGCAAGCCAAGATTCTGATTAGCAACCATGACAGAAAGTGGTTCTCTCGTGGCCCTGTATACACCAGGAAAAGTCTTTTGTCACTTGTATACAAATGAGGTCAAAAAGGACCAAGACATCTTTGTACTTTGCTACATCACTTGTAGGCAAGTGACAGTAGATCTTTCCTGGTAGTAGGGCAAACAGCAATCTAGTCATTTAGGATTACGAGTAGGACTAGCTGGCTTGGCTCGACCTAAAAATGTCATAGGGAAAAGCAAGAAGAAAAACGAAGGAGAGTTATGTTACTTTTGGGAGTCCGATCGGCATGTCTGAAAACACAGATCATGGCTTTGAGTTTCCATGAAGAAACCGCTGGTTTTCGTTTCGAATCTTGACCCGGGTTAGGCGATGGTAGCGACAACGAAGGCATTGCTTTCAAACAAAACTTTGCCAATGTGTCCGCACATTTATCACTACAGATAATATCAATCAAAGATATAAATCATTTGAAAAACCCAAAGGTTACATAACCCAAATGGTAGAATGATGCGTTAACCCAGCCTTTGTGAGATAAAAAAGAATGGATGCAAGGGATCAAGAAGCTCAACTAATAACTATCGTTTCCCTTGACGAAACTCCATCCATTAACATCGATGACGTAGCTCTTTCCCTTGACTCTTAAGATATCAAAACCACAAACAGTCTGACTAAAAGCCGTGCTGATTTTTCGGGCGATCTCACGTTCTTCATGAGTCAACTCGACAACGTATCTAATCTCTTTTCCATCCAAGTTTCTCTTCACGATCCCATCGACCACTGGTGACTTTCGCGTCTCAGCGTGTACGATATCGGGGCCAAGGGTGTAAATCTTGATGTCTTCGTAGTTATCGGTCTTCATAAATTGTTCGTAAATAAATGAACCCTCTGTGCGTGGATCCGATAGGTCGGGATCGAGAATTGAAGATTGATTTGCAATCTGGAGGTTGAGGATGCAGTTTTTAAGGAACATGAGTAGATTTTTTTAGATGAACTGTGATGGACTAGCTCAAATAAGAGACGCTTGTGGTAAAAATGATCTCTTTACCTTACGAAATAACTTCCTACCACCATTCCCACCCCCAAAGTAGATATTAATGTTATGGTCTTCACCACTAACCGGTTTCTCAACAAACGGTTTCTCCATTCTAACGCCATCGATGAGTAGAGCTGAATCGTTTTGAACTTGGAAAGATTTGGGGGGCAGTCGAGGGGCGTTTAAGTTCAATCCAAATCTACGTTCAATTTCGATCGCCACTTCTTTATCCACTTTCGGCCCCCCGTCTCGGTTTAATTCACATCTTTTGGGGGTTGGAACGTTAATCTTGTCTAAGATTGCCAGTACCAATCTACGGTCCCAGAAAAGCTATATGACCAGAGACATGTCTTTGTCAGGTTGTGGAGATTTCGAGAGTAAGACGGGGAGGAGACACACCTTTTGGAGTGGGAGATCATTTATGGGGATTGGGTTTCTCAGATTGACATATCGGATAGCCTTATCCATCGGAAAGCCAGTTGAGAAGAAACTGATCAAGAAGTCACAAACCGGCCAATTTTCGACATCTGATTCAGATTGAAACAAAAGAGAGAACCAAGGCAACCAATCAGTAAGGGTTTGATGGACATGAAAAAAAAAAAAATGATCGGGGTGACCACGGTATGTCAGTTGGAAAAGAAAGGAAATGTAAATGTGTGCGGTGCCGACCTTCATCCAAGATGACTTTATCGCCGAATATGATGCATTCAAATTTATTTGTTGCCACAAGTCTGGATAAGATGTTACGCATCGGCTTGGATCTTGCCTTGCGATCCATGGCGGCGATGCCAATCTTGATAAGATGATTGTCATCCTCGACGAGCTCTGGTATGGTCTTGATTATAACCGGCACCTTCTCGTTCGATGAGCTTGACATGTCTGGGTGATTCTAGTCCGGGGCGCGTGAGTTCTGAGATGCTGGATCGCTGGGCAGTGTTCCAAGGTCGACCCAGGAGTTCTGCAAATGTAGTTGGTTTATTAAGCTAAATAATCAGAAGACAACGAATGAAGAAGCTGCATGGATAAACGTTTGAATACATAGATGGTAAGTTTGCAGGAGGTTTCTAGGGTACCTTGACAACTCACCGTTTTTAATTTGTTCTTCGATCGAAGCTCCGAGCGTGTGCATCCACCCGCCCTGTCCGGTTTGGGTTACACAGTTCTTGGTGAAATTCATTTGGAGTGATGAAGTCGTTGGATTCCACCATCTCCTACTCTTCTAGTTTGGACATGGGCATTTAAAAAAAGTCTCATGAATACTAACCAGTACTTCATGAACTTACAACATAGATAGATATTAGGCTTCAAACATCGAGTCTAGAAGCGACACTTACACACAAAACAGCATGTATATCCCCTCGATCGCTGCTCGAGTCTCACAGCAGGAGTTGTCTTTGTGGAAGCTATTTGATATCCAAAAATAAACAAGCAAGTATCTGAAATAGCGTGATTGGAAGTCAGGGGAAGCTTGAACGGTCATAAAATCTGCGTGACTTCAACATGCTGAGTCATTTTTATGCTTTGACGAGTCTATGCTCTGAATGCCACGGCTTGAATCTTTTGTAAAAAAACTGGGAGGTATGTATTAGTCTGAGGAATTTTTGAGCGACCAGCGGTGACCGATGGACTCCGTTTCTCCATTCTCGCAAACGCAGTCCAGGACAGGCTTCGATAACCCACGTACACATATTGAGAGCTTGTCTGGGCCCACAAACAGCAAAGTAAGTCAATTAATATGTTTATTCAGAGTGACTTCAAAAACCGTGATTCAAGCTATATAAAAATGGGAAACAGCGCAAAACGCGAATGCAATTTTAACTAGTAAGAGAGGAGCATGACAGAAAGTAAAAGAAAATGCTTTATAGGTACTGCAGTAACTATTTTATTGTGTTGGTTTCTATCTTGAAAATGAACGATAACAAACACAGCAAAAGGGAAAGAGACACACAAAGAGATATATATATATATAGAGATAGAAGATAGAAATAGACTGATAAAGAGAGAAACCAAGCACAAGAGAATGAAAAAGGTTAAGGAAAAAAATAATATAAAGAAGAAAATCAACAAATCGTTAAACAAATCTTATAAATAAAACAACCAATGAAAAAAGATGGAAATAACATGCTAAGGTAGACAAACAGAGAGAGAGTGTGTGTGAGAGGGAGGGAGACAGAAAGGAGACAGAAAGCGAAAATCGAAGCAGATAAATGGATGATTTACAAAGAGGAATAAGAAAGAAAGACGCATGAGATGATGTCTCCCAGGAACAACCTCGGGATACAAAAAACATGTGAAGATCAAAGTTGTCGAGTGCGAGACCCTGATGCTTATTTCGAAATCGACCAACAATAACACACAATCGAAAAGAAATCAGTTTCATGCGAAACGTGAATCATCCAGAAAAAACGAAGACTCACGAAAAAAACCAGGTGATGAGATCGAATGGAGAGACAGTGCGAAGGAATAATAAGGATACATGTGATGCTGGTATCTCTATACATATGAACCAGTCGATTCTTGGAATTAATCATACGAGTAAACCGTACTGTTACGATCAAAAGAAAATGGGTTTCAGGATAGACTGATATAAGGAGCTATTTATGCAACCATCGGAATTGAAAGATCGGAAGGAAATTAAACATGGCAAACGGAGATCGAAGGGAATGTGTGAATCATCGAATAAAGTCTATGTGGATCGAGAAGTAGTAAGCACGTCATTCTTCGTCTTCTTCTTCTTCCTCGATAGCGATTGATTTGAAAGTCGGAGTGACTCGAGGGTTCCCGCCTCTCCAATTACCGATCAAACCAGCAGCCGGAGAGTTGCCGGGGTTTTTCCCCAAAAGAAGAGCGGAATTATTTGAAGATCCTAACGACGGTGGAGGAGGTTGACCAGAGGTGATGGCCTCATGTGCACTAGTCGGTTTGGCAAAACTCTGCAGACTACTATTGGGTTTGCTGCTGGATGAGTCTCTGTTCGGTACCTGGTAATCCATCTTCACAAAACTCGTTCCGGATTTCACGTCTAGGCTAGATCCAGGACGATCAACAGCAGCACCGAGATTTCGACTTTTGACGCCCTGCCCGATTCCTCCTTCGTATCTTGCGCATTCGTCATCGTCATCATCCAAGTCAACCCATTCCCCATCCTCCTTACCCTTGTTCGCAAACACATCTCTTAATTTGGGAGCGCTCGAGCTCTTCCGGGTGGATGATGGTCCATCCGCAATCGAATTCATCAGATTAACGTATGCCAACACCGATCCATTGCCCGTACCATAAGCAGAGTTGAACTTGGTCGTGATTGGAGATTGATTCGAGCGGGCGAAAAAAGCCTGGGTGGGTGTCCCAAACACTGAATGAGGTTTATGTGCCATGAATATCGTTCGTGCCCCCCCTCCGCCGACGCTTTGATGCGCTGCAGGACTCTCAAGACTCTGTCGTGCTTGGTTTTTGTCACTGACATCACCTGATAGTTTTTGAAATGCACTCTGTCTAGCCGCATCGGTTTTTAAACCGGACTCAAAATCTATAGCTTTATCGACTTCCTTGCCTGAGTTTTCCTCGCCGCCATCGTCTTCCTCTTCAATCGTCTCCTCGACGTCATAAACATTGTTGGGGGAATGTAAACGATGATCTTCCGTACCACCAGATGACCTGCGATTGATCGACTGGACTCCCTCATCTGAAGACATCGAGGTCCGAACAGACGATGTCATCGATGAGGCTTTGTGTTGGCGGTGACGAGTAGAGCCGGCAGAAGTGCTGGCAGGCGCGGTCACGCGTCGAACGGTAGTTCCCGCGGATGGAGTACGACGCGAGTATGCTGGGTGCAAGGTTGAAACTGAGTGAGGTGTCAGGAGCTGCAAAGTGGCAGCCGAACGGCGTGAGCCAGCGGAACTAATCGAACCATGGCGTCCATGAGCTTCAGGGCGTCTACTTCGACTTGCACCTTCCAATGAGCCTCGGCTGTGGTTGATTGTATGTTGAGAGAGAGACGCGTGAGAACCAGGTTCACTACCTGGAGTCCGAGCGTCTGTAACAGATCCAAAAGACGCCCGACTAGAACCACTTCGGCGTTTAGACGTTGCCTTGGAAGCGTTGTGAAGCTCCAGTGATAACTTCCGAGTTGATTGCATAGAGGACCGACGCGAACCCTTGCTGGGCCGGCGATGGACCAAAACAGAGCCACTGACTGATCTTAGAGCGTGCAAGTCTCCGGCCACCTTTCGGGTCTGTAAATCTGCTCCATGACTTGATGAGGCCACCGTACCCCCAACTCCACCGTTGGGGCTGGTATTTTGGCTACCACCAATTCTGGTTGGTGATTTGACCGGGTGACCGTAATTTGCGAGGATTGCCATGTTTTGTTTACGCTTGCGACGATCTTCGTTAAACCAGAACCTGAAGTTAGAGAACAAGTTGCCTTTGGGTCCTTTGGAGCGGGCAGCTTTGACAGTATCGCTTTCAGAAGGGCTATGAATATAACTACTGCTGCCTTCGGCTAACGAGCTTGGGGCCGGACTTGTTTCCTTCAAGCTTTTCCGCTCATCAGTTTTAGAGTTTGGTGCCGTGGGATGTGATTTTTGGGAGGGTGAGTGTGGCTTGGGAGTGGCGAAGGAATCCGAATGGTCCGCCAGTATACTTTGTGACGCCAAGTTAAATGATGAAGATGAGCCGCATAATGAAGGTGTGGCGCTGATGGGTTTTTCGTTGGCAAGAACATTTATGACAGGGCCGCCATCATCTTTCGATTTCAAAGGCGACTCGGTTGTTCTTAATGGACTTGAAGGCCTGCTGGACACTGAAGGAGAGGGCTCGACCGGGACATCGAGTTCTTTTGGCTTGTACCCGCTTCTGTCGCCGGATTTCTCCGTCCCCCCCGCGGACTGGTGAAGCATTAGACTAGTAGGAAGAGGGGGAAGGGGAGGAATGAGGAGTGTTTTACGAGAAAATAAACCAGACAGTGGTAAACTGCCGGATGGCTTTGCATGTTCTTCCATCCTGCTTTCCTTCTCACGAGCTTTGATATCCTTCTTGGAAATCTTCTCGTATCCATGCTTTTCGTCCCCATCGTTGGTGGAGCTCCCCTCCCGACTGCGGCTCTTGTGTTTATCGTCTGCTGATTTTTTGGTACCCAGGGCATGAGTTGCACGTTGTAACATGCTGACTGATTGACTACGCTTTCTTAGGTCTGCAGTCGATTTCTTGACCGGTGCTGCTAAGTCGACTGTGATGTGAGGAGTTTCTTTGTCAGAATTAGAGATCGTGTCAATTTTTGCCGAGGAAGTGCTGGAGCAGCCATCATCATTCAAATTGGACGAAGTAGCAGTAAGGGGATGATTCTTAGAAGAGCCAAAGTTCGCCTTCAAATTTAGGTAGGATCGATGACCAGCGATGATAGGGTTTTCCATGCCAGCTTCCTTTTCAACCTTGCCTAAATTGAGCACTGGTTCCATCCTTGGAGAGCTTGTAATTGGCATATTTGTTTTGCTAGGAGTGACTGGCTTCCTAGAAGTGTTGAGAGGTTCTGGGATAGATTTTGACAGAGTCGGAGAAAGGTCTTCAGGTGGGTTGATGATCGAGACACTAGCCTTAGATAAGGGTGGAATAGGGGCAGACACTACAATCGAATTTGTCGAGCGATGGTCGTCTGTGACCGCTGAGTCGGGAGATTGAATCTCAACGGGGCCATGGATGTTGAATGGATCTTTCGTCGCAGTACAGTTAGACTCTCGCTCTGAATCGTCCCGATTGATACTTTGCTTTTCCTTTTTTCTTTTCAATAGCCACCATAGTGCACCGGACGAATCACAGGCATAAGATTGGACCGAATGAACTGTCTGACCGGTATCAAAGCCCAGATCGCTCAAGGATCTCATCAAAGTCAAATCATCTGGGCTTAAAAGAGGTGCTTGAGTAGTAGCTTTCAATGCACCGACGTAGTCAATCACGACGGTTAACAGTGATGAGGTCGAAAGTCGAGCTTGATTGGTGGTGGGGGTAGCAAAGTCCGATGAAGTATTATCATCAAAGGGACCTATTCTCTCGGATAGGGTACTCCCAATCGATCGCCGCTTTGTGCGAGAGGGTGTGCGAATTTGAGGGTGCGCGAGTGAGGAAGGAACACAGGACAGAATGGACAAGGGTCGAGGCTTTGATGTACCAGGCAAAACGTTCGAATGAGATAGATTGGATGACTGAGGTGAGGTGCCAAGGTCTATGTCAGAGTTCGGTGAGAAATTCGATAACTGATTGGTGGAATCAAGCAGTACTGTGTCACTTTCATCTTCGGTGTGCGTTGGCAGAGGCTGAAGAGAGTTGAGTGGGATTAAAGACTGAAGATTCTTGATGGTTGAGTGAGAGCTGTTAGAGTGTTGAAGGAGTGGGGATGGCTTGACGTTTGTGCTCGACTTTGAATAACCTGCTGAGCGGTCGGAAGATGAGACACCTAGGTCAGGAATTGTAGGCATCTGAGCTGGTAGATCCTCAGATGTGACGGGCGAACTTGTACTACTCCGACCCGATGAGACACTCAAGTCACTTTCTTTGCTGCTATGTCCAGATGCATCCGAATCAAAGACTGAATGGCTGGACTGATTGGGATGATTGGATGTAATGGGTTGAGAGCCCCTTGAAGATGTCTGATTGGGTTGATCAGCTGAAGGAAAAGTCCCCAGCGAAGCAGACGGTGATTTGAGCAACTGCTGAACTTCTTCGATGATAGGCGATGGTCTGGATAGTGGTCCAGGTTCACCAAACGAGTGCTGTAAAGGTGGGGTTGTAAACCACGGATGCGAGAGAATCTTTTCGATTGATGGCCGGGCTTTGGGATCCTGCTGCAGGATCGATTGAATTAAGTTGCAAGCCTCTGTAGGGGAAATGCATTCAAATAAGATCGCGCCGTTTTACAAGGAGGCAAAGCTATGCTGATTTAATCCTAATGAAAGGGGGAGGGGGCGTACCATTACTGAGGAAGTTTGGAATTTCGAAATGGCCGACCATAATCATCGATTTCATCTGCTCTTCGTCATCGTCATCAAACGGGAGACTGCCGGTGAGTAGGGCGTGGAGGATGATCCCGAGAGACCAGATGTCAACCTCTAAAAACAACAGGTGTGATTGTTAGGACTGATGAGATATTATCCATCATGAAGAGCAGGTAAGTAGAGGGACACGATCTACTAACCTTCTCCAAGATATTTCTTTCCGGCAAGCATCTCGGGAGCTGCATAGCCAGTTGTACCACAAAAGGTGTCGAGCAGTTTGCGTTGTTCGAATTCGCGCCCAAATCCAAAGTCAGCCAGTTTGGGGTTACAGCGCTCGTCTAGGAGGACGTTCTCCAGCTTGAGGTCCCGATGGACGACACCTTTTCCATGAACGTAGCCGAGGCCGAGACAGATCTGGCCGAACAGACGACGGGCCTCGAACTCGGTAAACCGGGTCTTTTCGACCAGATAGTCGAATAGCTCTCCCCCGGAGCAGAGCTCGGTGATAAGCCAGATCGAATGTTCGGTGGCGATGACCTCGTAGAGTTGGACGACGTTGGGATGATGTAAGCGACGGTGATGGTGGATTTCACGGGTGAGAAGGGGCGGGGAGGAGGACTTGGGGATGTGCTTGATCGCCACTCGGGAGCCGGTCAGGCGATGGATGCCCAGTCTAACCGTACCAAAGCTTCCTGTGATAAGCCAGCCAAGGGATAGAGGGATGAGTCAGGAGGGGATGGATGACTAAGGGTAGATCGAACTAGCTGATTAACCTTCTCCGATGATCCTGCCGAGAGTGTAGTTGCCGATGACCTTGAGTTGGGTGGAGTGTAGCTCGTTACCGAGTTCTTGGTAAGCCAAGACGAGCTGGAGAGGCAGTCAGAAGGGGGGAAACTGGATCAGTACATACTATTAGCCTACCGACTTAGATTCGGTCAAGGGTTGATAAGTGTCTTTTGGAATCGAGTCAGCTCGACCGGGAGATAAGCGGTAGGACGAACCTGAGCCTTCTCACCGCTCGGCTTGGAAGGATTGCCGCCATGTCGAGGTCGATTCATGAGGGAAAATGAGTGTGGTGGGCGCTTGATTGAGGGTGGAAGAAGCTCGAGATAATGGGACTGCTGTGGTAGTTGACTGTAGCAGTTATGTGTAATTGGATGTAGCTTGCTGCGTAGTCAAACGATTTGCGAAACCGATCTCTGAAGTTTGAAGCGACTGGCCCTATTAAGAAGACTGAATATGTAAGTATTTATACGTAAATAAAGATTTAAATATTTAGGTAGAAACAGGATTGGTTATGTTAGTGTGTCGGGTTGACTTCTGTACAATCGGGATAGGAAAGGGAGACATAATTATCTGATTGAACATGTACGTTGAGTTATTTGTTTAATTAGGTAGTTGGTTAGTTAGTGAGTGAGTTTAGTCGTTGGGTTGTATCTATGCCTCGTCTGCAACCTCGAACGCGTTTCTGACTGTACGAGTTCGAATCGAAGTGGTGGTGTGTTCGAAAACGGAAGACCGGCGACCCAGTGGATGTGGTGGTGACGAAGCTGCCGGAGTTGTTTGGCAGGCTCTTGATGATCTTAAACAAGTGTACCAACCACACATAAATATGTAAATATTAATGAATACATACACACACACCTGTGTACCCTACTTAAAACCACCCTAAAGACCCCCTCACGGACGATACATCCCGGGGTCCTAAGGTGGTAAATGGCGGGGGTTGGGGGAATATCTGAGTATTTGAATATCTCAGATACTTCCGCCAAATTTTGACCAAGTCCCCTATGTAAATATGTAAATACATGAGGCATAATTCTACGTGTGATTGTGCATTGTTTAAATACATAAATATTTGGATTGGCCACCTCTGTGAGTTGGATTTCCAAAGGATTTCTTGCTTCCAAAGAATAGGCGCCATCATCACCAAGTTACCTCAACCCCAACTCACCGGTACTCCAACTACACTGCCAAAAACAGAATGGATAACTTCAACTGCCTCAAGGACCATTACTATCAACATCCTCGTCACCGCATGGACGCTAATCCCTACGCGTCCAATGAATATTTTGGTGAAAATTATGATATCAATAGCTCAATGTACAATCATCAAGGTCGATATAATCAGCCACAAGGTTTCTATGGATCTCCAACATGATAGTTTCCCTCAACCCTCTCATCAATCATATCAACACAAACCTACCCAAACTCAGTCGCAATTACTTCCGCAATACCCACTAGATCCCCAACCTCTTTGTCACCACAACCAATCTGGAAGAGTAGAACCTCCCCTAAACCCACTCGATCAGCCTCTTATCCCAGACCCACCAGCAGAAGATCTCCGAGGATCTATGACGATGAATCAAAGAATATCAAAGAATAAGTCGGCTCGAGTTCTTACCACTACTACCAAGGAGCGTATCCAGAATCACGGCCTCACTCGATTGCGCAACGAGGCCAATCAGAATATAACACATCACCGGATGACAGATGCGATTCGACAGGAGTTAGACGAGATTTACTACAGCTTTCAATGTAGTGTCAACCAACTTGCTATAAACAGTGGTGTTGGTACGCATCTACTGTACGAGCACCTAGGATGGAAGCAGAAAAAGCGCACTGCAACAAACTACAATAACTTTGCCGAGTATGACCCGGAGGCTTCAAAGCTGTTTGCAGAAAGTAAGCTTCTCTCTTTTCTTTTCATTACTTCTTGCTGGAAAAATCTGAAAAATCAATATCCCTCAGACAAACCCAATGATGTATACCGTCTTTGGGATCAGAAGAGTCAGGCCGAGAAAGACAAATACCGAGACATGGACTATGTCAACTCAATTATCGACGATTCTATTGAGAAGAGCAAGGCCAACTCACAAGATATTATTCAATCGTCAGCTGCAAGTCAGAAGTATAGTCGTTTGGTCGTATCAGAGTGGGCTCGGAAAGCCATGATAGATGTCAGTATGTTAAATTACTTACCACTTCAATTGTATTCCGGGAGAGCTGATTGATACTTTGAACTCAAAAGTTGAAGTCGTTGAGTTTCTTCCATCAAATGGAAGGCTTTGTGGTGCTTGCATCGCGTCACCCAAAGTCTGATTTTTTCTACAAGCAGGGGACACCTCTTGCCGTCGAGTTTCTCCAAATGTCCACTGGTGACAACGATCCTCTTGGCGACTTTCATACGTGGGTTGCGGCCAAAGCCATTGAGAAAATAAAAACCAAAGAAGCATCCCAGGCCCAGAAAATCTTGCATGTTCAATACAAGAAGCCTGTTGTACCAGCCCACCAATGGGACGAAGGTATGTTTTTTCTACAGCCTAACATCTACATCAAACGTATTCATACATATATTTTTTTGCTCAGGTCACCAGCTTCCCAATGTTAGGTCAATTCGGCGTTGGCTCCGATCAATGATGTGTAAGTAATAGATGAGATAGTGAGCTAGAATAAAAAATGTGTTGAAGAATTATTGGCATGCTATTTATGCTTTGCAGACAACGTATCGGGTGGTAACATTGATGAAGGCTGGCCAGCTACAGACACTGCTTCAAAGTTACAGTAGCTGGGCTTAAAGGTTTTTGTCGAGCCAAACGACCACGGTGTCACTCTTGCTCACTTTGAAAAACCTCTGTCAAAGTTGAAGCTCAATCAGACTCGGGATGTATTAGCTTGTTTAGGTGCGAATAAAGTCAAGATGACTTACTTTGACAAAATCGCAGCGGTCACAAACAAAGACACCCCCAATGATCAGCATCCCACCAAGAAACGAAAGCGTCGGGCAAATACATCTTCAAATGACGGCTTTTCTGACTCGGGATCAGCCCAGGAAACCGTGGCTGAACCAATCCAAACGACTGTGGCCGCTAATCTGTCCAATCCAGCACCATCTGGCCACTTGGCTGGCTCAGAATCAGAACAGACAATCGCCGCCAATGAAATAGAACAAACAACCGAGGCCGAATCAGAAAATATTACCTTAGCTGCAAACCGATTCACTCCTGCACCTTCTAGCAACTCGAGTGGCTTGGAAGCCGCCAATTCTTAGAACTGCATCACACAGTCCCGATGACGCTAGATTCCACCCTGATTCATGTTTGGAGTGCAAATTTTCAATCATTTTTACCTTTCTGCCTTCACTTTTTTCTTGTGCCGCTTGTAAATAACTGGATGAATGATAGATGATATGATCCTAGTTGAAAATGTTCTTTTTTCCTTCAACCAGCATAAGAGTAAATGTCCAAAGGAGTAGTTAGTTGACTGCAGGTTCCAGAGCAAACAAACACCAGATGAACACCAGATAAATGTTTTACCCAGGCAGATTTTAGATATCAGGATACACCAGCTCAAGTTAAAGAGTGATTGAGACTGATGTAGCATGAATGAAAGCTACTGCCAAAACACATGGAGTCCAGAATATTCTATATCTTGCCACTTTATTCAGGACTGTATATTTTTGTAGGACTAAGTCTTTTAATAGTGTCCTGTACCTTCAAAAATTGAGAGCAGCTCACAATTTAAAGCAGCAAGACCAATTGATGATATGATAGAGAAAAATGAGGGTAGGTAGTAGTGAATAACACAGAGAAAATGACATGGAGAAATGGAGCAGCATCAAGTTATTTGTAGCTTGTATTTTGAGCTTATAAAATGACTAGATCCATAAATACTATGTTTATTGTTTCCAGAAAAACTAATGAATGTATTCTTACTTTATTTATTATTTCCTCACTCATTTTGCAATTATAATTAAAGATTAAATTTAGGCCAGAACCAATATTAGATATCAGAATTGAGAGAGTAGTAGTGGTGTTTAGGAGAAGGAATATCCAAGTCCCGAGCAAATGTATTCAGTCATTCATACTTCAAGTGGAGCCAAATTGTATACAATAAGGAAAAATGGTCATTTAAGGAGGATTTGAAGGATATGGATTTACATTCTAAAATTGGCCAGAAGCATATAAGGAATAGGAGTGTATGGAAGGAAGAATATTGAATCTCTGCAGCCAAATGATTTTACTTACCACTTCAATTGTATTCCGGGAGAGCTGATTGATACTTTGAACTCAAAAGTTGAAGTCGTTGAGTTTCTTCCATCAAATGGAAGGCTTTGTGGTGCTTGCATCGCGTCACCCAAAGTCTGATTTTTTCTACAAGCAGGGGACACCTCTTGCCGTCGAGTTTCTCCAAATGTCCACTGGTGACAACGATCCTCTTGGCGACTTTCATACGTGGGTTGCGGCCAAAGCCATTGAGAAAATAAAAACCAAAGAAGCATCCCAGGCCCAGAAAATCTTGCATGTTCAATACAAGAAGCCTGTTGTACCAGCCCACCAATGGGACGAAGGTATGTTTTTTCTACAGCCTAACATCTACATCAAACGTATTCATACATATATTTTTTTGCTCAGGTCACCAGCTTCCCAATGTTAGGTCAATTCGGCGTTGGCTCCGATCAATGATGTGTAAGTAATAGATGAGATAGTGAGCTAGAATAAAAAAATGTGTTGAAGAATTATTGGCATGCTATTTATGCTTTGCAGACAACGTATCGGGTGGTAACATTGATGAAGGCTGGCCAGCTACAGACACTGCTTCAAAGTTACAGTAGCTGGGCTTAAAGGTTTTTGTCGAGCCAAACGACCACGGTGTCACTCTTGCTCACTTTGAAAAACCTCTGTCAAAGTTGAAGCTCAATCAGACTCGGGATGTATTAGCTTGTTTAGGTGCGAATAAAGTCAAGATGACTTACTTTGACAAAATCGCAGCGGTCACAAACAAAGACACCCCCAATGATCAGCATCCCACCAAGAAACGAAAGCGTCGGGCAAATACATCTTCAAATGACGGCTTTTCTGACTCGGGATCAGCCCAGGAAACCGTGGCTGAACCAATCCAAACGACTGTGGCCGCTAATCTGTCCAATCCAGCACCATCTGGCCACTTGGCTGGCTCAGAATCAGAACAGACAATCGCCGCCAATGAAATAGAACAAACAACCGAGGCCGAATCAGAAAATATTACCTTAGCTGCAAACCGATTCACTCCTGCACCTTCTAGCAACTCGAGTGGCTTGGAAGCCGCCAATTCTTAGAACTGCATCACACAGTCCCGATGACGCTAGATTCCACCCTGATTCATGTTTGGAGTGCAAATTTTCAATCATTTTTACCTTTCTGCCTTCACTTTTTTCTTGTGCCGCTTGTAAATAACTGGATGAATGATAGATGATATGATCCTAGTTGAAAATGTTCTTTTTTCCTTCAACCAGCATAAGAGTAAATGTCCAAAGGAGTAGTTAGTTGACTGCAGGTTCCAGAGCAAACAAACACCAGATGAACACCAGATAAATGTTTTACCCAGGCAGATTTTAGATATCAGGATACACCAGCTCAAGTTAAAGAGTGATTGAGACTGATGTAGCATGAATGAAAGCTACTGCCAAAACACATGGAGTCCAGAATATTCTATATCTTGCCACTTTATTCAGGACTGTATATTTTTGTAGGACTAAGTCTTTTAATAGTGTCCTGTACCTTCAAAAATTGAGAGCAGCTCACAATTTAAAGCAGCAAGACCAATTGATGATATGATAGAGAAAAATGAGGGTAGGTAGTAGTGAATAACACAGAGAAAATGACATGGAGAAATGGAGCAGCATCAAGTTATTTGTAGCTTGTATTTTGAGCTTATAAAATGACTAGATCCATAAATACTATGTTTATTGTTTCCAGAAAAACTAATGAATGTATTCTTACTTTATTTATTATTTCCTCACTCATTTTGCAATTATAATTAAAGATTAAATTTAGGCCAGAACCAATATTAGATATCAGAATTGAGAGAGTAGTAGTGGTGTTTAGGAGAAGGAATATCCAAGTCCCGAGCAAATGTATTCAGTCATTCATACTTCAAGTGGAGCCAAATTGTATACAATAAGGAAAAATGGTCATTTAAGGAGGATTTGAAGGATATGGATTTACATTCTAAAATTGGCCAGAAGCATATAAGGAATAGGAGTGTATGGAAGGAAGAATATTGAATCTCTGCAGCCAAATGATTGATGGTTTTAAATAAACAAATTTGATATTTGGAATATCAGGACAGGTCTGAAAGCTCTACAGCTAAATAATTAATAATTTGGATTAATTTCAATTTAATACCTGTTTTTTAAACCTCTGTGGATTCCAAGTTGTGAGAGTTGGAATATTTTTTGTGCTATGTAAATGTAATTCTGTAAAGGATAAGGAATTAGTGGTTTCTATAGAAAGTGTAGGCACAGAGGGTCTTTATAAAGACCAGTGAGTGTGTTAGCACAAGAGTGACTGCTGAGACAAAGGGTGAGCACACCTAATGTGTGAGACAAGAGTTGAGACAGAGATGAGTAACTGAATGAAGAAGAGAAAAATAGGAAGCAGTACATGATTACTATTAATTCAATTAGGTTTCATCTAGGTTACAACTCTGAGTATCACTACACCTAGGTACCAGTTTACAGGTCTGCATTCCAAGGGAGGACACAAACTTGTTTTGGAATCCTTAAGCCAGCAATGTTTGTCTTTTGCCACCAGTAGAACCACAGATGCCTTGTCACAGTTATTACCCTGCTTGCAGCACCTGTGGAACTGTGAAGAATGAGAATATTATTCTTCCAAAGTTTCTCATGCTTCAGGAGTATTAGAGGAGAATCCAAGCTTTTGAATGGTCCAATTTGATTGGGTATAGACTGTGTGGCTACTGGTATGGGTAAAGTCCAAAATATCACTCATTTACCCATGACCAGTAGCCACCCAGTCCATACCCAATCAAATTGGACCATTCCAAATATTGGAGTCTTTTCTAAACACCATCAAAACATTATTCACAGCTTTGGAATGGTCCAATTTGATTGGGTATAGACTGTGTGGCTACTGGTATGGGTAAAGTCCAAAATATCACTCATTTACCCATGACCAGTAGCCACCCAGTCCATACCCAATCAAATTGGACCATTCCAAAGCTTGGAGTCTTTTCTAAACACCATAAAAACATTATTAACAACTTTGGAATGGTCTGATTTGATTGGGTATGGACTGGGTGGCTACTGGTATGGGTAAATTGTGTGTTTTCCAAAATATCACTCATTTACCCATGACCAGTAGCCACCCAGTCCATACCCAATCCAATTGGACCATTCCAAAGCTGGGAATAATGCTTATATGGTGTTTAGAAAAGACTGCCAGCTTTGGAATGGTCCAATTTGATTGGGTATGGACTGGGTGGATACTGGTATGGGTAAATTGTGTGTTTTCCAAAATATCACTCATTTACCCATGACCAGTAGCCACCCAGTCCATACCCAATCCAATTGGGCCATTCCAAAGCTGAGAATAATGTTTTTATGGTGTTTAGAAAAGACTCCAAGCTTTTGAATGGTCCAATTTGATTGGGTATGGACTGGGTGGATACTGGTATGGGTAAATTGTGTGTTTTCCAAAATATCACTCATTTACCCATGACCAGTAGCCACCCAGTCCATACCCAATCAAATTGGACCATTCAAAAGCTTGGAGTCTTTTCTAAACACCATAAAAACATTATTCTCAGCTTTGGAATGGCCCAATTGGATTGGGTATGGACTGGGTGGCTACTGGTCATGGGTAAATGAGTGATATTTTGGAAAACACACAATTTACCCATACCAGTATCCACCCAGTCCATACCCAATCAAATTGGACCATTCAAAAGCTTGGAGTCTTTTCTAAACACCATAAAAACATTATTCTCAGCTTTGGAATGGCCCAATTGGATTGGGTATGGACTGGGTGGCTACTGGTCATGGGTAAATGAGTGATATTTTGGAAAACACACAATTTACCCATACCAGTATCCACCCAGTCCATACCCAATCAAATTGGACCATTCCAAAGCTGGCAGTCTTTTCTAAACACTATAAAAATATCTTTTCCATGTTTTTCATCATCTTCAGTATCTCACATGTAGCCTAAATGCTCACTGGTCATGGGTAAATTGTGTATTTTCCAAACATCACTCATTTTGTAAAAATGTTCATAAGTGATTTGTTTATATTTTGGAAAGTGTATGATTTGCAATGAACATGTTTAATCATGACAATACCCTCCATAATTTGGACATTCCAAATCTTGGAGGTAAATCATATTTTTTTCTAAACATTATGCATTTACTTGTAAAAATTAGCTGCTCAAGCTCTACTCAACATAAATAATCTGATCCTTCAGCTGCTCAAGTAATGTTTATTTAGGATGATTAAAACATTCAGTTCTGAAGCTAGAGAAGTAAAAAATTCATGGTGGTTTGTGATTTCCAATGAATTGAAATATGTATTTTTTTCCTACATATTTTTTCACTTTGGATTATACCCTTAGGTATCACAGAATCAAAATTTCACTTATCACTTGATTTTGGCTCGGTGGATGGACAACGGTCTTCTCAACTTTATTACAACATTCTATTCCAAGTTTTTTTCCGTCAATCTTTCTTGCACCAGCTCCATGCCTCGTATTCACTCAGTCAAGAATCCCTTTCGACACCAAACCAACGCAGAAAGAAAACAACAAAAGAAAAATGCGGCCCGGGACAAGATAAGGAATGCGGATTCGAGAGCTGTTCTCAACATTATCAATCAACGTCGGCCTCAGCCCTACCATACTACTTCAGACATACATCCTTCATCATCCACTCCCACCACTGTTGATATTCAATCTTGTCTAGAAGGAACCGGTGATACAAGCGGCACCAATTTTGTAGACGAAGCATTCTATTATCAGGAAAACTCTCAAGATTTCAATCAAAACTGGGTTGATGACGATGATGGCAGCATTGATGGCTGGGATTCAATTCCATGGAAAGTACAGGGGCGTCGATCTCAACAATTTCGACCCATTGACTCACTTCTAAACCAAGAAATTCGCACTTCCACCCGCGCTGCTACTGCTAGCAGAAACCAAGACCATTGGGATAATATTATGCCAAATCTCTTCGCTGCATACTCATGGCTGAAGGCAAAAACCGAAAATTGGACAAACAGCAACTCTTTTCTGTCCTTCGAGGAGGTTTTCTGTAACTGCCCACTGTGGAACTCCTAAAGGATCAGGAAAGAGCTTGAAGGGGAAATAGACAACAAATCTAGTAAGTAGAAGATGTTGAGGCTACAGGTGCTGATGAGGCTGCCCTTCTTGACTAAAGCTGAGGGGAAAGGGTTTCACTAAGAAAAAGAAAGAAAGAGGTGTGGCTATATTTCTACTAATCCTTAGACTGCTGTTACTAATGGGAACTTAGGTTGTTTTAATCAATCTGAGGCAGGGACCTTTGAGGAGTGAGAAAAGCACTGAGAAAGAGTAAAAGGGTATATGTTATAATTGTTATTGGTGTAAAGGTTGATGCAAAAGTAAATGTAAAAGGGTTTTAAAGGCAAAGGTTTAAAGGTAAAGGTAAATGTAAACTGTACTTTGGTCAAAAGGGGGGGGGTGCATTCTTTATCCATAGAACTAAAGGGAGTTCTACTTATACAAAAGGGCACAAGATGGCTAATCCTGGCAGTAAAGAGAAAGGGGAAATGTGTTCAGAGGTATACAACAAAAAGAGAGTAGTGATAGTGTAAGAAAGATGAGCCAATGTAGCTAGTAACTATGTATATAAGGAATGTAATGTGACTAGTAACCAAAGAGGATGTTAAAGGCAGAAGATGTAACTATGTAATATAAATGACTGTGCTGTACAACTTAATACCAAAGAAGATATAAACTAAAGAAAAGTATGTAATGTCTGTGTTTATTTATGTACTGTATATTTATAATTCAATACCTTGTATAATATCCTATGGGGTTGTAGTATTGGTAAAGTTATGTAATTATAAGCGGTAATATTCTAAAAATGCCAATAACTTCTGAACCAAAGGGAAATCAAGGGTACTTTGAGTGAGTGACTAGGGGTAGTTTTGTATGTAGAATTTGAATATGTAATAATAATGAAGTATATGTGAGAGGAAATGTAAGTTGTTGATGTTTGTATGTGAAAAGGTATGGATTACCACACCACCTGAAGCGGTCAGGACCCGTCAGTGGATTGATTGTGTTGATATTATAGGTGATTCATGTTGCATACTCTATCTTCTATCCAAAGTGCAATTTAACTAATGTGTTTTTTTTTGTAGCTCAACAACGAAGGGAGTTTCATTTTTGCCGCTGTACGCCACGTGCGATCCACCTCCTTGCCAATGGATTCTTGACGAGTTCGCCTATCCAACCATCAACTGGATATTCTATGCGATTAATGCAGTATCACAACTACTCCTGGCAGCTATGCAATGTTCGAAACTTGCCGTTTTCTGAGGTTCAACGACGGTTTGGAGAGGAAAGGTCCAATGTTCTGTGGGATAAAAAAGGCGTCATGGTGAGTGCTTATGCTGATATGTATCCTTTTATCCAAGGGACTCACTTTTATCTGTGCAAAAAAATGTGTAGGGAAGGGATTTACGAAACTGTCTCTCATCGGCAGTAGTTGTACACCGGATGCTTTTAGACAAGACTGACAATCTCATCAAATCCACTCTTGGTTTGCAAGGGCAGAAAGTACTTGCAAATGATTGCTGCCCAGCATGTTTTGGGCCTTATCTAAATACAGGTGACCAATCAAATCCGGACGTCAATGATCGCCTTATTATTTGTCTCGATGGAAACTTCCAACACCGACATCATAAGGCTGCTAGCCAGAATTATACGGCATTGAAGACACCAGATATCTTTGTCCAACCTAGCGATCTCGAAAAAATGAAAGATCAAATTTCCGAAATGGAGGTGACACAAAAGATATCAAGGGCCAAAAAAGTAAGCCTAATCGCCCAATCCATTCCCCATTTTCTCAGCACACTAGCTCATATTTTTCATCCACAGGTCGCTGATAAGTGTTCCGATTCCCACAAAGCCGCAGATGACACACGCAATGAAACAACATGGAAAGCTTGTGACGACACTGGCCTGATGGGCTCATGCTGTCGCCACGATAGTGTAATTTACTTGGCTAATATTGTTGAAACAGGTGAAAATAGAGCGCTTCCACTTTCAATCCTCAAGCGTATCCTCGACAATATTGAACCAACCAGGCCCGTTGGAGTGTTGTATGACATTGGATGTTCTTTGAACAAGTTTATAAATATAGTATGTTATTCTCCCTCTCATTTCAACATGTGGCGATAACATTGATTACTTTCTACTACATCCTAGCGAAAGATGTTTGCTCAAGATAGGGAGAGATTGGTATTTGGAACATCTGTGTTCCATGCATTTGTACATGATTGGTCATGTCAGCTTACCTACAATCCACGCTACAACAACGGCTGGGGTCTGTCTGATGGTGAATCAATGGAACGACTATGGTCGGCTCTTTCACCCCAAGTTAGTCCATTGAGGTATTCAACTCGAAACAACCGACTGAGAGCGCTTGCACATCGATGTACATTCAGGAACCGGGAGAGCATCATGGGGCTTGGTAAGATGATCTTGAACTATCACCATACTTTCATATCTTTTATTACTTGTGTTTTGATGAAAACATTTTTGATTAGCTGCCTGGCTGCGTCAGAAGTTTCTCAATGCCCTTGGTAAAAGAGACACCTCAAAAAAGGACCTCAAACAAATTCTCAACTCGGAAAATCCACATGAACAAGGACGCATTAAGTATTCTATAGGATTTTTGCGAGCTCAGTGGAATTTACAATATAAATGTGAAAGCCAGCGTGCAGAGGATGATGAGCTGCGAATGAAAAAGTTGGCGGAGTTTTTTTGTAATGAGGAGGTTCTTAACAAAACAAAGTAAGTCTAACTCTTTACCATGTAATCGTTTTTTGAACTTGACTTTTTGGATGGCTGTCATAGAGAAGACATTTTTGGAGCCCAGGGCCGACTACCCACCTCTGTGGATGACTGGGAGCAAGTCGTCAAAATCTTTGCAAGTCACGAGGAAAAGCAAAGACAACTGGCAATCTCACTTGGTCGCAACTATGACGAGTTGCATGGTGCAACCGCTGAAAAGGAGGGCAAGCTTACCTTGCTTTGGGAAGCCAAGTCCAGCCTCTTTCTACAGGCAGTCGAGTTACAAGGTGAAAGATACCCAATTATGGGATCGCGAACATGTGGGACAAAGATGCAACAACGAGTTTTGAAGGCAATCCAGCGCCGAAAAAGCCCAGTCGAGAAGGCAATCAAACTTTTCAACAAGAGACAATCCAACTACCTCCTGGCTTATGAACCCACAAGGGCACGTCTACCTGAAAACCAAGACCTTACGTACAAGACTTTTCTTGCGATGGACTTGAGTGATCCATTCTGGAATGATGGATTTTTTTTTCATTCTCAAGATCCTTGGGCGATTGATCCTACAGTTCGACACGGAATACAGGCGGTGCTGGTGTTAGATCGAGTACAAGAAGAAATCCAGCTCTTGACTCAAGAGCTTGATCGCGCAATTTCCTGGGCTCATGAGCATCTGGTGGCCCTCAAAAATACAACAATGCAGTTGGGTGAGTTACTTGGCTTGACTACCGTTGAATAACTCACTTTCTAATTTGTTTTCCTTGTCAGATACATGCTTGAGATCCCCAGAGACACTCGATCTCACTTCAAGCAATCCAGAAAATCTCCTTGTAACAGCTCCGATCCTTCTACCACTTCCGAGCAAGCTTCGTGTACTGAAATCCGAATTCGAGGTTTGTTTGAAGGCCCATGAGCGACTGATAATTTCATGGATGTGCGATGTTGATTGGCTCTGGGAAGCTACCCGGAATCAGTACACTAAAAATACACACCCATGGTTTGAGGGTGTATCTTACCTCAGAGATCAACAGCTTAATAACACACTGGACTCCATTGATGACACGATGGAGCAACTTGATTTGGCCCCAAGCCAACCTGGTAGACCCAAAAGACTGGAAGAGGTATCGACTGATGAAGAGGAATATGAGGGGGCCAATTAATTCTTATTTTCAATTTTTGTTTGATTGTTTAACTTCTGCATTGTTAAATTTATTAGTTTCATTTCATCCCACACACATAGCAAGTAATTCAATAGATATTCCAAAAATAATAATAAAATAATTGCGTGTCAACCAAAAAAAAAAAAAAATGAGATTCTGAAATAAAAAAAAGTTTACATAGTAATGGATGAGATTCATAAAAAAATTCGTAGTAATGGATGAGATTCCGAAAAAAAAAAAAAAACATAAATAGTAATGTTGGAAGTCTTACAATGACTACAATGACTTGTAAGGGGATTAGTTGGAGGGGAGGGTGTACGCCGGTGAGAGTGTATGTAAAGGAACATGTGAGCCGGGTGGGGTTGTATGACTTGTTTTTTTTTCGCGAGGCGACTTTTGGGCGGGAGTATCTGAGATATTCAAATACTCAGATATTCCCCCAACCCCCGCCATTTACCACCTTAGGACCCCGGGATGTATCGTCCGTGAGGGGGTCTTTAGGGTGGTTTTAAGCAGGGTACACAGGTGTACACACACATAACTACATGCGTATGTATTTATCTACATATGTACATACGTACTGTTAGGATGCGCGGCTGTGACAGCTGAGTGACAGCCACCAAGGTCATTTCATTCACTGCGCCGCATCATGTTGTATTTAGCGGTAGGCGAATCTAGAAACATTAATAATAAGAAAAATCCATAAAACGCCCCTTGAAAAATTCCTCAATAACTCCCAACTGGGTTGATTCACCTGGGTAACCAGGAGTTATGCTCTTTCCCATTTGGGGGAATTAGTAAGAGATTCACCATGGTGAGGGTGAGCATCCCAAAGCAGACAGTCACCACCAGAACTCCTGAATTCTGACCATTGCACGCAAAAATGGTCAGTGTGTGAGACTGTATAGAGTCATCACAACTTGACAAGTGGGTTTAACACGAGAGGAGGCTGTTGGCACCGTCGCAGCTATAAAATCAGCAGTTACTCTACATTTTAGTAACCACTCATCCCATTTTCCCTTGCAGTCCAAACGGCCCGGAGCCATCTTCCACTTACCTTTGTAATAACTCAATTAACCTGTCAAAGCTTCCATTTCGACTGAGCTCTATATCTATAGTTTATTTCCCAACCAAAACCTCCCTCCAATTTTTCTTGAACCAGAGTCCATCTCACTTGAATTAAACATGAATAATGCTCCTTTGCCTAGTGTTGAAGAAATAATAACTGAGATTGGACCCCCACCAACTCACTCCAACCAGTACCCCTTTGTAGAAAATATCTTCTCATTTGTACCACTTCCTTTCACAGAAGAACTTCCAGTATCCCCAGGGTCTCGGCTACCCTTAAATAACTTGAGAATGGTCCGGCGACTCGACAGATTACCTCCAACTTTCCCCTCAAACCCCCATTGCTTCACCATTCCTGGGAACTCTCAAAAAGATGCTCTAACCTTTGTTAATGCCATGCAAGCTACAGCAAGATGGAACTCACAAAGGGTCTGTTGAAATGCCATACCTCCCATTGGATCCAGCAAGCGAAATGGACGTCCAGCTGAATATCACTTCCGGTTGGACTACAGTTGCCCTCGCCGAGGTGTCCATCATGCCCTTATCAACTCTTGGAAGCACAACAACCCCTCAATCAAGTGCAACTGCCAGGCCAGATTCTGGATTATGCACCATGCAGCTACAGATACCTTACGCGTTGAGTGGTTCTGGCAGCACAACCATAATCCGTATTCAGTCAAAGACATGCGGATGTGCCCCTCCCCTATTGTTGTTGAACGGTGGCTTACAGACAAGGTACTTGCTGGACTCAAGTGGAAGGACATCCATCGGCTTCTTAATGCACCAAGTATTTTGCCTGTAAGCTACACTCTGGTTTTTGCATGCCTCACTTGAAAAATCGCTGCGATAAGAGTTGCTAATTCATTCAATTATGTTATGTAGGACAACCGGCACAGGATCAAGCCTGAAGGCCTAAAAATAAAGTACAACCATGTCCGGTATTTGATTGGTACTCACACCAAAGTATTGGCCCGGAGAGATCCTAATGTCTTCACATCACTCAAGATGTGGACTACACACCTGAACAGTCAAGGATGGTTTACATACACACCACATCTCATCAACTCGGGTGATTTCCTCATGGTGCTCCAATCTCCATGGCAGAGGGAGATGATGATGACATACGGCCCAAGTGTCATCCTCATTGACAGTACACATAACACAGTGTCAAATTTTTTCCTCTCGGGTGGAAGAAAAATTAGTCTTTACACCGTTCTTGTCCGCAATGCAGTTGTGGGGAAAGGCCTTCCAGTATGTTGGGCTTTCACCAGCTCAGCCGCCACGTGAGTTACAAAATCCTCCTCCAATCAATTCTACCGGTTCACTAACATGCTTTCATCCTCTGAAAATCTTAGTGAACCAGTAGAATGGCTGCTCAGATGGCTGCAAAACTCCACCGGTCTTGTCCCACAGACCATCATGAGCGACTGTGCTCTTGCTATCCAACAGGCAATACTACATGTGTATCAGGACCTGCAAGAATTGGCACAGAGGCACCTCTGGTGCTGGTTCCATGTCCTGAAGGCTTTTAAAGGACAGGCAAGAAATTACTTGCACAACCTTGCAGCCAAAGCAACAGCAGAATTCACAAAAATTCTCTATGCACACTCGGATCCGTCGGTGCCACTGATCAAATTTTTGGCCAAGTGGAAACACATCAAGCCAGAATTTGTGACTTATGTCACTGGTCAGTGGGGCAAACACTTGGTCCATTGGGCAGCATTCTTTTGGGTATGTAAAATCAACAGAAACTACATATAATGCCTATGTAGCTATCATCCTGACAAACACAATTCTTCATACTAGAACCATGCCTACCAGGGAATCAACACCAACAACTACACCGAAGCTTGGCACCGGGTGCTCAAGTCTAGGTATATACCCCTCCCGAAAAACGGCGAATAGATGAGGTAATACATATACTTGTTGACCGAGCCGACACTCCTCAACGAGCATGCCCAAGTTCAGGAGGGACACCAGGAGCAACAATGGAGTCATTTTCAAAGATGGGTACACTGATCAGGCATTAAACATCCTAGGAGTGCAGATTCACGTGTTCCCTGGACATGTGAGTGGTCATTCACTTCCTTCCTGATGGCTATTAAACGACTGATGACTACATATTTTGACTTATAGTATTTAATCAGCTCCTTTACAAACCCTACAACCATAACTTACCGGGTTGCCTTTGATGATCCTGGAGGTGGCCTCAAAGGCAGGGTCACCGACTGCAGCTGCTGCTCCTTTGAAAGACATGGCAGTGCTTGCAAGCACATGTTCTATCTGGCACGGTATTCAAAGCGCCTGATTGTTGAATGTGTAGTCATCAGACCCGCACCATGACTTGTGATTACCTTGTAGGTGGGTCAACTACCCCGCAACTGGACTCAGTTGAGTCAAACGTCAGAATCGAATGCATCAACCATCATGGTGGACGGCCCCGTTCACCTCATCTCCATGTTGTAGCCAGCACCCATCCAGCAAAACGCTCTTGCGAGCATTTGGATGACGACATAGAGATCATCACTGCTGCACACCTGCAACTAGGCAAGCAATGCGGGCAACCAATTTCGCCTTACTCACATGTCGACAAACATTCCCGCTTGGATTCAGATGATGAGATTGAGTTCTTAACAGCACACCCTCAACTTACCAAATCAAAGGAACCAATTGACTTCGACAGGACATACACATGCCATGCTGAACCTCAAGTGTCCCAACAATCTGGGCCGTCTCGGAACAACAAATCTAGCGAGGTCGAGTTGGCCGAGGGTGCTTGTGAATTTGGAAACCTTAGATCATTCAGAAGCGGTCTGACTGCTTTGCAGAGGGCTTTTAAGTCGCTGTTGAGGGTCAGGGCGAGGCGGCAGTTAAGTGCAACAATGTCGGTCAAGGCCGCCGAGCATTTCAAGGATCTCGCACATACTATATGCGAGATGCTTGAGCTTCAGTGTCTGGGCGAAATACGGACCAAATCAACTACCTTCTCGGCAGTGAAAGATGCTCGCGAGATGAATCGGACAGAGATGGATTTGCTTATCACTGAGATGCTGGCAGTCGGATGGTCGGCAGTGAAGAGAGCAAATTCTCTCCTGGAAAACTTGAAGAACAAGCAAAGGTTTTGTCTTACCTGCCCAGCTGTTGTCATGATCTTATTTCGGGAGAGGTGCTATGAGCTGGTGGGGAAGCTGGAGGATGGAGGGGTATTGGCAGCCCAAGTACAAATTCAATGAGTGTGTGCCCTACCGGCGATTGAGAAAGCAATGAATAGACACCGAGCAATGTGGCTGGAGAATCAGGCAAGGTGAACTGGCTTTTAACTGTTGTTATTCCCTGGTGTGCTCATGCTGCCGCAACATTGTTTGCATGCTACGGTTGTGACCAGCAGTTGCATTGGGCTCATCTCAAGATGTACCCTGAAATAGCAATCCACATTCTTTGATCTTTGTTACCTCATCACACTGTTGTGATGGATCATGCTGTAACCAAATTATTTATGCATTTATGGGATGGTTACCTACGGTCTTTCTGTTGAAAGATTCATGCACGCTCCATAAAACATCACTCCTTGCTACATAATGAAGCACAATTATGGGCTGCTCATTCAAAGTGGCAACACACGTATTTCCCCGGTTTTGGTGATAGTCATTCCCAATGCGGTCCCTCACAGACCATCTGCTGACTTGGGAAAGCACCAGATATTCCCAAGTTAGGTCCTCACAAGGAGAACCTAAAACTATATAAGAACCTCTGAGGAGGTCAGTTTATCGGGCAGTTACTCAGACATTAATATTTTCTCCTCAAAGTTGAACCTCAAGCTAGTCCTTTTCCAAACTTCAATTAATCTACTTTCCAGTTGCACTAATTTTAATTCCTTTTTATTTACTCATTCTCTGGCTGGGCCATTTTCCCATTATTCTTCCAAGAAAGATTTCTTATTATTACTTTCCTTTATCAACTACCATGAAACAAACTGCCAGCCATCTTGACCATGACAAATACCCATTAGTAGCCGATATATATGACATAGTTCCATTTTCTTTGACACAGACTGTTCCGGCTCGGCCCTCTCACCTGACTGTCCCCAACTCCCTTCGCATGATTCGACATGTCGGCACCAGTGCACCCTCTTTTGAAAGAGAAGTTCACTGCTTTACAATCCCTTGTAGTGATTTAGCCACTGCCCAAGCTTTTGTCACTGCAATGCAGGCTACTGTTTACTGGAATTCTCAACGATCTTGCACTAACATTGATGGTCTCACCCCTGTATCTGGCAAAAGGGGCCGTCCAGCCAAGTACACATTTTGGCTCAACTTCAAATGTCCTCGCAGTGGAACCCACAAGGCAGCCCCAAACTCACGGAAGAAGCACACTCTGACCCGAAAGTGCAGCTGCACAAGTGGATTCAGCATCTTCCATCACATTCAAACCAACAGCCTCAGGGTGGAATGGCGATGGAGGCACAATCACTTTCCATTCTCAGTGGAAGAGATGAAACTGAATTGCATCCCCAAGATGCTTGATGACTGGCTCACTGAACGTGTTATATCTGGACTCAGCTGGAAAGCCATACATCAGCTGACTCTCTGCCCAGAAATTTTTTTGGTGTGTTTTTCCTCTGCAAAAATAAAGTAATCCATCATTCTGACTTACATATATACACTCCGGCCAGTTTTCCAGCTCAGAAATCAAACCCAAAGCAACCTTTGTGAAGTCTGACCGTGTCCGTTACCTCATCCGCACTTGAATGAGTGTGTTAGCCAAGCGGGACCCAGATGCATTCAAATCCATCGAGCTATGGAACAACAACCTTCGGCAACAAGGGTGGAACACTTTCCTCCCTGTTTTACATGACTCGCCAGGCTTTATCTTTGCCTTCCAATCCCCCTGGCAGAGACAGCAACTTTTGGAACATGGCTGGGGAATGATTATGCTCGATAGCACCCACAACTCAGTCAACAACCAATGCCTTTCTGGAGGCCAAAAGTTCAGTTTGTACACCTTTGTGATTCGCGACCCAATTGTAGGAAAGGGTCTGCCAGTTTGCTGGGCATTCAAAGTAAATTTACTGCTAGCTTCCATCATCCAGTGTATCATCAAACTGATTCATATTTTGGCAGCGAGCCCCTCCAAGCAATCATTAAGTGGCTTTGGCAATCAACTGGTATTGTTCCCTGTGCAATCATGAGCGATTGTGCCCAAGCAATCAAGAAGGCAGCCACAGATGCCTACTCCGACCTAGGAATCCAAGCCCCTAAATTATACTGGTGCCTTTTCCATGTCCTCAAGGCATTCAAGAATCGGGCAGTTTTCTTTCTTGGAACCCGGTCTGAAGAGGCAATGGTGGATTTCAGAAAGATCGTTTATGATAAGCGCAACCCAGAGATCCAGCTCATACCATTCTACACTAAGTGGGCTGCAGTCAATGTCTCGTTTGGTGACTATGTTAAGACCCAGTGGCACTGCAACATACTCAACTGGGCTATCTATTATTGATCTGTAAGAAAATTTCCCTTCACTTGACGCATGTTGACTCTTTCAAAAATCTAAACAAGCCAAACTGTAGACCCCCCATCAGGGTATACATACAAACAATTATGTAGAAGCATGGCATCGGGTTCTCAAGACCCACTTTATAGACACCAAAGAGCGCCGGCGGATTGATGAAGTTGTCCAAATTCGTGCCAACGAGGTACAAACATCTTATCTCTTGGCACAAATTCAGGTCTCTGAGGGAGTCAAACTCCAGCGAACAAACAACTTCCAATCACGAGCAAAGGCCCATGCCGATGGCTACACCCCAGCAAAAATGATTCTACTTGGCATTCAAGTCATGAAGACACCGACCCATGTGAGTATGTTGATTTTTACATGACTTAAATGCACTCCAGGAACTGACATGGGAGTTCTAGTACTGTATTTCCTCCTTTACCGAGCCAACCACAAAGTTCTATCTAGTCCAGCATCACAAGCCAGCAGAAAACAGTATTGGTCACCTGACCAGCTGCTCCTGCGAATACTTTTTTCGCTATGGATTGGCTTGCAAGCATATGTATTACATTTCTAAGCAGTACAAGCTTCTGGTTGTCGAGAATCCAGTGAAGTTTGTGCTGAAACCCTCTACATATCCAGCCAAAAAGAAAATCATCTCTGGTATCACCGATTGCATTCTAGATTATTCATCAATTAGATCAGAGGAACCCACAACTATGGCCCCACAGTACTCAAATTTCGATCTGAACAACGCCCATAAGAAACATAAACTAAACCCGACGACTTCGAATCCACAGGAGTTCTCAATCTTGGCGGAAGACATCATTGATTTTGAAGAGTCGCTGGATGACATGACCGAGTTGTTTACAACTCATGTCGAAACAGTTAGCAACACCTGTCTACAATTCACAACTAGCGATGAACGGCTGCGAATGACAGACAAAGAACTTGTACGTCATCATTCTAACCTGTCCAGATCAATGATTCTTGCATTGAGGAATGCAAGCGAGATCCTCAAGACAGCCAAAACCCGCCGCCTAATTGTATCAGCGAGCTCGCCCAAGTCAATGTGGTGGTTCAATGATACTTCCCACAACATATTACAGGAGATTCTCTCAAGCTGCCTGAAAGCACCCCAATCGCAAGCAAGCCGTTTCCCTGGCATCTCGGTTGTTCAATGCCTACCTCGTGGAGAAGTAGAGAACCTGATCACTCGTTTGCTGGAAGCTGGCTGGAAAGACTTGACGACAGCGCAAGGCCACCTCAATCACAAAAAACACAAGGCCGACTTCCTCCTTAACTCGTCAATACCCAATCTTGAATGTTTGAGGGTGAAATGCTGGGAGCTGTTGGGTGGCTTGGAAAACATGTGTCCGGGTCTTGCAGCAAGGAGGCAAGTTTGATGACTGTGGAAGTGTGACATCTGTTTGGCTGGGCAAGGGATACAGAAGTTTAGTGGAGATGGGTTTTATGAAGTGGAAGTATTTATGTAGATATTTCTGTGTGTTGCATTTCTGGTTGTCGGTGGGCATGACTTGTGATAAACAAACAGGATAGGTCTAGAGCTTGGGCAGTTTCAAAAAGATTATGTGACTTTTTGTGATTACTATTGGAAATGAGAATAGGCATGTAGACAGCAATGAAAGGCCAGCTTTATAAGAAGCCCTCCTCAGGGGAAATAAATCACTTGTCCAAATCCACTCATCTGTTACTTGGTTGTGAGCCCAAGTCATGGAACCTAGGGACATCTTCCATCTGCGTAACCGGTACGCATGATTGCCATATTTCATTATGCAATACGGCCCATTTGTTGTTGCCACATTCAGGCACTCTGTATTTAGAGCATCCACAATCATGTTGATAATAAGAGCATCCACCCCCGTGTCTGTAAACCCACTCGGTAAGGCCATCTCCACCGCGGGGAGCTATCCGGGTTGCTATTGCAACTGTGCCAGGGCACCTCGCCGGAGTCATAGCAACCCGAGGCTGGGTTGCTACACACCGCAAGCTATGATATATCACAGCTTGGGGCGGTGAAAGGTTTTGGGTGTTCCCGGTTGTGTGTGGTTTAAAGTGACCGGGGGGGAGGGGCCAGATATAACATTTTTTTTGCTGTGTGATATCTGGCCAGTGGGTTGCTATTGAGTTGCTATAGCAGTTCCAGATGTGGAACTGCTATAGCAACAGAGCTGTGTAGATCTGGGATATAGCAACCCCGGTGGAGTTGCTATATGGGGTTTGGGTTGCTATATTTAGCATAGCAACCCCATATAGCAACCCCAGTGGAGATGCCCTAAGGCATATTTACCGAGTATGTAAGCCATTTTCTACCCCCGTGCCCTCTTTAGGGCTCTTTAGCTAAATAGTTGTTTGGCAAATCTTTAAGGCTTGCTAGATTTAACAACAGCTACAGAGCCTCTGTAAGACCATTCTAGCAAGCCTGCCAACTGCCATTGCAATTTTCTCAAGTCCTACATACACCCCATGGCCAACTCCCCCCCCCAGAAGACACAACTGAACCAGCTCCTGTCGATTCATCTCAGCCAAAGAAAAAACGTGGACCAAACTGGCTTCCTTGTGAGGAAGAGAAGCTTGCAATATCCTGGATCTATACAAGTGAACAACCTGAATTCGCCACAAACCAGTCAGGTTAGACGTTTTTTCACAAGATCAAGTCTCACTTCAACACCCACTCCAAGGCTCACTATTGGGATCATACTCAAATTAAAACCAGGTAAGCCATCTTGATGAATTCTTGTCATCATGGCATTTTCTAATTCCACTATGCCAGATGGACTGCAATGAATACAGCTACACTCAAATTTTTGGCTATTTACAATGCAATTGAGTGTAATCCTCCAAGCGGGTCAAGCCCAGACAATTGGATGCAAGAATCACTGTGAACCTACCAAGATCAGAACAAAGGAGTGGCCTTCAATTCCCTCTTGGCTTGGCACAAGCTCTGATTTGGGCCTAAATGGCGAGCCGGCATTTGAGTTGATCAGCCATCCACACCACGGCACCCAAACAATTTGCCTGACTCATTGAACCCCACTTATCCTTCAACAACTGGAATATCTCCTAGCACCCGCTCGGCTCTTTCAATTGATTGTCCCATTGATGGGAAAGCAGCCAAGAGACATCAGATTGAAGGCTATAAACTTGATGAAGCCATTGTGCAAGTCAACAATCTTGGCAAGATTTCCCAAGAACACCTTGGTGCCTTTCAAAAGGGCAATGAAATACTCATGGCAAAGAATGAGATAGAAAAAGATAAATTGAAAATAGAAGAAATGAAGCTAGAATTGAAAAAAGAGATGGTGTCTATAGAGAAGGAGTACCGTAAAAGTGAGACCCAGATGAATGACTTCAAGCTGCTCCGTGAAGACAAGAATATCAAAGACAACAATACAAAAGAAGTCCTGATGATTATGAAGGAAGAAATCAAAAATAAATGGTGATCTCATGCTTTACAGTTATTGATCCAGCTGTCTTGCATCTATCATGTAATTGATTGATCTCTCTCTATCAATCTCCTCTCTTTAATCTATCTTGTGATCATTCAATCAATCTCTCTCCTCTCTTTTTGGTAGATATCTTTCTACTTTCTAGTTTGGCTTCTCCCTTTTCTTGCAACACTCCAATTTCTATGCAAGCAATAACTACTGCACATATACAAGAAAGGAATGAGATAACAATGAAAATAAGAGAGAAATGATACAAAAATAAAAATAAATGAGACCGGCAATGAGAGAAAATTAATCCATCACATCGCCTTGGAGCAACCAGTTATAGATCTTGAGGTCCTCGCGCAACTGGGCACTTATTTCAGGGCTGTGTAGGTCCTGGTTGTTCTGGAGATAACTTACCCAGGTATGTGCTAAGGTCGGATCATGATGATTCCCAATTATTTCAGTGTTGGATTTGTTTACATCTAGGAAGGGATCCAGGGGTGATAGTTCTTCAACAATCATATTATGGAGAATGATACAGTATATCATCAACTCCATCACATTGTGCTTCTGCCATAGTTGGCAACCACAAGTGAGGATATGCCAATGCGCCTGTAGTACACCAAATGTTCGTTCAATATCTTTTTGGGCGGATTCCTGCAGCTTGGCAAAGTGCTTGGAAGCGCCATCCTGCGGGTTCTTGATTGATGAGACCAGCGTCGACCAAGGCGGGTAAATTGAGTCACACAGATAGTACCCGTTGTGGTAATCATGGCCATTGATTCTGTACTTAATCAAGTCTGATGTACCAGCTAGTAAACCATCAAACAAGTGACTCTGATGTAGGACGTTGATATTGTTAAGACTGCTTCCAAAACCATTGTTGGCTTCTTCTCCTTTCCTTTGTACTGGCCTGCAAAAGCCAATGGGCAGTTCTTCCATGCCCAGTGCATACCATCGATACTGCCCAGACAACCTGGAAAACTTCGGACTGTGTTCTTGCTCAGGATTATCTTCATTTCTTTGCGGTTTGGAGGGCACAAATATTTGGAGGCATAGAGCTCAATTATGTGCTTGCAAGTTTGGAGTGCTGTTGTTTCTCCAATTTGCACGTACTCGTCAAGGGTATCTGCGCACGTCCCATAAGCCAGTTCTTGCAGTGCAGCTGTCATCTTCTGATGGGATGAGAGGCCTATCTGGCCACAGCAGTCCTAAGAAACAATGAATAAGGTCAGCCAAGGTTTGACAAACGGAAAACATAATATACATAGTACTTACTGCTTTACAAACCCAGAATCAATCATGCTGCTTAAGATCACAACATAACCAATCAAACAAGTTGTGACTCATCCGGAAAAGCCGCTTGAAGATACGATTGTTCCAAACCGGATTCTTGACAAAGTAATCCGCCATCAAACGGTTGTTGCCTGCAATGCAATTGCGCAGAATTATCTCCCTGGGTTTGGGGCTGGTATTTCTGGGTATGGATTGGGATGCTTGGAGTGCTAGGAGGCAACAAATGCATTCTTCCTCCTCAAGGTCCCAGAAGTAATGAAAATGGTGGTTGTTGGGATTCATTTTTGAGGGTTTCAATTATGTTGCCTAGGGGACAAAATGGTACAAGGGTGGTCGTGGGCTTGGTAATTAAACTTGTGTTTGCTATTGAGCTAATACCGGCTGGCAAGGGTGGACTATTTCTTTAGCTAAGCTACTGAGCCCCTTGGGACTTGCTGTCTACCTAAAGATTTACCTGGACGGCGGTGGATGCTCTAAATTTTTGACAACCGTTGAGCTCTTAGCAAGCTCAACAGTTAATTTATCAAGAGTGTCCCCACTTGCGGCTCAATAACCCCGCTATATTGCTGGTTTATCAAGCCGGTTCCACACTTGTGCTCCTCTGCAACTCAAGTAGAGGAGAACTACCCGGGGTGGGAGTTAATGAGTGGCAGAGAAGTTGGGGGGAAAGTTTGGGGGAAGGTTCACTAAAAAGTTACCTGTGAAAGTAGGGACAACTTACCTTATCAAGAATCCTAGAGATTCAATAGTTGTTGAGCGCTATCAAGCACACAAGTGGGGCATTGTCTTCATAAAGTTAGCTTATCAAGATGATTGTGGATGCTCTTAGTCTATGGCCCACCAGTGCCAGTGTTGGTTCCTCTTCTCTTTTTCACCAATCTGAGGAACCAAGATCAGGACACTGACCTGAGCTGATTGCTATTGGCAGGAACACCATAGATCTGTTATGGTTTTTCTCATAAAATTTGTTTTAAGTGAAATTTGGCCTATGGCATTGCACACTATTAATCTAAGTAACATCTCTGTGCACACAAACACAAAATTTTGATCACACAAAACTAAAACAACGCTAGTGTTATGGAAAAGGGAGAAAAAAGACTGAAAAGTTTTTAGAGAAGATAAAAGGAAAAAAAGATAGAGAAAAGTAGAAGTAATTGAAAAAGGGAACCATCAAATAAAATGATTGGAAACATGTTTTGAGTCTTGAAGAAATCTTGACAAAGCCACTTCAGCTTTCTGATTTCTGAGAACCAAATCAAACTGTTCTACTCTACAACGGATATGAAGAGATCTAAGTTTCCTCCTCAGCAAAACCCTAAGATTTCTTAGCTTTGGACAGAAACTCATGTAAAGAAAAATCATCTCCCTAGCCCCACAGTTGGGGACAAGGGGATTGAAAATCCTACAAATTTCAAATAAATAATATTTCAATGTGCAATGACCCAATGCAATCTGGTTGATCAATGAACTAGAGATGATGGGCAGATCCAAGGGGGTTGATGTTAGATTTAACAACACATATTTCAGACATTTAGCCAAAAATGATTGACTTGGGCAGGATTTGAACCAGAAACCTCAGCAGAAGATAAAACACTATACTAGAAGTGCTGCCTTTACCAGCTAGGCTACCAAGTCCTTATCAAATGTGCTGATATTGGGAGCACTGTGGATCACAACATTCAACAGTTTATCATTTGAAGGAGGGGCTAGCTAGGGCTGTTTGGGTAACCTTCCTGTAATTTCTGCCAATTTCCAGGTGTTTCAATGAGGGGGAATCCAAAGCTTCCTTAGCCAATTGATCCATCATTTCATTGGCCAAGATATCCCTGTGTCCAGAACACCACAAAAAGATCACCTTCAGGTGATGCAGTAGGAGTGACAAAACCTTTTTGATTCCTTCAAACAGCCTCTGGACATTTCTGGGAAGCCAAGGGATCACTAATTCTGTTGAGCACCCCTTGGTTGTCCACAAGAAAAAAAAACTGTATCACACATCTACATTTGTGACCAAAACCTTGGCCAAACCAAGAGCCACCAAGACTCCCTTTGCCTCACTCTTTTGGTTTGACACAAGAGTGTTGCCTCTAAATGAACGTGAGCTGAACACATTCTTCTCCAGAAACACCACTGCTCCAGCCCCTCATTGCTCCGGATGAATGGACCCATCACTGAAGAACACCAATGCCCTTGGATCTGCATTATACAAGGAAACAAGGGACTTAAAAGATAAAATGGCTTCTTCCTTAGTCAATTCCAAATATATTATCTCCAAGTCCCAAGTAGCAGCCCCTCCAAAATTAAAGGGGAGAAAAATCCTCTCAGGATTCATCCCCATAGCCCAATCCACTTTCTCAAAAACACAACCACTTTAAGCTTAATCAGAAAACTTCACCACGAGATCCACCCTGCTGTTGAGGATAAAAGATTGAATGATTTGGTTGGCTTGAATATCACAAGTTTTCTACAGAAAAAAGAAAAACATTTTCTGATTGCTTTGTCCAAGAAATCCGGAACAGCAGATCTGCAGTTGATAAACTTGTTTGAGGTAGACTTGAAAACAACCTGGGTGAAAACCCCAGAGGGTCAGTTTACCTTTGTTGCAAGAGCTGCAACTTTTACTCTATTATGATGGTTTACCCATAGAGCTGCCCCATATAGGATCCTGAGAAAGAGAACACTTTGTTTCATTTTAACTCTATCTTCCTCCTTGGAACTCCAGCAAGAATTTCCAAATATTCTTAGTTGATGTATTGTTTTGTGAGCTTTCTCCTCTAATACTCAGAAATTCTGATTGAAGAGGAGTTTTCCATCCAGCCACATTCCCAGTCACTTGACTTCTAAAGCTGGTGATAGTTGTTGGTCTCTTTTGAACACTCATCAGTCTAGTCAAACTCAACGGCTAAGCCCCTAGAAATTCTATGAGTCACGCGGGGGGGCTTATCCAGAAGACAGTTGATTAGGGTTCATCACTCAAGAAGACACTCTCAAAAAAAGAAGTCAAGCGGTATTTTGTCTCCAATTCTCTTTCAATTCTCTTAACTCAAACCATCAAGTTCATAGGGATTTAATTCACTCTCAATTCACTATATCCTTATCGGTTGATATCATCCTATCTCATCTTCAAGTATCAGTCTAGAGCTGGAACACGTGGCAGAAAAGAACTCAACCAACAAAAAGTATTGAACTTGAGGAAATGCACATAGATGAACAGATATTTTGATTTCTATCTAAACATTAGGTTTGAAATTTACAACAGCTTTGGGGTCAGATTGTAGGACAGAAGATGGTGGATTAAATGCAAATTCAATATTTATGGAGAGAATTTAATGACAGGAAGTGAAAGGAGTGATAGATAAGGGAACAGAGAAAACAGGGAGATATGTGAATGATGAAATTCCAACACTTAGTGAAAATTGAACTCAACTGCAAGTTTTTTCATCTGAATTTTACCTGCATGAAAGGATCTTGAATAAAAACATGCAAGCTGAACGCTTCTTGCATCAATTACCACCCATAAAAATATTTACTTCCGGTTTGATGAGACTTAATTTTTTTTTTATAAGGCAGCTCAAATATTGCATTCCAATAACTGATTGGAAATTTTCAATGAGAGAGCATCTCTTTGCATGTGGTATTTGCACTAGCCTTGGGGGAGGCGGGTTAGATAACACCCAAGACACTTAGTTGGTACAGACCACATGAGACAATGATGAATTCAACCCTGAAGTATGACTTATTTCACAACTGGATACATATGAGTGGATTTAGATAGGCAGGCATCAGGCATAAAACATGTGTACCCCTCTGCTATCCCTTTGATCAAGGGATTAATATATGTTGGACACAAAGTGGGGACAGCGTGGTGAAATAAACAGACCTTGTTTCCCCTGAAATCCCTCTCAGGCTTCATAAATTATGATCAACTCTGACAAGAAGTTTTTAAATCAATTTTGAAGGGTTATGTGGGCAATAAATTACAACTTTTGTTCACAGAAAACCACCTGAAAAACCTATCCATTCAATTCAATCAGCTTAGATGATAAATTAAAAGATATACCTTCCAGGGTATTCCACTTGAGGTTTAATTTCCCCCAGCACCAACTCTACTATAGTACAATCCAAGATTCTGACATATTTTGAACTTTGAAGAACCACTAAAAAAAGAGGTACACTCTGAGTGATTTCATGTATGATCCAGTATTTTTGAGCTCTTAATATATTTCAAGGAATGATGATATCATATGATATTTACAGAATACTTTACTGTTGTTGGTTTTTAGTTGGTAACTGAAACTCGACATTGAGAATTTAAACTTACAGGTGAAATCCCCAGGGAATTCAATCAGAGGAATGAAAAATCCCTCAAATCAATTATACATCTGATCAACAGATCAATTTCCCCAGATGAAACATTTTGATTAGGTATATGCTCAGTTGCTTTGGTTTTCATATGAAAAATTTAGAGTTGTTCATTTATATCATAAACCTCTTTTTTGATCCATTTGAAACTATGATTGCTGTGAAATTCAAGCACACTAGCCCTTTGGGCCAAGAAATTTAGCTCATGTATTTCATGTCCTCTACCAAAAGTCATCTGCTATAAAGGACTCTTTGGAGGTTACTGTTCAGAAGCAATTTCCAGTTTCAGCCTTCTCTATCAAAAGATAAACAAACTTAAAAGATTGGATAATAAAACCACCCCTGAAGCGCCTTGCTTAAATACTCCCATCATCCTCCAGACAAACCACCAATTATCAACCTTAAATTACATCTTATTTAGGATACTAAAATGGATACCATATCCCATATATACCAAGCAAGAGATTGGGTTCAATTTCTTAAGGAAGCTGTTTTATCATTTGAAGCCATGGTTTATTTTATGAGCCAGATGAGCATTGAGGCAATGATTTACATAGAGTATTTCTTTTATCGATTGTAACTATTTCCACCAAATTGATGAATCATGGAATTTAATCTCTCAATTTTGCATGGAACAGAGAAACCACTATTACACAGTCCCTGATTCCTTAGTAATTTGGAATATCCATAGAATGCACTTGGATAGAGGTGCTTCAGTCATATTTTAATGGAAAATTTGTAGACTTTTATTGAAATTTCCAGCTTCAAATTCCATCAGAATCCATGATTAGAAAACCAAACACAATTTCAGGTTAAAAATGACCAATTTTAACCATTGAGGGACTAAATATGCAGATCCTGTGGATGATTAGTTGAAGTCCACTCAAATTTAAGCTCTTTTGTCATGGAATTTTCAGGATAAATATAGAATTACTCCTATTGGCTATGATCAAGTAACAATAACCATATATTTAATTTATTGCCCAGGATTTGGAGTTTGTTGGAATAAATGTTACTAAAATCAAGCTGCATTAGTTTTGACCTGACAGTTGTGAATTGATTCATTTTATCTTCATTCTTCCCCTCACCATCTTTACTAATTTTTGCTTTTTTCCATATCATTCTGTTTGATCCCTGAAATATTTCAAGCAGTGATCATTTGAAATCAGATGAATAGTACATTTGGTCTTCATGCATACACATTTTTTTAGACTTTCTTCCATGTGAAGGAAATATTTACACTTGGTTCATGTGCTTGAAATTAGCGTGTTTGTACGGCTGAATCCACTTCATTAAATTTTTCTATTGCCATTTGGCCTGCGAGTGATTCTTTTTTAAAACAACTCTGGAATTCCTATCCCTGAATGTCATTGTCAGCTATGTGTATGAAACACTGGCTTAATGTCTATAAAAAGCCAGGTACTATAACTGTGCTGAAAGGTTATCAGAATAATCACAAGTCTTATTCTCTCTCTATAGTGTCCAAACTATGCACAGAGGATAACCTAAACTCCTTAAAATTGTCTATTTGATATACAAATGAGTCAATCAGGAGAAGACTAAAAGTTAACCATATAGGTTTGGCTGTCTTTCTGTCTTTTTGGGAGAAATGTAACAATATAAATTGTTACTGAGCAGCTGGCAAGCTTTTGAGCTGATTGGCTACTTTCAGAGGTGGTAGTCTTGCAGCAACTGCTTTATAAGGAATAGTCCAAGGTCTAAGATGGGGATGTTCTAAGATAGCTTGATAACTAGTCCAGTAAATAAGGTGGGTTGGATAATAAAGGAATAACACTACTCTAGAAGTAGGAGGAGAATATTCAGTGTACTTACTAATGTTTTCAAGAAACTGTACTCTATTCCACAAATAGTGGCGTGTACAGTAAGGAATAAAAGGTCTTAAACTTAAAAAAGTGTAATAAAAATAACTATAAGCAAAATTACTTTGGTGTTTTGTTAAAAACACTAAGTATTAAAAAAAAGGGTAACTACCCTGCTGCCAGACTTCTGTTATGGGAATAAATATCCTCAGAAGGGCTAACCAGACTTGAACACAGTTCTTCCAATTAAATTAAGAGTATTAATTTAATTGGGGGGGTTTTGAAGAACTCTAACTACTAAAGATAGTTATAAGTAATAAAAAGGCCAGTCCTCCTGACTTACAGGAGAAGGTGTACGCCTTGGTAGCTTATAATAAGTTATCTAGTCATGGTTAAAGTTAATGGGGGGAGGATGTCTTCAATTTGGTGAAGAAACCTCCTCCTTAAATAATAAATATTTTGCATTAATCCTTCTGCAATTTATTTGACAGTGGGGATTGGGGCAATGTTTACAGGTGAATCTGATTAGCCTGTTCGTGGTAAGAAGTAAAATATGGTGTCATTTTTAATTAAAATGATGCCATATTTATTTCACATTAATTAGGGGGTATCAAATATGACCAAATCCACGATTATCTAATCAACGGGTTTCACGAAATCCACAATTATGAAACCAGTGGATAAAAAATCCAAATAATGCCATTATTTGCACTAGACGTGTCAAGTATCAACAACAAAAACCCCAATATAATTACAAAAACCACAATCCCCCACATTTCAACCAATCACAACTCAGGATACAAACTTGCAATATACAACCCCAATACAATCAATAATCCTCCACGTTTCAACCCCAACCAAAAATAAATCGTTGCCAATAAAACTCCCAATACAATCAATAATCCTCCACGATTCAACCCCCACCAACAATAAATCATTGCCAATACAACTCCACCCAGTCACAAACCCAAACTTGTTCTTCAGTTTTCCTCAAAATTTGGTAAGTTTAGTCAATTATAAACTTGCTTGCAGAAAAAACATTAATCGATCATTCCCTGATCCCAGAACGATGCCTATCAAAAAAACAAATAAATTCATCACTGGAAAAGGAAAAGTGATACCAAAGACGTCAGCAAGCAGGAAGAAACCCATCAAGAAGCGAGCACAACATGTCTCTGACGATGATACAACCGGAAAAACTTCTTCTCACCTAAAGAAGGACGACTTCCTCATAATCATCGACTGGCTCAAAATCCAAAAGAATTACAATTTGTGCTTTGGAACTGGTAAGGCACCGGCGGTTGGAAGGCCAGCCAAAGGGAAGATTAACGGATTCGAGCTTATGGCAATCAATCTGAGAAATCAATCCCCTTCACAAATCAAACTAACGGCCAGGCAGATGAAAGATCGTTTTAACAGCTACAAGGACAAGTACAAGAAAACACATACCCAATCCCTCTCCACTGGCTTTGGACTCACCGATGAAGACCGCTCGGCAGGAATTGTCACCATTGACGAGAAGCTTGACAAAATGTGTCCACATTTCCATTCTATGCATCAGCTGATGGGTAAGAAACCGTTTGTGACGCCCTTGTACAAAGTCGATGCCCAAAACGGTGATGAGAGCTCTGACTCTTCTGGTCCCAAGGCCATCAACTTGGACGAAAATGTTGATAAAGATGACTCAGATAATGTATCTGTGGATTCCAATAACTCTAGGGCTCCAGTTGTAAGATCGATCAGTTGTTTCATTGTCTTTTTTGATAATTGCTAATATATTCAATATTGTTTATACGTGATGACTCAGTCAGAAATCTTGGAACCTTTAGAAACTGGTGAGAATAGGTCTGAAGGAGGCAGGGACGGTGAAGAGGTGTGTTTGAATTTCTTTTTATCACTTATGCCATTTCTTCTTCAAACGATTGACCTTGCCACTAAATAATTTAGGAAAGAGTTGGACCGGCCAGTGTTTGTGACAATCCGTCAGATGAAAATGAAGCGGCAATCCTGGTTTGTTATTGGATCAATTAATCACTGTTGTTCGATTGATTAGCTAAAGCCCCATTTCTTCCCATGTTTGACATTAGCAAGGACAGGAAGCAAGTATTTGTCCTAGTGGAAAGGTTAAATCATCTAAGGGCTATCGAAGGGCTGTGGATTCCCTCACTGCCCAAGAAAGGGCCCTTGACACAAGTGATTCAGAGGATTACTGTCCATCTGATGCTCGAGAAGATACTCAGTCACCCTGCAAGAAGAAGACAAACAAATCATGCACCACTTTGACACCTAACGACACTGCATTGGATTCTCCTGCAAATTCAAGTAAACCGTTGCCAACTCAAACACCCAAGGACAAGCGAAGGGCATCCAACAGTGCCAATATCAATCCTAAGAGCCGATCAACCTCAGGGCCCAACACACCTAATCCTTTTTCTCAATATGAAGAGTATGCGTTGAAGAGGGATGAAGGCCAGTTGGAGATGTAATCCTTGTTCCAATTTTATTAACTGACATGCTTCTTCAACTTATTCTTTATTAGGAAAGTCACAAGTGGCTCGAGACACCCTCAGTTTTGAGATGTTGAAGTTTGAACGACAGGTCAACAACGATAATAAGGGGGTCGAGTTGGAGGAAAGGAAATTCAACCACTCAATTGAACTTGAGGAGAAGAAGTGGGAACATGGAGTTAAATTAGAGGAAAAGAAGTGGGATCAAGGAATAAAATTAGACGAGAGGAAATTAGACTGGGAAAGGGAGGAGAAGGATAAGGACAGAAGGTTTGAGATGGCCAAGATGGAACGTTTGGCTTGTCAGGAGCACATCGGTAAGAAGTATGACCTGGTGACTCAGTGTGTAGCTCATGGGAAGAGTACAGAAGAGATTGAACGCTTGGCAAATTTATTCAAATAGTCCACCTTTTTTGGCTTTGTTCGCACCCAACAAATCATTTGAAACATTGCATGTTACACATTAGAAAGAAAATAAAAAAAAGCAAACTATCGATTATATTTCAAAGAGTTATCTAAAATAGCATCCATATCTCTAATAGTCCAGTTGCTTTTATTTGGATTATTAATATAGTGACCATCTCTAATAAGCTGAATGGCTTTTTGGGTTTTCTTGGGCAGTTGGCAAGATAACCCCATTCGTGTATGTGAAGAGTTGGGAGCAGTTTTTGAGGGAAGAGTCAGGTGAGAATAAGAAGTGGCTTTCCATGCACACTCAACTATACCATCAAATCCTGCAAATTTGATGCCACAAGAATCTTCTGGAAACACAAATTCACCTCCAGTGACTTGAAGATTATTCTTGACTAGCTTCCCAGTGTGTTTCTCAATGGGAATCCATAGGACAAAGCTGAAGGGTGAAGAATCGGTGTCTTGGTGTGGCGTGTTTGCAAACTGGCCAAGGGTAAACGACAGGTGTGAGGTGAATCCTTTGCGGTGGGCTGAATATTGGGGAGCTAGTCCAGGGGCTTTGAGTCGAATGTGTTGTTTCTGGACCTCACGGAATAGGGGTTTGGATACAGATTCGGAAGCACCGGCCAAGAAACTTATCTATTTGTGGAACATCCTTTTGAAGCGCTTCATAACCATGTCGATCTGTAGCAACTTTGGAAGAAATGCCTGTTATACCGATTTGGGATTGTGCCTCGTAACCTTTTCGCCATCCCAGACTGTACATTTCACCTGAGTATGCTGGTCCGTTGGATTTATTGGAATTTTGGAATTTGGCCTGCTGGATGAGATGTTGGCTGAGATTTTGGTATTGTTCTTTGAGTTTTGCATCCATGGTTGAGAATGGTCGGAACTTTACCACAGCAATAACGTTCTTACGAGCTCCATCGGCCCAGCAGATAAAGGACTTGTTGAAGAATCGGATGTTGGTATTTGGATTGGGGTTGGAGATGTGGACTGGAATATGGGACTGGCCAGCAAAATGTACATTGGCCCTCTGACGGCGAAGAATTTGAGTGGCGGCTTTGTACTTTTTCCGCTTCCTTTGATTTTTACTGAGGTGTGATTGCAGAGCCAGACAAGACCCTTCTGCTTCATTGAACCCTTTGCTGCCACGTATATCTTGTTCTCAATAGTGATCACATCGGCGATAGATTTGACAAATTACGCAAGACTTTGATTCCATCTGAGACATGTTAGGAGGCACGTGGGGATTCGGATTGGAGTGTTGCTTGCAAGTAGGTGGGCGAGGAGGACAGCTGACTTTGGCTTTCTTCAAGGATAAATTGGATGATTCCGAATGGTGGTCACTGCTTTCATTGTCCGTAGAGCCAGCCTCTGAGAAGGGGCTGTCAGAATCCAAATTGTACGTTGAAACGGAAGGTGACGGCGGGTCCTGGTGGCAAGAGTCATCCCCTCCTTGCTCTTCACTAATGTGCTGTGAATGTTCTAGATTAAGAGGAATAGCACATCGCCAATGGATGTTACAGTTCGTACTTGATCTTTGAACAGACAGCGGCACATCAGCTAGGATTGGGGAGGGGGTGGGCAAGCGTGGTGACAGCGGGTCTTGGTGGCAAGAATCATCCCCTCTTTGCTCCTCACTAATGTGCTGTGACTGTTCTAGATCAAGAGGAATAGCACATCGCCAATGGATGTTACAGTTCGTACTTGATCTTTGAACAGTCAGCAGCACATCAGCTTGGATTGGGGAGGGGGTGGGCAGTTGTTCTTTGAGTTCAATGGTTTTCTGTCGAGGTTCTTCCAGTTCCACTCTGAGCTCCTCCGTCACTGATTCCAGTTGTGTAACTTCCATGCTGTTTGATCCAAAAAGAAAAAAAAGATACAAGAAAGAATAAATCAGCAATACACAGGTGGCTCAGTTGGAAGAGAGAAATAAAGCGGGTACCCAAGCTCTGCATTCCTTATTTTTCCCTCATGAGTTCTTTTTGCAGCCCCACTTACAAAGGGACTTACTGAGTTGTCATTCATGAACGCGGTCATAGTTAGAGTGAGATTGGCTTTGGATTGATTAAGTGATCCTCAGCAGCCGTCCTCGGCGATGTGATCCTCAGCAGTGTTGCTTGTTGGTAGTTCTCCTCAGCAGTGTTGCTCGGCGATGTGGAGCTCAGCAGCAAAGTCGTTGGTAGTTATCCTCAGCAGCGTCCCTCGGCGATGTGAAGCTCAGCGGTAGTTCTCAGCAGCAGTCAAGTCGTTGGTAGTTCTGCAGTTCAGCAGCAGTCAAGTCGTAGGTAGTTCCCCTCGGCAGCGTCGCTCGGCGATGTGAAGCTGAGCGGCAGTCAAGTCGTCGGTAGTCCTCCTCAGCAGCGTCTCTCGGCGATGTGAAGCTGAGCAGCTGGTAGTTCTACAGGTAGGATCATGCGTGTGAATCGATACATATGTATAATCTTTACACACCATAAAAAAGACCAGCAAAATTCTGCTCACAAGTATCGCTTGGCGATTGGAAGCTCAGCAGCGTCCCTTGTTGGTAGTCCTCCTCAGCAGCCTCGCTCGGCGATGCAAAGATCAGAAGCAGACGTCCTTCGGCGATATTCTCCTCACAAGTATCGCTCGGCGATTCAAAGCTCAGCAGCCTCGCTCGGCGATGCAAATATCAGCAGCTGTTGTCCTTCGGCAATGTGATTGTCAGCAGCAGCGTCGCTTGTTGGAAGTCCTCCTCAGCAGCCTCGCTTGGCGATGCAAAGATGAGCAGCAGTTGTCCTTCGGCGATATTCTCCTCACAAGTATCGCTCGGCGATTCAAAGCTCAGCAGCCTCGCTCGGCGATGCAAATATCAGCAGCTGTTGTCCTTCGGCGATGTGATTGTCAGCAGCAGCGTCGCTTGTTGGAAGTCCTCCTCAGCAGCCTCGCTTGGCGATGCAAAGATGAGCAGCAGTTGTCCTTGGCGATGTGATTGTCAGCAGCAGCGTCGCTCGCCTTCCTAGTTAGTGATCCTGAGCAGCAGTCGTTGGCGATGTGTTGTTCAGAAGCAGGGTAGAGCAAAAAAATAAATGTTAGAAGCTTGGTTAGTTCGTTGGATAATGGCTGAAACCGCCAAGACGGTTTGGAAAATTGGCCTGCCAAACCGTCTGGGCGGTTTCAGCCATCTCCTGTGGCTTGGCCCAGTTGAATCACCCACAACGAAGTGGCTTGGCCTGATTCAATCGAATTGGGCTGTTGTTTAATCGTTCCTGAGCTTCTCTTGTTGCCAAGAACGTTGGCAACAAGAGATGCCAAAAACATTCATTCAAGGAGGGTTGGCAACCTCACCTTGAGCTAAATAAAAAAAACCAGGATGGCATCAGCCAAATAAAGTCAAGGTAATAAAAACAAGAGTGATCACACTCACCTTTGTGGAAGGGATTGATAAAAAGCATGTATGTCAGCAAATTATCTGAGCACCAAAGAGGAGGGATGATGGGTCAATTGGAATACCTTTTTCAGCCACAAAGCACATGAGCAAGCCAAGTTTTTCCAGATGATTGTTTAATGAATAAACAGTGTGAAATGTAAAAATATGAATTGAAAAATCAGAGGAAATTTTACCATGATAGTGTATTGTGCACAATTGCAACATTGAAACAAATTGAGCTAGTGGAAGAAGCATTTTTTCTGTACCGGTGGGTGGTTTTTTCCTGTCAAGATGTGCTTACTTAGGCAAGAAAACATATTTTGATCCAACTTATAAGTGTAAAAACTTTATTGATTTGATTGGCATCAAGATGAGAAGAGAACAAACATCTGTAATGAAGCAGAGCAATCAAGAAAAATTGGCACTGCAAGGAAACCAAATCAAAAGCAAGAGTCAGAAAGCTGAAAGTGTATTGTTGTGCAAGTGAATGTTGAATTATTCACCTTAGTTGAAGAGTGCACTTAGTTGAAGAGTGCAAGCGTTATGGGGCGTAACAGTCCACGTAATCCATCGTTACTAGATTCAACATTTTCCAACAAGGGCAGGGCTGCTTCTGGTTCCTCCTCATTGTAAAGTTCATGCCACTGATCCTTGAGGTTGGCTAGAAGATTATGCAGAACAATGCAGGTGATGATCCACTTGACCGTTGCCTTCATCTCACGAGGGTTCCTGATTTGTGATCGAATTTCTCGCAAACTGGCAAATCGTCCCTTTAGAATACCAATGGCATGTTCAATCCGTACTCTTGATTGGGCTAGATGGTAATTGAAATCCACATTCTCAGGTATAAGCAAATCAGAACCTTTGTAGGCTGGAACAGTATGTTGATCACTTGAATAAGCAGAGTCGGCCAGGAGGAATTGGTGTTGGTCAAAGAATCGTTCTGGATTTTGAGCAAGCTTCATATTAGAGAAGACATAACAATCGTGACAGGATCCTGGGTAGCCTGCAAGGTACGATATGAACTTTTTGTTTATGTCACAAACAAGAGTGACCGAAATAGAGTAACTGTTTTGAAAGCAAACAACACATCAGCTCAGAATTGGTAAAATAGTGGAACCAATGCAAACGATCCAACCGTTTTTTTCGATCCCAGTAGTGGTTACCGTCCACCGGAGGCTTTTGACTCAGTGGAATGGTTGTTCCATCAACAAAGCCAACACATCCAGGGAAGCCTTCATCTTGCATGACCTGAGATGATTCCATACGTTCTTCTTGAGTCGGCCATGATACCAAGTGCGAGCGCATTTGATAAAGAATCTTGATCACCCGACATGTGTAAAGGTTGATTGTTCCATAGCCAACTTGGAAGAGATTCTTGAGTCTGAAAACCGCAGCACCGTTTCCGTTTGATCCAAGACGGCACATAGCAATAGCAAGTTGGACTGATGGGTCTCGTTGAGGATTCTGAGAGGAGTTGTGAAAGATTGGATTTGACTCAATCAGTTGAAGAAGATTGAGGAAACATGGGAACGACATTCGAAAAAGCTGGAGGAAGCATGATTGAGGAAGTTCTTGAATGATTGAAAGGTCATATCGAGGATGGAATCGTGTAGTTGTGCCTCTGGCATTGAGGTATTGTTTCTGGAGTTTTGATCGACAATAACGGTAGAAATCTTCAAGACCTGAGTCTTCGTTATCTGAGTCGAAAATCAATACTGTTGCAGCAGAGTTGGCCGCTTGAAATAGTTGCTTGTGTTGAGAGGGTGCTTGTCGCATGATTGGTTGAGGTGAGGTGTGATGTTTGCTTGGTTTGACAAGAGGAAATGGATTGAACGGTGCAGCGTGAGCTGATGAGAGATGTGATTTAATTGGGTTATTTTGGAAATGAAGGATTTGGATGGAAAACCAGGGTTTTTCATTTTCAAAATCCGTTCGGTTTTTAGCTACCCCTTTTTGAAAACCCGTTGATTAGAAATTGTGGATTTGGCAATTTCTAATCAACGGGTTTTAATGGTGGATTTCGTCATATTTGATACCCCCTAATATAAACTCTTTGAGTTATTACCTTGGGGTTAATATTATTTGTAATATTTCAGGGAAAGAGATTACCTTCTAAAAGGAATTTCTCCCCAGATTATTACCATACAAACCTGTTCACCTTACTACAGTTTAGTGGGTGGGGTTTTTATTATAGTCATCAAATCTACATATCCTCTTTACCTATCATCAATTTCCTAGTCACTAGAAATGTCCTCAAGTGACTAGAAGTCCTCTCCTACTCACAGGGAGAAGTTAAAGAAATTTCTCTGGCCTTTATTACAGCTGTGTTCATTTATTACATAAAGGTGCTAGCCCTTCTGCTTTCAGTGTAGAAGGGCTTATTTCCACTGACCTTACAGGTTATAGTGAGACCCATTTGGACTAAACAATGTAAATAGTATTTATAATTAAGTCTGCAAGATTCTACCCTGCGCCACATAAGAGACAGGGGCTGAAAACTACGCTAAATGCTAGCATAGCTTTTCTTCCTACTACACCCGCTTCAAAACTGCAGAAATGATTTTTATGTGTTGTTAAACAGTTCTTGGAAGTAGTGCTAACACTATGCTAAAAGCTATTTTTTCCAAAAATGAAACTTTTATAGAGCAATTTCCAACAATGAAATTTCTTTAATGTTAGTGTTGGTGTTTATTCCTGACTTTGGTGAAATTTAACATGTGACAGATTGAGATATTGCATTTATGCATTATCCCGGTGAAAATTTTCAGTCAACTCGGGCGGCTCAAGTCAACTGGTGAAGGGGCAAGATCAAGAAGCAACCCATCAAGACAATCGAGTTGACTCAACACGTCAACGACCAACTACAGATCCCATTTCCCTTAATCCACCTTCAAGCACCCTAAACACCAGTTCAGTCCCAACCGTTGTGGTATTCCAAACCCTGTTTCAAGTATCAGGCAGGATTATATTCTTTCATTATCTTTCAGAAGCTAAAATAGTAGCAATATAAGTGCGTAATTGAAATCTAGGGTAAATTTAATCTATAAGTCACCCATTTATGTTAGGGTTTGCACGGCTAAATCAAAAGTTATACAGTTAAAAAGAATTATAGTGAATAATAAGTACATAGTATATATATAGAAGTAGTATATAGTTTAGTGTTAGGTCACAAGACGCAGCACATGATCTGTGGTACAGTCTAAGTACATAACCTCACCAGCAGAAATAGCTCACTTTAGGTCACAAGACACAGCACATGATCTGTGGCACAGTCTAAGTACATAACCTCACCAGCAGAAATGGCTCACTTTAGGTCACAAGACGCAGCACATGATCTGTGGCACAGTCTAAGTACATAACCTCACCAGCAGAAATAGCTCACTTTATGCACTCCCCGCATGAAGGCAGTGTAGAAGAAGAGACCCCACCAGCATAAATACCTCAATCAGACATCCCACCAGCAAAAATCCCTCACATTTTACTATATAAAGGGGAGGTTGTTCCCTCCCAGAAAAAAAAATCATGCCAGCAGCATCCAGTAGCATCCCACTTGGATCCCACACCCCATCATCTAGCTAGCAAACTAAATAAAATTACTCATCCATATAAATAGTGTGATCTTAATCAGGTGACCCACAACAAAATCTTTCATATCAGTTTAAAATACACAAAAGAAACAAAAGGAAAATTGTGCTCTTTTAACTAAAGGTTAAGGAAGAGGGTATAACACATTGAATAGTTCACATTATACCAAAACATCCATCTACTCATTCTCTCTGACTGCATCTAAACATAAAAACAAAATAAATACTAAAAACATATAAATACTGTTCCTCATCAATTCCAAAGGCTTGTATTCCATTTGTCAAGATTTCTGTAACAATCCATCCACTATCTACTTCCCTGATCCCTTCATCAAGCTCATTGCTGATTATTTGTACGTTGAAATTAGATCTTTGTCTGATAAGAGATTACTACATAAACAGTTCTCTTAAAGAAAACAAAAAGAAAGTTATCAGCCACAACAATAAATAAAATTGTTGTATTAACTCTTGTAGTAAATAGAGGGGCAGGTCTTTCAAACCACCCTTAACAGTTGTAATAGATTCATACATACCTGAAATACTATAACTGCTATTTCCCCCTCACAGAACTACCCCCGTCCCAAAAGGAGTTCTCACACCGTGCAGCTAGTATATTTCTCAGGGATCAGGAGTTTGAATTGATTCAAGTGGAGGCTTGTGATCTTTTCCTATATTCCTGTTATCCTACTTCATCTTTGTTAAATACTCAGCACATTCACTAGGACTAGAACATAAGAAGGTAGATAGTAAAAATTCATTCATTCATTTTTTATTATCAATTCTCTTATGTCTTTCATCCTTTTATTAACAACTTATATTTCTTAATCATCTAAAAGTGTTTTTACTACTATTAGTATTTTTAAGTTGAAGCTGCAATAAAGTGATATACCTCAAATCCCTACAGTTAGCTGCCCAAACTTTCAGCTCACAGTAAATTATGTTTAGTGTAGCTAAAAAACCTAACATTAAACTACACTACTGCTGCTGTTAGCATAGCTGGCCCACCGTTTCTGCTTTTGCCAATGGAGTTCCCCACAATGCCAGCCACAATTCAGGATGGAGTTGAAAGCAATGTTCTTTGTCATGCTTGGTGGTGGCTGGATGGTATTTGCCAGGATCACATTTGATCTTAGCAGCTTTCCAACCTTTTCCTTTACCTCCTTTCAAAGAGCATGAGAGGGGAAGCTGCTCCTTTGTTGACAGGTTTAGACAACGTTTTGGCCGTGTTCTTTGGTTTTCTTGATTCATCAAGATGAACCATCCCTTGTGGTTTAGCAAGAACAGCCGGAGATGATTCTAAGGCGCAATATTTTATGAGGTGTTTGTCCGGTGGGAGTTGCGCAACACATGATGTTCTGCAAACCTCAAATAACTTATATGCTCTAACCAACCCGTTCTGTGGAGTCGTCAGAAACTTGAGCTATTGGTGCCTCAGGTCTCTGTTGAATTGGATGTTAATCCCTGCAACAAGCCCATAACAGCTAGCTCTTACAACAAACCCAGAAAACTCAAGAAAAAAACAATTTGATCCGGAAAATGTTCAAGCTGAATTGTTCTGAATACTGTTTCCTGGAGACACCTGGGCTTATGTTTCAAGCTACATTGCGCCAAGAGGACAAGTAGCCCACGAATCCTTCCAAATACCTGAAGTGGAATTGAAAAGCTCCCAAAGGCTCGTTGTGAGTGTGGTGGAGGTTGGGATGATAAAATTAGAATTTCAATCTTTGAATTACAAATTATAGTCATTGAGAAGAGAGACTGGGACAGAAGACAGAAACAGATGGCAGGAAAAAGAGGAGAAAATAAAAGGTAGGAATGAATGGAAACATGAGAGGAAAACAGAACTAAACTAAACTAAACTAAACTAAACTAAAAAAACTATTCAAGGAAAGATACCGCTGGATTTCGTTTTAAAAAAATGAGGTGAATGTTGACACAAAATGGGTTAAAAGGTTGATTGGGATTGAGGACTCTAATCCACTCCTCAAGAAACAGACAAAAAGTATGTTTAATTCACAACATGCTGAGGATTCAACAGACTGTGACCAAAGTGCTCCAGATTTTTCTCATGCGGGAGTATCAATCCAAATCTTTCTGGGCTGATATGTTTAGGCACCTGAGTAATCATGATTGAAGTGCCATAGCAAAGAGCTCTGCAGGTGAGTACTCCTTGGGTGATCCGTTGAAGTGCCTGAGTGGGCAAGATCCAGGGAGTCATTTGGAGGATAATGCCGAAGAGCTCTCGAGGTGAGGGGCTGATCTCGAAATGATTAGTTTAAATCAATTCAGTGAGCGGTATCGCCACCAGTTCTTGAGCTGTTGCATCACTGGAAGACGCGGAGGGGTGAACAGATGGGCGGGTATATCATTAGGATCGTTGAAGGAGATTGATGTTTCCGATTCTGAGCTATCGAGCCAGTAATTCCCAGTGGAGGGGCAAGGTTGGTGCACAGCGGGAAAATTATCACTGTTTGGAATGGGCTCCGAGTCAAGGAGAAGATACAGGCCCAGTTCGACCTTGGCGTGTCGGTAGGGATTGCGCTGGATGATTGACTTGACTGGGGTTGTGCGCAAAACTGACGGCTCAAGCGGGGTTGAGAGAAGCCCGCTTTTGGAACCAAGGCTGGTTTTTGGCTTCTGATTGGCTTCTACGATAACGATCAGATCGGTTTTTTCGAGTAGAAGGAAGTTGCTAGCAGTGTTGTTCAACATATTTGGTATTGAAGAAATAAAATCAGTAAAAAACACTGGTTTGAATCTGTTGATAAGGTCAAGCAAAATAATCAGTAAAAAGGCCCGGAGAATCTTCGATATTTATCAATCTGGGACTTACTATGGTGTTTTGTTTTTTTCGGGGGACAAGCTAAGAGTTTTGTCTGTGAACTGTTGGTTTTGGTATGGCGGTTCTTGTTAGATTGCCTGAAGATAGTTTGGAGGCTTTGTCGGGTAATAGGATATGAAGAAAGTAATAGCGGAGGAAGGAGATTTGAGGACCTGACGGCTTCTTTTATAAGAGTCCGAAGTCGCGCAAGATGGCTGGCATAGTCCAAAGAATGCCGGCATTTTCGGCTTGGTCCACATCGCAATTTACCCAAGCATGACGTGATGAAAAGAAAGATTACGAATCAGACTGGTGAAATATCAGCCCTCATTAGCTTTGACACTCGCGGAGTAGGACGGAATTTCAAGCGCGCGGTAGTCCAGCGATTTTATCTTATATGGTCCTCGGACCCAACGGAAGCGTGGGCCTTGATTGGTTGGCGGATGCTTGTAAGAAACACGTAGGAAAGCCAAGTGGTCATTTTCGAGTTGCCTGGGGGGACGCGTCCAGGTTTGCAAACTAGCCTCCGGAAGTGGCGGCTTTGGGCGCCTTAAACTAGTTGCGGCAACGGCACCTTGCAAACTAGCCTCCGGGTAAAATGCGTTCCAGAGACGGCAGCCACTTCATGGCTAATGTGAGTATTACGCTGCCACGCAAATACCATGAAGTGTAATGGATGAGAAGTCTAACAAAATCTAGCCATGAATGAAACCCTACGTTCCCGACTACGCACCTTAGTTCTGCTAGTCATTTTCCTGATAGACGAAAATTGTTGCATCAACTGGAGCGATTTCAATCGTAGAAACTCCTCGGCTGAGTGCGAAGCTACCAATTTTCATTCAAAAACAATGGTAAGCCGGGGTGGATGGGTAAACGGGATGAAGCACAATCTCACCTGTTTCAGAAAACCACCGCAATACACCTTGTGGGAAATAGGAGATAACTAGTCCCCCAAGACCTCATGTTGCGGCGTCGTTAACGAATTGAGCCATTTGTGCTTCCACTCAATTTTTTCTTCTTCTTGTCAAGTTGTAATCCTGACATCAGTGCGACATCCGTGCGTCGAAGGGAGTATGCAATTACACATATGCATCGGATTTGCACAACAACAACTTGAGAGCATCTATAAAATGCTGATAACAAGCAATGCCTCGCGGTGAGCTCCTGCTGCCTCGGTATCGGTCCTAACTCGGTTTGATTACTAGTCTACTCACCTGATAACAAGCAATGCCTCGCGGTGAGCTCCTGCTGCCTCGGTATCGGTCCTAACTCGGTGAAGAGAGAGAAAAAGGCCGGTACCGGGACAGCAGTCATAGACTAAATACATGTACGCGCCGCAGCTTGTGGGTTCTGCTGCGGCCAATCTACGTTATGGTTTTAGAGATAAAAGTAGATTATGTACTAATATGTTGTTGTTTGTAATCTTGTATCTACTTGAAATCCAACACTCCCCCCCAAGATTGCAAACAACACCGTCTGAACGCCTTAAAAACACCCCTTTGATTCCACCTCCTTCGCCGACACCCCCTGAAATCCTGCTACCCCTTGATCCGACCAATTTCTAGCTCTCATCCCAATCAATCCAAGCCTCATAGCCGCCAATCCAATTTTGTTCGGTCCCAATTTCTTCGTAAAAATGTCCGCAATTTGATCCGCTGTCGGTGTCCATTGTAATTGTACCTTGTTGTCACGTACGAAATCATTCACGAAATAAAATTCTCGTAGGAGATACTTCATTTTCTTTCGTGATCCGTTGTCTTTCACAATGAGGATTGCCGTTTGATTATCACAAAAAATGGTCAAAGGTATTGCGTGTCAAATGTCGTCCAATAGCATTGAGATGCCTGCCAGGATCTGTGTACTGTCAGACAGTGCCACATATTCCGCCGCGCAAGTCGACAAAGCTACCACGGTCTGCCGTTTTGCTCCCCACGCGACTGAGTTTCCAAAGTGTTGGATGACGTAACCGGAGGTGGACCTCTCGTGTTCTCCTCCCCAGTTTGCATCAGACCATAGGTCAAGCCCCTCTCGTTTACTGTTGAAAACTAGATTTGTGTCAACAGATCCCTTGAGGTACCCAACCAAATAGTCCAACGCAAGCCAGTGATCATTGGATGGCCGGTTGCTGTATCTCGCAAGGAGGTTGACCGCGTAGGAAAGGTCTGGTCGTGTGCCGCAAGCTAAGTACATTAGGGATCCAATGACAGAACGGTATTCCGTTTCCTCAATTGGATCATGAGCACTGATCTCAAGCGTATTGTCCGGCAGTGGGCTTCGGTGAGTGAATACTGGTCTGGTGTACTCGTCCACAATCTGGCGAGCCAATTTGGATTGATCCATGATGATGTTGCCCCCTCGTTCTTGGATGTTGATCCCGACCATTCTCTTGATACCGTTGAACCATTTCACCTTCATTTCTGCTTGCATAGCATCACGTAGTCGCTCGAGCAGTTGCTGACTTGACGAAACAACAAAGCCATCGTCGACATGCAACCAGATGATAATGAAATCCGCACCATTTTTGTAGATGTATAATGACTGCTCTAGTTCTGACGCGACCAGGCCCAGTTCACCCATCTTCTTCTTGAAGAATTGCCACCAGCAACGGGCCGCTTGACGAGTTCCATACATTGCTTTCTTCAAACGCATTATTTTTCCTTTCCACTCCGGATTGATTTCGGTCGGCGGTTGTACATAGACCTCCTCGTCGATTGGACTGTACAGATATGCTGAGCTCACATCAAACGTTGCCTTTGGATAGTTATACTTGTGCGTCAGTGAAATTAGAACTCGGAGCGTGTTCAGGGAGGCTGTTGGGGCGTATGTCTCGTTGCAATCAATACCAATTTGTTGATTAAAACCTTTTGCAACGTACCGCGCACGGTAGATCTCGCTACCTCCTTCTATTTCAGGCGGCTTGATTGTGAAAACCCACCGACAACCTAACGTCTTGGCCCCGGGGAAAGGTTTCACAGCTTCCCAGACCGTCAGATCTTGAAACTGATTGATTTCATGCTTAGCCGCCGCCTTCCACAGAGATGCTGAGTTGCCAGTCAAGGCTTTCTTGATGTTCGAGGGTAGTCGACGATCCGTGGTTACAGGTAGATTAGCGATCGATTTCTTCTCTGCTTCGGCGATGATATCTGTCGTTTCTTCACCTAATATCAACTGGTTCAGTATGAAATCCAAATCTGTTTTTCGAGCTTCCTTCTTTACTGGAAGATGCTGGAAATCGGGAAACATAACAGAAGTGGAGTGAGTGATTCGGCCTTCACGTGGGAGCCAAACTAACCAGCCACCGCCTGCCTGCGGGTAACCAAGCAGCTTACCTTGTTGAGCACGCTCATCAAGTTTACTCCTTTGCTCCTTAGGGATCAGGGTTAGGACGTTTGCTCCAAACGGGTACAGCTTGTCCGGATCGACCTCAATGCTAAACAAAGCTGTCAACGGGGATGATTCGATTTTGCTGTTGGGAATTCGGTTGTGGATGTATGAAGCGACTTGATAGGCGTAGCTCCAATACGGTTTTGGCATTTTGCTCTCGTGTAGCATCGTGCGCGCCATGTCGCCTAGCGTGCGGTTGACTCGCTCTGCTTCTCCATTTTGTTCTGGGCTGTATGGAGCAACCGGAGCTAATTGAATACCTAAAGGTTTTAGTAGCTTAAGCAACGTACCAGTGTACTCGGGTGCGTTGTCGCTTCTGATACACTTGGGAAATCGGCCAATGGACGTTTTGATGTTCTGCATCCACTCCATAATTTTGCTGGGGACTTCATCGCGAGTAGTAAGGATAGCCGTCCAAATGTATGTTGTCGCGTGGTCCCTTAGAGTTAAAACATACCGTTTACCCGACATATCGTATGGAAACGGGCCAGCCACGTCGGTAACCAGGAGGTCGAGAGGTTGATCTCGGGGTATCAGCGAGTTTGACCCAGGTGACTTTTTATCGAGAGCTTTCGATTTAGCGCACTGCTCGCAAAAGAAGGAACGCCAAATTTTCTTGTCAATCTCTTCAGGGTAGTGTTGCTTCAAATACTTCCTGACTATTGTCTCAGATACATGGCCGAGTCGCTTATGCCAGACGTAAGGATCAAAAGAAGGAAGGTGGGTGACTTTATTGAGATTCATTGCTTCTTTGCACATTTCAATATACCAGCAGTGGTTGCGGTAGGTGGTAGCGAAATACACATTCGAGGGGCTAATTAAAGTAGCGTTAGAATCATTAAAGTTTACCGACCATCCTGTCTCCGTGAGCCGTCCGACGGATAGGATCATGCCATCGACTCCAGGACAATAGAATACGTCTTCAATATCAATCGGTCCGCTGCTCGAATGTATCCTCACTGTCCCCTTGAATCTAACATCAATAGTGATTTCAGCTACTGCCAAAGCTATCGTCTTGGGTCTAGCTAGTTCTGTACGGGATATGAAGTGCTTGAGACTTCCACTCACGTGAGTCGACGCTCCTGAATCTAGGAGGACTTTCCCGTCATCGACTTCTGGAACGTCTACTTGACGGATGCGGTGGTGATTGGAGGGATGAGGGGGTCGGTTAGGTGGGAGATAGTTGGACTGAGGATTGTCATGTCCAGCCGGAGGATGTTCGATTATCCGAAGGTTTACATCTTCCCAGAACGCCGCGCAATTGTTATACCAGTGCCCTGGTTGCTTGCAATAATGGCACGCATCGCCATATCGGTTCTTGAGATGATCTGGAGTAGGGCGGCCCTTGAAAAATGTCGCTTTTTCGACAGATAACGTATTGTTGGAATTTTCCGACCTCGTGTTGTTGTAAGTATGGGGGACTTTCTTGGCGTTATGGTTAGGGTGAACATAACGGTTCTGACCCTGGCGCATGGCGTTGATAGAATCTAAATCCATTGGGACATACGAATCGGAAGTCGATGCCGCTTTATTTTTGTTTCTAGACGACGCCGCTTGTATGACGGTGGCCACGTCACTGAAAGAAGGTTGCGTTTTCGCTTCCAGCTTTCCATCTATTGAAAAATCGAAAGTCTTTGAATCGACGCCGGCAGGTGCTACGAAGCAAGTTTGTAGCATCAGACCGAGGAGTTCGTCTGCAGTGATCTTCATTTGGGTGAACTCCGAGGAAATCTTCGTCCATTTTGACAGCGTGTCGTCGGTTCCGGGTGATTTGTCATAGCCCAACATCATAAGTTTGTTGACTACAGACAACTTGTGTTGTCGGTCGGAATGGCTGCATTTTTGTTTGAGGAGTTGGAAGATTTTCAGGGGGGTTTCGAGTTCTCCTCCGTCGAGAATATCGCGTAATGCCTTGACAACGGTCATCCGCAGAAGTGCTGAGATCGCCATCTGTTTGTTGTTGTCTCGTAACGAAAAGTTAACGTCGGCGGAAGTAAAGGATTCTGTTTGAAAGACAAAGTTCAAAGTACGGTTTATTTCCTTCTCCCAGATTTGGTAGTTGTGTCCGTCGTAGGCAAGCGTAACTTGGTCTGGATTGTGATCCGCATGCGTACGGCTAACAGATCGGAAAAAATTCAGGATAATGGTCTCCGATCGGGTGTTCCCTCGCTGAACTGGTAGTTGACCTTGATCGATAAAAGCTTGCATGCGATTAAGTCGATCCCTCATCTCAATGAAGTTGTTTTCGGTAAACTGATTTTGATTCATCGTGTCGTTTGTGTGTATAATTGTTTCTCGTCTTCGAATAAATCTGGGTAAGTCGTCTTCTATCGACGAGTGGTCTGTATCTGATCGTTGGCTGATCTCTTCTCTTCCTGACTCGTAATCTGAGTTATCTAAATCTCTATCATTCATCCAAGAGTCCGTATGTTAGAGCGCGAATCCCGAAAGCAAGCTGCAGAGCCGGCTTTTAACCTATAAAATGCTGATAACAAGCAATGCCTCGCGGTGAGCTCCTGCTGCCTCGGTATCGGTCCTAACTCGGTTTGATTACTAGTCTACTCACCTGATAACAAGCAATGCCTCGCGGTGAGCTCCTGCTGCCTCGGTATCGGTCCTAACTCGGTGAAGAGAGAGAAAAAGGCCGGTACCGGGACAGCAGTCATAGACTAAATACATGTACGCGCCGCAGCTTGTGGGTTCTGCTGCGGCCAATCTACGTTATGGTTTTAGAGATAAAAGTAGATTATGTACTAATATGTTGTTGTTTGTAATCTTGTATCTACTTGAAATCCAACAGCATCCACAGTCGTTTTGATAAAATTTTGACAACTGTGGAGTCAATCTCGATAGTTATTTTATCGAGCCCGTCCCCACTTGTGGCTTGAGAACCCGGCTCTAAAAGCAACTCCAGCGGGGGCGATAAAATTGGGGCGCTGAAAATCTTGGATGCAGCCCCAACTACCAGCTTTGCCTCCCCAAAGTGCTGCGGCATCCAGCGGGAGTAGCTATCTGGGGAGGTAGAATTGCCTATCACCAATTACCCAAGAAGCTACTTTGCACAGGTTCGGGGGTAGGGCTGGATGTTGTGTACAGTTTCACACCCAGCACACCTGGATATCATCAAGAAGAAAAATGTCACGGGATAGGGGCTCTAGGAATAGCAACCCACTCCCTCCCCAGATCCCGCTCAAGGCCAATAGCAACCCAGATGCCTCCCCCAGTGGAGGCTCATTTCTGGGGGCGCAGCGCTAAACCTGGGATAGCAACCCGGTTTAGCGCCCCTGCTGGAGTTGCTCTAATGCTGGGTTATTGAGCCATTCCACACTTGTGCCCTCTGCAACTCAAGTTGATAACTCGGGGGGGGGGGGGAGGGATTTGGGGAGATGTTGAAGTCAGGGATGTCAATTGGGGGGAGGTTTCACCAAGAGGTGAGCTGTAAAAGCCAGGACGACTTACCTTATCAAGCTCAATAGAGGTCCATAAATTTATGGACCTCTATTGAGAATCCTAGGGATTCAATTGCTATTGAGCGCTATTGAGTGCACAAGTGGGGAGCCGTCTTGATAAAGTTAGCTCATTGAGCCGGCTTATCAAGACAACTGTGGATGCTCTCAGAGTCCCGCAAACCTTGCCAGGCACAACAAGATCTGCATTAGTTATCTTACCAGGCATCTCAACATTTGGATCCCTTGATTCACTGTCAAGCATCCTAACGGCCAGTACTTGTCTCAACTCTCACTCTCAGGATACTCAGAAGATCCAGGAGGAGCTAGGTGTTAACTCAAGTGAAGGTACTTGAAGATTTTCTTTTTATGATTTACTCTCTCTTTTTTCCTTGAAAAAACAACAAAATTGACTCAATAAAAAATTGCAATGCTTAATATTAACTCATTCTATCTTGATTAGGCTTCCTTATTATCTACTGCCCTTTTCTCCTTTGAAATCTTCTACATAGTGTTTGGTTGAGTCGCAGCTAGGACTAGTACATAAGCAGGTAAATAAATTAAGCTCTTTCATTTAACTTGTTTCTATTTCTCTAAATTATTTCTTTTGACCAGTTCTTTTTCTGTTCTTCCTTCTTTGTGTTAAGATTCTTTTACTACTATTATATTTTGAATGTACCACAATGAAGTGACCTTATCTCAAACTAAAACACTTCTTTCATCTTAATAATCTCATCATAAAGCTTTTAAAAAATGCTTCATCACAACAATAGAAAAATAAATACAAATATGATGAAAGTTAAATCTTCGGGAAGATGCTTTCCTTCTACAGTGCCACAAGGCCCTTAAACTTTCAATCAGCTATCATGGTAGAGACTGGGATGATAAGAATGAGAATTACACTTGTACCTTTAATAAGGGTAGAGCTTTTTCAAGAAAAGATATATTGAAGCAGACACCACAAGAAGCAAGTATTTGGAAGACAGAGGAACAGGGGGTAGAAAGCACCAGGGAGGATGTTTACACACTCTCCACATAGTGCCAGAGCTGAATTTTATGTGATTGTTGGTCTGAAGTGAGATGGAATTCAAAACCATGTTTATTCTGAACTCTTTCATAAACAACAGAGGAATATTTTACAATCCTATGGTGAATGATATAGTAATACACAAAAACTTAACAATCAAGTGCTTCTGAATATATGTTGATTTCTAGGGTAACATTATCATAATTTTCAACTTCAATTTCCCTGTACTAAACATGTTCCCAGAGAATATGCATGCATTGATTTCACAATTCTGATCATCTTTCTCCATCCACATTCCTCAATTCCTTTCATCATCTGAATTTTCTAGTCCTCCTGGTTCCCTGTTCTGCTGCACTAGCATCTTCTCAGGTTACTTACTTGGTATTCCAAATTAACCTAATGATCAAGCAGATATTCACCAACTGTACCAGTCCTGCCCCTAAAAATTCCTTTTCTTCATGCTTATAGTTCCTATGAGTATGTCAATCTATTGTTGAACCTAAAATTGAGCCCAATCATCTTCTCCTCATCTAGTTTTCTGACTATTTTGCATCCTGAATTAAATAGTATTAAATCTGTGCCCATAAAATTATAAGGCAAAAGTGTTTGTGATAATATTATTAGAATAAAAGAATAAAAGAGATGGAAAGGGGGTTTTATTGGTGGACTACTGGGCTTAGTTAATTAGTGTACATAATCTATTCGGGCGTTGATAAACGCACGCCAAGCGCGCACGCCAACGCCAACCCGCACGCCAATTTTTTTTGGCGTGCGGGGCCTACACACCAAAAAAAAGTGGCGTGTAGGGTCTACACGCCAATTTTATTTGGCGTGTGAGACCCACACGCCAAAAATGGCGTGTGGGCCCCGCACGCCAATTGTTTGGCGTGCGCTCCCATACGCCAAACAATTGGCGTGTGGGAGCGCACGCCAAACAATTGGCGTGCGGCTCCCACACGCCAATTGTTTGGCGTGTGGGAGGATCCCGCTCACGTAATTGAATGGGACCTCCCATTCGATTACGTGAGCGGGCCAGCTGACGAGGTTATACAACCTCGTCAGCCGGGAGGACTTCCTCCCGGCCGACGAGGTTGTATAACCTCGTCGGCCAGGAGGAAGTCCTCCCGGCCGACGAGACTATACAACCTCGTCGGCCAGGAGGAAGTCCTCCCGGCCGACGAGACTATACAACCTCGTCGGCCAGGAGGACTTCCTCCTGGCCGACGAGGTTGTATAACCTCGTCGGCCGGGAGGAAGTCCTCCCGGCCGACAAGGCTATACAGCCTCGTCAGCCAGGAGGACTTCCTCCTGGCCGACGAGGTTGTATAGCCTTGTCGGCCGGGAGGAAGTCCTCCCGGCCGACGAGGTTATAAAGTCCTCCCGGCTGACGAGGTTATACAACCTCGTCAGCCAGGAGGACTTCCTCCTGGCCGACGAGGTTGTATAACCTCGTCGGCCGGGAGGAAGTCCTCCCGGCCGACGAGGCTATACAGCCTTGTCAGCCAGGAGGACTTCCTCCTGGCCGACGAGGTTGTATAACCTCGTCGGCCGGGAGGAAGTCCTCCCGGCCGACGAGGCTATACAGCCTCGTGCCGGGAGGAAGTCCTCCCGGCCGACGAGGCTATACAGCCTCGTGCCGGGAGGAAGTCCTCCCGGCTGACGAGGTTATACAAGGTTGTATAACCTCGTCAGCCGGCCCGCTCACGTAATTGAATGGGCCCTCCCATTCGATTACGTGAGCGAGGGGGGACCCGCACGCCAAAAAAATTGGCGTGCGGGGCCCACACGCCAAAAGAAATTGGCGTGTGGGAACCACACGCCATTTTTGGCGTGTGGGTCTCACACGCCAATTTTTTTTGGCGTGTAGACCCTACACGCCAATTTTTTTTGGCGTGTAGGCCCCGCACGCCAAAAAAAAGTGGCGTGCGCCGTTGGCGTGCGTTTATCAACGCCCAATCTATTCTCATGTTGTGTTTCCTGTTCTTCTTTTCTTTTTCCTTATCTCTTTCTATTTGTTCTCTGTCACTCTAGTTAAAGCTCCACCACCCGTATCCTCCTACTTCCTTGGCTCAAGTCCTGATCCTTGTCTCTCAGGTTTGTAACAAACTTGTTTCCTTTTCTCAACTCTCAACTAATTCATCTCTTTCTATTTTTTCTCTGTCACTTTAGGTAAATCTCCACCACCTGTATCCTCTTACTTACTTGGCTCAAGTTCTGATCCTTGTCTCTGTAGGTTTTTGAGTTCAATCCACATTGATTGATTGCTACGAATTTGACTTCTGTTATGGTCTGATCTGTGGAGAGGAAGGCTCTGGGTTCTGGGGTTTCTGGGGTTTTGGGATCCTATAATGTAAATTGCAGGATGAGGAAGAGATGTGGATCCTCGTTGTGGAACTCCTAAAGGATCAGGAAAGAGCTTGAAGGGGAAATAGACAACAAATCCAGTAAATAGAAGATGTTGAAGCTACAGGTGCTGATGAGGCTGCCCTTCTTGACTAATGCTGAGGGGAAAGGGTTTAACTAAGAAAAAGAAAGAAAAGAGGTGTGGCTATATTTCTACTAATCCTTAGACTGCTGCTACTAATGGGAACTTAGGTTGTTTTAATCAATCTGAGGCAGGGACCTTAGGAGGAGTGTGACAAGCACTGAGAAAGAGTATGGGGTATGTGTTATGATTGTTATTTGGGTAAAGGTTGATGCAAAAGTAAATGTAAAAGGTTTAAAGGTAAATGTAAATGTAAATTGTACTTTGGTAAAAAGGGGGGTGCATGATTTATCCATAGAACTAAGGGGAGTTCTACTTATAAAAAAGGGCACAAGATGGCTGATCCTGGCAGTAAAGAGAAAGGGGAAATGTGTTCAGAGGTATACAACCAAAAGAGAGTAGTGATAGTGTAAGAAAGATGAGCCAATGTAGCTAGTAACTATGTATATAAGGAATGTAATGTGACTAGTAACCAAAGAGGATGATAAAGGCAGAAGATGTAACTATGTAATATAAATGACTGTGCTGTACAACTTAATACCAAAGAAGATATAAACTAAAGAAAAGTATGTAATATCTGTGTTTTATTTATGTACTGTATATTTATAAATTAATACCTTGTATAATATCCTATGGGGTTGTAGTATTGGTAAAGTTATGTGGTTACGTGGTAATATTCTAAGAATGCCAATAACTTCTGAACCAAAGGGAAATCAGGGGTACTTTGAGTGAGTGACTAGGGGTAGTTTTGTATGTAGAATCTGATTATGTAATAACAATGAAGTATATGTGAGAGGAAATGTAAGTTGTTGATGTTTGTATGTGAAAAGGTATGGATTACCACATCCTCCCCCAACTAAGCTGTCTGTCCCCAGGCAGGGAAAAAAGAGGAACCTGATCCAGAGTAATAATGATGATGCAAAGGGAATTTTTAGGGAGAAAACTGAGAGTGGGGGTATGTAGGGGAAGGAAAAGTCCATAGCCAAAGAAGGAAGTCTGTATCCAAGCCAAGGAGGTCCAGTCCAAATAAAAGAGGTGCTGCCACAAAAGGATGTCTGTATCCAAAATAAGAGTCCACTATTTTTTCCCAGAGAGCAGTCCAGAGAGTAAGGGGGAAAGGGTGAAAAGTCCAAAGCCAAAGAGGGAAGTCCAGATCCATCCAAGGTGGCCAATTCCTAGGTCCACATACTGAAGAAGGAAGTCTTGATCCAAATCCAGAGGCCTAGTGTACATATATTACTGAATCCTGAGTATAGTTGTCCAAGATATCCAGAAAAGCCAATATTCAACATAATCCAAGAGCTCCTAAAGAATAAATCCATCCAAAAAAAACATGCTAGAATGATCCAGGGTTCAATAAAGTCCAAGGTCCAGTGGCCTCCTAGAATTATATTACATTCCAACTCAGAATGAATCCAGGGTCCAATAAAGTCCAAAGTCCAAGGCTCCTAAAAATAAATTCCATTCTAAACAACATGCAGGAGAGATCCAGGGTTTAGTCCAAGTTTCTGCTGTCCAAAGGTCCAAGTCAAGGTCCAGGTAATCCTCATAGAGCCACCATCCAAGTGAGTCCGTTATTCCTTTATCCAAGTCCAGTGCTTTCTAATCCAGAGTTTGTATCCTATAACTGTAAGATGTAATATATGTAATAATATAAAAAGATGTAAAGGGTGATTTAATAAGGATTGGAGGTAATATGGTAATAGAATAAAAGGTATTGGTGATATGTTAATGGTTTAAATGTAATGGGGTAGTTGTTGATGTGGGAAAAGAGGTAGTGGTAATATGGAAATGGATTAAAAGGTAATGGTAATGGTTTAAATGTTATGGGGTAAGAAGATGTTGAAGAGAGGTAGTGGTGATATGGGAATGGAGTGAGGACTAAAAGAGTAATGAAAGATAAGGGGTAAGGGTAAGGTAGAAGAAGAGGTAGTGGTAATATGGAATAGAGTGAGGAGCAATAGTAATGGTAAGAAGGTAATGAAGGAAAAGGGGTGGTGGTAATATGGGAAGAGAGGAAAGGGTAAGGGTAATGGCAAGAAGATAATGTAGAAAAAAAAGGGTGGTGGTAATATGAAAATGGAGTAAGGAGTAAGGGTAATGGTAAAAAGAAAATGTAGAAAAAAAGAATGGTGGTAATATGGGAATGGAGTAAGGGTAATGGTAAAAAGAAAGAGAGGTGTTAATGATATGGTAAGAGGGTAATGATAATATGTAGTATTTATATGTATGATAAAAGAAAGAGTACAATGGTCATGGGTGGTAATTCAAGAGAAGAAGGGTGACTGTATATGAGTATTCTAAAATATGTAATGATTTAAAAAGCTTTATATATATATCAAAGGGTAAAAGGATTCTGAAGGAAAGTGATGGAAAGGGGTAATGTTATATGCAAAGGGAATTTTAATTTATATATGTTTCAATAAAACTCTAATGGCTAATGAGAGTAAAGAGTTATAATAATTAAGGAGGTGGTCCAGAAATCAGGAAGTGGAGTGAAGAGGAAAAAATAAAAGAGGATGAGGATGATGGATGATGGATGATGGATGGGGGAATGGGATGATTTCCCCTCAGGATTGGATTATTCCTCCCCCTTTTCTTTTAGTTGTCCTCCTGGGTCCCTTTTTAAGTCTTCCTGGTGGTTTGATTTCCCAGCCTCCTGTATTTTCTGGTATCCAAAAAAAAAAGGAAAATTAATTTGACTGTGTGTTTTTTTTTTTTTTATATGGTCATTTTCTCTTTTTGGTTTTATCCTGCCTTTTTTTTTTTATAAAGTTATTTTAATTTTAATTTTAATTACTTATTATTTATTTAATTAGTTTTTTTTTTTTTTTTTTTTTTTTTTTTTTTTATGATGAAAAAATTATTATAGGTTGTCATTTTCCAGCGGAGTGAGGGGTGCAACCGGAAATGAAGTTGGTGAATCCGCGCGGAGAGTGGACGCGGGGTCCCGGCGATACTGTATCCGCGGAATCGCCGGCGTCTCCAAAACGGAGGCACGTTCCTCCGGGTCGAAGAACGTCCTCGGAGATGAAAAACAAACCGTTCTTCTTTTCTGGTAAGAAGAACGGTCAAGAGAGAGCAGGAGGAAAAATAAAAAAAGATTAAATGAAAGATAACAAAAACGAATACAAGAACGTATTCCCGGGTCGTTCACCGGTGTCGAAAAAATGTTGAGGGATTGATTTTTTATAAAAGGCTTCGACGATATCGTCGTCGTTCCCCACCTCGCATGTCGTATATTTTTAATCAAAAATCGTTATAGTTTTTTTACTTAAGATCCCTTTTACAATGTCGTCCCCTACTCGCCCGCTATCTATAACCTCTTCTCTTTCCTCGTCGATGAACAGCGCTGCCTCCCAATCACCAACCTCCAGCAACCCAGTCCCTCAGCTGGTTGCCAACGTGGAGTCGTTCGGACCGTTCGTCCGCGACTCATTTTCCTTAGAGGAGCTGGCCGCGCTCCACGATACCGTGAACGCGCACCTAACCGAGTTTGCCCGGTCCAATCACTGCGATCCCCGGGCCGCGGCAGCATCTCGGCACCGGTTGTATAGTCGCCTCCAAGACGCGTTCGATTCTGTATGTAATCTTCTCTAAAGATACAAAAAAAATGATAAAAGAAACTGATTTTTTTTTTTTTTTTTTTTTTTTTTTTTTTTTTTTTAGATAATGATGCATACCATCATCCAGGAAAGACAGGAGGAAAATGAAAAAAAATGAGATTTTTTTTTTTTTTTTTATTATTATTTATTTATTTATTTTACTTTATTTTTATTTTTTATTTTATTTTTGTGAGTTTTTTTTTTTTTTTTTTATTTATTTATATTGTATTTATTTTTATTTTATTTGATTTGTTTTGTACTAATTTTTTTATTATTATTTTTTTTGTTTTGTTTGTGTTTTAGGTAAGCCAGGGGAACTTATTCTATATCACTTGGTCTTGAATGATATTTTTTAACATGACTTGCTGCATATCTTCTGTTTAATGCAGTGCCATCCAGTTCCTCCAATGAATAAGAGCCTCCAGGATTTTGAGTGGTAATTCTGTAAGGTCCATTCCATTTGTTCTTAAAGAGCTTTCCATATTGGGAGTCCAAGGATTTATTATATACTAATACCAAATCCCCTGTTTGAAGTGGTTCTCTAGGTGTCTTCTTCCTGTTCCAATAGTCCACAGATGTTTTCCTAGTATCCAGCAATTTTTGATGGGCCTTTTGAAGAATGTGATCCCTATTTTCCAATTGGAGAGTCCTGGCCAACAGAAGATCTTGAGTGCTGTTTACTTTGGCCCAATCAATGCCAAAAAAAGTTTCCAACTCTAAGTCAATTGGTAAGATGGGGGGCTGTCCAAGTACCAATTCATAAGGGGAGTATCCAGTTGATCTTTTGGTGGAAATCCTGTCTGAAAATAAAACCAGAGGTAAATAATTCCTCCATTTCTTGCCTTCTTGTCCACATAGTTTAACCAAAGTGTCCTTGATGGCCTGATGTCCTCTTTCCACCATTCCATTAGCTTCAGGGTAATAAGGTGTGGTAACTTTGACTTTTATTCCTGCTTCCACTAGTGATTTCTGGAATTGTTGACCAAATTCTGAGCCTCCATCCACTGTAACTGACCAAGGTGCTCCATATCTGTAGATCCAGTTGTCCAAGAACCATTGTGAAATCTTCTTTGCTTGAATCTTCTCCAAACCAACTGCTTCAACCCATCCAGACAAATCATCTCTAGCAATTACCAGGTATTTCCATTTCCCAGCCTTGATATGAACTGTATCCAAGCTGACTCTTCCAAAGATTGTTGCTGCTCCAGTAGGCTTCTTGGGTTCCATTGGCAATACTGAATTCCTTTTCTGGCAAGCTTCACAAGACTGGACCCACTTGGTTACTTGGTTACACCTTTCTTGAGTCCTGGCCACCAAAACCTGAGTTTAGTTCTTCTGTAAGTTTCTGAAATACCTCTGTGGCCTAGTGTTTCATGAAGAGCTTGGAGGATATTGTTTTGGGCTGAGGGAGTGGTCACAACTATCTGGGAAAAAGGTTTGTTAATTCTGTGCAAGACATTATTGGAGAGGAAGAAATTGGCTGATTTATGCAGAATTTGCTTGAAATCCAGGGGGTTGCATCCAGGTGGTTTGTTCATGGTTGAAAGATATTCCTGAAGGTGTTTCCAGATTCCTTGTTGTAGGTTGCCTAACTCCTCCCCCAACTTAGCTGATGTCCCCAGAAGCAGGCCAACAGAAGAAATCTTCAGTCCAAAACCAGGGTGAGGCTTTATCCATTTTTCATCTTCATCAAAACTCTGGCAGTTCTCTTCCTCTGGGTCCAATGGTCTCCTAGAAAGTGAATCAGGTAATGTGAAAGTCTTCCCAGGTGTATGAACCAAATCAAAAGAAAATAACTGAATAAAGGCAATCCATCTGTTCATAGGGGCATTGGGCAGTGAAGGGTTGTTGATCATTCCTATAAGGCATTGTGCATCCACTCTGAGCTGAAAATGCTGGCCCCATAGCTTGGTCTGAAGCTTCTTGAGAATTTTGGTGACACCACAGAGTTCCAGTTTGGATTGGGAATATTCTGACTCTCTTTTGGAAAAGACCACTGATTCATAGATAACAGGCCTGTCTAGTCCATTGGAATCCTCCTGGGTGAGTATAGCCCCTGCAGCAATATAACTGGAGTCCACTGATAGTTTGATAAGTCCTGCTTTAGGTCCATAGTCCAACTTACTGAGAGTGATATCCTTGCCAATAATTCTCTTCAGTTCTTCAAAGGATGCCTGGCAATCTTCAGTCCAGTCCCAAGTTGAGTCCTTCCTAGTAAGTTTTCTGAGAGGAGCAGTGATGGTGGAGTAATTCTTGATAAACATTCTGACATAAACACATATTCCCAGGAATCCTCTGACTTCTGTTGGTGTGGTAGGGACTGGCCAGGTTTCAATTTTGTTAAGCTTCTTTGTTGATATCTTCCTTCCTTCTTTACAAACAACATGACCAACCAAATCCAAGGCAGGGACACAACAAGCAAATTTCTGTCCAGATATAGTGAGTCCAGCTTCTTCAATCCTATACAGAATCCTTTCCAAAGTGATAGCATATTCATAGATGAATTTTCTGATCTGTGGGTTTTCTTCTAGAGTTGCTCCATTGTAGTCTGAAATTGGTCCTTTGATTCCTCCATCATCAATAAAGATCCCCATATTCTGTGGTAGCTCATCCTGAAGAATCCACATCATCTGGGCCTGGTACACTGCAACTGAATTGGTGGCTCCTTGGGGTAATCTGGTGAGTTGAAATCTTCCTAGGGGGGTTTCAAATGTGGTCAAGGGCCTGGATTCTGGTGCTAACTCCCTTTCATCATATCCTCCCATTATGTCTCCTAGTCCATAGCAAGCCCTGCCTGTGAATGATTCAATTAGTTCCTCTGGAGATGGTGGTAGTCCTGCATCTTTAATGGTGACTTTGTTGAGTTTCTGAAGATCATGAACTATCCTCAATTTTCCATTTTGTTTCTTCACACAGAAAACTGGGCTGGAATAACTGGAGCAAGATTGTTCATAGAGGCCAGTCCTGAGTCTGGCCCTTACTAGCTCAATAAATTGGGATTTGATGGGGGCAGGTAAGGGAATAGGTTTCTGTTGCCAAGGTTCATGGGGAATGACTGGGATGATATAAGGTTGTCCATAGGTATGTTTCAGTAGTCCTCTTTCTTCTTCTGAAAAGGCCAAAGCTGCCTGCCTGAGGGTAATGACCCATACTAATAATTTGTGTTCTTCCTTTGACAGCCATCCAGTGGGGCCAAAGTTAATGAGATCCAGTCTTTCTTGTGTGATCTTTGTTGTAGGTATGAATTCTGGAGGATTTGGGTTTAAAGGGGTGGCATATGGATCTCTAGACAGTTCTGGCCTGGAAAGAGGTGGATTGAGTGATAGGGGCATAGGTTGATTGACTGGTTTGATTTTTTTTAGTGTTGATTTATATTTTGCTGCACAGGTGATATGAGATTCTGAAAAGGAAGGGGCATAATTTTCTAATGGTTGTTTTGGCAGGTCCCTTTCCCCTATTTGGAGAAATGGAAGTTCTGCCCTTGGTCCAAAAAATCCCTGGTAACAAGGTTGACTGGAAGAGATGTTTCCCATTTGTGATGGATGGGGAGAAGGATTGGTACCAGGTAAGATTGTCCTTTTTCCATTATTGAGAGTGATTCTTCCCTAGGTCCCTTGTATTTGATGGTTGCTGACATGTCCATTAAAAAAGGTTTTCCAACTATGAACTGAACTCCTCCTCTGGCCACCCAGAAATGAACAAGCTTGGTCACTCTTCCCACAAGTACTTCCACCTTCTCAGCAATCCCAATTATTCCAGTGTGGTGGCCTCCAATTCCTTTGAGCTTCATTGGTTTTTCTGTTATAACTAATCCAAGGTGATGAGCCATTTCTTCAGGGATGATGTTGACCATGGATCCAGTGTCCAAAAGGGCTTCAAAGGTTTTTCCAGATATGGTGAGTTTGACATATCCTAAAGGGCAAGAGTAATGGGTTACTGAATCCTTTTCCTCCTCATCTCCTTCCTCCAATGCTGCAGAGTTTCCTGTTATATCTGGGTCCACTGGCAATCTTCTGTTACTGATCCTTTTCTTGATGTGGTCCACCACTCCTGGGGCTATGGCGCATATTTCTCCTGCTGTGAGTGGTACAATGGCTCTCAGAATCCTGCCAGCTGTTTCTTCTTCCATTCCTGGGTATTCTTTGGCCAGAGTCTTTTCCAAGCAAGTCTTCCTTGGGGCCTTGTCCTTGGGTGGTTTTTCTGATTCTTCACTGGATTGGAACCTGACTTTAGTATTCTGAGGATTGGAAGGGAACCTGGAACTGGGGCCTGGGGAAGAGGTAGCCATTCTGAGTAAGTCCTGTTGATCCATGTCCATTAAAGTTTCCTGGTCTTTCTTGGTCCTCTTTCCTTTATCTGATTCTTCCTCTTGGTCCTTGTTTCCTCTAGTCCTTTTCCCTAGGTCTGCTTCATAGAATCCTTGGATTTCTGGGTCCATTTCCTCTAGTTGGCCAAAGGAAGATATATGTCCAAATGATGTAGTGGCCTCTGAGGAATCCTTGATAAATTTATCCACAACTGATTTGATTGGCCTACTGGAATCCCAGGGAATTGGTGAGCTGTCTGGAAGTTTGAATCCTCTTCCATCCTTGAGAACTGATCCAACTGATTCATCATAGGTTAAGAGACTGCATCTGGTGATTGTGTGGGTTGGTTGGAAGCAGTAGAAGCACTTGAAGTCTGGGTTCCTTGGTCCATATGCTTGTCCAGAAGGATTTCCAGGAAAATGAGGTGGGGCAGATTTTCCAGCAGTAAGAGCTGCAAATTGCTTAATGAGGGAGTCCAGTTTCTGATCTGTGGAATTAGAGGTGGTTGGAGCTGGGGATTTGTATACAGGTGGGAGTTTGACTGGTGGGGCTATAGAAGGTGTGTTGACTGGTTCCTGACTGATATCTTTCCTGGATGTCTTCCTTCTTTCCATTACTGAAGCTGACTGAACCTCCCTGTGTATGTAGGTGACCAGGACCTGGGTATTTGGAAGAATATCACCTCCATCCTTTGAGGCTAGCATCTTGTTGTCCCTGATGAGTTCCTTGGTGACTGAAGATTCCGATTCTGGGCTGAGTGAGTCCAATAAGATTTCCCTAAATTCCTCCACATGTGATGTCTGTCCCATTCTGAAAAGATAGTTAGTTATTACCTCATACTTAGTCCTGAATGTTTTGAATTCCTCCAGGGTCTTAATTCCTCCAGCTTGGATGGTAGAGTAGTTGAGCTTCTTTAGGTCCTGCTTGGTATACTTCACCAGGGGAAGAGGTGATCCATATCTGTCCAAGAGTTGTTTCTTCAAGACCTCCCAATCCAAGTCCTCATGGCCAGTCATCTCCTCTACTTCATCCTTTAAGTCCATCCCTTTGAGAAAAGAAATAATTTGCATGGCCAGGTCCCTAGAGGAAGCTCCATCAGCTGATCCAGCATTCTCATACCTTTTAATGAATTTCTCCACAGGCATATTGGTTCCATCAAAGTATAGTTCCTTGTCCAATGGTTTAATCTTGACAGCCTTGGTTGGTCCTTGGTACTTGGGCATTACAGCTTCTCTTTCCAAAAAGTGGGTGTTCATTCTGTCTGAGGCTTGCTGGGTTGGGGACTGATGCCTGGATCCTTCCAAATGGGAGCTTTCTGAGCTTGCAGGGTTATTTCTGTAGTGAGTGAATGAGCCAGGGTTGGCCAGTTGGAATGGAGCAGCAGGCCTAGAGGTATTGGGGTTGTTGGGGATACTAGGTTCCAGGTTGTTGGTGGCTGATACTTGGTTGTTGTTGATGTTCAGGGCAGGAGATTGTTGAGGGCTGGACATGTTGGAGAGTAAGTGGAGAGATAAGGAAGTGATATGTAGAGAAACTAACAGGAAGATATGTTTTTTAGGGGTTTTATTTATAGATGATGCACTTAGAAATGGAATGAAGGGATTAGGTATGATAGAATTGATTTGAAATTGTAAGTTGGTGTAGTAGCAGGAAACTAAGACTGAAAGATTACAACTGAAGGAAATAAGGCCACTGTTGGGACACCACTTGTGGAACTCCTAAAGGATCAGGAAAGAGCTTGAAGGGGAAATAGACAACAAATCCAGTAAATAGAAGATGTTGAAGCTACAGGTGCTGATGAGGCTGCCCTTCTTGACTAATGCTGAGGGGAAAGGGTTTCACTAAGAAAAAGAAAGAAAAGAGGTGTGGCTATATTTCTACTAATCCTTAGACTGCTGCTACTAATGGGAACTTAGGTTGTTTAATCAATCTGAGGCAGGGACCTTAAGAGGAGTGAGAAAAGCACTGAGAAAGAGTATGGGGTATGTGTTATGATTGTTATTTGGGTAAAGGTTGATGCAAAAGTAAATGTAAAAGGTTTAAAGGTAAATGTAAATGTAAATTGTACTTTGGTAAAAAGGGGGGTGCATGATTTATCCATAGAACTAAGGGGAGTTCTACTTATAAAAAAGGGCACAAGATGGCTGATCCTGGCAGTAAAGAGAAAGGGGAAATGTGTTCAGAGGTATACAACCAAAAGAGAGTAGTGATAGTGTAAGAAAGATGAGCCAATGTAGCTAGTAACTATGTATATAAGGAATGTAATGTGACTAGTAACCAAAGAGGATGATAAAGGCAGAAGATGTAACTATGTAATATAAATGACTGTGCTGTACAACTTAATACCAAAGAAGATATAAACTAAAGAAAAGTATGTAATATCTGTGTTTTATTTATGTACTGTATATTTATAAATTAATACCTTGTATAATATCCTATGGGGTTGTAGTATTGGTAAAGTTATGTGGTTACGTGGTAATATTCTAAGAATGCCAATAACTTCTGAACCAAAGGGAAATCAGGGGTACTTTGAGTGAGTGACTAGGGGTAGTTTTGTATGTAGAATCTGATTATGTAATAACAATGAAGTATATGTGAGAGGAAATGTAAGTTGTTGATGTTTGTATGTGAAAAGGTATGGATTACCACATCGTCCTGACAGACTATATAGTGGTCTGTCTGTGACATGTATGTGATAGACTATCTACATGTGGTGCAGGCTTTAGTGCGGGCAGGCCCGCAATACGGCTCATGACATTATCCCCCTTTTAATGCTAAATCCTCCACTCATTTGCCAATCAAGGAAAAAAGAAAAAAATTCCACCTCTTATCAATTTTGTTCCTCACTTCCTTCTCCGCCTCCGCCAATGAGCGGTTCCCGCATTCGGAAATCTTGAATTAAATCCCGCTACCAGTTCCTCACAATTCTTCAAGTTTTCCGCCGGTTCCCATGAGTTGTCTTCCGTTCCAAATCCCTTCCAGCTGACCAGGTATTGGGTCTTCCCGCGTCGTCTTCTACAGTCCAGTACCTCTTCAACTTCCCACTCATCCCCGCCGTCCGCTGTAATTGGTTCCGGGTCTTCCTTCCGTCGTTCCACAATTTCGTCGGGTCTGTGTTTGCGAGTATTGATACGTGAAATACGGGGTGTACCCCCTGCATGGATATAGGGAGTGTTAGCTTATACGCGGATCTTGAGATTCTTTTACAGATAGAGAAAGGTCCCAGCCATCTATGTTCCAATTTTGGGCTGGGGCGGGTCGTTGAAACGTTGCGTCCGTCTAGCCATACTTCGTCCCCCACGTCCCATTCCGGTGTTTCCCTTGTTTTCTTGTCAAATTGGCCTTTCATTTTTTCTTGCGCCTCTTCTAAGCAATGCTTGAGTTCTCCTTGGACCTCCGCAAGTTTGCGGAGTCGTTCCTCTACTGCGGGGATGCATTGTTCTGTTGAGGGGGTTCCGCTATATGCCGGGTTGAATCCGTAGTTGGCTTTGAACGGGGAAACTCCTGTCGAGGTGTGGTCGTTGTTATTGTAAGCAAATTCGGCCATTGGGAGGAGTGGGGCCCAATCGTTCTGTTGGTAGCAAACAAAGTGCCGTAGGTATTGCTCGACTGCCTTGTTGGCGATTTCGGATTGTCCATCTGTCCTTGGGTGGTACGCTGTGGATGGCTGTAGTCTAATCCCCATGCGGGAGCTCAATTCACGTGTGATTTGGGAGATAAAAATACTTCCCCGGTCCGAGACAATTGTCTTGGGGGTTCCATGGAGTTTCCATACGTGTTCTGCCATCAGTTCCGCTAGTTGTTCCGCGTTCATGGTTTTCTTGCATGGGATGAAGTGGGCCATCTTGGTCAGTTGGTCTACTACTGTTAGTATGCTGTCACTCAAGCGGGAGTCAGGGAGATCAGTGATCAAATCATAGCTAATGTCCGTCCATGGGCCTGCGGGGATTGGGAGGGGTTCTAATGTTCCGAACGGCCGTCGAGTGCTAGATTTGACTCTTTGGCATGAATCACATCCGTCTACGTACTGGTTTACAAATCTCTTCATTCCACTCCACACAAAACTTCTCCGTACTAATGCCAACGTGCGGGATCTGCCTGGGTGGCCTGCGGACTTTGTGTTGTGTCGACTTTTGAGGATTATCGCTTGCAATGCCGAGTCCGCTGGTACCACTATCCGTCCCTTGTTGTAGAGTACCCCGTCGGCTTCTGCATACCTGTTGTGGTGCCCTGTTGGTTTCTGTAACAGCTTAATCCAGTCAGCCAATTTTGGATCATGTGGGGTCAGTTCTCTAATCCTGGCAATGATTTTGGCGTCAGACAACACTAGGTCGTCCGTTCCCGCATCTTCCAAATCAGTCCCCATCACGTCCACCTCAAACCAATGTTCCCCATCATCCATTTGAATCGATTCGTCCAGAAACCAGCTGTCCAATTCCGCACATTCCGCAAGCTCCTCAAAAGTCCGCTCGGTGATGTTACCTGGCTTTAAAAGCTGACCAAATGTCAGCTTTTCTCCCGGTGCTGGGGCGAGGTCCGGTCTGCGGGATAGGGCGTTGGGTTTTGTCGATTGGCGTCCTGGTCGGAATATGATCTCGAAGTCAAAAAATCCCATGGTCTCCGCCCATCTTGCCTGTCTTCTTGTGAGCTGCTTGGTTGTCATGAAGCTTTCCAAATTACGGTGATCGGTGTATACACTTGCCGTCAAGCGGTGTGGGTTCCCCTCCAGGTATTGCCGCCACTCCTTGAAGGCAGCCACAATAGCCAGTAACTCTTTGTCAAAGATCTCATAGTTGCGTTCCGCCTGTACAAGGGATTGGGACAGGTAAGCTACTGGGTGAAGTTCCTGGTCCTTGGTGCAAACCTGGGACAGTACCGCGCCGAGCGCGAAATCGGAGCAATCACATTCGAGTACAAACGGCTTGTACGGGTCCGCGATTTTCAGGATCGGGGCGGATGAGAAGGCGGTTTTGAGGGATTCAAATGCAGAGTTGCACTTGGCGTCCCACACGAAGGGGGTCTCTACTCTTGTCAGGTTGTGAAGCGGTCTGGTCTTTCCTGAGAAATGGTCGATGAATCGGCGGTAAAAATTAGCAAACCCAATGAATCGTTGAAGTTCAGTGACGTTCTTTGGTGCGGGCCAGTCGGTTACTGCTTGCACCTTTGCGGGGTCCATTCTGATCCGGTTGCATGATATCAATAATCCTAGGTATTCTACTTCCGGCCTTGAAAATTCACACTTTTCGGGTTTCAGCCACAATTGGTGCTTGCTCAATGTGTCCAGTATACTGCCCACCGCTTCCGCATGGTCCGACCCTTTCCGCGTGTAGATCATGATGTCATCTAGGTATGCAGCGGTGTCTTTCCCAATCCGTCCGAGGAGGATGTCTTGCATGAAGTATTGGAAGTATCCTGGCGCTCCCGTGGGACCAAAGGGCATGGTAAGTGGGGCAAATTGACCTGCTCTGCAGATGAAAGCCAGCTTATCTTCGTTGCCTTCCGCAACTCTGAGGTTTCCATATGCGTCGCGGAGGTCGAGCTTTGTGAATGTGTCCGCATCCAAAAGGCTGTCAACTAAGTCCATTGTCAGTGGGAGCGGGTACTTGTTCTTCACCGTTACCGCGTTGAGTCTTCTGTAGTCAAAACAGGGTTGCAGGTTACCGTCCTTCTTTCCAGTGAATAGTACTGGTGCCGCCCACGGGGATGTGGTCCGTCGAATGGTCCCGCTCGTCAGTCCTTCGGCAATCATAATATCAAGTGCCTGGTTCTCTGCTGGGGATAGCGGGATGATTCTTCCGGCCTGTGGGGTGGCTCCTGGGATCAGATCTACGCGGAAGTCATACTTTCTTCGCGGGGGAAGTCTCATGGCGCTTGATTTCCGGAACATGTCAAGGTGTCGGTGGTAGCATCGCGGTACCAATTCATCCGCGGTCCGCTCCGCAGTCGTGGCTTTCCCTTTTGCTGCTAATTGGGCCGATGTCGACCACAATGTTTTGGCCGTGCTGATCACTGTAGGGGTATGTCCTAGGGGGGAAAGAGGCTTGCCAGCTGTTTCGGGGTTCAAATGCGGGGGAGATCTATCAGACTCACATTGCGGGGGTGTTATTGTGCTAACAGCACACACCCCCTCGTCACTAATCCTAGCTTTCCCCATGGGCCTATAGACCGTATGCGGGGATGTTGGCGGAGAGGACGATACTGCCTTGGCAGTAGCAATAATTTCATCGGGTACCTGGTCAGAGTTTTGAGTCTTGGGGTTCCTGGCGGGGCGTGCAAATCTATCTACAAGGCGTACAAGCTTGCCAGCTGTCTCGGGCAGTAAAGTATGGGATGGGGGGTTGTCAAACTCACATTGCGGGGGTGTTATTGTGCTGTAAGCACACACCCCCTCGTCACTAATCCTAGCTTTCCCCATGGGCCTTTTGACCTTCTGCGGGGATGTTGGCGGGTAGGACGATACTGCTGCCGCAGTAGCACAAGTTTGGTTGGATACGGTTTCATTGGGTACGTGGTTGGGGTGTTGGGTTTTGGGATTCCATGTGGGGTTCTGGGGTCTATCTACAGGGTGTACAAGCTTGCCAGCCGTTTTGGAAATGATGTGGGGGATAGGGATGTCAAACTCACATTGCGGGCGTTATTGTGTTTAAAACACACACACCCTCGTCAATCTTCCTAGCTTTCCCCGACTCGCCGGTTGGGGTGTTTTTCGGAATAGACAAAACCGCCGAAGCGGCCGCAATGTCCGGGGTCCATAGGGTATGGTTTGTCCAATTGATTCGGTGTCCATATCGGCGGATCCAGGGCATCCCTAGGATCCCATCATACAAGTCTTTCAGTCGTGTAATGATGAATCGGGACGGGCGGGGTTCGTCGTTCAACATTAGGTCTATCTCATGGGTTGCTCTGCTTGCGGACCCGTCAAATCCGAAGACGGTTCGCCCCGAGGCCAAAGCGGCCTCGAGGAGTCCCCATCGGGATGCGTACGATTCACTCAGAACGTCGTGGGTTGCTCCGGAGTCTATGAGGAAGGATAGGGGGGGATAGGGGCTTTGGGGTGTGGCTCTGGGAGTTGTGATGGTGCATGAAAGGAAACATTGGGGATCAATTTCATTTACATGTAATGTCTGACTAGCACCAATACTGCATGACAACTCCTCTACGCTCGGGAAGGGCACAACCTTCATTCCCGAGCGTCTCCATTTTTTGACTTATCGGCTCGTCCCTTGTTCACCTTGTCCGTCTGCCCCTCCGTTTTGAGCGCCGCCAATCCATCGGCTAGCTGTCGGATCTGGTCCTTGAGTGCAGAGACTGAGGCGGGTGTCCGTCCTTTCCCTTTCTTGTTTGGACACTCCCGAGAGATATGTCCTCGCGTCCCGCAGCGGAAGCAAAGTCCTTCCCGCATCATGCGGGCCTTCTCGTCCTCGGACAGTCGACCGCTGATCGCAGATGTGTCCATGGCGTCGGGATCTGGCTGGGTCTTCGCAATTCCAGTGGTTGTTTCCGCCCCGTGCATCTCCGAATCAAGCTCCATGGCTAGACCCGCTGCCTCATTGACAGTGGTGAAAGTGGTGCGGGCCAGCACTAGTGCCGTCCGAATGTCCTGTTTTAAGCCCTGTCGGTATTGGCTGATGAGGGTTGGGACCTCCCATCCGGTGGCAGTAGCATGGGTGAGGAATGTGTGGGTGTAGTCGGCCACTGTCCTCGTCTGTCGCAGCGTTTGTAACGCCCGTTCCGCCTTCCCTTTCTTCTCGGAGTCGAAATACATTGTTCCGAAATCCTTCGTCCACCCGTCGTACGAGAAGTCCGCTCCCTCCGTGACTAGGTTGATGTACGGGGCGGACCACACGGCGGCGGGTCCGGTAAGGTAGGAAACGGCAAATAACAGCTTTGCCCTGTCGTCAGGGAACATGGCGCTGTTGACTGATGTATAAATCGCCACTTGGCGGGCGAATGTCATACGACCAGCCCAACGTACTAATAGGGGAGCTTTAACTGGTCGCAGCGCGAGGAGGGAGGTAAGGAATTGGAATGCTTCGAAGATAATCCTTAATGGTTCAAGGGTACTCCGAGGATATGTTCGAGGATGCTTCGAAGATAAGTGGAACTTACTTCGAAGATGGCTAGGAACAAAAGCGACGCTGGCACGGTTATGGCAATAATAACTATCCAACTATTGAAGCGTAAAACGTATGATATTAATTAACTGAGGAAAGAGAGAAAGAGGAAAAGTACAAGTGTTTTTATAGTGAAACTGAAAATGTGCTGAATGAATGAATGAGAAGAAACCAATGCGCTGTGCTGACAAGTATGAGAAGAATAATTGGAAAGCACATGACGAATCTATACAACATGACAGTGACTCAAAGATGGAAGACCTGGGAAAAGGGAAGCGTGGCTGTGTTGAATTGAAATGCTGTGCTTCGAAGAATTGGAACGGTCTCGAAATTCCGTCCGGAGTTAGAAGGTCGAAGTCGGCTGGGTCGGAGAATGGGTTATTGAACCAGTCGAAGGATGAGAACTGTCTTGGGAGTATGGCGTATGGATTTGGTTCGAAGTTGATATCTTCGAAGGTGTCACGCGAGGTTGTAAAGTGAAAGGTTGAGTAGGTTCGATGAGCAATGTGCATATGCATTTCGAAGGAGTGCTTTCTCGAAGTTGAATAGCAATGGTTCGAATGTCTCGAAGTTGAATAGCTGAGATGATTGGTTCGACTTTTCGAGCTGAGCCGAGCTGTTGCGTGACAGCGAACGTTTCTGCCTTCGTCCCGCGTTCACCATCGAACTTGTTGGGGCATGCGATCTTTGGTCCGCGGGTTGGGGTGGAACCGGTTGGTCGGGATGGTTGGTCCCGTTGTGCTTCGGCCGCTCTTCGGCGGGATCGTTCGTTCTCCCTTGCTTGAGTCATCTCCTCAAGCTGTCGTCGGAGTTGCTCTACTTCATCCATCTTTTGGGTGCGGGTGGAGTTGGGATCGTTCGGGTTGTCTGTCTGGTTTTGTTCAGGTGTCTGGGTGTTGGTTTCTTGCCTTTGTCTCCGTAGTGTTAGATCCTGCAATATGTTATGGTCTGATCTGTGGAGAGGAAGGCTCTGGGTTCTGGGGTTTCTGGGGTTTTGGGATCCTATAATGTAGATTGCAGGATGAGGAAGAGATGTGGATCCTTGTCCTGACAGACTATATAGTGGTCTGTCTGTGACATGTATGTGATAGACTATCTACATGTGGTGCGGGCTTTAGTGCGGGCAGGCCCGCAATACGGCTCATGACAGCTTCCGTCGTAGACTGAGCAACAACGGGTTGTTTCTTGGCCGACCAGCAGATGGGATTTCCATACATAGTTATTACATACCCCGATGTGGATTTCTTGGTTATCAGAGATGTTGCATAGTCTGCATCCGCCCACCCGCATAGACCTTCATCGGGATCTTCAGTGACTGTGTAGTGTATTCCCATGGTGACTGTACCTCGTATGTATCGTAAGAGATGTTTATTGCAAACGTAATGTCGGGTCGAGTATGTAACGCCAGATAGTTGATCATTCCAACTGCTTTCTGAAATAATTTTTGATTTATTGCAGGTGCTTCGGTTGCAACAATCTTATGCAAGTTCATTGGTGCCGGCGCTCTGACTGGATTTGATTCGCACATGTTAAACTCGTACAATATCTTCTTGGCAAAATTGGCCTGGTTGACATGTACCGATCCGTCCTCCTTCCAGTCAAGGGTATAGCCAAGGTGTTGCGACAGTTGTTCCTTAACTTTGATCTTGTAAGTCTTGCAAATATCGTCCAACAAATTTAGAATGGACTGGCGGCTCTTCCCAACTACAAGACCATCATCTACATGCATGTGTAGTAGAATCGTCCGATCTGCTGTGTAAAACAACGACTCGTCCAAGGGTGACGAGTTGAGTCCTAGTTTCGTCAAGGTGCCAACAAGATGTTTTCTCCATTGTCTCGGTGCTTGCTTTGTTCTGTACAATGACTTGTTCAATCGCCAGACCCAGATTTCTTTTCCCGGAGTTTTGAATCCTTCCACTTGAGCTACATAAACCGGGCGTCTATGTCGCCATATAAAAACGCAGTCTCCACGTCAAATTGAAATACGTTCCATCAATGATTTACTGACAGGGTCAGTAGCAGCTTGAAGGATTCATTTCTGGCTACTGATGCGTATGTGTCGAAGTAATGACGCATGTGTACTTGGTGATTTCCAAAACACACCCATCGAGCTTTATATCGCAAGAGATCACCGAATTTATTTTTCTTTCGGCCAAGTAACCACATTCCTCCAATCACCTTATCATCACCCGGTGGTGGAACAAGTGTACTGGTGTTTTGAGTGGTTAAAGACATGTGTTCCTTGCTCATCGCCTCAAGCCAGCCATCAACTTCAGATGAGTTCGACATGGCTTCTTTGAGAGAGACCGACTTGGTGAGGAGGACATAATCGGGGTCATCAAATTGAAGAAGGGATAGCTCGTCCGGTGGATCGTTCACTGCCGAGGTTGACTGTTCAGACGCCGAAACAGTTGGTTGAACTCTAGATCAACAAGTTCATGTGATGATGTTGGAGGCATCAATGCTACTTGAGATCAACTTCTTGGGAGGTTGGTTGACAGAGACATATGTGTATCGCTTGGTTGACACTGGAGGAATTGAGGGTGACTTAGGAGAAGAAGCGGGAGGATTTTTCGGAGAAAGAGGTACTTCAGGGGGTTCAAGGTCTTCTGCCACTGGAATAGTAGATCTACCTGTCGTCATGGACTTGGGGGTATAGTCGGTGATCTTTAGATTAGTAAATTCAGCCGAAGACCTGGGGGACTTTGTTGCTGCTTTTGGAAGGGTGTCTGGTGGTTTGGTGAGCGCCGCCGTCGAATTGTATAGAAATTTCAATTGAGTAGCCTTATAGTCGCGACTGATCACCACATGTTGTTTGGCAGGATCATAGAATCTATACGCATCCGAATGATCTTCAGGGCCAAGACATATTATCGGTTTTGATGGGGCATCGATCTTTGACGCCGGTCGATGAGACACAAACACCTTTAGTCCAAACAGAATGAGCTTTTTGAAATCGCGAACCGGTTCAATACACAGGTTAAGTTCAGATAAGACACTAACTGGGGAGGACCAGTTGAGTGATTTGGAGGGTAGGATGTTGATAAGCATGGAGGCATATCAAGCTGCTTCATCCCAGAAGTTTAATGGAACCGAAGATTGGGCCAGCAAGCATTGGATCTTAACAAGTAATGTTTGGTTGAATCTTTCAGCCAGGCCATTTGTTTGAGGGTTGTTTGCTGGGCCCGCCTCAATGCGAATACCTAGTTTTTCCAGATGAACGAGAAAGGATTTAGAGTTGAACTCTCCTCCTCTATTGGTATGGATAATTGCTGGACACTTACCTGTCTTGTTTAAGACTTCATTGATGTAGGAGAGGATTTTTTCTTCGGAGTCGGATTTGTTTTTTAAGAGATAAATGTGATTGAATTGGGAGTAGTCGTTGATGATGACCAGAACATATTTCATTGACGATTTCGAGGGCGGAGAAATTTGAAGGACGTCAATGTGTAGTGTCTTGAAAGGACGATTGGTGGTAGGAAGAGGATTTTTGTGAGGTGCTTTCTTCAATTTGCATTGTTTGCACACTTCGCAATGTTTTGCCGTTTGGAATTTATTTGATGGGACAATATCGTACAGCTTGAAAAATGACTTCAGATATTCATCCAATGGGTGACCTAGGAGAATGTGGTAGTTGAGATCTGGGTTTGGTTCAGAGACGTTCAGGGCATAGTTCACCTTTTGGATTTTTGGTGCAATTGCTTGATAGAGGTTTCCAACACGGGGAAACCTGAAGACAATTTTTTGTTCGAGCTTGACAAGCACAAGTCGATTCTTGAAGAGGATCTTCAACCCATGATCTTCGAGTTGAGTCGCAGAGATAAGATTTCGGGGTCCATTAGGAGCATAGTACACAGGATGTATTATTTTTCCCCCAATATTAAATTTCCCAGCATGAGTAATTCGAATCATTCCAGAGTACGTGTTGACTGCTTTCATGATTGGAACTGGATCAATTAGAAGTTCAAAATCGCAGAACGTTGATTTTGAGGCTCCGGAGTCGAAAATCAAGGTAGTCTGTTTTGAGGCAGGAATCATACCGGTTGCGTTGATTTCATCATTGATCATAAAGCCAGATTCTTCGGCGCCGTAATCTTCATAATGAGTTTCTTCCTCCACAGTATCTATGACTTCATCTTGCCTTTCATCGACCATGTTGGCTTGTCCGGACATGAACAATTTCATTTGTTCTCGAAATTTTCGAGCAAAATCATCATCAACTCTATTTGATTGAGGAGCTGGTTTGGTCGGAGTTATACCTTGAAAATTCCCACGAGATGTATTTCCTCCACGATGATTACCACGGCTTGAGCTGGATCCACGATTATTGAATATAGACGAGTTGGATCGATCAGCAGATTGTTTCCCAGATTTCCTTGACTGATGAGAATAGTATGCCGATTCTTGCTTGGGAATTTCTTTTTGTGTATCCTCCAGGAGTAATCGATCATATACCCGTTCGAACGTTAGGGGTGTTAAATCATACAAACTTTGGACTAGTGGAGATAATGATTCATCCAAGTCCAGACTTTGAAGGAGTAGGGCTCCAGCCATACCAGTTGTCATGGTCATAAATCCTGGGTTTGACTGAATTGCCATGTTGAGTGCAGTATATAGCTTTCGAAAATGAGTCACATGATTGGCTAGAGAATGATTGGGGTTGAATCCAAGATTTATCATTGAATAGAGCTTGCTGCACAACTGGATGATTGATTTCTCTCCACAGGCAGTTGCTAGAGCATCAATGGCATTGTAAACACTATTTGAGTAAGCTGCGATTACTGGGTGAAGTTCACTTCTTACAACCTCATAGAGTTTATTGATGGCCCAAGCGGATATTTGATGGTATTCCGGAGTATCCTTGTTCTTTTGAACCCACTTAAAATTCAAGAGGTTCTTGTGTCCTTTTGCAATGACGATATTCATGAACCGTTTCTTCCAGTACGCATAGTTGTGACAATTTAACTTTTCAAAACATCTTCTAGAAGTTTTTTCGTCATCCAAATTGTTTGAAGAACTCCCCATGTTGTCGTAAACCTAAATGCTGAATCTTTCTAACTTTAGTCTTATATTAAATCTGTCAAGTTTTGACTCTCAATACCATGTAGGTTTTTGAGTTCAATCACTTTATTGCAACAAGATTTAAAAGCTAATAGTAGTAAAGTTCTTGAAAACAAATAGAGTAGAAAAGATAGTGAGTAATAAAATTGAGATAAAAGATGAAAAAATGAAATGGTTTGTTAATCAAAAATACCTTCTTATGATTTAATCCTAGCGATACCTCAGTAAGAAACTTCTAAGAATGTTATAGGAGATAGTAGACAATGATACACAAGCCTGAAAGAAATAAAGAGTGTCAATAATTGATGCGAGACTGAAGGGAAGTGAGATGTGATGAGATAAATAAAATGAATCAAGCAAGCACCTCCACTTGTATCAAAGCTAAGCTCCTCCTGAATTTTTTGAGTTTCTTGAGAGGGATGTTTTGAAAAAAATCTGGCCGTTAGGGTACTTGACAGTGGATTAAGGGAATTGTTTGGGTTCGTTGAGATGGTTCGTCGTAGGTCTTGACGAGTCTGCCCCCTAATTCAAGAGGACACGCGGGGTCTGGATCTCTTTCTAATTCACTGCTTATGCATAACAAGTGCATGCATATCATTGGGTCTGAATTATTATTCAACAGTCTCTCAGGTAAAGCTCCACCACCTGTATCCTCTTACTTCCTTGGCTCAAGTTCTGATCCATGTCTCTCAGATTCCCTATCTTCCTCTAACAGATATGGCGTGTGTTAGAAACAAGCAAGAGGTGAAGCCCCAAATCAAGGTGTTCACAAATAATTACATAATCACTCATGCTCACCAGCCACTTAGACACATTTCATTGCACCCCCTTCCTAGTTCAGCAGAGACTTAAACTAACATCATTTTGAGCTAGTTAAGCCTTTTAATTAAATTCATCATTTCTCTTTACTTCTTTTACTTTTTTCCTTTCATTATCATTGTACCATACTTAAATATAGAGAGACTTCAACTACCATCAATTTTCCAATCTTCTGAGATAGAAATACAATCCCATCTTTGGTTCTAGAAAATTCTCCCTCAGTGCCCCATCCACAAGGTGCCTCCATAAGAATTGTAGTGAAAGGAGTTAAACCCTTACACAAGAGTATTCAAAAAATTCTGAGTGAAGAAAATTTTTTTGATGATATGAAGCATGTTAGACACAAGCATACTTCAGAATTCATGTGTCAGTATAACTAATACCAAGTATCTTAAATTTGAAACCCAAGAAAATGTCTAATGACAATTTTTCCCACTGTCTCCTTGGTGCAATGCAGACCCAATTAAGGGTTTCTCCCAGATCTCATGAGAATATTTTTCTGAAGTTTAAATGTAAAAAGTTGAGTGCTGCACTGCCAGCATAATTGCCTAGGTTGAGTTCATCCCAGTTAAACTAGGATGCAAACAACCAATTTAAAGTAGGTTGGCCTCAACCAATGAAATATAAAACCAAGGGGGGTCCCTTGGATATATATTTCATCAGTTTGATTCAACCAAGTTTGAATTGGTTGAGTGCATCCCAGTTTAACTGGGATGACTTCATCCTAGGCAACAATGCTGGCAGTGCTGTAGTCATCTACTTCATCTGTTTTATTGAGGGAAGAGATACATGCAGAATCAATTCTGAGCCACATAAAATCTTCTTATTCAATCCTTGCCCCTTGATAATTAATTGGCACCCAAGTTGTATTACCCCCTTTACGAGCATAGAATTCTTAGAGTTAAAAATAAAAAATTAAATAGTTGCCTTTTTCCCAGAGATTTAGAACATCAAATTCATCCCCCCCCTGAGCTCCATTTTTCCAAAGAGCAGTTTGGGGCCAACTATGGAAACATGGCACACCATAAATTGTTACTTGTCAGCCCTAGAGATAATCCAGAGTATCCTAAGAACTGACTAAACTTAAATACTGTATTACTACTGTAAATAATAACATATCATTAAATATTATTATATCAATCAACTCAGAATGTTAATTTAAGTGGGGTAGCTCACTCAAACCACCACTAAATTCCTACTCCTTCTAGTACTTTATCATATAATAAAGATACTTTGCAAAAAGGGAATAAAAAGTATAAATTATGGATTAAAAAAGTATTCTCATAAACGCTGAGAGAAAACAAGCTTATTTGCATAAATGTAAGAATAATAAAATTATTCTAATAAGAAAGAAATTATCAAAGTGTGTGGTAATTTCCCAGTTGTTCTATTGAATTAATTGGCCCATGATGTGAATGGTTATACATACATGACATGAGGCCATGGGGAAATATAAAATTCTGTGCTCAATAAAATGCAATTATGATTGCATCATAGTGCATTTGAATTGTAATAAATTATAGAGCAGAATTTACAACAACATTCTAGAACTGTCTCCTGAAGACCTCTAGAATATAACAGGAGTCCATTTCCTGGCCTAGGATTGGATCCTCAGCATATTCACACATTGACACATTATCAATTACTCTGAATATTCTCCTCCTACTTTTAGAGTAGTGTTATCGCTTTATTATCCAACCTACCTTATTTACTGGAATAGTTATCAAGCTACCTTAGCACATCCCCATATTAGACCTTGGAACATTCCTTATCAGCAGTTGCTGAAACACTGCCACCTCTGAAAGTAGCCAATAAGCTCAAGTGCTTGCCAGCTGCTTAGTAACAATTTATATTGTTACTTACACCAGGAAAAATAAATTGTCACTAGACTACAGGTGACATCAGCCTAGGTTCAATGAGCTACCCATTGGTAGTACAGTTGGCCTCATGTATAGCCCCTTGTAGGACACAAAGGGGCCATTGTAGCCTAGCTGGAGTAAAACCATAGCTACAACAAAGCTACATCCATTGTTTCTTGATGTCACCAGATGTCAGGTGACAATTGATTTTTCCTGGTGTTATATCTTAAAAAGACAGAAAGATAGCCAAAAATATATGTTTAACTGTTAGTCTTCTCCTGATTGACTAATTTGTAAAGCAAATAAGACAATTGTAAGGAGTTTAGGTTATCCTCTGTGCATAGTTTGGACCTTATAGAGAGAATAATAGTAATTATTATTCACATAACCTTTCAGCACAGTGATAGTACCTGGAATTTCTATAGACATTAAGCCAGTGTTTCATATACACAGCTGAAATTCTTTCTCTGCACTAATGCCATGCGTGCAAGCTACTATACTACACTAAATTAATTTTGACACTCCCCCCACATCTTCATCCGGTGGAGTAGAGCCCCTTCCAACTAGCCCTTGCCTTCTACAATCACCCCTGTGGAGACCCTTATTCTAAGGTTAACAGGTGCCCTCAGTCCCACAACTGCACCTGGTTTCATCCCCTCTGAATTAGTCCCTTTCCATGAAATCTTTGAATAAACCAGTAGGGTACTCTGTTTTTTTTTGTTTCCCCAAAATTTTCAGTTGGACCCCTGTTCCAGCAGCACTATCTCCAGTACTTTCAAAGTGGAAAAAAATATTTACAAATTTTGCAGACTCACCCTTCTACCAAAATGATTTCCTCAGTCTACTGCTCCTAAAGAATGTACATTGCCCCCAATATGTATATAAATCCCACACCGGATAATGCAAGTCTGATAGAAGGAATATGGGTGGAGAAGCACAATACAGATTTTAAAGATTTCCATCAAATTAGAATAGCTCCAGAGAGGCAGATTTGGGGCACCAAGAGGTTGGTACGGGTACACAAGTAGCAACAGAGGTGAGATCCTAAAGACTTCTGAAGATAGCAGATAGTAAATGTGTATCAGGCTGATAGAGAGGTGTTGGATGGGATAGAAATGTGATGGAGTAACAGAGGCAGACAGGGGTGCATTAGAAGGATTGAGTGATTTAGATAGTGTCAATTTTGCAGGTTTTTTGGTGTGGACCTGGGTAGGAGTAGTGAGGAGATGTGCGGGTCATTGTAGCTGGGTGTTGATGAAAGGGTTCCTGTAACTCAAAAGATGTTATTTTAATCATTATCTTATATACTCATCTATGATTGAGATTAAATACCTAGATAGTTTTCATTGTTAAATTATTTTTATGTAGTGTTGTATGAAATAGGTAGCTCTTTTATTTACAGAAATCATCATGTGTGTGGTGTATGTGGATCTAAACATGGTTATTCAAGTTTTTTGCAGATTTATAATACATCAGAGCTCAACCCTTAGAAAAGGATGATCTCAAGAGGAGTCAAGGGATTTATAGCTAGTTGCCAAGGCCAATTCTAGTTTTTCTTCTACCAGTAACCTGGACACCAATTCTAGTATAGGGAAGAGTTCCACTGCAATGGTACAACTATATCTTGGACCACACTTGTTATCTACACAATGTAGAGGGGAATTATTTGTGAGGTTTATTGCATAGTCAGATGAGAGTGTGGAGAAGTGGGGAGGGAGACTGAAGTTGGGTGTTCAGGGGTGGGGACAAAAGGGTCTTTTTGTATCAAAATAAAATCAAATATCATCTTAGCCATTGAACTCAGAAGCTGAGAAATTGCTATGTCTGGGCCCAATCTGAGGAAAAACTGTTGAGTTTTCACTTTTTTTGTTCCTCCCAAAATACCATCAAATATTTTATCTTCTTATATCATCTTGAATTAGAATAGATACAGATTGCATCATGAAATACTGGTTTTTTGTAATTACAACTCTTAGTCCAAATGATTGCTTTTTCTATTTCCTGATTCATTTTCTGATATTAACATTTGATTAGTAAGAATTAACACCTTATACTATTTGTGACTTATAAAAATACTTTATCTTGACTAATTTTTCTAGCTTGTCTAAAAGAGAATGAGATGCCTGCCTAGTGAATTATTTACAATAACTTATTTCGTCTTATTAGAATCATAAGAGAAGAAATGGAGGGGTTTTTTGAACAGACTCAAGGGAAGACTCAAATTAGGGAACCAGTTGAATTTGAGGAGAACTGATATGTAATTTCTCAGACTAATCAGTGGTATAAACAGTCTAAGTACAAAAAGCAAAAACTGTGGTTGGAGAAAAGCAATATTTAATAAAGGGAAGTGAATAATGTTGAGTTTTTTCCTTCTTCTGTTCCTCCCAAAATCACCAAAATTCACTCCTTTAAATACAACTTCTGTAATCAAGTTGAGTCAGACTAGAATGCAACTTTTATACTAAGTTTTTTTTATTTAAAAATCTTAGTTCTAATGTCTGTTTATTCTTTTTTCTGATTCATTTTCTGATTAATAAAATTTAATTAGTTGAATTAATGCCTCATACTATTTGTGACTTAAATGTTTTGTCTTGATTAATTTTTCTGGCTTGACTAAAAGAGACTGAGATGCCTGTCTAGTCAATTACTTGCAAGAACCTATTTTTTCTGTCTCTTAAATTTTATTCAATTTCACTTATTCATTATTGTTATTTCTCAACCACAAATTGAACACTTTTAACTAGTCTACAAAAACATAGCCTAGTCCAAGCAATAACAAAACATAAGTTCTCCTCATAATCAATCAGTCCCCATGATTGAGTCCCCCAGAGTATGTTCATCACAACCATCCCTCTTTCTCTTTGCCAAAAATCCAACAAATAAAAATTGAGAGAGAAAAAAATAAGTACTTGGAAATAACAAACTAGACAAGGCATCTCAATCTATTTTAGTCAGGCAAGATTAGCTAGTCAAGAAAAAATGATTTATGAGTCACAGGTAATAAGAGGTGTTAATTCTTACTAATCAATTTTTAATAATCAGAAAATGAGTTCAGAAAAAAGAAATAACAATCAAATAAATTAAGAATTGTGATTACAAATAACTTAATATTTATGATGATTTCTAGTCTGAAAAAACAAGTTGATTATATGAAACTTAAATGGGGAGAAGATATTTTTGGGAGGAACAGAAGACACTGCAAACTCAACATGCCTGTCTCTCCAATTTTGTTCAATTTCCTTTATTCATTGTTGTTTTCTGCAACTGCAGGTTGTACTCATGTACTTAGTTTATGTAACCCATGGTCCAGTCAGAGTAAAACAATCATCATTCCTCATCCAAAACAACTAGTTCCCATCCTGAGTATCACCCTGAGTCTGTTCACAAAATCCTCCTTCCTTCTTCTCTCAAAACTCTAATAAAAACCGTACCTGGGAGGAGCTGAGGAATCTCTTGGCTCTGGGCAGAAATGAAACTTAGTTGGGCCCATCCCTAACAAGGAGCAGCTGTGAAAGTTCTGGCTTGTGGATAGATGCTGGATATAAAATGGGTAGCAAGCCAGAGCTGGAATGAACTTCATATCAAGTGGAAATTAATATCTTTTGGTTCCAGAATATCAAAGAAAGAAGCTAATCAATGATTAGACATTGTGCAGAAAAAACCTCAAACTATCAAAAAATTGATACTCAACTGTGCTCAACAGAAAATTTCTTTTGTGAGTTCAACAGAATTTAGCCAGAAAAATACAAAAGACAAGAAATATAAGCTCTAAAAAATGGAGATAGTTTGAATTGATTCCCCAGATTTTTAAAATGATGTATTGGAAGCATCAGATATTAAGACATAACATGATCAACTTCCTCAACAAAAATTCTTCTCCTTCATCATACCATTATTTCACTTGATTTCAAATACTTTCTTCCTGTTAAAACACTTAACCCCACCTAAATTACTGCTTTTTAAATTCACCTCAGCTCAGAACTTTCAATCTCATGTTTCTTCTAGTCAATAAAAAAGATCTCATCTTTCTCATTTTTGATAATCTTGCTAAGAGAATATTCATCCTAACTACCAAAAAAAAACTTCTAGTTGCTCCTGTTATTTTGAAATGAACCATCAAAAATGAAGTATGTTCATTCCTGAAATACAACCCATGGTTCCTCTTTCAATGTATACTTCACCTCCCATTGCAATCTTCTGCAGATCTAAAGCCCAGGCAATTAACTGAAAGAAAAACTGGCCCAAATATTGGATGAGAAAGGTGGGAAAGTTCTTTTTGTGAAAACAAACAATGTTTCAGATGTTGACCACCAGCACAAGTGAGGAGAACAGAACAGCAGAATTGTTTTTGAGAACCTAAAAGGTGCCAGATAATTACCACCAAAAAAAGTGAGCAGAAAAGGACAGAAGACCTGAAATGAAAATGAATGAGAAAATGACCAAAGAGAGAGTGAATAAGATGAATGGACTGAAATGAGTTCACAAAAGATATAGTAAGATTGAGTTGGAAAATCAAAACAAGTTGAATTAAAAATAAAAAATACAACCAAGAGAAAAAGACTTGAAAGAGTCTCTTCTGCATCAGGTTTCAACCATCTTTGTCACCATTGCACCAATTCTGTTTCACCTGTATTGCACAATGATTCAGACTATGAGCACTCAGTTCAGTGACATGCTAACATCAACTTCTTGCAGTTGACATGTAGCATGCTCCAACCAAGCTATCATTGTATTGCCACCTGCTTACATACATAGCTGTTTTGGTACATTCAATGTGCATTGAAGCTTGGCTGAGTCACCCTTTGAGAAACTTTGGAGTAACACCACCAGCTTCCTTAGAGTTTCTGCACCTCAATTGTATTGAACAAGTGAAAAGAAAGGTTGTGTACTGTGGGACTTGAACCCACAACCTCAGCATTCATGAGTGATGCTCTAACCATTGAGCTAATGTTGAATACATTGTGATGTGTATGCTTGTGTGATTGTGATGATGATGTATTGCCTCCAATGCTGGTATGAAGTCTCACATGGATGTGTTAGCAATGTGGATCAAGCAGTGCCTAGTTTGACACTTCAACAAATTGAAGCCATTTGAGCAAGTTTTCTTTGAAGTCGGCAAGTTGAAGATTGAAGGATGTTCGAAAGATTTGAAACTGGGGCATTGGAAAGATTTGAAACTGGGCCGGATTAGAAGGTCAGCGCCGCAGGATTACATGGATATCTTTGTTGAGAATATGAAACAGCTTGTGATCTTTTGTTTTAAGCAAGATGTCGCAACAGACTACCCCGAATTGAACTTTCAAAATAATATTTATTCCCCTGTTAATTTTATTGATGCCTATTCGGCTAAGAACTTGTATTTCTAAGAACCAAAGAGAGCTAAAATAAAACAGGAATCATGAGACTAATGAATAGTAGTAAATAAGGAGAAAAAATAGAAACAAACCCTGAGATGAAAGCAGTGTTGAGATACTGAAGCAACCTAGTTATGAAAGGACTAGACAATGATGAAGAAGGTTCTAACAGAGATGATTTTTGTTAGTTGATTGAAGTGAAGAGAAAATGTAGACAGAAGAAACAAACCAAATAAGAAGACAGGACGCTTATTTAAAGTAATAAAAAAGGAAATGGAGATAGCACTAATTAAGTGATAGCTAAAAAAAGAGTAAGATTAGTGATTGATTTTGAAGGAGGAATGAGGATGTGAAACGGGGAATGAGGACAATGGAGATTGATGTTTTTTATTCACCAAGTTGAACAACTTGAAGATTGAAGCACCTTGATTGATTCGGCGAGATTGATCGGCTAGATTGATCGGCGATAAACAGCAGCTCTTGAGGCTGAACAATGGTGATTGTCCGATGGATCGCCGTCGGTGATGATTCTTCTGAATGAGATGAAAATCGAGATTGAACCGGTTAGGTTTTTTGACAATATCACATCTAATGCGCAGCGCGTTACTAAAAGCAACAGGACTACGGATGCGTGACGGATACGTGAACTTGAGGTGAAACTTATTGAGAATCGAGCAAGGTTTCAACAATGCCTGGCTGGACTCGATAGGATTTTGACAGCTACGCAATTGGTTGGTTCAATGTACTGCTAGTAGACAGTAGTGATTCTCAATATCAATGGCAATTTACTAGATATCTTTTTACTGGATAGGCTGAACAGGTGGATTCTAAGAGGAAACAACGCGAATAACATACATTTTGGACCGTTGACCAGCTCTATTAAGTAGCATTCCGGTATGAACTCCGGTTTATGTATGCACTCTCTAGGTCGGGCAGGTTCATAACAGGCACGTGATTATAGTCATCAAGTCCCTTTTTCTTCGACCTGGAGAAGAGGAACAATACGAGAACATAGATTCTTTCCTATTGACTCGTAAGTCAAGTATTCATGGACATTGACAGTTAGGCAAGCATCATGGGTACATGTACCACAGTTGCTATACATAAAAAAACGAAGAGCTGTGCAGTGACCACCAAGCACCAGAACATTGACTGCTAATGCCCAAGTATGCCGTGCCCTCTCCTTTCCGCACTTACTTATGATAGCCGACTGGTATAAAGCCGGCCACGTCTACCCAGCGCTATCCCAAAGTATCTGCGTAATTGTCATACTCCCAATCCTTCATCGCTCTTTAGCAAACGTCAGCATCAGTCTATTTTCTGTATCTTTTTTCTCTTAATCACAAGCTTCTGTCTTTGTCAAGTTATCTCACAGTATTCGGAAGGAAGTGGAAACGTTAATCAATCATGTTTGCCTCAAGGATGAAGAGCAACAGTTTCTATGTAGTCTTGGTCGCTAGCATCACCCTGCTGAGTAGATTCAACTCGACCTCGGGAGACGGAATCTTCAATAATATCGAGAATGCCAAATTGATTCAATCCTCATCAATCGTCCCGACCGATGGCAATTATGTATTCAAGAATTTAGGTACTGGTCAAATCATTAAACACGATCGGAAGAATGATGTACCTAACATCTATACCAGTGGGGATGGAGGCAATAGTCGCAGCGTTCTTCCATCCGGTCTTCACCGCCACTATCTCGCCCGTGGCAGCAAAAGGGATGGGGATGATAACGATGATGTGACAGCGGCTCTTGAACTTCGCTCTCATGGAACTCACACCAAGTGGATTAGTATCCGAACCACCGCTACTAACGGTGATCCAAAATGCATCAGTGCACAATGGGGCTATCACACTGAAGGCGGCGCGGATCATGTGTGTTTCTTTATCCTTTCCATCGGCTTTCTCTCTTAATCTGATATTTTATCTCTCCAGGCCGGAACATTGTACGAATGCGTGGTGGACCCGCTGAATCTGCAAGCAACTCTAGAAAAGCCAAAGCAGTCAGTGCTCGAGTGTTCCATTTGATTTCCTCTCGCTTGCGTAGAACTTTGTTTTATGAGTATTAATTGGGCATTGATGCGAACTTACATCAACTTCAGATGGTGGTTAATGCTGCCTGTGAAAGCTGCTCAGAATCTCAACTCAGATCAAACTTTAGATTTGAAGAACGAGATCCTGAGCCAAAACAAACAAATGAAAATGAAAGATACCACAATAATTTCTAGGATTGTCGACGACCAGGGAAAGGCTTCCGTCGATCAATTGCCGGCGCCCTTTTGGAATCCGAAAACCAATCGGATCGAGAACTTTTCTTCCCCGGATAAGTCTAACAAGAGCAAGAGATACTATGATCATTCAGGGCAGACTTCAAGAGCACATCAACCCGGCCTTTTACAAAAACGACAGGTGCATAACGGTCTTCCAACGAATCAGATTTCTAACATGACGGGAGCTGTGCCTGTTGGTCAAGCTTTGAGCGAAATTCAAGGTGAAAGTAATCCGAACAAAGCTGTAGAGGATATAAGCCATGTGGACACCCCATTTCAAATGTTTGATAAGAGGTCGACCAAGCACCGTGGCCATGCTAAGTCAGCTTCCTCACCTGGCCGAAAGACAAAGGGTCATCATCCCTCAAGTGGTTCCCTTGGTCCGTTTTATGTTGTCAGCGTTGACCATCTTTACGTGAGTTGAACTCTTATTCAGAAAAATTGTATGCAACATCAAAGTTTTACAACAGATTGCTCATTCCATCGTTTGAGTTTCAAAAGGATATGGAAACCAGAGTTTGGACCTCGGCGGTTAAGAAAACCGTTGGTAATCAGTTGAGCTTGGTACTCAAGAAGTTGGATCCAGTTGAGTTGTCATCTCCCTCTTCGCGGTTTTCATCACAGTCTTCCTTGTCTTACAAGAAAACTAATGATTTTTTGAACATGAAATTTCCCAAATTATAATTTTATTCCTCACCAACTGACTTGAAAACTATTGCGACGAACCTAAATACTTTGAAATCATAGAATGACAAATCACAACAATGGTATTTGAAGGTTCAAACATAAACCTTCTCATTTTAAATACTTGAAATTAGCAGTACATCTAGTAAATTGATTAATAACTGTCCTCGTACTCTCATCAGTCTATCTTTATAAACCTACATCAGTTAAGTTATCTTGGCCTGCTGAAACATTTGCACACATGCTTATCTTTTTAAAGCGAGTAATTGATTAAAACTTCCAAGATTTGTTTTTCACAATGAATTTCTTCATCATGCGTTTACACAATCGTGGTTTAAAATTCGAGTAAATTTGAGTGGTATTTGTGGAGGTTTTATCTGAAAATAACAATCAGGCATCTCCTGGCGAGTTTACAGAAGCGCAGTTTCCGGCAGGCTTGTCTTGCACTTCCGGCGGCTAGGGGTACATTTTCATGCCGGACAAATAGGTGAGCTTGCTTGCCGTTGGTGAGCGGCAACTGAGCTGTTCGCTCGGGCGCTGATCCATGGACTCATGTAGTGATGAGGTGCTACGGAATCTATTTATGCCATGAAGTATGTCCCGAACCGGTCATACACATGTCAATTGTGGTGTTCAAAGTTTTGAACATCATAAATATCTGTGGTGTACAACTCAAGCACATTCGGGTGATAGATATCAACTTTTGGGGATGCTTGTTGTAACATACATGGATGACATCATGTGCTACACGCGCCACTTGGCTGGCGCTCCACCCGCCCGGCTTCCCATCAGTGACAGGCCCGCTGGCCAGTCAATACATGCCCAACAGTTGTCATTTTTTTTCTTCAGGGGTTTCGAAAATTGTCTAGAGTGAGATCGAGGATATTCGATGAGTCTTTAAGCGATGGGGTGTGGTGGTGGCAGTGTACGATGTGCGGGTTTACATGTCTGGGATTGGTAAATGTTTTCAACCTCCTTCCGATCTCGATTTCACGCACACGCTGATTACTTGGACCTCAACTTCATCCCTTACCTCAAGGCAAATTCCTTTCGATCGGCTCTGTCACATTCATTCTGATAACCTATCACCATGTCGGACGTGGTAGTAAGTGAGACTTTGTTTAGATATCGGCGACAGATACCGCCTCTGACCCTTCCTGAATCGATTTCCTCTTAGATTCGAGAAATAGTCAAGGGAACGATCCTCACCTTCTCAAAGCCATTTGTGGGGCTTCTTAATATTCTTCGGATCTCAAGCCTGGATTTCATTTGCATGGTTGCCATGTTCTAAAGTCCCTCCTTTGTTTTGATGGCTTCCAGAAAAGGTTCGGGATCACACCGATCGGAGGTCGTTCAACCGCAATCAAGCTGTCTGATTCGTCTGTATGGTTATTGGCCTCGACACCGCTAACAGATGAGACTCGGGAAAAAATCGATCAACTCGGTCAAGTCAAGTAAGTTCGCTTTCTCCTCATCTGCCTCATCAAAATAGAAGTCACTGAAACCCTGATTTATGTAATTTAAACAACAGATACATTGCCGTGGCAGACATGGAGCATACTGGGTTTACGACTCAGTACACTGAAGCCTACCCGGACGCAAAGGTTTATGGCCCGGAAGGAGTCGCCAAGAAGCTGGGTATTAATGTATACGAATGGACTGCCGATAAGGACCACAACCCAATGGAATACGACAGCCAGGCACTCAAGAACGAGATCAAAGCGGAATATTTTGATGGATTCATCAACAAAGTTTGTCGCATTTCTGGTTGATTATCTCAAAACACATTGCCCATATGACCGTTAACTGTTTTTTTCCCCTAGGATATTGCGTTTCTGCACGTACCGAGTAAGACTCTCATTCAAGCAGATTTGCTCTTCAATTTACCGGCAAATGAACAGGTCAACACTTATACATATTCATCTTTAGATAGCTCATCATTTTGTGCTGATGTAATACTATTGTGCTTACTTCACAGTATTCCAAATCAAAGGAATCTCCCACCAATTTCACAACTTGGTTTGCCACTTTAAAGCCAGACTCGACCTTACACCAACGTTTTGTGTATAATCTTGCAGCGGTCAACAAGAAGTAAGCTTACAACTAACGAAAGCGCAATTGCGTTTAAAAGCCTGTAAAATCTTTATTTCTGGTCCCGTTTTGTTGTCCATGATCAGGTCGATGGCCCACTCCGCGTATAAAGTTGATCAATGGGACTTTGATCGAATCATACCATGGTTAGTGGGGCATTATCTTCATGTCGTCACATGTTCCATCTCTTCGTCAATGATGCTCATAATTTAATTTTTGATTAATTGACTGTTTCGTATGATGATTTCTTTTCTTTGTTTTCAATCAAGTCATGGTGATGTGATTGAAACTGGGGGTAAAGCGGCTTGGAGAGCAGCTTACTCGTTATACTTTGGTTAGAAACTTGCTTCGTTCGCAGTTGGTGATCTTATACTGATTTGCCATATTTCACATCATCATCAACAAACCGTCGGACGGGCGGTTTTGATTCCATGCTTTTCCAGACGATATCAAAAAAGGAAAATTTCCTGGAATCGGAACTTCCAAAGAACAATAAATGTGTCTCAGCACAAACCTCCCTCCGATAAATTAGCACTCACCCGTCTTTTTTGGCGGTTGATCATGGCAAGATCTGTCAGCTTCCAGTCTTTGTACCCTCAAACCATTCTACTACTTCATGAGGTTTATTACCGCCTGTCGAGGATGAATATGTATACAGTATAGCCATGCAAATATCTCTGCAAGACAAGAGGTTCAAGGGCCTCAGCAACTTAACACATTAGAGACTTCATTGGACCAAAAACAGCTATCATTCTAGTCTGACGTAAAGAGTAAACATGCGTGAAGAAATATAAATCAACGCTTCGTTCGTAATATTCACAAAGAAAAGACGTGCTATATCATAAACTATCGAAAGGAAGAAGAAGTCAATACTAGCAACTTTTCTTGTAGTAAGTGATCTTACATTGATTTGATTTGCCTCTGCAGCCCCTCTTAAGCTTTGTGCATTATGTATGTGCAAGACTGCAAACAATCTCAAGATTTTTAATTTCTATAGATGGAAATTTTCATGATGCTACTGCTATGATCTGAAATTCTGTTCACGATTTCTCGATAATCATAGACCCTCCCTGTTCTATTCGTATTTGAACTTAGGTGCATATCAAGACATGCTCATTTAGGTCTATCTGCCAGAGGGGTTTATTCAAGGATACAAAGTCAGCCATCCCTTGAAAAGATCCCTGGGTAGCTTATAAGAGATACGGGTTGAGTAAAGAATTTAGACAAGGAGATGCGAGTGCTGATGGATAGTTAAGACGGTCTCGTGGTTACTTAGACCATCTCCACGATAGGGAGTCATCCAAGCTGCTAAATCGGCTGTGCTGGGCCACCTTTAACAGGATGTATCATAACTTGGAAAGGTGAAACCTGTTGGGTGTTACTGAGATGTCCTGGTTGTATGTGAATGAAAATGACCAGGGAGGGGTGAGATTTCACAAATTGTTGCTCTGTGATACTCGGCCCATGGGCTGCTATCCAGATGCTATAGGATCTGGAACTGCTGCAGCAGCCGAGCTAAAAAAAATCCTACTTTAGCAGCCCTGGTGGCACTGCTAAATGAGGCTTGGGGTGCTATATTTAGTACAGTCGCCATCCGTGTCTGCATTTTACAACTTTGGGCTCCAATCTATACAGATGCTGGATCTAGGGGAATCACAGAAAATAGGGGGGTTCACTATATAAACTTGCAAGTACTTTTTTAGTCACTACAATAAATGGATTCTAGTGCTGCGGGATAATGCACAGCAAGAAATTTTACAGGGCAAGAAAACCCACACAAGAAAAGGGGTGGGATTAGACGTAAAGGAGGCTGAAGACTTGGTTCAATATTCATGTCATTGAGGTTTTTTGTTTTGTGTTGATGGTGGATTTGATAAGTGCTTGGGTGGGATCAGATGGTTTATGATTAAATTTAGGCCGCGTTTGGGAGCGCAATATGACGGGCGTAATATTGTATGCAAAGTTCATGCAATATGCCAATTATTACGCACCATAATAATAGATATCTTGCCGGCGTAATAATCAGATGAGACAGGGTTGATTATGATGCTATGTGGAGGCAGTTGCCAAACGGTCAAAGATAATAATAATAATAAAACGTGATGTTACACCTGTCATATTGCGCTCCCAAACGCGGCCTTAAGCTTAATTGTATCATCAGTAAGCTATATTTTGAGCCACATCAGTATGTGGTCAGAACCCATGTGAACACTCATAATATTTTGTTCCCTCTGTGAAATGTTCAGCTTACACAACACTATCCCAAGACCCTCAACTTTTCTTTGTACCCAAATTCAATTCCCAGCCTGAAGATGATCCCAAAAATGCAGCCCAACCTGAAGATGAACACAAAACACCTGGTTGTCCTGGTGAACCCTCTGCTACTGTTGAAATATTGCCTGTATCTGACATATCTGTGAAACTTTATCTTATTCATACTACTTAAATTGCCCATCAAAACTTACATCATCTCCAAAAAACCTAATTCCTTCCACATCTTCATTCAATGTAATCCACTTTCTTCCCTTCCTATCATCAATCTACTTCCTCTCCATTATTGACTTTGTCAATACTTCCTTCCCATTATTGACTTCGTCAACTTTACTCAACATCATATTATATTTCATCTTGACTTCATCTTTATTGACTTTGTTGATTTCCCCTCTAACATTTACACTTCTCTTTCTTCTAACAACTTCCTCAATCCCTTCACCAGGAAAAAACAAGGATCACTTGATGACAAGTGACATTCTGCAACTTTGGTTGCAGCTCCAAAGCTGCTTGAATCCTACTCTTCCTGTATATTTGATTCTCACTGGTGGTTTAATTCAACAGCTCCTATTCTACTGGCTAAGATGACACTTCACTGATTCAGCTCAGTTTAAACTGATTCTGCTCAGCTCCCACTGATTCTACTTAGGTTCCACTGATTCTTCTCATTTTCTGCTGATTCTGATCAGTTTCAAATGATTCTTCTCAATTTCCACTGATTCTGCTCAGTTTTGACTGATTCTCTGCATTTTCTATGTCCTGCTCAGTTTTAACTGATTCTGCTCATTTTTACTGATTCTGCTCTTTTTTTACTGATTCCACTCATTTTTCACTGATTCTGCTCAGTTTCACTAATTCTGCTCATTTTTCACTGATTCTTCTCAGTTTCACTGATTCTGCCCAGTTTCACTGATTTTGCTCAGTTTCACTGATTCTGCTCAGTTTTCACTGATTCTGCTCAGTTTTCACTGGTTTCACTTTTTTCTGTTGCTCATCAGTTTTCCCTGGCTGAGCTCAGGAGTTGCTATAGCAAAGCTAAGTGCAAAATCTGGCACAGATGAGTGTTCAGTCTGGCACAGCTTAAAAGTGTTCACTCCAGCATAGCTCAATATTTCCCCTGTGGAAGCTCAGTTGTCACTCTGGTAGCTCAGTTATAACCTTAGTGTAGCTCAGTGTTCAGTTTGGTGCAGTTCAGTGTTCAATCTGGTGCAGCTCAGACATGCTTTTGGGCAGAAGGAAGGCACATCAATGAGGGTGGGAATGAAGTTTCCACTGAGCTATGTACCAATTTTGATCAAAGCTGAGCAGCACTTAGTAGCTACCCAACACTTATATGCACAGAAGGCAAAAAGATCTGGTGTGAGCAGGCACAGCCTCTGGCTGTGCAAGGTAGAGAAATGAATCCCCAATTTTGTTTTAAATTGATTCAAGGAGTAGCAGTGGATAGATGGAGGATAGATGAGTGAACTTGTCCAAATGTCACTTGCCATCAAGTGATCATTAATTTTTCCTGGTGCTTATTATTATCAACTTTGTCAACTACTCTTGTATCATCCACAATTCTCTTTTATATTCTAAATTCTTAATCTCATCAACTTCCTCAAAATTATTGACTTCCCCTCTATCATCCACACTACTCTATTTTCTCTCTTCTTTACTTTCTAAAATACTTAGGCTCTATTCCCAATTTGGTGAGAAACTTAAATCACACCACTTTGCTACCTCAACCCACTTCAACTAATCTTTTTCATCTTTCTCTAAACCATTTCTTTAGCATTGTGAACTGCCTACTCCTGTGTCTTTGGTTGTCTCTTTTACATTAGCTTAACTCTTGAGTGGTAAATCTCTAATATCTTCTTTTTCATTAAATAACTGTTAATCATTCTAACTTTGTCTTTATTTAGTCTGGTTCTATTTTTAGCAATAAATTCTGAATTCTATTAGCTACCCTTCCTCAAAATCGTGTTGGAGGTTTCCTGAATGGTCTTTTTGAGATCCACCATGCTTGGTGTGGCTTGCTGCATTGGAATTGGCTGTTTTTTTTTCTGCTTAAAAATGGCCAATCTGCTTTGGAGAACCACAAGCTGGCTGTGAGTTGATAATGCAACATTAATTGAGCTTTGGGTGCCAAGCATGTTCAGTAATACCCATCATTGATCCATTTCAAGTCAAAAGGCAGAGTTGAGCCAAGGGAGTGCTTCCAAGGACAGGGAAGAAATAGAAACTCAAAAATGCCAACCTGCACAGTTTGCTGCAGCAGCTTGGGTATGTAAATGTGGTAGTAGAGTTGCCAAATAAAATATTGGTGACCGGAATATACCAAATCCTGTGGAGATGCTCCTAGGGGGGGATTCCATTCTAAGTGATTTGTCAGCCTCTGTTGGCTGGGATTAATAATTTAATACAGCTATATCTGTTTAAGTAATTGACCACCAGTTCATAACCGGTACATACACCTTCTTTGGGCTGTAATATTGAGCCTCTCATGTTCATGAGATTTCTTGAGCCGGTGTATTTGTTTATGTATTACATAGTGCTGATGTCAGATATGGGTATGACAAACTGGCTTAATGTCTATAAAAAATCCAGGTACTATCACTGTGCTGAAATTTTGTGTGAATAATAATTACTATTATTAGGGGGTATCAAATATGACGAAATCCACCATTAAAACCCGTTGATTAGAAATTGCCAAATCCACAATTTCTAATCAACGGGTTTTCAAAAAGGGGTAGCTAAAAACCGAACGGATTTTGAAAATGAAAAACCCTGGTTTTCCATCCAAATCCTTCATTTCCAAAATAACCCAATTAAATCACATCTCTCATCAGCTCACGCTGCACCGTTCAATCCATTTCCTCTTGTCAAACCAAGCAAACATCACACCTCACCTCAACCAATCATGCGACAAGCACCCTCTCAACACAAGCAACTATTTCAAGCGGCCAACTCTGCTGCAACAGTATTGATTTTCGACTCAGATAACGAAGACTCAGGTCTTGAAGATTTCTACCGTTATTGTCGATCAAAACTCCAGAAACGATACCTCAATGCCAGAGGCACAACTACACGATTCCATCCTCGATATGACCTTTCAATCATTCAAGAACTTCCTCAATCATGCTTCCTCCAGCTTTTTCGAATGTCGTTCCCATGTTTCCTCAATCTTCTTCAACTGATTGAGTCAAATCCAATCTTTCACAACTCCTCTCAGAATCCTCAACGAGACCCATCAGTCCAACTCGCTATTGCTATGTGCCGTCTTGGATCAAACGGAAACGGTGCTGCGGTTTTCAGACTCAAGAATCTCTTCCAAGTTGGCTATGGAACAATCAACCTTTACACATGTCGGGTGATCAAGATTCTTTATCAAATGCGCTCGCACTTGGTATCATGGCCGACTCAAGAAGAACGTATGGAATCATCTCAGGTCATGCAAGATGAAGGCTTCCCTGGATGTGTTGGCTTTGTTGATGGAACAACCATTCCACTGAGTCAAAAGCCTCCGGTGGACGGTAACCACTACTGGGATCGAAAAAAACGGTTGGATCGTTTGCATTGGTTCCACTATTTTACCAATTCTGAGCTGATGTGTTGTTTGCTTTCAAAACAGTTACTCTATTTCGGTCACTCTTGTTTGTGACATAAACAAAAAGTTCATATTGTACCTTGCAGGCTACCCAGGATCCTGTCACGATTGTTATGTCTTCTCTAATATGAAGCTTGCTCAAAATCCAGAACGATTCTTTGACCAACACCAATTCCTCCTGGCCGACTCTGCTTATTCAAGTGATCAACATACTGTTCCAGCCTACAAAGGTTCTGATTTGCTTATACCTGAGAATGTGGATTTCAATTACCATCTAGCCCAATCAAGAGTACGGATTGAACATGCCATTGGTATTCTAAAGGGACGATTTGCCAGTTTGCGAGAAATTCGATCACAAATCAGGAACCCTCGTGAGATGAAGGCAACGGTCAAGTGGATCATCACCTGCATTGTTCTGCATAATCTTCTAGCCGACCTCAAGGATCAGTGGCATGAACTTTACAATGAGGAGGAACCAGAAGCAGCCCTGCCCTTGTTGGAAAATGTTGAATCTAGTAACGATGGATTACGTGGACTGTTACGCCCCATAACGCTTGCACTCTTCAACTAAGTGCACTCTTCAACTAAGGTGAATAATTCAACATTCACTTGCACAACAATACACTTTCAGCTTTCTGACTCTTGCTTTTGATTTGGTTTCCTTGCAGTGCCAATTTTTCTTGATTGCTCTGCTTCATTACAGATGTTTGTTCTCTTCTCATCTTGATGCCAATCAAATCAATAAAGTTTTTACACTTATAAGTTGGATCAAAATATGTTTTCTTGCCTAAGTAAGCACATCTCGACAGGAAAAAACCACCCACCGGTACAGAAAAAATGCTTCTTCCACTAGCTCAATTTGTTTCAATGTTGCAATTGTGCACGATACACTATCATGGTAAAATTTCCTCTGATTTTTCAATTCATATTTTTACATTTCACGCTGTTTATTCATTAAACAATCATCTGGAAAAACTTGGCTTGCTCATGTGCTTTGTGGCTGAAAAAGGTATTCCAATTGACCCATCATCCCTCCTCTTTGGTGCTCAGATAATTTGCTGACATACATGCTTTTTATCAATCCCTTCCACAAAGGTGAGTGTGATCACTCTTGTTTTTATTACCTTGACTTTATTTGGCTGATGCCATCCTGATTTTTTTTATTTAGCTCAAGGTGAGGTTGCCAACCCTCCTTGAATGAATGTTTTTGGCATCTCTTGTTGCCAACGTTCTTGGCAACAAGAGAAGCTCAGGAACAATTAAACAACAGCCCAATTCGATTGAATCAGGCCAAGCCACTTCGTTGTGGGTGATTCAACTGGGCCAAGCCACAGGAGATGGCTGAAACCGCCCAGACGGTTTGGCAGGCCAATTTTCCAAACCGTCTTGGCGGTTTCAGCCATTATCCAACGAACTAACCAAGCTTCTAACATTTATTTTTTTGCTCTACCCTGCTTCTGAACAACACATCGCCAACGACTGCTGCTCAGGATCACTAACTAGGAAGGTGAGCGACGCTGCTGCTGACAATCACATCGCCGAAGGACAACTGCTGCTCATCTTTGCATCGCCAAGCGAGGCTGCTGAGGAGGACTTCCAACAAGCAACCCTGCTGCTGACAATCACATCGCCGAAGGACAACAGCTGCTGATATTTGCATCGCCGAGCGAGGCTGCTGAGCTTTGAATCGCCGAGCGATACTTGTGAGGAGAATATCGCCGAAGGACAACTGCTGCTCATCTTTGCATCGCCAAGCGAGGCTGCTGAGGAGGACTTCCAACAAGCGACGCTGCTGCTGACAATCACATCGCCGAAGGACAACAGCTGCTGATATTTGCATTGCCGAGCGAGGCTGCTGAGCTTTGAATCGCCGAGGGATACTTGTGAGGAGAATATCGCCGAAGGACAACTGCTTCTGATCTTCGCATCGCCGAGCGAGGCTGCTGAGGAGGACTACCAACAAGGGACGCTGCTGAGCTTCCAATCGCCAAGCGATCCTTGTGAGCAGAATTTTGCTGGTCTTTTTTATGGTGTGTAAAGATTATACATATGTATCGATTCACACGCATGATCCTACCTGTAGAACTACCAGCTGCTCAGCTTCACATCGCCGAGAGACGCTGCTGAGGAGGACTACCGACGACTTGACTGCCACTCAGCTTCACATCGCCGAGCGACGCTGCCGAGGGGAACTACCTACGACTTGACTGCTGCTGAACTGCAGAACTACCAACGACTTGACTGCTGCTGAGAACTACCGCTGAGCTTCACATCGCCGAGGGACGCTGCTGAGGATAACTACCAACGACTTTGCTGCTGAGCTCCACATCGCCGAGCAACACTGCTGAGGAGAACTACCAACAAGCAACACTGCTGAGGATCACATCGCCGAGGACGGCTGCTGAGGATCACTTAATCAATCCAAAGCCAATCTCACTCTAACTATGACCGCGTTCATGAATGACAACTCAGTAAGTCCCTTTGTAAGTGGGGCTGAAAAAAGAACTCATGAGGGAAAAATAAGGAATGCAGAGCTTGGGTAACCGCTTTATTTCTCTCTTCCAACTGAGCCACCTGTGTATTGCTGATTTATTCTTTCTTGTATCTTTTTTGTCTTTTTGGATCAAACAGCATGGAAGTTACACAACTGGAATCAGTGACGGAGGAGCTCAGAGTGGAACTGGAAGAACCTCGACAGAAAACCATTGAACTCAAAGAACAACTGCCCACCCCCTCCCCAATCCAAGCTGATGTGCTGCTGACTGTTCAAAGATCAAGTACGAACTGTAACATCCATTGGCGATGTGCTATTCCTCTTGATCTAGAACAGTCACAGCACATTAGTGAGGAGCAAAGAGGGGATGATTCTCGCCACCAAGACCCGCTGTCACCACGCTTGCCCACCCCCTCCCCAATCCTAGCTGATGTGCCGCTGTCTGTTCAAAGATCAAGTACGAACTGTAACATCCATTGGCGATGTGCTATTCCTCTTAATCTAGAACATTCACAGCACATTAGTGAAGAGCAAGGAGGGGATGACTCTTGCCACCAGGACCCGCCGTCACCTTCCGTTTCAACGTACAATTTGGATTCTGACAGCCCCTTCTCAGAGGCTGGCTCTACGGACAATGAAAGCAGTGACCACCATTCGGAATCATCCAATTTATCCTTGAAGAAAGCCAAAGTCAGCTGTCCTCCTCGCCCACCTACTTGCAAGCAACACTCCAATCCGAATCCCCACGTGCCTCCTAACATGTCTCAGATGGAATCAAAGTCTTGCGTAATTTGTCAAATCTATCGCCGATGTGATCACTATCGAGAACAAGATATACGTGGCAGCAAAGGGTTCAATGAAGCAGAAGGGTCTTGTCTGGCTCCGCAATCACACCTCAGTAAAAATCAAAGGAAGCGGAAAAAGTACAAAGCCGCCACTCAAATTCTTCGCCGTCAGAGGGCCAATGTACATTTTGCTGGCCAGTCCCATATTCCAGTCCACATCTCCAACCCCAATCCAAATGCCAACATCCGATTCTTCAACAAGTCCTTTATCTGCTGGGCCGATGGAGCTCGTAAGAACGTTATTGCTGTGGTAAAGTTCCGACCATTCTCAACCATGGATGCAAAACTCAAAGAACAATACCAAAATCTCAGCCAACATCTCATCCAGCAGGCCAAATTCCAAAATTCCAATAAATCCAACGGACCAGCATACTCAGGTGAAATGTACAGTCTGGGATGGCGAAAAGGTTACGAGGCACAATCCCAAATCGGTATAACAGGCATTTCTTCCAAAGTTGCTACAGATCGACATGGTTATGAAGCGCTTCAAAAGGATGTTCCACAAATAGATAAGTTTCTTGGCCGGTGCTTCCGATCTGTATCCAAACCCCTATTCCGTGAGGTCCAGAAACAACACATTCGACTCAAAGCCCCTGGACTAGCTCCCCAATATTCAGCCCACCGCAAAGGATTCACCTCACACCTGTCGTTTACCCTTGGCCAGTTTGCAAACACGCCACACCAAGACACCGATTCTTCACCCTTCAGCTTTGTCCTATGGATTCCCATTGAGAAACACACTGGGAAGCTAGTCGAGAATAATCTTCAAGTCACTGGAGGTGAATTTGTGTTTCCAGACGATTCTTGTGGCATCAACTTTGCAGGATTTGATGGTATAGTTGAGTGTGCATGGAAAGCCACTTCTTATTCTCACCTGACTCTTCCCTCAAAAACTGCTCCCAACTCTTCACATACACGAATGGGGTTATCTTGCCAACTGCCCAAGAAAACCCAAAAAGCCATTCAGCTTATTAGAGATGGTCACTATATTAATAATCCAAATAAAAGCAACTGGACTATTAGAGATATGGATGCTATTTTAGATAACTCTTTGAAATATAATCGATAGTTTGCTTTTTTTTATTTTCTTTCTAATGTGTAACATGCAATGTTTCAAATGATTTGTTGGGTGCGAACAAAGCCAAAAAAGGTGGACTATTTGAATAAATTTGCCAAGCGTTCAATCTCTTCTGTACTCTTCCCATGAGCTACACACTGAGTCACCAGGTCATACTTCTTACCGATGTGCTCCTGACAAGCCAAACGTTCCATCTTGGCCATCTCAAACCTTCTGTCCTTATCCTTCTCCTCCCTTTCCCAGTCTAATTTCCTCTCGTCTAATTTTATTCCTTGATCCCACTTCTTTTCCTCTAATTTAACTCCATGTTCCCACTTCTTCTCCTCAAGTTCAATTGAGTGGTTGAATTTCCTTTCCTCCAACTCGACCCCCTTATTATCGTTGTTGACCTGTCGTTCAAACTTCAACATCTCAAAACTGAGGGTGTCTCGAGCCACTTGTGACTTTCCTAATAAAGAATAAGTTGAAGAAGCATGTCAGTTAATAAAATTGGAACAAGGATTACATCTCCAACTGGCCTTCATCCCTCTTCAACGCATACTCTTCATATTGAGAAAAAGGATTAGGTGTGTTGGGCCCTGAGGTTGATCGGCTCTTAGGATTGATATTGGCACTGTTGGATGCCCTTCGCTTGTCCTTGGGTGTTTGAGTTGGCAACGGTTTACTTGAATTTGCAGGAGAATCCAATGCAGCGTCGTTAGGTGTCAAAGTGGTGCATGATTTGTTTGTCTTCTTCTTGCAGGGTGACTGAGTATCTTCTCGAGCATCAGATGGACAGTAATCCTCTGAATCACTTGTGTCAAGGGCCCTTTCTTGGGCAGTGAGGGAATCCACAGCCCTTCGATAGCGCTTAGATGATTTAACCTTTCCACTAGGACGAATACTTGCTTCCTGTCCTTGCTAATGTCAAACATGGGAAGAAATGGGGCTTTAGCTAATCAATCGAACAACAGTGATTAATTGATCCAATAACAAACCAGGATTGCCGCTTCATTTTCATCTGACGGATTGTCACAAACACTGGCCGGTCCAACTCTTTCCTAAATTATTTAGTGGCAAGGTCAATCGTTTGAAGAAGAAATGGCATAAGTGATAAAAAGAAATTCAAACACACCTCTTCACCGTCCCTGCCTCCTTCAGACCTATTCTCACCAGTTTCTAAAGGTTCCAAGATTGCTGACTGAGTCATCACGTATAAACAATATTGAATATATTAGCAATTATCAAAAAAGACAATGAAACAACTGATCGATCTTACAACTGGAGCCCTAGAGTTATTGGAATCCACAGATACATTATCTGAGTCATCTTTATCAACATTTTCGTCCAAGTTGATGGCCTCGGGACCAGAAGAGTCAGAGCTCTCATCACCGTTTTGGGCATCGACTTTGTACAAGGGCGTCACAAACGGTTTCTTACCCATCAGCTGATGCATAGAATGGAAATGTGGACACATTTTGTCAAGCTTCTCGTCAATGGTGACAATTCCTGCCGAGCGGTCTTCATCGGTGAGTCCAAAGCCAGTGGAGAGGGATTGGGTATGTGTTTTCTTGTACTTGTCCTTGTAGCTGTTAAAACGATCTTTCATCTGCCTGGCCGTTAGTTTGATTTGTGAAGGGGATTGATTTCTCAGATTGATTGCCATAAGCTCGAATCCGTTAATCTTCCCTTTGGCTGGCCTTCCAACCGCCGGTGCCTTACCAGTTCCAAAGCACAAATCGTAATTCTTTTGGATTTTGAGCCAGTCAATGATTATGAGGAAGTCGTCCTTCTTTAGGTGAGAAGAAGTTTTTCCGGTTGTATCATCGTCAGAGACATGTTGTGCTCGCTTCTTGATGGGTTTCTTCCTGCTTGCTGACGTCTTTGGTATCACTTTTCCTTTTCCAGTGATGAATTTATTTGTTTTTTTGATAGGCATCGTTCTGGGATCAGGGAATGATCGATTAATGTTTTTTCTGCAAGCAAGTTTATAATTGACTAAACTTACCAAATTTGGAGGAAAACTGAAGAACAAGTTTGGGTTTGTGACTGGGTGGAGTTGTATTGGCAATGATTTATTGTTGGTGGGGGTTGAATCGTGGAGGATTATTGATTGTATTGGGAGTTTTATTGGCAACGATTTATTTTTGGTTGGGGTTGAAACGTGGAGGATTATTGATTGTATTGGGGTTGTATATTGCAAGTTTGTATCCTGAGTTGTGATTGGTTGAAATGTGGGGGATCGTGGTTTTTGTAATTATATTGGGGTTTTTGTTGTTGATACTTGACACGTCTAGTGCAAATAATGGCATTATTTGGATTTTTTATCCACTGGTTTCATAATTGTGGATTTCGTGAAACCCGTTGATTAGATAATCGTGGATTTGGTCATATTTGATACCCCCTATTACTTGGGGTAAATTTTAGAAGATAGCCTCCTTGTAGGACACATAACTAAATTGTAATTTATAGAGTAAATTCATAGAGATATACTAATCTCTCCTATAATTAGAAATTCTTATATTATTTAATAATGCTTAGTTTATCAAAAAGATGAATATCAAATCAAATCAAATAAATATGTAAAATTATGAATCAAATGGGAATTGAACTTATGAATTTATGATAAATTACTTAGTTCATTTTTTAATACAAGTCCTTAACCATTGGGCTATATGACTTGTAATATTTTGCAGACATGATCCAATCTGTCAGCCCATTTTTGAACAGCAGGAAAAAACCTTCATTTAACAGTTGCCGCCATAGTGGCAAGATGATGCCGGCTGGAATGCCAATTTTTGGTTTGGTTATTACTCTAAAGCTCAAGGCTGATAAGCACTTTCTAGCTGGTCTCATTATGGAAAAGCCCCCAACTACAAATGTCAAACTGGTCACAAAATTGAATGAACTAGTTATATTTACGCCTTGTCATCAATCTCAACCATCTGGCAAAGGCCTCAAAAGAATTGACCAAGATTACATTTTGGCACCAGATTGACAACAACCTCTAAGAACGGATTGGCAAATCTAAGATGTACAACTATGCTTTTGCTTGACTCATCCTTTGCAAGGATACCCTCCTCTAGAGTGGCACCAATACTGTTTACTCTGTTGACCTAGCTGATATTCTCCTGCCTACCAAGGAAGCCATCAACATTGAAATAGCCAAGATGACCACTGATTCACCCCCACCGCCAAGGATATTCTGGAGGTGCCATGATCGGTCAAGCAGATAAGATGAATGAGGAGTATATCACATTTCTTCCCACTAGTCCCATTATAAATTTCATCTCTCATTTTTCCCCTTATTTTATTAATGTTTCATATTATCTCCTAGGTAAAGCAGCCTCAATAAAATAAACATATTTTCATTCAAAAATTTGGCCGATTGGCCAATGCCGCCGGGATTGTTTCAAACACTCCCCAAACCAAAAAATGTTTGGCCGCTGATACCAAACGTTATCGATAACCTATCCGGTCATTAGAAACAACAGGCTGAACATATAACGTTTTTCATAACATCTCACCAAGTTTTCATAACGTTTGACGAAACGTCTAAGTGTAGGTCAAACGAAATGTAAACCTTTTTGGGTTCACAACCTGTTTTTTTGCGGTTTTGATAACTGATTTGAACAAGTTTAGTGAAACTTCTCAACTCAGTTTACGCGGGAGGCGACGCCTCGCGCCTATGGTATTGAAGACTTCTCGAATCGGTTTTAAAAACCGCTTCGAGAAGTTCTCTTGCAGCCGTGGTGTAGCTCGTGAGGGTGTACTTTCTGGGAATCTCAAATTTCAGTCACTGAAACGCCCGAGAATGAATGGTTATAAGTCGTGGCGAAAATCAAAGTCATCAGATCTGCGCTATGTACCCTCGCCAAAGACGTTCAAGAAAAAAAAGAAGGACCTTAATGACGATTTTAAATCAGCGTGCGTTGGCTATCCCGATCAGAGCAAGGCTTGTACATATCAGGCCACTTTACGGAGCATACAGTTAGTTGATGCGGCGGCTCCAAATCGCAGCTGACAACAGACAGAAGAGATGCCCCATGCAAACAGTTGAAATGTGAACGTGTTGGCTGGGACGCTATCATGCTCTAGGTGAATCCGAATTGTTGCAACAGAGCTGCTGCCAGAATTTGATCGATATCTGAAACCTGCCATGGTGGACCTTGGTGAACGGCGAACACCGCGCCCCCGTATGACATCATAAAAAGTTTCCACGGGTGTTTCTAAGATCGTGATAGAGTCCCTGTTCACGCAGTTAAAAAAATGGTGGGCTTTAGGAGTTTGTGATCATGACGACTCCCAGTGGAAATAGTCCAGCCAATGTGATGCTACGCATCAAGGCTATAAATCCAGCTAAAGCATGGGTGTTGGCTCAGAAACTATCAAGTTAATAAGTAACATCGGGGTTGATTGTAATCCGGTCTTGGTCTATGAGGTTCTTTGTATGGTTCAGCCTTGAGATTCGACTCTACTGCCGAGTCCGACCGGCGCTGACTTGACAGATATTTCATCAACGTCGAAAGTGAATCGTGGATAGAATGAAACGCGCCAACCATCAAAGTATGGAGCCAACTAAAAAGATACTGTATCCTTGCAGGTTCTACGTATGTTTCAGCCTTAATATTCAACTCTGCTGCCACCATCAGTATGGAACCAACTAAAAGATACTCCCCCTAGATTGACCTTTGCGAAGCTTTCGCTGTCACAATTTGGCACGTTCTCCGTTACTGCGGCCCTAACTGACGGAAGATGTCGGCATTGAGGAAATATCAACGTAGGAACGAGGCCAAGCTCACTGTGACATCACTCTGAAGTACATATACCCAATAACGAAGCGAGCCTAATGCATGTGGATGCCTCAATCCGAAACTATTGAGCAGAAGTGCTTATACATTTGAATTTTTGCGGCAACCCCGGAGGCGATCCAGTCAGCGCTGTAGCCTGGACATGCGTCCATACATCACAAGGGAAACACTCGCCGAGATTATCATATCGTAGGCTTGAGACATGTGAGGGAATATTAATTTACTTATGTTTGATTTTCATCCCGCGATTTGATCAACATATTATGTGCCAGTCAGTGGTTGTATACAATCGGAACAACAAGGGTGGATACAAATCGAAAGATTGTGTAATTCACGCCTGGGAGCTCATTGAGATAGTCCCTTGTCGCCATTAAACTCAATATAAAAAGGGCTCGCCTCTTCAGCTGTTCCCAGTCATCCACCATCAGCCATCTCAACCGAGTCACATACTATTTTAACCAAAAACCTTTCACTTCCAACCAACCAACCCCATCAAAAAATCAAAAATGCCTAACGGTTGCACTTGCCAAGGTTAGTTGATTCTTCCCTCCGGTTCTGGTGACATAAGGGTTTGGGGGCACGACTTCTATGTTTCAAAAATCAATCTAGTACCAGTTGTCTTGAGAGTAACTCACTAACAAATTTGTCTTGACTTTCTAATTCATATTTAATCCTTTTCCAGGTTCCTGCAACAGCGCCTGCGACAGCTGCCAAAGCAACTGCACTTGCAACTCCTGCAGTGTCCAGCACTAAAGGAGTCCGATCACCCAGGGAATCCATAATGGTTCTGTTCACTGAGTGACTTCAGCAAAGTACGTCGGCCATTTTTATTGGATCATACATATCAGCCACCTGGTTCCTGATTCCAGTTTTCTGTGCTATCTTTAATTCTTTGTCACTTTAGCCGTGGTTCTGCGGCTTTTTATTCTTGTTTCATGCTTTCACTAGTAAAGGGTCAAAAAAAACCGAAAAAAACCGAAAAAAAAACCCTAGCCCCCCCTTTCCCGCCAGACACATGATCTTCATCAATCAGTGGCTCCCCCCCCACTTGTCCCCTGTCTTTCCTCGCATCCACAACTGCATACAAGAGCCAGAAATGGTCAAGGAATTACGAGACGAAGCCATCCTCAAAATTTGTTTTATTTCTTTAAACTATCCTATGTCCACTTTGGCTCCGATGAGAGTGGTTTACTTGCAACCTATACAGTCATACATAGTTTAAAAATAGCAAAGCAAATTATCCCCCCCCCCCCCATAGAGAAACACAACATATTGTTTGTGCACCTGTCCAAGTTACTGTAGCCCTGAGATATAGAAACACCGTCTCATCTTCGAGCATCGTTGTTATTTTAAACCGCAAACCTCCCACCGGGGGTATTGACTTGAGAATCTGGAGATTTGAGTCGAAGTGCAGCCCCATTACAACACTTGGCAAGTATTTGAGAGGAATGAAGTCCACATGCAAGCTGTTGAATGGGGGGTAAATGAATGTAGCAATTGGCTCATTCATCAGAATCTGTGCGCATGGACTAGCAGTCTCCAACCCGCTGCAACTCCTGACAACATGTCACCTCAGAGGTCATTTTGTCTGAAGCTTTTGCAGCACCGCATCTTTCAGTATCCATTCTTCGACTTTTTTCTCAGCCAGTTCCATCTGACCAAGCTCGGGCCTTGTGTGAATGAAACCAGAGACACATGATGCAAATGTTATCAATTTTCATTGGGCTACAAGTCCTCATATCACAACAACTGGGATGGACATCCCTAAATTCTACAAGTTTCAGTGCTTTTCCTCTAGAATAGAAGCAATCTATAGAAGTATTGGAGAGCTTCCCCTCGTCTAAAATTGTCGTTTTAGAGAGAGGGCCAAGTTTTACTTTGCGGTTAAAATCGATGAACATCGAGTTTTCACCGGTAAACATGGTTTAGAACCTCCGTCTAAATCAAGACACCTTAGCGACATGAAGTCCTCCATGTACATATGTACGACAGATGACTAGCGATTTCTTGTGCCACCAAAGCCAGTAGAAGATCGAATTGGACCCAAGTTACTGCTATCATCCATGTCCCTCGAGCTACCTTGGCCCCGATAGGTTGGTTGGGACCGACCAGCCGAAGGTCCGGCTCTACCGAACATACTGCCAGTGCCGGAGCCAGTCGATGACGCGGCTGCAGAGGGACTATTCCAGCCGGGTTCGTTGGCTTGACTTCTGTCCCGATTGCCAAACAAATGCGTGGCTGCAGTTCCAGCGGCAAGACCTGAGAATACGATATTTTAAAATGATAGAAAACAATTAGGGGTCAATGAAAATGATTGCTGCCATCAGGACAACAACTTGTTACAAGGTATATTGTCACTGACCGGTCCAGAAGCCAGGCCGCCAAGGCTCCGACGTACCCGGTGCCGATTTGGGAGGTGGTTGGCGAGGCGTGTAAGGTGGAGGCGGGCCAGGAGGGCCACCACCACCACCACCCTGGCTGCTGCCATCAAAAAAAGAACAGACGCATGGGTATATGATGAAGCAGGCCACTGCGATAAAAATTATCCAAAAGAAGAACGAAGATATTCCTAGATCACAGAATGATAGAAGTATGAAAGTTCAATCAAACCAGATCCTACTCGTGACGGAAAACACTTACTTGATAAATCATTACTAGGAGGAGAATCATAATTTGAAGACGAGTCAAACTTGAGGGTATAAGTCAAAGCGCACGAGCCTGTGAGAAATGGATTTCGAACAAGGAGTGAGGAAAGGTGTTTAACTTTGAGGAAGCTTCATTTGATTGAGAGTAGATAATGATAATTTGGAAACAAACCTCTGAGTACGTAGGGATCGTTGGCATTTGACCATCCTTCACATCCCACTTCAACTCGACCAAGTTTCAATTTGGCCGGAAGGTCGGCCTCGCATTTCCAATTGATATCAGTTCCCAAACCTGAAAGTTCATTTCAAGGGTAGAAATACCCGGAGCACGTCAGTAACATTGATATGAAAACGTCTTTTTTTCCTTCCTTTTATCGTCTCTGTATGGAATAAATGCAAGTTGCAAACCTCCTTTATTGTAGCATTGGATGACGTCAGGACGGAATATTTTACATCCAGGTCCTTGACAGACCAGTTGGTCGACGGGTGATGTCCGACGAAAGCTTGTCTGCTCGCCTTCAAAAAATGTGAGGGTCGGGATTGAAGAAAGTAAAACCCGAGAGCTCGAATCCATTAAAAACGTTCGTTCAAAGGATTGAGATTTCAATTAAGATGGATCTTGACGAAAATTGTGTTTGATGTAAGGCTATGATGTGTCCGTCGACGTGCTATTCCGTCGGGATGGCTAGTTTGAGTTGGGAATCCAATTGGTTTGTTATTCAAGAATGGCTAAACACGTCCAGTATCGATCCAAGATTAATGGAGTTCTTAAAGGGAACCTCATGTATCCTAGAATCCCAACCGCTACTCAGTGTACTTGGCCCAGGCTAGGCCCCGTAGGCCTTGTGACGGACGAGCCCAGCTGGGGCCAGTTTTCGTCCAGGTTTCACTCATTTTTTACGTTCATCTCGAACTTACCCAGCCATTTTGCCACATGTGACAGGTGAGCAAAGCGCTGGAAGGTTATGAGATGAAGAAGAAACTACCAGAAACCGGAGCTCACACGTTACATATTGTGTTTCCAAAAAACCTTGGACAATTTCAAAAATTCAAAAATTATTTGCACCAAAAAATATGCATACTTGGCTTGTTGAAACATGCGGCACATGCCAGTACAGGCAGACTGTATGGCCCTGTATCCATGCTCCACTGGATTAGTGGCTGTCTGCAATGTGGCTAGCCAGTCTCACCAACTCAGCCCACCGGATTGGAAGACACCTTATCTTCACTCCTCAGTATTTGGTCCGGCAGGCCTTTCAAAAATTTCTTAGTGCACTTGAAAATCCGCTCAAAACAACGGGTTAATCATTCTTATAACAAAAAATGACATCTTTCTATTATAAACCTCTGGCTCTCGGCACTCCCACCACTGGATCTCCTAACCTAAGCCTTCCATCCACTGTGGTTTCAAGCGCGTCGCATCCAGTATCCACTGAAGATAGCCGAGAAGACACTCCAATTGGTGACAAACAAGCATTGAATTCTGTTTGTTGCATTGCATTTATAAACAATTATCTATCATTGCTTAACTGATTTGTATGGTGTCAATCACAATCTAGGGAGAACCAATGAAGATCCTCATTAGCTTCAAACTTTTTGTTGCTACCCGGAATAAGAAAAAGGAAAGGGTTTGGATTCCGGTTAACTCTGCGGCCAAGTTCCCATTGAACATATCGATTGGGGTTACCACTTTTGAACAATTCCAACAAGAGGTTGCTTTGGCGTGTGATCACCACTTCCCAAATACACAATCTATTATTGTGGAATCACTCAATAATGCAGCCAAGTCTTTATCCTGGTTTGCAAGTATCCCCCGCTGCCCTGATTGGAAGAAAAGTGATAGGATTTCTTTGAAGACGGAGGAGGACTACAACGAATGGCTCGATGCCGCATACGACCTTGGCCGAAAGTCTATTTCTTTGATTATCAAGATGGCCAACCCAGCCGAAGCCAAGAAACGTGCCTTGAAGGAGGACCTCCTTGCCAAGCAAGAAGCAAGGGCTGCAGCGGCCAAAGAAGCTGCTTCTAAGAAGCGTAAGGCCACTAATAGCGGGGTGGACGATTCCGATGCAAACTCTCAGGGCTCTGATTCCGAGATTGATGCCGATGATTTTGACGACATCAACCTCCACATGAGGAAGATCTATCATGTGCATCTGCTGAACACAATTTACGATTGATCCCGTCCAATATACATTGACCCAACCAACCCCCGCCGATACATTCTGTTGACACATGCCACAGTGCAGTTATGGGCTAAAGATTTGGTCAGACTTTCTGAGGGTCTGATTCGCATGTATTTTTCTTTGCTGATGTTTTTTTTTTTGGATTCCAGATGGATCGGAAGCCTGGGGTGGATCTTCAGTCGCCCCCAAGATCACTCAAGTATGCCACATTGAGCACTCCTAAACGCGTTTGATCGGAGCCAAGTGGTGGTGCCGACTCACTTGGCTTATTAAATGGACTCCTTGGGTCTCTCCAAGCAAATGCTGCCTCTCAAGGTATGGAGAGCCCTGAAGCCGCCCCACCCTCCTCCCCACCAAGCGAATCGACGATCTCAGCATACCTTGATTTCATTGGGGCCCACAACCGAGACCATGTGCTGGAGATCCTGGTTGCAAACGATCTCACCTCGCATAAGCTCTTCAGGTCTTCTGGGCTCGCTCGGAAGGATGTCTTGGACCTCGGATTAAGTCTTGGAACTGTAACAATGTTATTTGATAACACTTACAAGTTTGACAAACACTTGGCCGGCTAGACAGCCGGCCAAGTTGGAGACCTACTCATAATGCAGTGAGAAAAAAAAACCTTGTTATACTTCCGATTCGGCCGCTGTTCCCTTCCTGCAAAGCCGATCTTCACTCGAGGATGATTATTTCTCTGCCTGTTGGTCTCCTCTCTGTTGTATATCTCTTCTGCTCTCCTCTGTCAAGTCGATCCGACTTTTATCAATCTCTTTACACATGACCAGCATGATTGCTCAAAATGTAGTCGGTTACTTCCTCTTCTTCTAATCTTTTCTCATCAAATCTGAGTAACTCCCTTGTGAAGTGCAACTACGTGACGGAGAATGCTCACTGAGTCAAGGATGCTGCATGATCGTCGTTTCGACTTCTCGCAGACCATCCCAATATCTCTTTGGGGTTGGAACTTATAACTTGAATGGTCGAGCTCCACCCATGGCCAACAGTGATGAACTTATGGCTTGGCTATGTCCCACTTCAAGTAACATCTGGCATCTCTCTTTTTCTCAATTGGATCCTGCTAATAATTATCTTTGGCCTTTTAGATTTCGAACCTGATATCATGGTCGTCTCCTTCCAAGAAATCGTCAAACTGTCACCTCAACAGATTATGATTACAGATCCTGAGAAAAAGTAGGTTACTCGAATGAATAAGAGGACAGTTAGTCGTCTTCGCGATCCTGCTAACGTCTCGAAAAACCCTCTTCTTTCAATCATAGGACCAGATGGGAGCGAACAATACTGACCTCGCTGGAAAACCGACCCAACAAGAAGTCGAGTTATGCCATTATCCGATCAGATCAACTTTTCGGGGCGGCGTTAATAATCTTAGCTAAAACTGAACTTGTTCCAGCCGTGCGTTCAGTGGAAGCCAAGACAAAAAAGGTAAGACAAATGTGGGCGCTGGTTGATTTTTCGTCGAACGACTGCAAAGAAAGAGATTGACGCTGATGACTTAGATAGACTGGATTAAAAGGAATTGCAGGCAACAAAGGGGCCGTTGCTATCCGCTTAGATATCCACGACTCGAGCTTTTGCTTCGTCACTGCCCACTTTGCTGCCGGGTTGTCTAATGTTGATGAGCGGGATCACGATTATGAAACTATTGAAGATGGGCTCAAGTTCTCGAAAGGCAAAACTATTGCTGGTCACGAGTTGAGTGACAACTGTCATTTTGTTGAGATGCACACCACAGCTATCGCTAATCTGTCGCTATAGAAGGAGCCCTACAATGACATCGGTGGCATGTTGTAGCCACAGTGCCGATAATTACTATAGCAGATTTCAGCGGTGATGACCTCAGTAAATGTAGATCGGATCTCCCAGAGAGGGTTTGTAGTATAACTCAGCACCTGAGTTCTTCGGAGGCGCTGCTTCATGGCTGCAAAACAGAGCTCAATTGGGTTGAGCTCTGGGCAATAGGGGGGGAGGTAGATAACACGGATACCTGCATCATCACAGATCTTTCGAACTCGGCGGCCCTTGTGGATCTTCGCATTATCACACACAAGGATGGAATTGGGACCTGGGTATGGGCTCATTCGAGGGATCTAAACAATTATAATGCTTTTTCTAAGTTGTCATTATTCTTTTGGGGAAAATGTAATGGATACTTACAAGATCCCACTTCAAGAAGTGCTCAAACTTCTTGGCATTGAAGGTGTCTTCTCGAACCGTTAGCGCTAGTACACCCAACATCCCAATTGCTGGGAGGATGCTGAGTCGCTCAGCGTTCTGGCGAATGATGTAACGAGCTGAAGGTGATCCGCGAACTGAACGAGAGTAACCGCGGAGTAGGTCGCGATCACATACAGCACTTTCATCTGCATTTCCAAGGAAGCAAAGCATGAGCTGGTCAACCTTAAAATGAAGGAAAAACAAGAATAACTTACCGGTGAAGACAAGAAATTCTGCGGGGTAATAATGCATCTCGTCGATGTATTGGAACTTTTTGAGCAGGCATTTTTTGATGTTAAGTGTTTCCGCCTTTTTGAGAGTTATTGAGAGTTGGTTGACCAGGTTGTCGTGAACTGCTTGAATGCTAAGCAGGACGCCGGTACCATCGTATAGCTTATCGCGGATCTCATCCAAAAAAAGCCCTGGCTCGTCCTTGAGGAGTTGGATCATAAAGCTAGACTCCTCCGAGGAAAGCTTTTTGATGCGGCCTTGCTGCTCATATTCATCCGGATTGCGAATGACTGATTTAGTCTTTTCAAACAGTTCTCGCCAGCGGTTGATAGATTGACGAGATACGGTATAGCCGAGAGTACTGCAAATGTTGTGTAGATTGCTGCCGTTGAGAGACATCCGGACAGCGACGACCTTGATAGCTGGAGGGTAGGAAACAAAAACCATGATTTGGGTTGTTTCAACAAGAAAAGACTGGTTGTTTCCGTTGAATCTGACCCAAATTGATCTATTCCTCATTTCTCAAACAGTACTCTTGTACAGATCGTGTGGCACAATTCAGTGCATGGGAACCAGAAAATACTGTGACACATGTGCCACACCACAAAGCCACATTTTGGCCATAAATCCATAACTGGTAAATAAAATTTCAAAAATCCGGTCCAAGGTTTTTGAGAAACACAATAGATGTCACTTTTATAGCATACCTGCGGAAGCAGCGGAAGCATTCTCTTCTGGAGCAAGCTATCAAAAGTTGAAAGTGCCCAGCCAAATGAAGAAAATTGACCTGGGGTTTTATTGAGTTTGTGAAAGGAAAGGCCAGGTGAAATGTACTCCAGAACTCTGGCGTAACACAGCCCCTCCTTAGGGTGTCCCAGTAGTCAAGTCAAACATTTGGCTCAACAAATACTGTAAAAGGAATCCAAAGGGCTATTCATACATCATTATCCAAGTATCAACTCATCAAGATCTGGAATACTTTTTATCATCCATTGTCTCAGGGAAGTAAGGACATTCAGAATTCTGGCATCCTTCTCTGCTCATATTCTCTTCCAACTTTCATGCTATTCTGAATCAACAAATATCCCCCTTCATCTTTCATCTTATCCATCACATTGTGTGATTGTTTCCATCTTATTCCATCAATATCCTCTTGATGTTATTCCATTACTGATTTGTAATGCCTTCTTCTGTCCATTGTTAAAATTATGATGTTGTATTTAACATACAATGCCTCTTCCATATTTTAGTTACTTATTAGCATATGCTTATACATTTTTTGTTAGCTCAAACACAGTCTTGACATCCTGTAGTAGTCTACTTGAGCTGGGCTTTGGTGCCAGTAGTAATTCAGCATAGCATTTGGTTCTCTCTTTGAACCCACCTTTTTAGCTCCTTGACCCAATCCTAGCTTCCCTAGGATTTTCCCCCTGTCTTGATCCATTTTCTCTCTGAAGTTGAAATGGTAACAAGGACATGGATCTTCACAATTGGAAAATCTTGGGAAATATCCCAAGTTAACCTCAATAATCCACAATTCTGTAGGGGATTCAGTCATTCTTGCTCTTTTTTCTGTAGCAACTTGGCCAAAAAAAGTTCTATTAGGTCATAAACCCAAACAAGAACTGTAATTATGATTGTATCAGATTTCTGAAGAAGCTTTGAAGCTTTGGGAAAAAGTTTGGGAAGAAGACCTTGAGGAAGAAAGCTCAGAGGCTGGGAACAAGACGAAGAAACCCTCTAAGGGGCTAAGACTGCTAGCTTGTGAGAGGAAAAAAGCTACTCACTACAAGAGACTGGATGATGGTCTCAGGGAACTGGCGCAGAGAACAGATGATTATATTGCTATGTGTTTTGCGGTTTTATATGTACTACATCTTTGGGATCAGAATGTGGGACAGATCGGTGACATGCATATTCATCTGGAAGGAAATTAATGAGTGACAGATGGGGAAAAAAGAAAGGAGAGAAATGAGCTGTGAAATTCCAACAATTTCTACATCTGGCATTATTGTGAGAATTTCAGCTCAAGGGTTTGAGATACAAGAGAGACTAGGGCTGTTTGGGGGACAAGGGGAACAGTACCAAGGTGAATCCCAACTAAAGTTTAAGAGGCTCAGGCTTGATACTGATTCACTTCTTGAAGTTTTTCTGTTTAAATAGACTAAGTAAAAGGTGTTCAGGATGTGTTTGAGCTAGAAAAAATGTATGAGAATATGCTAAGAAATAATTAACATATGGAAGATTCATTGTGCATTGAAAATTTAAAAATGGAATAAAGAAACATTACAACTTTTTAATCAATATTCTCATTGGCTAATTAATGATGGAATAATGGATAAATCATCACACAATTCAATGGAGAATATGGGATGAGAAGTGGGGCCTGGGGGGACTGAGGAACACAGGGAATGTTGTAGAGGTAACAGGGAGATGTGAGCAGAGATGCAGGGAGAAATTATGACAATTACATCAGTTGAGAAATCTGATATTTTAACAGATAAAGCTGGTATTTTTTCTACCAAAACTGATATTACATCTTGCTGAATTTTGATTTATTTCTGTCATAACAGATATTGAATCTAATCAACCTTTTTAATATCAACATCACTGAATTTGTGTCAGATTTTTACATCTGGAATATCCTGTTGGCTCATGGGTATATTAACAGACAGAAAAATATGATGTAAATTCAGTCATTTTAATTTTAAATAGGTTGAGATTATGAAATATTGCTCATGATAGATGTGATATCAATTTAGGCAATATCAATTGTGGGAGGTACAATACCAGTTTTGCCTGATGTGATATCAGATCTGTGCAACTGATTTAATTCCAGATTTGGGAATCTGATGAAATCATTGTTGCATTGAAGTTACCCAAAGAGGATTCCACAACATGTTTAAGTCTTTTTCCATATGGAATCATTTTTAATAAGTGGAAGAAAATATGAGAAATGGTCTAGAAACTAGCAGTTGACATGCAGAAACTCAAAGGAAGCTTGGAGGGATACTAAAGCCTTTCCCAAAGTTTATTTCAACCAAGATTCAATAAAACTTCACTTTGCATGAAAAGACATGATGTAATCATGTGGAGTTAAATTTTCAGTTACACTGGAATATGCTGCATGTTAACTGCTGGAATCTTCTAGAATTTTTCTTGCAGTGAGAGGATGAAATATTTCCTTTAAGCTCAGTACTCCGTCAGGTCAGGTTTTCCAGTGCAGTAAACATTCAAATCATAAATTTATTGTCAATCTCCTAAACAATTTATTGAGTCTCAATAGGGCCACTTCAGTGTTGAATCAAAGGGAAAAACCCTTGTCCATCAATCTTGCAAACCTCACACTCAGCAGCCTCACACAAATTTCACCTCAATCATCCTCCTCACAAAAACAAAAGACTTATGAAAAACACAATCAGGCCAATTCCTTGCATCCAAGAGGGAAATGGATTCCACTAAATTAATAAACAAATAATAACAACATTTTATTAGTACAGTCAGATGATAAAACATCTGAGGTAACATTAGCAATGATAGCAAAAATGATACAGGAGGTAAATATAGATGCACAAGATCAAGATTTCAAATTCTCAAACCAACACCAAACAAGATTAGTTCAAGGCATGAACCTTTCAGCAAGCTCATATCATTCAGGATGTTTTAAATTCCAGGGTAACTATCCCAAAGCAAAAGGGGAAAGATTTGAGTGCCTTTCAAGTTCACTAAATGAATCAAAATTCCATGATGAATTGCTTCTCTATATTCCCATTGTAGAAAATAAAGCACCTGAGAGTTGTATATCACATTGGAGACTTTTTGGACAAGATGGATGTACAATATTTGATCCAATGAAACAAATGATAGAAACCTAAGCTAGGGAGATCTCCGGGTGTTTTTTATTTCACCAGTTGAGATCAATGAAGTCAAAATATCCGGTGTGAGTACTAGCGTAGCTGGCCAGCCTTGTGTGGGAAATACTGGTTTGAAGAAAGTAAGAAGGAACAACACTGTGGGATGTGGATTAAACCTATGGCTGGTCTAAAAGGGATTTTCAGAGGTGAATAAAGGGAATGAAGTTCTACAGGATGATGCAGCTCTAGTCTTTGTTTTAAATAAGTGGATATGAGTGAAGTTACAAATTTAGCTCTAGTTTTTTTGTTCCTTGATCACATGCAACAATTATATTCATCCTTCAGACATCTACTTCAAGTAGTATTCTTCATGCTGGATGCAAAAGCAAATTTGAAAATTTCCTTCCAAGCTGAACTGAATTGAAAAAGAATTTTGAAGAAGTATCTGCATATTGTGGGGCATTGATAAATGCACGCCCATGGGCGCACGCCCACACCCACGCACGCCCTTAAAAAAAAGGTGTGCAGCCCGCACGCCCTTAAAAAAAAAGGCGTGCAGCCTGCACGCCTTTTTTTTATTGGCGTGCGGGCTGCACTGCCGGGGAGGACTGCAAGCCCCTCAGCCATACAACCTCCTCGACCGGGGGGGATCCCTCCCGGTCGAGGAGGTTGTATACCTCCTCAACCGGAGGGATCCCTCCCGGCCAAGGAGGTTGTACAACCTCCTCAACCGGAGGGATTCCCTCCAGTTGAGGAGGCTGTACAACCTCCTCGGCCGGGAGGGATCCCTCCGGTCGAGGAGGTATACAACCTCCTCAACCGGGAGGGATCCCTCCCGGTCGCGGAGGTTGTATACCTCCTCAATGCTGATGTCATGCGTACATTCCTGTGTACGCATGACATCAGCATGTATATAGGCAGGGGCGTGCCCCTGCCTATACACATAGAATCGGCGTGCAAGCCACATGCCAATTCTATGTATATAGGTAGGGGCACGCCCCTGCCTATACACATAGAAAGGGTGTGCGGTTCGCACGCCCTTTTCTGAACGGGGCGTGCAACCGCACGCCTGCAGTGTCGCACGCCTGTAGATGGGCGTGCAAACTGCACGCCCATCTACAGGCGTGCTGACGCCCATCTACAGGCGTGCTGACGCCCAGGGATGGGCGTGCGCCCATTGGTGTGCATTTATCAATGCCCCATATTGTGAACTAGTTTGTTCACTGGTAGAAACAATCATAACTTGGATATACATATTGTCTTTTTGGAAATGTTGGACCAAAATTGATTCCATTTACTTTTGGAATCCCATAAGATCTTTGAGTTTTATCTTGACAGCTGTCAGATAGGGCTCAAGGCTAACAGCATCCTCAAAGCCACTATCCTCCTCAAAATAGTCTTAATGCAGATGTATAAAAAAAGGTCATATTTAGAACCGGATCACACTGTTTGCCTCATCAGCACGGTACAAGGTCACTGGCTGCTTGCCCTCTGCCTTAATGGGGGGCACTAACCAAGCAATGACTCCTTGCCTGTTGTGAGACAGAAGATTCTGTGAGACATTTAGGGCAAAAACTGATGTCTAAATGAAAACTAATTCCATGCTCCAAATTGACTTTGTCTCTTTCTGTCCAACATGTTCCGAAAACGCAATAGTAAAAACCATCTGAGGCAGACCCTTTTAAGCATACAAACTGTTAACTGCACGATAAAAAGCTGAAAATACTTAGTCAATCGACTGCAAATCCACTTCAGGGCATGTCAAAGTTGCCTGGCCAACAGGTATCCGGTTAGACAGTTTCAACTGCAATATCTGGTCATTTCAGCTCAAAAAGATCCACAGGAATAAGGTGGTTTCAACAGGCACAAGGATTCTAGGTTTTCGTCTCCCAACATGAAAGAGAATCCTCATTTCGGATCAGGAGCATAGTTCTTCGTCCTGACGTCTTCATCGAACAGACACAATTCCAATTCTGAAAATCCGTGCGAAATAAGGTATGCAGGTAGGTGAAAAAAAATTGAGGTCAGTTATCGGATATTTTTACGGTAATGCAGAGGAAAGATCTGACCGGTAAAGCTGTTCAGAGTAGCAGTCCATGTAGCCTATTTAATCCCGGTAAGCCCATGGGTGTCAGTTTGGCATGATCATGCACAGGCAATACATGTATGCAGCAGAATTCACAAGAGGGAAGGCTGACGTTTGCGACCCAAGGAGCAAGTCCGTTCTTTTCGGCGACAGTCATGGCATTTTGAACGACCTGGACCGCCCTAGCAGGTGAGCGGACAGCGGCTTTGGAGTCCTTGAACCGACGGGCCTCGACGACGAGCTGTTGACGAAAGGCCAGATAGTCGAGGATAGTCTTGTCGAGATAATCGATATACTCCCGAACCTTGAAGGAACACGTCCGCGCAAATTTTGATGATTAATTCCATGTCCTGTTGGTGGATGTGAAGAACCATTCAGGACTGGTATTGTGAGACTCACCTGAGATAGGCTGTCACAACACTTAGATCCGTTCGAGAGAGTAATCGAAGGCTGGCTCCAGACGGCGGCACCAGGAACGCCTGTTTCGGGGTTCCGGCCGTATCTGATGTTTTCCTCCGGGCCATACTTGACAGCTTTTCCGTCTTTTCCTACCGTTGGACCATATTGAGCTTGTGTACCCTGGTAACAAATCCCATCCGGATGTTGCGACTTCGGGAGAGAGAGTTTCGTCGGTGCTGGGACGGAGTCTAGCTTGAGACTAGCATAGGCAAGCCAGGCTAAACAAGAGACCAGACAGACGCGGAGAACGAACATTGAGTAACTCTTTAGAACTCTACGTGGTCGGGTCTACACTTGCAGGTGTTTAATGGCAGCTCAGCCGGAAGAAACTGGTTTGCTGGTGAGATATTTGACTGGGGTCTGTGGGCAACTTACATAGTATTCCAAACAGGAAGAGCTAGCCAGGAAGGGTTGAGAATACTCAGGACACGCTGAATCGCAGTATTTATCATCCTGTAAGAATATATACAATATTTATTTGGACTTTGGCGGTAATACAGATCTCGACTGTGGTCAGTTGAGATGTGCCAAGTGTGCCACATGGGGAGCTTTGGGCTCGGCCCAGCGTGCGTGGTTTCTTGGCCAGATTTTGGGCACCACATGGGCTTGCAACCTACTACATATTGTGTTTTTACAAATGCTTGAACTTTTTGACAATTTTTGGATGGTAAGGTTATGAGATTAAGGCCACAGCCCCAGTTTAATCTTCAGGTTACTGCCACACACAGCATCAGGAATCAGCCATGGTTATCATTAATGACCAGATCATGGGGTTTGAAAAACATAAAATATTGTTTTTTTTGGACAGATTTTAACAAATCTTGATGCAAATCAGTCCAAGCATTTGTAAAAACACAATATTGTGTTTTTACAAATGCTTGGACTTTTTGTAGATTTTTGGATGGCAAGGTTATGGGATTAAGGCCACAGCCCCAGTTTAATCTTCAGGTTACTGCCACACACAGCATCAGGAATCAGCCATGGTTATCATTAATGACCGGATCATGGGTTTTGAAAAACATAAAATATTGTTTTTTTTGACAGATTTTAACAAATCTTGATGCAAATCAGTCCAAGCGTTTGTAAAAACACAATACATAAGTGACTTGCAGGGACTCAGCAATAAAATTTCTACTTCCTTTGACTGCAACTTTGGGTCCTCAAGAGTTGTACCGGAATTCTGATGCAATTTTACTGCCACCCCACATGGCAGATCTGGTAGCACCTTGATTAAACTCAAGCCATTTTCAAGTGTAGGACTCCCATCACTCAAAAAAAAAACTCAAGAAACTGCTGGCAGTTGAATTGCAAAATTACAAAGGTGCATTTGTAGAATTGTTGAATATCAGCTTCCCAATAGGCACAAAGTAGGCCAAGATGGATACAACTTGGTGCCAAATGCACACTCAAGCTCAGGGGTTCATTGTGTCAGCTCAGAGTTCCAGGCATTGATAAATGCACACCCCTGGCAGTGTGGTAGACACTTCTGTTCTGGATGGGAAAATTTAAAGTGTTTTTTGTTTACATATGTATTTACTGGGGCAGAGCCCCCAATTTTGGGGTTTGAGGGAGGAACCTGTAGAAGAGGGCTTAATGAGAAAGGTGCATAGATTTTTATTTTTGGAAAACAAGAAAGGTGCACAAATTTTTATATTTGGAAAGAAAAGAAAAAGTTGAAAATTAAAATTATAAAGCAAAGCAAATAAAAAAAAATAACAGATGAGAATCTAAGAAAATGTATATAATAATTGCCTCTGAACTTTAAAATAACTTCTTTATACACAATATTTTGTGTTTCATACAAAGGAAGCCCAATTTCAGGTTGAGGGACTACCACATTGTTAGTCCGGCTGTACTTACTTTGTGAAAATGCAACATAAATTTGCAACTACATTTCCAATTGTCTGACCTTGAGATTTGATTATTTTTAGTTAAAAAGCAATATTTACAGGGAATTTTTTCTGTATGAGCTTGAAAGGCAAACCAGACTTATCAGGTTCTGATATAAATGGAATGTGTGGTATGGCCACCAAGTTGTTGACTCTATTACTGGACAATACCTTTGCATAAATTAAAATTGGGCCCAGGTTACCCACAGTTAATCTAGTTCCATTACAAATTCCCATTGTTTGATCAAGGTTCCTCAGCATTGTGATTGGCACACCCCTTTTCAATTTCAGAAGGTGAGGTGGAAAGCCTGAAATTATTAAACTATCTATCACTGCCAGCATAATTGCCTAGGTTGAGTTCATCCCAGTTAAACTAGGATGCAAACAACCAATTTAAAGTAGGTTGACCTCAACCAATGAAATATAAAACCAAGGGGGGTCCCTTGGATTTATATTTCATCAGTTGATTTCAACCAAGTTTAAATTGGTTGAGTGCATCCCAGTTTAACTGGGATGACTTTATCCTATGCTGGCAGTGTATGTATTCTCCTGCAAGTGTAGGTTTTTGGGTTTGACTTCTGCTGAATCATACCTTGTTTCAGTCCTGCCTTCTGATTGAATATATTGTAAAATCCCAGAATTTATTTTGTGGACTGAAACACTACCACCATATATGGCTAGGCTGATTGTATCCTAGCTTAACTGGGATGCAATCAACCAAGCTAAACCTGGTTGGATTTCAACCAATAAAATACAAAATGAAGGGGGTCCCTTGGATTTAAATTTCATAGTTTGAGATACATCCAAGTTTAACTTGGTTGAGTGCATCTCAGTTTAACTGGGATACCCTTAACCTAGCCTGTAAGCCTTAGAGACAATAACTATGTCCTAAACCTACAGTTAGGCCAATAATTATTGCCCTAAATACTTCAAAATAAACTCAAGTCCCTTAGAAAAAGGGAAATAGAGCCTTGTAGCTTATGTAATAATAGAGTAATAGACAAGTAACCGGGGGATCACACCTTAAGACAGCAGGGGGTTTGTGAGTAAAACAACAATGAAAAAACACAATGATGGTGGAGGCACACCTTAAGACAGCAGGGGGTTTGTGAGTAACACAACAACAAACAAAAACAATGATGGTGGAGGCACACCTGGATCAAGTTGTTGAAGAATTGATGGTGAGTTTATATTGTATAATGATAATGAAGATGAATGGAGAATGAAACAACAATGATACTAACCTTAAGACAGCAGGGGGTTTGTGAGTAACACAACAACAAACAAAAACATTGATGGTCGAAGCACACCTGAAGGTTGACAGATAACATGATTAGAGACTATGAGAGAAATGTATGTGAGGCATACCTGGATTGAGTTGTTGAAGAATTGATGATGAGTTGATATTGTATAATGATAATGAAGATGAATAGAGATTACAAAAAAGTGAAAACAAAGTTGATCTAAATACATCTATGTTAGGTTTAACAATATCTTATGATCAATCTTAACCTAAGCAATACAGGTCCGCAGCTTCCTGTGCCTCAATATAGATAACCCATAATAAACAAAACACATACCTTATAATATGTGAAACTTATATGATAATTGCCTTATCCCTGGAAAGATAAGTATTATAGTCTAAAGGGAAGACATAACCCATAGAATGTACTGTAACACATAGTAATACCTTATAATATATGAAACTTATAGGATAATTACCTTATCCCTGGAAAGATAAGGATTATAGTCTAAAGGGCATAGAAGATACTGTAACACATAGTATAACAGTACAAATGAATGGTTTCTACTTTGAGACTAGTGGCCATTCCAGATTGAGAATGCCAAGCCACTTGTTTCTACACTAAGCCCCAAGCACCATGTGCAAGATCAATTACAGGACACATGGTCTACGTACAGCTTAAGCCCAAATGGTAGTTCAACAAGGAGGTTGAGAATTATACATGTACTTATACAGGCACTAAAAGCACTTTATCCAAGTAATATTTAAAGAAGTACTCTAAGCTGAAGGAAAGAAAACATACATAAACATACCCCTTTACTGCCTTTTTGGTTTTTCACCCAGATTTCTAAGTCACCACTAGAATTACATTCTTAGTATTGCCTTAATAAATCTTTGAAGTAACCTTCTAGCCAGTATCCTGTTTATCCAGCACCATTTCATAATTTATTATTCCACCAACCATTGCCCTTAAACAAAGGAAGAGAATCTGTCCTCCCTTACCGGTTAAACAAACCCTCTCACCCTTAAATTGCCTTTGTTGCAGACCTATTTCTAGGTTGGAGGTTGTCTTCTGAAAACTTAGCTCCTTTTATCACAAGGTTGAGCTTTAGTTACATAATACTCTATTTTCTTGGCTTCTACAAAGCCATTTCCTTGTGTCCTGCCGTCACTAAAGAGACCCAGGCTCACATAGTCAAATATGCTGGCAGTGAAATATTCTTGCAGTGAAGAATAGCCTGGTGCAAAAATTAATCAGGATGTGAGAAAGACCTGGAAATATCTTGAAATATTTGTGTGATGAGATGATCCAAATTGTTCTCTTTGTATCCACCATGAATTACCATTGAAGCAGGCAGATTTATTTTTTTTGAAAAATCAGTGACACCTCTGTTCCCAACAGATAGTAAAAATTGCTGACATTTAGGATCCCCAGCTGAAAGGATGTGTATGGATAGGCAAATTATATTCCGGTGAAATTATCTCCAGTAGTGAGGATTGACAATGCTAGAGTTAAAAATCTGAGGATGATATCCCTTCCTTACCACAGGAAAAACACAAGAAAAGTCCCCTCCCTAGGACCATTACCTTTTCACCAAATGGTAGATCTGAATCCATCAAGTCTTTCAGTAATCTATCAACTTATTCAAGTGCATGCCTATGTGTCATTGGTACTCCATCTCATATTATTAACTTTGATTGCTTGAGGTCATCTACTTTTTGTGAGTTTCTGGCAAGAAACAGAATTTGGCAATAGCTTGGGAGGAATTAAAAATGTTAGATGAGCATTCCTTCCATATGGCATGTTCATAGCAGAAATTCCTATAAGATATAAGACAAATAGCTGGAATTTATGCATTCAAATTTTCATAAAAGTGATACTTTCCACTACCAGCACATGCAATGGCAATACTTTGAGATGATATTACATGTGAAAGTAAGAAATTGTATAGGAATGTATTTACAGAGCTTCCAGGACAATAGATAAAAAAAACTGGTTGCTCTGAATTCCAGGCATGGATACTTTGATCAAAGGCCAATCTCTGCTTATGGTTAATTTGATTCACATTATCAACTTGAATTTGATTCACACTGAAGCTTGACCACTCTTCATCCAACATCCAACTTATTATCAGGTGGTTACTTCCAGCGGAAGGATTATATCTTGGAAGATCAGGAAATGATAAATCAATACACTGCATACCATTCTGGAGTAGAATTGGATTCATTACTCCAATGGATTTTTTTTTCATCAGGGTATCATGTTGACAACCTTGATGTAGAGAAATTACATAAGCAGAGAGGGTTTGAAGGTTGGCACTTTTCCAATAGTATACAAAATAGGCTTTACAAGTAAGATGAAGTAATTCAAGAATCAGCTTCTGCCATTTTTTGATACATATATTGATTTTTTTCCAACAGAGCCATTGTCAAAGCGGCTGAATTCAAACTTTGATGAATACTGCCCTGGAATGTTCTGAGCTCATTGAAAGAAGTGGATCCACAGACATGATTCAACAATAGGGGGTATCATATATTGCCAAATTCATCATTATTTAATTGACTGGTTTCAGAAAATCCACCATTCTTAGAACATGTTAGTCTTTTGACTACCATTTTCCAGAAACCACTGGCCATCAAAAGAAATATCCTTGGATAATTGCCTGGTTCAAAAAGTGGATTTGGTCATATTTGATACCTCCTAATGACAGAAAATACAATCTTTCCAGTTATGATGGAAACATATAATAAAAACTACCTATGGAATTATCCCATTTCCTTTACTTCCATCCTTTTATCCTGAAATGCCATGTGTAATACCTAGAAAGCTCTGGGTATGCTGATAACCTGGATTGTAGGTTGTTCTTCATGTTTCCTGAAAAGTATTAGTAAACAGTGAGTGTTGTATCACCTTATGAAGAACTTTGTATAATGATTTGCCATGTTTCATCTTGAGGGTATTTAATTTGGTTTTCATTGGGTAAATTTATGTCCAATCTGTTGACCAACAGGTAAAAGAGAATATCCTCCAGCATTCAGGATCTGAAAACTAGTGTGAGTCCCTGAATCTAATCACCTCATCAATAATTCCCTTGGTTGAGTGGGGAGCAGCGCCCTGTCAAGCAAAAGGAGGGACTTGCAGCTGAATTTTGTAGTGGATCCTGGATGTTCCTTCATGCATCTTGTAACAACCATCGATACCACATCTTGGGAGCTACTCACAAACCTTGGGGAAGATGTGTTTGCATCCTACCTTTCTCTCCATAAATTCCGTTTTTTATAATCCACAATTGAAGAGAGACTTCGTTAATTTAGGAATTACAGCGACTTTTTCTTGCAGTGGTAAGTCCCACCCTGCGGCACCTGACTGCAGGTGAGGACTCGTGAAAAGTTAGGGCAGTGGGACAGGTCAAGTTTGCCTGTACGGTCAAATGTGTAATTTTCCATACATAATTTCATGGGTAGGTTGTTCAAGAGAAGGGCAAGTTAACTGGAATCCAAAACCATTATAGGTGATACTGATTTTCAGTTCTAATATCAAGTTGAATAATCAGGAAGTTTAATCTGAAATTATATAGTAGTTTGGGCTGGGGTACAGTTAAATGTTGTTGTTTTGAGGTGGTGGGCCAAGACGAGGTCATTGGCCAATCGATCATCAACCACATCGATTTCAACAACGCGGGAACAGTCAAACTTTGGACTTGGAGAGCTTCATCACCGTAAATAACACTCATCCGACGACCAACTCATAAGTAACGATGGGTGATGAAGAAAGCTTGCTCAAGTTTTTCGCCGAGGAACGACAGTTTTTTGATGTCCTGGAGCACTATCTCGATCAAGTTGATGATCGACCTTGCTCTGATCTAGAGGAGCCAATGCCTGAGATCTTTTCGAATAACCTCTTTGGTTATTTGACGTTGATCGTAAGCAAAAGCTCTAAATCATATTCTCTCCAAATAAGTTATCAGAATGCTGATCAATCGCGCGTTTTGTTGGAATGCGAATCTTGAGGAACAGTTGGATCGTTATCAGGAGCAGCCTTACCTCTTAGATCCCCACCTCGAACGTATGGTACAACCTATCATTCGACGTCTGAGGCAGTGGCTGGAATATCTGCAGCAGCATTCAGATCAATTCAATGAAACTCCGACTGATTTAATCGCGACTCTGGGCATCGAGCAGCTATCACAAAAAATACAAAAGCTTTCTCATTTACTATATTTTATCGTCAAGGTCAGAGGTTACAAGACCATCGGTAAGTTTGTTTTGTTTTTCTATGGTCCACCCTTCCAACTGATTCGACGTGAATCATATTTTTTTGTAGTTCGCTTCTTCCCTCATCAAGTCCAAGACCTATCCATTGTAATATCTACTTTTGGACTGGTTCTCCCTAATTCAGATAAAGGACCCAGTCAAATAGTAGAAAACTTTTCGAACACTTCTTTGTGGCACTTCCGCTATATCCTGCTGCTTTGGCTCTCTCTCATATGTATGATTCCCTTCGACCTTTCACGCTTCGACAAACTCTCAACCTTACAAGTCCAAAACATCTCAACTTATCAATACGTCGAGAAAATCGGTTGGTCCTACCTCGGTCTTCCGGGAAAAGAGAGAGAAGCGGCTGCGTTGGCATTGGCAAGATTGATGTTGAGGTGAGTCTTTTCTGTTCTCGTTTTCGTTTTTGTTTCCTTCTTAGAAAAGTGAAAATAAATTCTTCCCAGGGAAGATGTGTTCCGCTCAAACTTACTTGGATTTGTGGAGAAATGCCTCGATAACCTCCGGAGAGCTGGAGAACATGATCTATTCTTGGTCAGATTTTTACACGACCGTTTATCCTTAGCTTTCCAATCTAATTTTTTTTTAGTAGGCTACTGGTATAGCTCAAGTCCTATGTATCCTTGTAGAGCTCGCTAGGCCCCCGCAGCTACTGGGTGTATTACCCCTCCTTCACCAAGCGCTCTTCGAAACAAGCAGATTACCGTACATTTCGGCCAGTATCAACCTACGAAAACTTAGGGCCAAGCTGGCAGGAAGAGTTGCTTTGGCTACACCGATTGCACCGGAGGACTCGCCTAACAGCGAAGATATACAGGTACCTGAGACAATCGAGACCATCGTTCAAGATTTATTGGACTGCCTTCAGGATAAAGTAGGTTACGTCAAAATCAATATTCAACGTCACAGAAAGATCTTAATCTTTGTTTATGAATGTCCATAGGATACAGTTGTGCGTTGGTCGGGAGCAAAGTATCTAGCTAAAATTGGGAGACGTCTTCCAGAGGCCTTTACGATTCAGATATGCGACGCTATCCTAGAAATGTTCAGCTTGAAAACTGTGGAAGAACAAAATAGCAAAATAGATCTATTATCAGTGAATGACCATACCTGGCAAGGTGCTTGTCTGGCTTGCGCAGAATTCCTTCGCCAAAAATGTTTTCCGGCCTCGCGTCTTGAAAGTTTGATTGAATGGGTTGTCAGAGTTGAGTGTTCCTGTCTTTTCTCGATAAAAAATTGCAATTGATAAGAGCTGTACTTTCTGCGGATGATTATAGGCTTTACATTTTGAGCAGCGCAAGGGGGTTCAGAGTATAGGCTCAGGCGTTCGAGATGCTGCAGCTTTTGTCTTATGGTCTTTTGGCCGGGCATTTTCCCGAAGTGAGGTCGAGCCTTTCGCCAATCAACTAGCCACACAACTTGTTCTGCAATCGCTTTTTGATCGAGAAGTGCACGTTCGTCGAGCCGGCAGCGCAGCTTTCCAAGAGAACGTCGGGAGACTTGTCAGTCTTTCTTAGCAACTTCATCCATCAATGAGCCGACTAGTTTACCCGTACATCGCTGTAGGGAATCTTTCCTCATGGGATTGAAGTTCTCCAAAGGGCGGACTTTTTTACGGTCGGACTCAGAAGATCCGCCTTTTTAAAAGCTGCCCCCGATGTTGCGAGGTATTTTCTTTTTTCTTCTTGTTCTTCCGAATGGGCTTGAGTTTTGAATGCTTCAAAGGGATTGATTCTAGATTCGAAGAATATCGGGAGGCCATCTTGAATCATTTAGTCGAAGTATCTGTTTGTCATTGGGATGATGGCGTGCGCGAGCTGGCCTCTCAATCTATCTGCCAGATAGCGCGAGCGGCCTTCGATCAAATGCCATCTTCTTTAGTGGACAGGCTTGTGAGGATTTTTCTCGACTCTAGTTTCGAATACCTCCAACCTGATCGACCTTTTGAGCGTTTCTTGCTTGGTGACCATCCAGGAATCAGGTCTCCAATCCAAAGATATCAACCAAGTACATGGATCTATACTCACCTTGGGTGAAATGGCCAAAGCTCTCCAGCCTGATAAAAAGGAAAGCGCTACTGCTCAATTGCTCGATAAGGTGAGCCAGAATTTATCCGCGGAATCAGTTACAGATTGGTTAAAAGCATTCTGGGTATTTCTGAATTTATTTAGAAAACAAAACTTCGTTTGATTGACTGCATATTCAGATCTTTCAGTTGATGATCGCCGTTCTGGATTCCGGTTTGAAAGCTCGCCAATTAGAAGTGTTGTTGGTGCCAATTTGCCAAGCTCTTGCCAACACTTTACCTGATTGCCCTCAAGATTGTGAAAGATTTATCGAAAGTCCTGCTTGGACTCAGTTGGTGGATATTGGGCTGAAGCGCTCTGACGATCATTTGCATTGCTCCATTCAAAGCGTGCTACACCAACTGTCCCTTCGTGGTGTCGGGGTCAAACAAATACAGTGAGTTGCGCATCGTGATTTTTTGGGTTTTTCGCATGGTCGAGCAACCGGTTCACATTTTTGTCACGCTGTTTTTACACAGAATACTCTCAAAGGCTCTGACGAGTGGTTTAGTAGTTGCTAGGCAAGCTTCTGCTAGATGTTTGGGTGGATTCGTGTTTTCCTCGGGGGCACTACAAGCATCTTTCAAGTCTACATTTGACTTGTTGGTTGCTTGTACAGAGGAGAAAGTAAGTCCAGAGGAGAGTAATCATTCACTCATTGATTGTACACTGGCTAATAAACACATCCTTTTTTTTAATTGATGGATTACAGTCTTCGGGCTTGCCGGAACCAATTGAGGTGGTTAGGAACTGTATCGAATCCCTCATTTCGATTGTGGCAAATTTTGGGGACACATTTCAAACATGTTTGTCGCTTGTCTGCCTGATCACAGACTATTTACCCCAGATAATGACTCGATAAATGATTCATCAATCGAAAAAGTTTGCACGCCAGAGCAGTTCTCGAAGCTCTTGCAGGTATTTTCGAATGGATTATTTAACTATGTCAATGATCAAAGAGGGGATGTGGGATCTTGGGTCCGGACATCAAGCCTTAAAAGCCTTGAACGAATTATCGCTTTATACACCAACTCGCTGGAATCAATTCAAACGCATGAAAACGATCACCATCTTCATCATGAGAGCAAACTTCCGCTGGAACTTGATCAGCGCTTCTTGATCAGTCATATCTTGAGTGGAATTTTGCGGCAATCTTTGGATTCCATCGATTCGGTTAGACAACTCGCCTGGCAAACCATGTCTAAAATTTTAGCCGATCTTTTGAATTCGAATCTTGAGACGAACGATGATATTTGGAGCTTTTTAATATCTGCGTTTGATCAGTTCAGTACCCTCACATTCTCTTCACATTCTCTACTGCAATTTTTTACCAACCTCGAATGATATCATTGTTTTAGGCAAAACTCCGAACATTGGAGAGAACTCAAATGGACGTTCCCTGCTTCATTGGAGTTATTAACCAACTTAACCCAGAGAAACCTAAACCCTGTTACCTCAGAATCACCATCTAACAATCTAACCGAATGTGTTAACTCACTCTCAGAGTCGCTTCTACAGGGCATCATAATTTTAATTGGGAGTAAAGGTAACAGTGACGTGAGCATTATTTTCTCTCTTTCTTATGATGATCCCCACAAGGATACATTTACATCTTGTTTGAGTTCACATGTACAATACCTATCACGTTGTATCCATTTGATCAGATGAGTACTAACCCTGTTATAAACCAATTTTTACAGTCTAAGAAAGCAGCAATTTTATTTGTAGATCATATTTGCAAGATTGGAAAGAAGAATCCATCAAGCTTGCAAGATATTGTCCAAAGGATTTTGAAACTAACTAGGGCCCGGCCGAGTGGATCAAGAAATTTTGGTTTGAGTTGTTGGGAGGCGATTTCCCTGTTGCTGGAAACGGATGCCTTACAGCCTCTTGAACAATACGATGACGGTCGCCAACTGTAGGTCTTTCGTTTGACTGACAACTTTTCTCGGCAGTTTTTGTTTGTGGATGTTGAGGAGAATTGGTTTTGTTTCCGGTGAGCACAAAGGCTCCGATCGATCCTAAACCTGGTCACTCGTCCTCTTCATCAGCCCAAGGTTTCCGTCAATCGAGTCTTGACGGGCTCGAAAATGTTGCGTTTTCTTACTTTCGCCTCCGTCCTCGGCTGGAAGTCTGATCGCTCCTTTTGCAATAATCTCCAGTGTCATTCATCTTATGATGTTCAAGACCGCCCGGATTGAGGCCGCCAGTTACTTGACAACTTATCTATCGCACAGCTCTCCAAGAGTACGTGCACAATTTCATACAAACATAACATTACACTTTTCCCTGTCTTATACTACTTGACAATGCTAGGTACGAACGTCGACGGCCGAGACTTTGTATAATGCATTACAATTACAAGATGAGGAGGTACCCGAGGCTGAACGACTTATTTCTGAAACTGAATGGTAAATCAAACAAAATTTCCAGCGAGTGTGTTGGCTGCCGGTCTAACCCAGTTCGTGCTGATGTACTGAAATTGCACAGGTCGAAATGCGATACTGAACAGGCTGTTGAAATGGCTAATCAAGTCGCTGCAAGTTTGAGGGATGCTTGGAACGATCTTGAGTAGAATGTGCACAGCTATGTAGTTAGTTGGTTCATTTGTGCGTTAAGGAATCGCGTGACTTCCGGCAAAGAAACCTAAGAGCCACCCCCACATGACAAATGAAAATGGATATGCTCCAAAAACTACTAGAGCAGGTCCCGGGCATACTCCAGCAAGTCTAACAGATAGCCAAACGTAAAACGAGTACCAAAATTAGTTAACCCTGCTCCCAAGACAGATTTTAGGTCAAAGATAGCAGTATCGTACTGACCCCCAACCCAAGCCAAAGAGAACGCTTCCCAAGACCAGACGGGCGGTTATCTCATTGTTAGTCATCTCAGGTAATTGCCAAGTGGGAGGGGTTGCGCAAGGTGGGGCCAAGCGGTCCAGTTCCTCAAGTAAAGGGCGCTCGGTTCCGCTAGCATTTTCGCTTGAAGCCAGTTGACGGACTGCAAGCCAGGATTCAATCCGAGGCTTGACGAAGACCCAATAGATCAACGTGTTCAGGCCCAGCCCGGCGATCGCGACGCCTAATAAGCTGGGATCCCAGGTGGGCAATGGGAAGTTGAAAAAGCCCAAGACCACTGATGGTTTGGTCATCCCTGAGAGAGTCAGTCCGGAGCCGAAGGTCGCTCCAAGCAGCACGAGCCGGAACGGAATTAATCGGTCGGGTGTTACCAAAAATTTGAGAACGAGATAAGCTATCAATGGGCCCGTGAAGATCGCCCCACATGTGATCCGATCCAAACTTGTTGTTGATGATGAGACTGAGTGGGTGAATTCCTGGTACATCGAGTCATGTTGCGAATTAGGTGCTCCGATCGGATCGATTAAAGGCTTGAGGACTCGGTGGGTGAGAATGGCAACGGGGAAGAAAACACAAGTGGCCAGGATGCTTCGCTTGCTACCACGCGCCATTCCGCATAACATGTGACCTGGGAAAGCAAACGGATAGAAAAAAAAATGGGATTTTGGAAGGATACGCGCTTGTTTGGGAGGTGTTTAGATGGGAGGGAGAAAAAAAGAAAGAAAGAAAAAACTTACCGGATGTACAGCCAGAGGCGAGGGTAGTTCCAGCACCAGACAGTAATCCGGCCAGAGTAAAGAGCAAGAGATTCTTGAGCACATGATGGTCCTCGGTTCTTGAGTGATGGAAATGATTAGAGAGTAAGGAAGAATCGAATATCGAGTTCTCGTTATTGGTCAGAACGAGATCGATGAAGTTGATGAATAGTTTGAGGACCGAGCCGATGAGAGCCAAGCCAATTGCGATGAACAAGCTCTGGCTGTTGAAGAGGATATGGGAGTGGACAGTATTACTATTATTGTTATTTTGGAAGTAGTGGAAATAGAGCGGTTTGTAAGAGTCTTGGAGCGTCTTGAGCGATTGCGAACAGCCAAAGACTTTGCTGAAGTCCATCATGAGGTTCATGCTCGAGAGCGATAGAAGTGTGCCTCCGAGCAGTGGTAGCTTCAGACTCTCGATAAGCGTCGAGGAATCCATGTTCGATCGTGTGTTCCGACGGCCTATGTTGTTGTGCTTGGGTGAATCGTTGGGTGATGGTGGGTTATTCTAGTCAAGAGGATTTAAGATTTAATAACACCTTGTCCCGGGGGACCCCCGTTACAAGTGAGGGGGACAGTGTACACAACATATTGACGTTTTTTTATATTTTTTTTTCGATCGGTTTATAAACTGACGAGATTCAGCCAAACGGTCACTGTAAGTCACATTCTTTCATATCTTTGTTCAGGGTTAAGGTGCTGACTCGTCGGGTATTTTGTTTGTCCAGGCATCTTCCAAGTGAAACTTGTTGAAATAGAGTGTGCATATACATAATTAGCGAACCCTTTTTTATCTCAATCAGGTCGCACGAACAGATGAGTGGGACCTCAACCTTCAAGACCACACTACATCTATTCAAGTGGGCTACTCTACATCCTCACGTCGTCGTCTTCAGCTAATCGAGCCTAGCTTCCGATCTGCTCAGACGCGCTATTCAGGTGACCGCGGGCGTGACCGTGTTCAAAGATAAAGTGGGGGATCTCCGATGGGTTCGTGGTCGTTGCCACTCGTCTCAGGCTACCACGACTAACCATTAGCCTTTCCCCCCTCCTTCCCTGTCAAAAAATAATAATAAAACGATCGGCTTGTCTAATTTGGTGGCGAATGTTTTGACACCTGGGCGTTGAAACAACGAATGAACATCGGTGTCGATTAATGTAGTGCGAAGGTGGATCGATGCTGCCGACACTGAACGTGACGGGAGATTTACTGCTCCAGATCCCGCTTTCGTCGGTCTTCAATTCCAGCTTACGAAGCGACCGATCGAGTGATCAATCGGGCCAAGCCCTACGGATGAGCGAGCCGACCACACGGCGATTAAACCTCAACAGGGGGGACTTGGTCAACTTTACCTCACCCCTCAATCCCTCTGTCTTGGCCTGCAAGAGGATCCTTGGACTGCCTGGGGATAAGATCCTCGTCGATGATCACCCTCCCAGCTTTAACCCCCGTTCTGATGTGCTTGATCCCCATTCAGGATACGACTATCAGTACTCTCATAAATCTCTCTTGACTATCCCTCAAGGCCATCTGTGGTTACAAGGCGATAACTATGCCGTTAGTATCGATTCTCGGACTTATGGCCCCGTGCCTATCGGCTTGGTCTCGGGTAAAATCATCGCTCGCGTCAGTGTTCTCTCCGTTCCTTTTTTTTTTTATCTCTTTTGAGTGTCTGTCTGTAAATGTAAATATGTTTGTTTCTTGTTGAGGGTCAGATGGCTTTTATTCTTGCTGAACTTGACCGTTCTTTTTTTTTTTTTCTTTGACCTTTTGGGAAATTGTTGACTTGGATTTTTTCTTGGGTGGCTTTGATCGGCTTACGTCCGATCCAATCTGTCTGTGGTCACATCTCTCGTCTACTCTCTGTACCTTATGGTTTTTCTACCTTGCTTCAAATAAATCTCTCGATGGAAACCATTTCTGTGCTACATCCACTTATTTAAATATATGGTTTCGTTCCTAAACTATATATTTGTATTTATATATAGGTGTGGCCAGATTTTACTTGGTTAAGTCGACCATTTGAATACACATCATCAGAATAAGTCATCAACACTTCATTGTATTCTTGTATCCAAACTTCACTTGTCAGAGCTACGTAGCATCATGCATCAAGATAAACTGCCTCCCAAGTTATTTATTCGGAGAAGCTGGACAGGTCACGTGTCAAGAACGGGAACGTCGAACAACGAGTCTCTCTCTCTCTTTTACATCTTTTAGAATCGATGTATGTCTCAAGTTTCTGATCTTTGTATTTTGTACCTTGTTCTCATCAATAAGACTCATCAATCCAAAGTTGTCTTTCCTTTTTTTGAAATTGTTATGTATGTAAGAGAAGAAGGTGATCATAAATAGATCCATTGGAGAGAATGTCATAATATAAGACTATTGATGTTCTGAGAAATGTTTTTGAACTCGGTGGCCCTCGGCCTATTTAGAGCCTGATGATGAGCACATGAATCACAGGGGGGAGGGGGGAGGAGAAGAAAAGAAGGCTGAGCGAAGATGTCGTCTGGAGATTGTAATCGATTGACAGAATGTAGATTTCGGATAAGCTTAATCTAAATACATAATTAAAGTGCCTCGAGGCCACTTGAAATCATCTGTCATTTTCTTTTTAACCATATGGAACGATCAATGTAAATACATATTGCTTCAGGGCAAACTTTATTATATGTCTTGGGTGGCGTGTGTGTGTGTGTAAGTCTTTAATTAAATGGGTCATACAAGAACAAGCGAACCTTAGCCGTTGTAAATAGGGGTTTTTTTTTTTTTGCGAGTTTAGGACTTTTCATGAACGCTTTGAAATTTTCCTCTCTAACACTTTGTGATTGGTGTTGTTGGGGCGTGACCACTAGCACTGATCATCAGTTAGAGAAAAATTTAAATCAACCAACAACAAACCAGATGAGAATGGTCTATGTGTGTTATTACATCCGAGTTGTTTTTTTTAAAAAAAAAAAAAAGAAACATCGGGAAGTATTAAAGATGATAATTAACAAATTACTCTTGAATGTTTATCATTTGGTGATATCCTGGGAAATTGGGTGCTGGGGTGGATGGAGTGAGTTGAAGTTATTTGATGTGACACGATGAATGAGCTGTGATCCTGTGATTTTGATGATGAATATCTCTTGTAAATTTGCCATTGAGTAATAGAAATCAGGGATTTGTTGATGAATTGGGGGTGGTTTTTGTTTTATGATGGACAGGGATATACTTATTTAGATGAGAATGATTTATCTATTTCGTAATACATATTTAATTGATCCAAAAGAAATTACCAAAAACTCCCAGTTTGATGTTGCCTGGTCAATGAAACTCAAATTTGATACATCAAGAGTAGAATTTTGTTTAGATTAATTTGTTGAAAAATGTTTAAAATTGTGTGTTTATTATTTTTATGGGGTTGATTAATTTAAAGTTTTAGTTGATATGATAAGGATGAGCTCCGATGGGTCGGATAATCCATCGGATCGAGCTCGAGCCTGTTTACTCCGAATTGAACTGCTCCCCTTCATCATCTCTCTCTCTCTTGTTTTTATTTTAAATTTTAAATTTAATTTAATTCTCTCTCTCTCTCTCTTTTTTTATTGTAAATTAATTAAAAAAATTAAATTAAAATTTTTATAAAAAAAAAAAACAAAAATGCAACCACAACAATCACCAGATCAAGGAAGAAGAAATAACCCTTACTATTATCATCATCACACACCTACTACAACACATTATTACCCACCACCAACTAACTATCATCAACCCTTCTTAGCTCAACCACCACCTATTAACTATCACTATCCACCACCACCACCCAACTATTATAACCCATTACCACCAACAACAACAACCAAATTTCAATCACCCACTTCAACCCCACCTCATTCACCACTACTAAGGGGTTCACTCGCTCAAGCTAAACTCAGAACTCACTCTAATTACCAACAACTAGAACCACTTCAACCTCAATTTCACCACCAACACCACCCTCACCCTCATCATCATCATCCTAACAACAAACCAGCACTTCCTAAACCTCCTATCCATTCTCAGTATGCACTCTGGGTCGGTAATATACCTAACGATGCCTCTCAGGAAGAACTCTATAAATTCTTCTCCCACCAACATACCGGAGTCGAAAGTATTCATCTAATCGCTAGGAGTAATTGCGCCTTTGTTAATTATATCTCACAGGCTCATCTCACTCAAGCTATCTCATCCTCTAACGGTAAACCACTCAGACCACTCGACCCTTACTGTAAACCATTACTATGTCGAATTAGGAAACCAGAGGATAATCTAAAGAGTGGAGTAGGTGCACAGAGAATAGGTGGTCTACATCGATCTTGGATCAAACGTATTAACTACGATTCATCCAACAATCAAAACATTCATCATCATCAACCTAAACATTCTCAATCACTTCCTTCCTCTTCAATCCATCCTAACCTCAAAACTCAAACTGGAATCGATCAACAACCACATAGCAAGACTCTTAACGAACCACCTAACCTTCGAACCTCTTCAACCCTCACAGCTGTCTCTAACCAGAGTCAATCAACCACCTCATCCTTCCTAACCAGTCATTTCCCTAAACGATACTTTATCCTCAAAGTCAGTCTAATTATCCCCTTAAACACATACACACACTCAAACACTGAACCTTTCTCTATCATCATATATAGGCTTACACAGATCAAGATCTAAGAATCTCAGTCGAACGATCCATATGGGTCTCTCAAACTCACAACGAACCCATCCTAGACCAAGCCTATCGAACCAGTACCGAGGGTGTCTATCTAATCTTTAGTGCTAACCAGAGCGGTTCGTTCTTTGGCTATGCACGTATGGCCGGCCCAATCGTTGGAGCACGTACCAGACCTAAATCTCTACCACCTTCCTCACCACCTAGCGCTCATAACCATCAACCCTCGGGACGTACTCGTCGTAGCGCTTCAATCGCTACCCCTGACCGCTCACTAGACGACCTCTTTGCTGACCTCCCCCCTAGCGCTTCTCCTCGGGCTCTCTCCCCAGTTCTACAACCAGACCTTCCGGTACGCTGGCCAGGCTCACCAGTCCATCGTTCCTTACCGATCCTTGCCCCTGCCAAGAATCATCATCATCAACCCAATCCTCCTAACCTCGTTAGCACTTCCCCCCTCAGTACTCTCATCCATCTCCATCATTCTCAATCCACCCTGCCCTCTACCGTGCTTACTCCCTCTGATCACTACGATCACCACCAAACTCCTTGTTCGGATCATCTCCTCTCTCAACTCGATCACCCTCAACCTTCTACGATCGATGACGATGAGCAGGAGGATAAACTGATGTCCGGTAAACCATTCAAGGTAGAATGGATCAGAGTCCAAAAACTAAGCTTTTATAGAACCAAGAACTTACGAAACCCATTCAAGTATACTCTAATCCCCTCTTATCATTGTTCCTCTCCACTCACTAATCGTTTGTTTTTGGGCAATTATAGTGGCAATAGGGAAGTCAAGGTGTCGAGAGACGGAACGGAAGTCGAACCATCGATAGGTGCAGCTATTGTGGCCGAAATCGAAAACGAGTTTCGTCGTCATCAGAACCACCAACCTCATCATCATCATCATCAACAACAACAACATCATCATCATCATCGTCATCATCGTCATCATCATCAGCCACATCAATCTACCTCCTCCTCCTCCGCTTTGACAACCGTCCAGGACCAGCTCTTCCACGAGTAGTTCGGTACCATCCATCACTGGTGTCCGTCGATCCAACATAATACCCCCTGCTCGTCTATTTCTCTTACTCGTTTCTTGAGATATCTTTCTTTCCTCTTTAATCTCTTCCACCCTTATACTACTATTATCTTGATTAGTATTACTAGTACTATTTCTTTCTTATCCACACCTACTAGGCCACAGGTAAAATGTGTCTCAATAGTGTCTTTTTTTTTGAGAGAGAGAGAGGAGTCAAGGGTAGGATGGCTGCTTCATCATTTATCATGGTCATAAAATAGTAATTAATTAAAAAAAAAAAAGTGGGATGGAGTAAGATTCTTTAATCATTTTGTTCTTTTTTTTTCCTTGATTGGATTGGTCTTATCATCTTTTATTGTTTCTTTTTTTTCTTTTTTCTGGGGGTTTTTTTGATGGTTTTTTTTTCTTGGTTTCCATAAAGCCCATCTATCTTCAACAATGAATCATCATGTCAATGAGAATGAAAACCTCAACTTGTTTTTCTTTTCTTTATTCTATTCCTTTTTCTTTTTTCTCAGTAATTAAGAAAATAAAAGATAAAAATAAAAAACAACAACATTGTGGGGGTAGTGGGGTAACTCATCAAATCAACTTAAACTCTTAAAAATTTGAAATAAATGTCTGTTCCTCCTGACTCAGGGGTGGGTGCACCACCCCCACCTCCTTGACCACTTTGTGGGCTAAATAGCTGAGGTTGATGACACACTAACCATGGGAAATGCATAATTATAACCATAATCATAATAAATAAATATTAATCATAATAATAGTGGTGAAGATCTAGAACCTATGATTTAAGAGCTACGGCTAACTTGTTTTTTTTTTAAAGTCCCTCACTTTCAGAGACTTGTTTCAATAGTTGACGCCAACCCCTGAAGCATGGGGGGGTAGTGTCAGAGTTGTACAAGAACATGCTCCACGGGTAAAGGGGATGCTGCAGGGAATCAGAGGCCATCATTGGTGTTGCCAATGTCTCTCTCTCTCTTTCTAGACTTCCTCCCTGTTCCACTGCACTCAAATTGCTAAGCTAACTGTAGCTCTGGCAGCACTAGAGATACTCCAGAGTATCCTCCTAAGAACTTACTTAGCTGGATAAAAATTATACTGTAGTATTGCTGTAAATAATATGATGTCATTAAATATTGTTTGATCAATCAACTTATGATGTAAAATTTAAGTGGGGGAACTCACTCACACCAGCACTAAATTCCTACTACTCCTAGCACTCTTCCATATCTAGAAGGTTATCCTTGGTAAGAAAAGAAAGAAAAAAAAGAATAACCATATGAAATATGGATGAATCAAAAGGGTGATCATACACGCAGAGAAATGATTGTATTATTTGCATGAATGTAAGAAGAACAGATTTATGCTAGTAAGAAAGAAATTTCCAAAGCACATGGTGATGTCACAGTCTTGTTCTATTATATGAATCAGCCCACAACGTGGTTGGTTATACATGCATGTCATGAGGGGTCATGGGGACATGGAAAATACTGTGCTTGAGTCAATACGGTTCCAATGGCATCATAGTGTATGTGGATTGGAATACATTGTAGAGAAGAATGTATAGAGCCTTCTTCTGGAGACCTCTAGAATATACATGGAGGCCATGTCCTGGCCATGGATTGGATCCTCAGCATATCCATCCAGTACCACATTAGTAAGTACTCTGAATATTCTCCTCCTACATCTAGATTAGTGGTTTCCCCTTTATATCATCCAACCTACCTCATCTACTGGAATAGTTATATCAAGTTACCTTAGAACATCCTCATCTTAGACCTTGAAATATTCCTCATAAAACTGTTCCTGAAAGACTACCATCTCTGACAGTTCAGCCAATCAGCACAAGTGCTTGCCAGATGCTTAGTAACAATTCATATTGTTGGATTTTTCATAAAAAAAAGACACAGAGATAGCCAAACCTATATGGTTAGCTGTTAGTCTTCCCCTGATTGACTAATTTGTAAAGCAAATAAGACAATTATAATCAGCTTAGGTTATCCTCTGTGCATAGTTTGGACACCATAGAGAGAGAGAGTAATAGTAATTATTACTTTGATAACCTTTCAGAAAAGTGATAGTACCTGGAGTTTTATAGACATTAAGCCAGTGTGTCATACACATAGCTGGCAAGTAGTATTGATGTGTATTTGGTATGTTTGATTTAGAAAGGATGTGATATAATTAACTTTAGATTGAGTGATGATGCATCTTACAGTGCCATAGAACATGGCCCATGTTTCATAGTGTGAATGCCACTGGCCTTCCAAGTACTCTGCAAAGGCAATACTGATACCACACTACTTGGCCAAAGATCCTGTCCAGAAAGTTTCTGGCTGAGGTGAACAACAAGATAGTGGTTGCAAAATTCAAAGATTGCCTCATTGGCTTGACCTTGCAGATCCCAAACTGCCACCCCTTTTAATTCCCTGGGAAAAATGAAATATTTACCAGTAGTGCTTGGGACCATTGGTGCCAAGGTCCTGATCAACTTTGGCAACATAATTAGTCATTGAAAATGCATAGTCAATCATTATGGCTTGAGGAACAAGCCCTGAGCTGAGTAATAGCCATTAAAGAATAATTTCAACAGGTTCACTGACAAATAAAATTACTCTCATGTCAGTGAAAGTGTCACTCTGCAACTCTCAGTCTCAGCCAAACACGGCTCAGCATTTCCTTATGCATCAAACTTTGAATGCAAGACTCAGCTTTGAACTTTCAAGGACCAAATGCGTGACACCTAATCAAAGTGACATTCAAAACTCATTACCCGATCCGGTCCCTGACTCAAAGATTTCCCATTCCGGTGATTCTACGGCTATTTGACGCTTATCCAATAACCCTTACTCGGACTAGCTTGAATGCCTTGACCCTCAGCTTGGCGCTTAACCTTTTCAATCAAGCCTTGCACTTACCTTTTACATCACCTGGGAATTTCTGTTTGTATCTTCAAAACAATTTTCATCTTATCAGTTATACTTTTCACTTGACTTTTTTCAACCACTTGTGTAAATCTAACTGCAAGCACATACTTTCTTTACCCATCTTCACACAAAAGCCCCATGTCAATATTTGTCTATAAAAGCAATTGTACTTTCTTTACATTTCCTTTTTCCTCACTTAATTAATATAACATTAGTTTACGTTACCTTCCTCAATCAGTCATCACCCTGATTACTCCAAGTCTTATTTGAGCCCAGTACTTATTCCTTACAACTCATCTTCAAAGTTAATTTCGAAGTTATCTTCGAGAATACTTTGACTTAAAGATATCCTCGAGTTGCTTTGAAGAATCCCTTTGAATCATCTTCCAGTCCCCTTTGCGCTTCAATCAACCAAATCCCCATCTGTACGTTGGGTTGGTTGCATGACAGAAAGCTTATGAATTGATATGAAAGATTGAATTAAAAAGTGGCTGATGCATTGAAGGCCTAGCAAACCAGAAGTCCAAATGACAAGGGTGTAGAGGCTGACCCTTCAAACATCATGAAAACAGTTTTTTTTGACTGAGTTGTGTGTGCTTTCAAGCATCAGCATACTCTGGCCATGGCTGAGGAGCATATTCCTCTGCCATGGCAATTGAAAGGTAAACAGACATTTGACCAATGATGGGTCATCTGGCTTGGGTAGGTATGTATTCCAATAAAGCCTGATGAGTTCATGTTTCCACAGTACTAATGATTTGAATATTTTGGGGTCTTTCTTTGATAGAAAATTGATTTGTTTCCAAAAATGACACTTCAATTTATCATAGATGTTTTGGGAGGCTTCTGGTTTGAAAATACACCTATTTCTCTATCAATTCAAGTAAAACAGAAGTTTAACATATTTAGATATGATAATCAGGAATTTTTAGTGTAGTTGTACCTACATCATGAAATAAGTCAGGTGGATATAAAAGATGGTCAATTGATTCCCAACCTAGACTGGAAATAACCCAATCATTGAGCCACTTCTCAACATATAATTGGGAGCACAACAGATGAAAATCAGTTGATTTTTCAATGCCCATACACCTCACGTGACATCATCTAACCAAACCTGTTATCTCATTTCCTCACACAAAACACTAGAGGATCACCCTCCCTCTCTCTTACCTCACCAAACTCCCTTCCTAGTCCACCTCATCCATAGAACTCCCTTCTTACTTGACCTTTTCCATCTCAACTCCTATTATTATTCATCTCCACATTCCCAACCTTCCTAGACTTCCTCAACAATATTGAATCCATCAACCCATATTGACTTACTCTAAACATAGCTCAACCTCCTCAAAAACCAACTACCTCAACCTAATTCAAACTCTTCAACCTTGTCTTAACTTCACCAATAAAATTCCCCACATCACTCTAACTTGCTGATAAATACTTCATGGCTCTATTCTAAACTTGGTGAGAAGATCACAACTAATCCCACAGAAAGAAATCAATCATATCTCTTTGACTCACTCTATATTCTCTTCAATAACAGTTTCCAGTGTATTACCTTATCCTATATACTATAGTGGTTGTCTATCTGATTCATCTCTGTTGAGTTTTCAGTGTATCCTTGTGCCTTATGGCCACTCTTTCCACTCTGTCACTGTCACTCTCTTTGCTCTTTTGCCTTTTTGCTTGCACAGAAACTCTGTGAGAAGAACAATAGAAATTGGTTAGGGTTTGATGATCTAGGAACAAAAATATGATTGTACTGCTTTCTTCAAACCTCAACCTCAACAAGTTTCTTGGTTCAATTGCATACTTATCCGTCTGACGGCCTTGACTCATATTTGACATCAAGACCTCAAAAACTCAATACTTCAAGCATTACTGTAAAGTCTCCTTGCTCACTGCAACTTTCAACATCATCTAATTGTTCTTTATTTGAAATCTTCTTAGACTTCTTCAAGAACATAGTAAGGCTTCTTATTATCAATAACATATCATATCTCTTCTGCTGCTTTTTGTTTCTTATTCCTTATTATTTTCTTTTTTCTTCTTCCTTTGTTTGATGATTAAATAGCTGATATAAATTTCTATTCACATATTTTTCTTGGTCTGCTTACTGCTTGCAAAAATTGATTCTCTACTTCATTGTTTTAAAGTCCTCATTTCTATCATATATCACATCTCATTGGCGGTAATTCTCTCTCATCTTATTTCACACTTTCTCTTTCTTTTGTTGTTTGGTTATGAATTTATCTCTTTTTCTTTAGTCTGGTTTTGGTTTCTAGCAATAAAATTATTGAATTCTTTTAATCTCCACATTCTCATGGTAAATCTCATAAATCTCATAACCGCTTCTCTTCACTATTCTTTATCTTGTTCATGTAATTTTTTATCTGTTCCTTTTATTATTCATTCTGGTTTTTGTTTTACATCAATCAAACTATAATTCATCAAAATCTCTTCTTCTGAGAAACGGTCATGGTTGTGCCCCCACAGCCACAATACACAAAGTGTATTGGTTGGGTAATGACAAGACATGCTGAACCAAGCCATGCACCCAATATTTTGTGAATCATGGGTCTTACACAAGTTGAATGACCACTTCAGATTTCCATCCCAAGGGCACTTGAACTCAAGCTTGAAAGTATTGATTGGAGGCCTACCCAGGCATCAAATGGGATCAAGGATCCATCTGTATCCTCAAGGCTTCTCCCATTTAGGATGAAGCACTCCAAGTTACCATTATTAGAGAAGTTTAGTTCAATTTCCCCTATTTGTCCGCATCTATTTTGTTCTCTTTCCTTTTCGTTTTTTTTTTGTTTTCTTGTCAATCATTAAATATCAAATAACAATAATTCTTCGAAATAACCAAATTTAATCTTTGTCTTCATAGAAATCCCGTTGAGATTCTGCCCTTTTGTCGTCGATACGCTAGTCTGTGTGACATTCCGAAACCTACCTGTTTCTGGCATCTCAGAAGGATATTACCGTAATCATTACACCTTCTTCGTCATTTACATACGATAGTATGACACAGATGTGAGTACGGCACGCTTGCAAAGGCAAAAAAACCGACCCATCAAGGGGCAAGGGTACTTGAAACGTTAGGCACAACAAGAGGGTTTACTTGCTGCTTACTTGCAGTCGAAACCCTGCCAAATGCATTGGTTTGGTAGGGAAAACCTTGCATGGTTTCGACTGCTGATTTCGAAGTTAGCAGTACGTGAACCCCCTTGATAGAAGCGTTTCGGAAAAGGGGGCTCTCCCGTTACGTACGAGGAGATATAATAAAATTGGCAAAAGTCATGGTTGTAGGAAGTCAGGTAGGCTAATAATAATAGTATTTCGTTAATTGAGCATTATCAAGTAGATTCAATCCGCGCAGTAGTTCAAATGGGACAAATCCTGTCTCTACCAGTCTACGCGAGTCATTTTGGGGTTGCATAAACATATATGTCAGACATGAGAAAAGATGGTGGAAAAGGATTTGCACGAACTGTAAGCGTAAGCACCGGGATAACCGCCGTAAGGGTAGCCTCCGTAAGGTCCAGGGTAGCCGCCGTAGTAAGGGTAGCCGCCACCGTATGGATAGCCTCCATATGGGCCAAATTGTCCCTTGGCACCAGCATTTCCAGAAGCAGGACCGGCGGGCATAGCTTGACCGGCTGGAGCGGCTTGACCGGCTGGAGCAGCTTGTCCAGCAGCGGCGGCACCAGCGGCACTGCAAAGGCACAAGTTTGCTTAGGGAAAGCGCTGTAGCGTTTACTAAGACATTTTTTGTATAGCTTACCCTTTGTTTGCATCGGCTTCGGCAGCCAGGGCACCTGGAATGCGAATGGGAATTGTTGAGAACAGCGATCGGATTTCCAGTCAGTTATATTTCTTCCCAAGAAAATGATAAGCGCTAGATAGGAAATGTACCGGCGAGAAAGGTGAGACCAGCAATGAAAATGGTGAACTTCATTTTTAAATAGGTTCAGAAATATTAAATAGAAAAAGCCGGATAAGTTCCTGTAGTTTTGTGCAGGCTAGATCGGTTTTTGATCGAGAGTGATGATTGAAGTTTGGTAGTTTCAGATGTTTTGGGAGAATTGATCAGGGGAGGGGATGAGGAAAAGCCATTACTGGGGGAACATCTAGTCGTAACTTATACCGAAAAATTATCTTTCATCCCAGTCTTGGTGATCTGGATAGCAGCGAATACAGGTTGATAACAAGCTTGTTTGAAAGAGCAGCTCGGTTGGATACATTATATGTCGATACTTAGGATTCCACCGGAAAGCCGGAGGACCAGACTGGTTTTGTGCGTGGATACGCGGACCAAATGGGCTTGATCAGAAAGGGTTAACTGCAAAGAGGGGATCTCGGCAAAGCTGGCCATTCGTTGCGAGAAGTGATGGATCAAAGCTGGACAAGCGATGTACAACGTGAATTGATTGAGACCCACAAAAAAGCTGACGCGTACAAACCCGCGGGAAAACTACATAGATTGATCTACCGGCGTCCAATATTGAGCCAACAACCACTCAAGCTGTCCCTCTAAATTGGATGAAACCATAAATCAAAAGCTCTCTCTTTTGTCATCAAACGGACTTCTAATCTCACCTAGGTCTTATAAAATTGTATAGAACATGAAGGCAAGCTTGTTTTATGTATGTTACTAGTCAGGATAAAGCACTGGAAAGTTTTTAATTATTCTTAGTGCTGTGTCAATTAGGGCAGTTCACGTTCCAGCTGAACGTTTACATTCCCTTTTGAACAAGCGTTGTTTGCTTTTAGCAGTGGTTTGGCTGGGGAAATCTTGCATAGAATTGAACGAGTGATTCCTGTGGGATCTGAGTGAAATCCTCCTCTTATGTTAGTTCACGACTGTGACTAACAACGACACCAACAACTACGAACCTGACAAGATGATAGAAGAGAAATAAAGAATCATGAGACCAATGAGATGATAGGAACAAAGAAGAGAGAGAAACAGACCTAGATGGGTTGGTTGGGGAGATGAGTGAGTGGATTGAAACGAGACAAAGAATGAATGAAGAAAAAGAAGCTTGTACAACAAATGAAGAAAGCTTATAAACTACAATCATTCCAAGGTTAGGTTTCAACCTAATCTCACTATTTACCCCGCGCCCCAGCCGAGTGAAAATGAACACTCAAACTTAACCCTGTAAGTTCAATTCATAGTTTGTCTGCTTGTTTTGCAAAATAGCAGTAATTCATAAGATAGATATTCCAGGCTATTTCAATCGGGCAGAGATATTTTGTTTCTTTGCCCGGTGGCTAGCGTACCGATAACGGGCCTCCGAGTCGGTTGTTAAAACTTGGGTGATACTGGTCTCCGAAGCCTTTCCTGGGGTAATTCTGTTGTGTTTTGAGTTGAAGATTTCCATGATGGCTATAGCCCGTGACACCTGCAACTCCGACTTTAGGTTCACCCGACTCCTGCCCGGCTTGGACCATCATGTTTCATCACTCATTGAATTATGTTATTCTCCTGTTTTTTGTTTTTTTAAAGTTCTTTTACTACCATTAGTTTTTCTCAGTATAGACTACAATGAAGTGTTAACAAACAGGTTTACCACCCAATCATCAAGAGAGTGTCCTCAGGCAACCCATTATTAAACCGTTCACAAAAAATTGATCTTCATGCATATTTACCTCAACTACTACCCCAAAAAGCTTGATGATTGGGAGTATGTTTCCAAAACAGGAGTTGATCGGATCCATTATACACAGGCCAAAAGAAGTGTGGGTAAAACTCCCACATGTCATTCATGGATGATTGCAGTCACTGATTCAAAAATCTGGCACCACACAGATGGCTGGCATCTTGGAATACAACCCACCAATCGACTTTTGGATGGGACAAGCATTTTGGAAACGTGAAGATCCTTTGCGTCAATGTTCACATCTTGCGATAGTCTCGGAGAGGCACAAGAGAAAGTATTTTAGTGCATAATGGTGGACAGAAGATAAACTGATTTTGTGGGTTTGTGAGTAGGATTGACTGTTTCAAAATCAATTCTGCGCAACCAAATTTTCCCTTTCTCTTTTCTCAACTTTACAAATTTAATCAATCTTGGGGGACACTAGATACCACTTTTAATACTTTTTTTACCTCCACAGAAAAGTGTTGTAAAGGGTTGGAACAATAAGTGCCGGATCCGCGACTGGGATGTATGGGTTCAAAGAGAGATGAGTAGTCGCGGCTACAGTATTTATATACTACAGACTATGGAGTATTAAGTAGTATGTAGTATGTAAATATGGCAGGTGATGCGAGAAGGGAAAATACAATAATACATAATGTTGATGAGTAAAGTTCACAATGTTGTCAGTCCCTAAAGCCTTACAGCCCCCCCCCAACATGAAGAACCTTTACAACAAGTAAATTTAAGAAAGAGAAACTGAGAAAAATAAAACAAGTGAGCAAAAAGTAGAATAGAAAAAAATTCAAGGAGGAGCACCCCTTTTGGGGAAGATTGTGGTAGAGAAATCTTGAACATTCAAAGCAATGCAGCCGGCCAAGTGTTTTGATGCTCCAAGACATTTGGTGAAGATGTTGGCCAGATGTTGAGTGTTGGGTATCCAGAACAACTTGATGGCATATTTCCCGACAAAACTGTTTATGAAGTAGAATGCCCGCTGGAGGTAGGCAGTTTTCTTGTGTGAAGAATTGTCAGTTTCCACTAACACTGCAGCTTGGTTGTTGCATAGAATTTCATATTTACCAGCAGGGCAAGTGACATCCAACAGAAGCTTGATGTTTTCCAGGGTTTGAGTTGCAATGGATAAGGCCATGTATTTTGCTACACACGTAGACATTGCAAAGACCACCTGTTGTTTGGAACCCCAGGTGATTGGGTTCCCACAGTTTTGGAGGAAATACCCAGAAGTAGATTGTTCATGTTCACCACCCCATCCAGCATCAACAAAGAGGTGCACGGCACTGTTGCCGGACTTGAAGGTGAGAGCTTTATGCAGGTTCTTCTTGATGTAACCAACAAGATGGTCCAGAGCCTTCCAGTGTAAATCAGAAGGTTGACTACTGTACCAAGATAAAATGTTTACCGCATAAGCAATGTTGGGTTTAGTTCCACAAGCTAGGTACATAAGAGACCCTATTGCTGTCAGCCCCCGTCTCTTATGTGACGTGGGGTAGAATCTCAAACTTGTATACAATACTGATATTCAGTATGTAGTTTGTTTTAAAGGTCTCACTATAGCTTATACAGCCAGTGAAAATAAGCAATTCTACGCTTTTTACAGCAGAAGAGCTAGCACCTTTGTGTAAAAAAGGAACACGGCTATGTAAAGCTGAGCGTTAATTGATTCAACTGCTCCCTGAGTGTAGGAGAGGACTTCTAGTCACTTGAATAAAGATTCTAGTGACTAGGAAAGATGATAAGGGATAAAGAGAAAGGAAGATTTGGTTGATTATAATATAAACCCCACTCACTAAATAATAGTAGGTAAGCAGGTTTGTATGGTAATAATCTGGGGGAAATTCCTTTTAGAAGGAAATCTCAGCCCCTTTAAATATTACACAATATGTTAACCCCAATGTAATGACTCAAAGAGTTTGTATTACATGGGGTAAATTTAAGAAAATAGTCTCCTTGTAGGAGATATAATTAAAGTGTAATATAATAAAGTGAATTCATGGAGAGTTATTAATCTCTCCTGAAATTAGAATTTCTTATAATATTTAATAATAGTTAGTTTATTAAAATGATAAATATTGGATAAAATAAATATAAACAGTATGAGTCATATGGGAATTGAACTTATGAATTGTAACAATTTACTTAGTCCATTCATTCCATTTTATTTTTAGTACAAGTTCTTAACCATTGGGATATGTGACTTGTATTATTTGGTAGACATAAACACAGGCACCTTGTCCCTGCAGTACACATACAGTTAGGATTCAATTTCTGATTCTGCAAAACCTATAGATTCTAGATGCCCTTGAAGTGAATCCACCAACATTGGCCAGCTTGTTTGGTGCCCTAAAAAGCCTTCTTGAGGTGTAATACTTTCCCTTTTAAATCTGGCCAAATTTCTGTAGGAGGATTAACAAAGACCTCCTCCTTGATGGAGCTGTAAATATAGGTGGAGCTGATATCAAAAGATTGTAATATCAAGGTCTGTTGAACCTTGATTGACAGGAGCAGGCGGAAGGTGGACAGAGATGCTGTAGGTGCAAAAGTGTCACCGCAGTCAATGCCAGGCCTTTGGTTGAGACCGCAGGAAGTATACCTAGCCTTGAAAGAAGATATTTTACCTTGTGGGTCACACTTGATGGCAAATACACATTGTGCGCCAATTACTTTGGTCCTTTTGGGCGGTTCAACGGCTTCCCGTACCTCAAGAAATTTGAGTTGTAATAGCTCCTGTTCTGCAGCTTTCCGCCATTTGGTAGAATTTTGGTTGGCCAGAGCTTGATAGATGGAGTTGGGAATGGGAATGGATTCAATGGCCTCTTGTTGAATTTGGGCCTCAACATCTGTTGGTTATTGTCCTAACTCAGAATTGTTGAGTATGAAGGATAAGTTGTGCTTTGTTTTAGGGATGGGTGCAACTGGGAGTTTTTGGTAATTGGGGAAAACAGCATTTTCTGATGGAGTAAAAGTTTTGAGATGTTTGTTATGAAATATCCAGCCCTTTTCAGACACTGGATATCCTACAAGAAAACACTTGTCTACAAGAGTGTCAAATTTCCCGTCTTGCTTTTCCTGTGGCTTGAAAACAAGGGCTCACACCCCAAACAGAAAGATATGATCTGGTATTGGTTTTTTGTTGTATAGTAATTAGCACCAGGAAAGATAAATTGTCACTAGACTACAGGTTACATCAGCCTAGGTTCAATGAACTGCCCATTAGTAGCACAGTTGGCCTTATGTAACGCCCCTTGTAGGGTACAAAGGGGTCATTGTAGCCTAGTTGTAGGGGAATCAGAGCTGGAAAAAAGCTACAGCCATTGTTTCTTGATGTCACCAGACGTCAGGTGACAATTTATTTTTCCTGGTGTAGATGGGTGTTTGTGGGAAAATTCAAGAGTGTGAGAGTTGGTTGTGGATATAAACATCAACCTTTTGCACATAGCTCTAGAATTGGTGAGGGAGTGAAATCTGTTGAATCATGAAGCCCACCATGTCTTTAATGTTTCAATTTACCCATTCAGCCTTGCTGGTCTCCTCCGGGTGGTAAGGGGAAGAATGTGCCAAGGTGACCCCTCAGTCATCAACAATTTGTTGCAGTTTCTTTGAAATGGATTTTCCACCATTTTTTCAGTGGAGGAAGCAAGGGAAACACCCCAGTTTATTCTTAATTGTATCTAGCCATATCTTGAGTTGGTTAGAAAAATCTGACTTATTTTTGAGAGGAATGATCATGGTGTACTTAGATGTTTGGTTGCGTAAAGTAAGGGAAAATTGGAGTTGTGTAAGTTGGTTTTTAAAGGACTCATTATGTTGGAGACCACAAGGTTGAAAATTTCTTTTCAAGGTACTGTTTGTCATGAGCCGTATTGCGGGCCTGCCCGCACCAAAGCCCGCACCACATGTAGATAGTCTATCACGTACATGTCACAGACAGACCACTATATAGTCTGTCAGGACGAGGATCCACATCTCTTCCTCATCCTGCAATCTACATTATAGGATCCCGAAACCCCAGAAACCCCAGAACCCCAGAGCCTTCCTCTCCACAGATCAGACCATAACACATTGCAGGATCTAACACTACGGAGACAAAGGCAAGAAACCAACACCCAGACACCTGAACAAAACCAGACAGACAACCCAAACGATCCCAACTCCACCCGCACCCAAAAGATGGATGAAGTAGAGCAACTCCGACGACAGCTTGAGGAGATGACTCAAGCAAGGGAGAACGAACGATCCCGCCGAAGAGCGGCCGAAGCACAACGGGACCAACCATCCCGACCAACCGGTTCCGCCCCAACCCGCGGACCAAAGATCGCATGTCCCGACAAGTTCGATGGTGAACGCGGGACGAAGGCAGAAACGTTCGCCCGCCAAGTGGCGATTTATACATCGGTCAACAGCGCCATGTTCCCTGACGACAGGAAAAAGCTGTTATTTGCCGCGTCCTACCTTACTGGACCCGCCGCCGTGTGGTCCGCCCCGTACATCGACCTAGTCACGGAAGGGGCGGACTTCTCGTATGACGGGTGGACGAAGGATGTTGGAACGATGTATTTCGACTCCGAGAAGAAAGGGAAGGCGGAACGGGCGTTACGAACGCTACGACAGACGAGGACAGTGGCCGACTACACCCACACATTCCTCACCCACGCTACTGCCACCGGATGGGAGGTCCCAACCCTCATCAGCCAATACCGACAGGGCTTAAAACGGGAAATTTGGATGGCACTAGTACTGGCCCGCACCACTTTCACCACTGTCAATGAGGCAGCGGGTCTAGCCATGGAGCTTGATTCGGAGATGCACGGGGCGGAAACGACCACTGGATTTGCGAAGACCCAGGCAGATCCCGACGCCATGGACACATCTGCGATCAGCGGCCGACTGTCTGAGGACGAGAAGGCCCGCATGATGCGGGAAGGACTTTGCTTCCGCTGCGGGACGCGAGGACATATCTCTCGGGAGTGTCCAAAAAAGAAAGGGAAAGGACGGACACCTGCCTCAGTCTCCGCACTCGAGGACCAGATCCGACAGCTAGCCGATGGATTGGCGGCGCTCAAGACGGAGGGACAGGCGGACAAGGTGAACAAGGGACGGGCCGATAAGTCAAAAAATGGAGACGCTCGGGAATGAAGGTTGTGCCCTTCCCGAGCGTAGCGGAGTTGTCATACAGTATTGGTGCTAGTCAGACATTACATGTAAATGAAATTGATCCCCAATGTTTCCTTTCATGTGTTGAGCAACAGACATCTGCCAATCTATGTGTACTCTCGAATCAATCACCTCAAGGAGTGTCACAGGATATGTCACAAGAAGCTAACTGCATCCAATCGTCCGAACTCGATATTGACAACCCCCGACTACCCGAGATCCAGTCATTAGAACATGCGGCGCATGTCTGTATTGCTTTTAGTCAGCGACAAAAGCAATACAAACAGGGAAAGGCCAACCAGCGTGGTAAAAGCTCAAGTCAGGAGCTGGCTGAGCTTATAGACGCGAATACAAGAGCAATAGAAGGAAAGGTAAAAGCAGTCATAAGACTAAATGTCCGTAAACGAAAAGCCCATCGGGCTGAGTTCGCGATGACTAAGAAACGCAGGGTAACTCTTGGAAAGTACAGAATGCGACGGGTGAATCGCACTGAGAAAGCAAGCATCCTTAAATGCTTCAACAGGAGAGGAGGGCCTCATGGACTCGTGCACACTCACCAGTGGTGGGCACTAGTATAAATAGAACCTTCCTCAAGCCATAGTGTTGTATTATTTTTCATTCATTCATATATATCTTTAATCTTATCATCATCATTAGTGTACATACATCTTTATCCTGTATGGTAGCCTCGCTCAACAGACATACATACTAGCAATTAAGCACATAAATCATCTTACAAAATTAACACATTATCAGTACGGAGCACTATCACAAAACCAATAAACCATCTCGATAAAACTATCAACCAAATGGAAGCCACTACTGAAACTAAGCGATACCGACTGAACAACAAAAACTACGCCACATGGGCGACCATGATGCGAGCCGAGATGTACGGACTAGGATGCTTACCATTGATCAAACGGGAACCAGTCGAAAATATAGACGAGAAGGACATGAAGCTTTATGTTTTGATCATGAAGCACCTGGATGAGGAACACATAGCAATAGTCAACAGCGAACTAGGCATAGAAAACGAAGGGAAGGGATTAGAATTGTGGGAACTGTTCAAAGAGAAATATGCAGGAAGCGATGCTCACCATCAAATGCTGGCATTAGGTGAATTCATCGACCTTGAGTTCAAGGAAACCAAGGACTTTGTCAAGGAGATCCGCGGCGGGATCAGCGGAATAAGGACCACGGGATTGGAAGTCAAAGAGCAGGTCCTGGCGTTGTTAATATTAAAGAAATTACCGAAAGAATTCAAGTCGTTAATTCGAATCATCATACAGGACAAGGACAGTCTAAAGGTGGAAGACGTAATCCACAAGATTGAGAGAGACCACCTACAATTTAAATTAAAGAAGACTGACAAAGTTGCCATGGTCGGGCAACAACAAGCACCAAGACAGACAGGCAAATGCTACAACTGCGACCTCGTTGGCCACTCAGCTAAAGAGTGCCGTAAGCCGTGGACAAACTAAAAATTTGCGCCGCCCAGAGCCAATGTAGGGGAAACCGACACAATTAGTGTATCATTCATAGCAGCCAAAAATGACATACATACTGAATCTGAAGGAGACAATATCAATTTCTACGATCCAATTGCAGCCGAATTAGAAATATTTGGTGATCTCGGAAGCAATGGATTCTACAGTCAAGAAGAAAGAGAACAGGCTCACAAGGCTATGGCTGGCATAGTATTGGCTAATAGTGCAGTGGCTCCTGGTGAGGCAATAATATTAGATTCCGGCGCGTCTGATCACATGTTCAACAAAAGAAGTGATTTCACTAACTATGTGGAACATAACGGAAAGGTAGAAATCGGTGAGGTAGGGAGAAGCGTTGAAATAGTTGGAAAAGGCGATGTTGTACTTACTGCTGACAATAATACTGTCACCTTGCGCAATGCATACCATGTCCCTTCGTTGCCGTATTGTTTAATTTCACAAACCTCTTTGTGGAACGGTGGTGCACAAATCATTAAGACCGAGGGGAACAGTTTTGAGGTAACGATTAAAGGAAAGAAGTTATTTGATGGAAAGATAAGCAACCACTTACCTTTTCCAAACCTAGATCGCAAACAAAACATATGCCAACTCAGCTTAGAAGAACACAAGCGAATGGGACACCCAGGAGGCCAGAATAATTGTAATGCATGCCGCTTAGGCAAGCAAACGAGACAGCCTTTCTCAAAACAGCGTGAACGAACAAACATAGCGGGAGAAGAACTATCAGCTGACGTTGTTGGATCAATAACACCAGTATCGCTCGGCGGATCACAATATTTCTTGACCATTGTCGATACTGCTAGCCGATATGCATGGGTTAAAATTTTGAAAGTCAAAAGCCAAGCAGAAGACGAGCTCAGAAAGGTTGTGAATCAGGTTGAGAATAAACTAGAAAAATAAGTCAAGAGAATTATTACAGATGGGGGCGGCAAGTTTGTGAACCAAGACATGGCGAAATGGGTGGGAGAAAAGGGAATTTCTCACCTTATTACAACAAGAAATACCCCTCAGCACAACGGAACAGCCGAGAGAATGAATCGTACCATAATGGAAAAGGCACGCACCATTAGGATTGACTCGGGACTACCTAAGGAATTATGGGCTGAATTAGTATCCACCGCTGTGTTTCTTTACAACCGAAACCAGAAAACAAACCCATACCTACAAATATGGGGCGCAGAACCAAAACTGGATAATATCCGACCAGTAGGATCAAATGTATTGTATAGCATCCACCACTTCGAAAGAGTGGGAAAAATGGATCCTCGATGTGTAAAAGGCGTTCTGGTTGGTTTTGACGAAGAAATGAAGTCGTATCGAGTCTGGAACCCAGAGCTAAGAAAGATCATTCGATCTAGGGATGTAGTCTTTGGCGTTGTGGATGACAACATTGGAGAAATATTCACTGACGAGTTCGAAGCCGAACCAGAAATAACGATCAATCAAGGTGTGAATAGTCCAACACTGACTACAAATCAAGAGGGGGACAACATAGATAAAGAACCAGTGATTGATAGTCAGTGTGAACCCAAAAACAACCGGATCAGTACAAGAAATAAGAAACCAGTTGAAAGATATGGTAATTGGATCTCATATCTAGCAGTCAAACAAATAGAACAAAGTGAAAACGGGGACAATCTACCTTATGAAGCTTTGGCCTTGCAAACTTTTGTAAAAGAAAATGCCATCGTTCTGGATAGCTTCAAAACCGCGCAGCAGTCAAATGAATGGCCTGCTTGGAGAAAGGCCATTTTTACCGAGCTCGACTCAATTATTGAGAACGGCGTATTCGAAATCGTTCCTAAAGCAAGCCGGGATAAAACAAAAACACTGATTAATACCCGGTGGGTACTGAACAAGAAATTTGACACAGACGGAACACTAAAAAGGTATAAAGCAAGATGTGTAGCAAGAGGGTTTAAACAAAAAGAAGGAATTGATTACGAGGAGACCTTCTCACCAACTGGACGACTAAGCACAATGCGATACATACTTTACTATGCAGTGCAGAGGAAAATCAAACCGCGACAGGCGGACTTCGTCACCGCATACCTAAATTCTAAACTGGAAGATGAAGAAGCGGTATACATTAGCTTACCTGAAGGGTTTATTGAATGGCTAAAAGAAACAAAGCAAGAGGCATACACAAGAGAATTAGCAAGAGCGCTTATCGACAAACCAGATGGATTTGTTATTAAACTCAAGAAGACACTGTACGGTTTGAAACAGGCAGCACGGGGGTGGTACACAACCATGACTGACTGGTTCATAGGTAATGGGTACTGTATCAGCGACGCCGACCCATGCCTGCTAATATCAGATAGGGGCGACCTTGCTTTTACCTGGGTAGATGACCTGATACTTGTAGGAGAAAATACAGACGAGCTCATCAGCAAACTAGGACAAGAGTTTAAGATCAAAGATCTGGGGACAGCCAACCATATCCTCGGAATGAAAATCGATTACCTAACCAATGGGAAGATGTTCATCAACCAGGAACACTATATCAAGAACCTTGTAGAAGAATATGGCCTAGAGGACGGGAAGATGACCGGAACTCCAATGCAATCAAATATAAAACTAATCAAAGCCACCGAAGAGGAAAGCAAGGCCTTCAAAGAAAAGGGCTTGGATTACAGATCAGCAATAGGATCATTGAATTATCTATCCCAATGCACAAGGCCAGACATCACGTACACGGTTGGAAAACTATCCCAATTTCTTGAAAACCCAAGCGATATCCATTGGAGCGCCTTCAAAAGGGTTGTCCGCTACCTTAAAGGATCAAAGGATTGGGGAATACTATATCAACCCAACAGTGGCCACGAAATAGTTGGGTACGTAGACTCGAGCTGGGCCGAAGATGAGCATAGCTTGTCCACGAGTGGGTATAATTTCATATGTGGAAGTGGGTTGGTATCATGGCGAAGCAAGAAATTAGGAGGCCCAAGTTCGTCGTCTACTGAAGCAGAGTACCGAGCATACCTATCAGCATCACAGGAGGCTCAGTGGCTTCAAAAACTAACCTTTGATGTTCACAACTATGTCCCGGAGAAAACAATGATCTGGTTGGATAATCAAGGAGCAATACAATTGGCCAAGAATCCTGTCTTTCATTCACGGACAAAACACATAGGAGTACACTTCAACTTTACCAAAGACTTAGTAGCAAATAAGGAGATCAAAATTGAATACGTACCAACTGAAGAGATGATTGCCAATATCTTCACGAAAGCGTTAGACAGGGAGAAACATACAAAATTTTCGTCGATGATGGGATTGTTACCGCTATCGATGATCGAGTCGAGAGTAAGGGGGTGTGTTGAGCAACAGACATCTGCCAATCTATGTGTACTCTCGAATCAATCACCTCAAGGAGTGTCACAGGATATGTCACAAGAAGCTAACTGCATCCAATTGTCCGAACTCGATATTGACAACCCCCAACTACCCGAGATCCGGGCGTTGATAAACGCACGCCAACGGCGCACGCCAACGCCAACCCGCACGCCACTTTTTTTTGGCGTGCGGGGCCTACACGCCAAAAAAAATTGGCGTGTAGGGTCTACACGCCAAAATAAATTGGCGTGTGAGACCCACACGCCAAAAATGGCGTGTGGTTCCCACACGCCAATTTTTTTTGGCGTGTGGGCCCCGCACGCCAATTTTTTTGGCGTGCGGGTCCCCCCTTGCTCACGTAATCAAATGGGAGGTCCCATTCGATTACGTGAGCGGGCCGGCTGACGAGGTTATACAACCTCGTCAGCCGGGAGGACTTCCTCCCGGCCGACGAGGTTGTATAACCTCGTCGGCCAGGAGGAAGTCCTCCCGGCCGGCAAGGCTATACAACCTCGTCAGCCGGGAGGACTTCCTCCCGGCCGACGAGGTTGTATAACCTCGTCGGCCAGGAGGAAGTCCTCCCGGCCAACGAGGCTATACAACCTCGTCGGCCAGGAGGACTTCCTCCTGGCTGACGAGGTTGTATAACCTCGTCAGCCGGGAGGACTTCCTCCCGGCTGACGAGGTTATACAACCTCGTCAGCCAGGAGGAAGTCCTCCTGGCCGACGAGGCTGTATAACCTCGTCGGCCGGGAGGACTTCCTCCCGGCCGACGAGGTTATACAACCTCGTCGGCCAGGAGGAAGTCCTCCTGGCTGACGAGGCTGTATAGCCTTGTTGGCCGGGAGGACTTCCTCCCGGCCGACAAGGTTATACAACCTCGTCGGCCAGGAGGAAGTCCTCCTGGCTGACGAGGCTGTATAGCCTCGTCGGCCGGGGGGAAGTCCTCCTGGCTGACGAGGTTATACAACCTCGTCAGCCAGGAGGAAGTCCTCCTGGCCGACGAGGTTATACAGCCTCATCAGCCAGGAGGACTTCCTCCTGGCTGACAAGGTTATACAACCTCATCAGCCAGGAGGAAGTCCTCCTGGCCGACGAGGTTGTATAGCCTCGTCGGCCGGGAGGACTTCCTCCTGGCCGACGAGGTTGTATAACCTCGTCAGCCGGGAGGACTTCCTCCCTGCTGACGAGGTTATACAACCTCGTCAGCCAGGAGGAAGTCCTCCTGGCCGACGAGGTTGTATAACCTCGTCAGCCGGCCCGCTCACGTAATCGAATGGGACCTCCCATTCGATTACGTGAGCGGGATCCTCCCACACGCCAAACAATTGGCGTGTGGGAGCCGCACGCCAATTGTTTGGCGCGCGCTCCCACACGCCAATTGTTTGGCGTGTGGGAGCGCACGCCAAACAATTGGCGTGCGGGGCCCACACGCCAATTTTATTTGGCGTGCGGGGCCCACACGCCAAAAAATATTGGCGTGTGGGAACCACACGCCATTTTTGGCGTGTGGGTCTCACACGCCAAATAAAATTGGCGTGTAGACCCTACACGCCACTTTTTTTTGGCGTGTAGGCCCCGCACGCCAAAAAAAATTGGCGTGCGGGTTGGCGTTGGCGTGCGCGCTTGGCGTGCGTTTATCAACGCCCCCGAGATCCAGTCATTAGAACATGCGGCGCATGTCTGTATTGCTTTTAGTCAGCGACGAAAGCAATACAAACAGGGAAAGGCCAACCAGCGTGGTAACAGCTCAAGTCAGGAGCTGGCTGAGCTTATAGACGCAAATACAAGAGCAATAGAAGGAAAGGTAAAAGCAGTCATAAGACTAAATGTCCGTAAACGAAAAGCCCATCGGGCTGAGTTCGCGATGACTAAGAAACGCAGGGTAACTCTTGGAAAGTACAGAATGCGACGGGTGAATCGCACTGAGAAAGCAAGCATCCTTAAATGCTTCAACAGGAGAGGAGGGCCTCATGGACTCGTGCACACTCACCAGTGGTGGGCACTAGTATAAATAGAACCTTCCTCAAGCCATAGTGTTGTATTATTTTTCATTCATTCATATATATCTTTAATCTTATCATCATCATTAGTGTACATACATCTTTATCCTGTCTGGTAGCCTCGCTCAACAGACATACATACTAGCAATTAAGCACATAAATCATCTTACAAAATTAACATCATGCACCATCACAACTCCCAGAGCCACTCCCCAAAGCCCCTATCCCCCCCTATCCTTCCTCATAGACTCCGGAGCAACCCATGACGTTCTGAGTGAATCGTACGCATCCCAATGGGGACTCCTCGAGGCCACTTCGGCCTCGGGGCGAACCGTCTTCGGATTTGACGGGTCTGCAAGCAGAGCAACCCATGAGATAGACCTAATGTTGAACGACAAACCCCTCCCGTCCCAATTCATCATTACACGACTGAAAGACTTGTATGATGGGATCCTAGGGATGCCCTGGATCCGCCGATATAAAACACCCCAACCGGCGAGTTGGGGAAAGCAAGGAAGATTGACGAGGGGGTGTGTGTTTTGAACACAATAACACCCCCACAATGTGAGTTTGACATCCCTATCCCCCACATCATTCCCGGAACAGCTGGCAAGCTTGTACACCCTGTAGATAGACCCCAGAACCCCACATGGAATCCCAAAACCCGACACCCCAACCATGTACCCGATGAAACCGTATCCAACCAAACTTGTGCTACTGCGGCAGCAGTATCGTCCTACCCGCCAACATCCCCGCAGAAGGTCGAAAGGCCCATGGGGACAGCTAGGATTAGTGACAAGGGGGTGTGTGCTGACAGCACAATAACACCCCCGCAATGTGAGTTTGACAACCCCCCACCCCATACTTTACTGCCCGAGACAGCTGGCAAGCTTGTACGCCTTGTAGATAGATTCGCAAGCCCCGCCAAGAACCCCAAGACTCGACACTCTGACCAGGTACCCAATGAAATTATTGCTACTGCCAAGGCAGTATCGTCCTCTCCGCCAACATCCCCGCATACAGTCTACAGGCCCATGGGGAAAGCTAGGATTAGTGACAAGGGGGTGTGTGCTTTTAGCACAATAACACCCCCGCAATGTGAGTCTGATAGATCTCCCCCGCATTTGAATCCCGAAACAGCTGGCAAGCCTCTTTTCCCCCTAGGACATACCCCTGCAGTGATCAGCACGGCCAAAACATCATGGTCGACATCGGCCCAATTGGCAGCAAAAGGGAAAGCCACGACTGCGGAGCGGACTACGGAAGAATTAGTACCGTGGTGCTACCACCGACACCTTGACATGTTCCTGAAATCAAGTGCCATGAGACTTCCCCCGCAAAGAAAGTATGACTTCCGCGTAGATCTGATCCCAGGAGCCACCCCACAGGCCGGAAGAATCATCCCGCTATCCCCAGCGGAGAACCAGGCACTTGATATTATGATTGCCGAAGGACTGACAAGCGGGACCATTCGACGGACCACATCCCCGTGGGCGGCACCAGTACTATTCACTGGAAAGAAGGACGGAAACCTGCAACCCTGTTTTGACTACAGGAGACTTAACGCGGTAACGGTGAAGAACAAGTACCCGCTGTTAAGATTTCAGCTCAAGATAAACAGGCAATGGAGGGAGGTAGCTATCTTGAGGGATCCAGAGATAGGACCGAGGAGGATAGGAAAAAGTTGAGGCTCAGACTCGATAATTTTTATTTCATATAAGAGGAGCAGCCTTTAAGTGAACAACTAGAGAGCCCCCTTGCAAGATCCAAAGGGGGCCTATACATGACTAATCACTAAACAGGGGACAGTTACTGGGGACAGAAGACAGGGGACAGGACAGGGGACAGGACAGGGGACAGGACAGGGGACAGGAACAGGAACATACTGGGGACAGGAACTGGAACAGGGAACTGGGAACTGGAACAGGGAACAAGGCCACTTGGCCATACAGGACAGGAAACAAGGCCACTTGGCCAATCAGGAGGTGACCACATGGCCAAACAGGAACAGGAATAAAGAATGAGAGCGGAGTAGGACCAGAATTCTGACACCCGCTCCCACTGACAATGGACTTAGTTGACAGCCTTTTGGATGCGGACACATTCACAAAGCTCAACCTCCGCAACGCATATGGAAACCTCAGAGTTGCGGAAGGCGACGAAGATAAGCTGGCTTTCATCTGCAGGGCAGGACAATTTGCCCCGCTTACCATGCCCTTCGGTCCCACGGGAGCTCCAGGATCCTTCCAATACTTCATGCAAGACATCCTCCTCAGACGGATTGGGAAAGACACCGCTGCATACCTAGATGACATCATGATCTACACGCGGAAAGGGTCGGACCATGCGGAAGCGGTGGGCAGTATACTGGACACATTGAGCAAGCACCAATTGTGGCTGAAACCCGAAAAGTGTGAATTTTCAAGGCCGGAAGTGGAATACCTAGGATTATTGATATCATGCAACCGGATCAGAATGGACCCCGCAAAGGTGCAAGCAGTAACCGACTGGCCCGCACCAAAGAATGTCACCGAACTTCAACGATTCATTGGGTTTGCTAATTTTTACCGCCGATTCATCGACCATTTCTCAGGAAAGACCAGACCGCTCCACAACCTGACAAGAGTAGAGACCCCCTTCGTGTGGGACGCCAAGTGCAACTCTGCATTTGAATCCCTCAAAACCGCCTTCACATCCGCTCTGATCCTGAAAATTGCGGACCCGTACAAACCGTTTGTCCTCGAATGTGATTGCTCCAATTTCGCGCTTGGCGCGGTACTGTCCCAGGTTTGCACCAAGGACCAGGAACTTCACCCAGTAGCTTACCTGTCCCGATCCCTTGTACAGGCGGAACACAACTATGAGATCTTTGACAAAGAGTTACTGGCTATTGTGGCTGCCTTCAAAGAGTGGCGGCAATACCTAGAGGGGAACCCACACCGATTGACGGCAATTGTATACACCAATCACCGTAATTTGGAAAGCTTCATGACAACCAAGCAGCTCACAAGAAGACAGGCAAGATGGGCGGAGACCATGGGATGTTTTGACTTCGAGATCATATTCCGACCAGGACGCCAATTGACAAAACCCGACGCCCTATCCCACAGACCGGACCTTGCCCCACCGGGAGAAAAGCTGACCTTTGGTCAGCTTTTAAAGCCAGGTAACATCACCAAGCGGACTTTTGAGGAGCTTGTGGAATGTGCGGAATTGCACAGCTGGTTTCTGGACAAATCAATTCAAATGGATGATGGGGAACATTGGTTTGAGGTGGACGTGATGGGGACTGATTTGGAAGATGCGGGAACGGACGACCTAGTGTTGTCTGACGCCGAAATCATTGCCAGGATTAGAGAACTGACCCCACATGACCCAAAATTGGCTGACTGGATTAAGCTGTTACAGAAACCGACAGGGGACCACAACAGGTATGCGGAAGCCGATGGGGTACACTATGACAAGGGACGGATAGTGGTACCAGCGGACTCGGCATTGCGGACGATAATCCTCAAAAGTCGACACGACACAAAGTCCGCAGGCCACCCAGGCAGATCCCGCACGTTGGCATTAGTACGGAGAATTTTTGTGTGGAGTGGAATGAAGAGATTTGTCAACCAGTACGTAGACGGATGTGATTCATGCCAAAGAGTCAAATCTAGCACTCGACGGCCGTTCGGAACATTAGAACCCCTCCCGATCCCCGCAGGCCCATGGACGGACATTAGCTATGATTTGATCACTGATCTCCCTGAATCCCTCTTGAGTGACAGCATACTAACAGTAGTAGACCGACTGACCAAGATGGCCCACTTCATCCCATGCAAGAAAACCATGAACGCGGAACAACTAGCGGAACTGATGGCAGAACACGTATGGAAACTCCATGGAACCCCCAAGACAATTGTCTCGGACCGGGGAAGTATTTTTATCTCCCAAATCACACGTGAATTGAGCTCCCGCATGGGGATTAGACTACAGCCATCCACAGCGTACCACCCAAGGACAGATGGACAATCCGAAATCGCCAACAAAGCAGTCGAGCAATACCTGCGGCACTTTGTTTGCTACCAACAGAACGATTGGGCCCCACTCCTCCCAATGGCCGAATTTGCTTACAACAACAACGACCACACCTTGACAGGAGTTTCCCCGTTCAGAGCCAACTACGGATTCAACCCGGCATATAGCCGAACCCCCTCAACAGAACAATGCATCCCCGCAGTAGAGGAACGACTCCGCAAACTTGCGGAGGTCCAAGGAGAACTCAAGCATTGCTTAGAAGAGGCGCAAGAAACAATGAAAGGCCAATTGGACAAGAAAACAAGGGAAACACCGGAATGGGACGTAGGGGACGAAGTATGGCTAGATGGACGCAACATTTCAACGACCCGCCCCAGCCCAAAATTGGAACATAGATGGCTGGGACCTTTCTCTATCTGTAAAAGAATCTCAAGATCCGCGTATAAGCTAACACTCCCTATATCCATGCGGGGGGTACACCCCGTATTTCACGTATCAATACTCCGCAAACACAGACCCGACAAAATTGCGGAACGACGGAGGGAAGACCCGGAACCAATTACAGCGGACGGCGGGGATGAGTGGGAAGTCAAAGAGGTACTGGACTGTAAAAGATGACGCGGGAAGACCCAATACCTGGTCAGCTGGAAGGGATTTGGAACAGAAGACAACTCATGGGACCCGACGGAAAACTTGAAGAATTGCGAGGAACTGGTAGCGGGATTTAATTCAAGATTTCCAAATGCGGCAACTACTCATCGGTGGAGGCGGAGAAGGAAGTGAGGAACAAAATTGATAAGAGGTGGAATTTTTTTTTCTTTTTTTCTTGATTGGCAAATGAGTGGAGGATTTAGCATTAAAAGGGGGATAATGTCATGAGCCGTATTGCGGGCCTGCCCGCACCAAAGCCCGCACCACATGTAGATAGTCTATCACGTACATGTCACAGACAGACCACTATATAGTCTGTCAGGATGAGGATCCACATCTCTTCCTCATCCTGCAATCTACATTATAGGATCCCGAAACTAAAAGGAATCTTAGTTTGATTTCTGTAAGACTAAAAAGGAACAAAGACTAGTGACAAGTTTTAGGTTAGGACTTGAAGGATAAGAGAATAACAGAAAGTGATAAAAGAAAATAACCAACTAGTTGTAGATCTGAATCATATAATAAAAGAGACTGAAGAGGGATTGACAATTGAGAATAGGACAAAGGATACAGACTAAGGAAAGAAGTTAGTGACTTGAACAAGTGAGGATTAATAAGGTAAGAGACTTTAACCGCACCAGGAAGGAATGAGGACTAGGAGAGCGAAGAGTGATGTGAATTGAGAGTTTGATCTTGAGGTGTGAAGTGTGTATTGAGAGTTTGAGTTTGAGTTTGATTTGATAAGAGAGTTTGAGGTTTGTGAGAAGAGGTCGAGTGGAATAGAGAAAGGGGAAAATGAGAAAAGAAAGAAGGAAGATTTTGATTGATTGCTGAGTTGTAGAGTTATTGATCAGGAGAGTTTGGTGACAGGTGAGATGTCGCAGAGTCCGAATTTCAACACTCCTCTTGACTGGTGCAGTTAAGAGTTGACTAAATCAAAATTGGGATCTATGGTTGATACTAATTTTATGAGGAAATTGATAGGACTAGCTTTAGTCATTGGATCGGCTAGCATTTCTTCTGTCTTGATAAGAGTGACTTTGATATTGTTCTTTTTGATTTCTTGTCGGATGCCTTTTGTCTTCAGGTCAATGTGTCTAGTTTTTGGATTAGAACCAAATTTCTTGAGTTTGTCATCTAAGCCCTTGTTATCAATATAGTGAGTTGTTCTTGTTAAGTTCTTGAATTCTTCATCAGAGAGTGTGAGTCTTTCATTAAGATCTTCATCGTCGATGTAGTGATTTGCTGCGTTTATTTCAGTCCTCCATATATCCGCAAGAAGAGATTTCAGCCAAGTACCTTCATGAAATGAATCAACCAATGGGTTTAATTCTGCTTCGGTGGAGGAGTAAGTGATGTTTCGTTGTCTAGAGCTGTTCCACGAGACGAGAGAACCATATAAATAACAGAGATATCCTGACTGAGACGTTCTTGTTTGTGGATCATCGCCCCAGGTGGAGTCACTATAGATGTCTAATAATCGATCAGTGTCTTTTATTTTGAGCGTTAATTTCAAATCTTTGGTTTTCTTGAGGTATTGCCATACTTTCTTTACTTCTTGCCAGTGTATGATACCGGGCTTGATAGAGAATCGAGCTAGGCTGGAGACTGCGAAGCTTAAGTCCGGTCGAGTGTGCATGGCGATGTAGTTGAGTAGACCAATTGCAGATCTATAGTTGATGTTCAATCTCTTGAAGGCTTCGTGTTCTTCATCTGAGGCTTCTATTAATTGTCTGTTTGGAGTGAGAGGAATATTTGAAGTCTTAGCGTCTAAAAGTCCGAGTTCTTCTAAGCCGTGTTCTATATGTTTTGGGTTCGAAAGCATAATGGAGTCTTCAGTTCTCTCATACTTGATGCCTAGAATCGTGTTTGGTTCGTGGCAGGTTGAGTTACTGAAGCGTTCTTCAAACTTGCTCTTGAAGTCGTTGCCAGGTCCTACTAGGATAAGGTCGTCGACATGGAAAAATAGCATTGAAATCTCATCGTTACTCCTGTACAAGCATGGGTCGCAATTCAATTCTGTAAACCCGATATCTTTAAACCAGTTTGTGAGAGTATTATACCAGTTTCTTGGAGATTGCTTGAGTCCGTATAGCGACTTGAATAACTTGAGGTAAGGTGATTTTCTTGGACACCCTAGTGGAGTTCGAATGTAGACTTCTTCTTCTAACGGAGCGTGCAGGAAGGCCCCTTGCACATCGAACTGGAGAATGTCGAGATTTTTATGTAGGGCATACAGTAGGATCATCTTGAGTGTTGACGACTTCCCTGTTGGTGCGAATGTTTCACCGTAATCTTTCCCGTCAATCTGGTCAAACCCCTGAACGCATAGCCTTGCTTTGAACTTGATTGGATCGTTGTGACAATTATCTTTGATTTTGAATGTCCAGGTTGTATTGAGCGGATTTTCTGGTTTCTCCCAGTGTTCAATCCAGACGTCGTGACTTTCTATTGAGTTGAGTTCTTTTTCTACAGCTTCTTCCCATTTATTCACATCTTCACATCGCATTGCGTTTTCGAAAGGTCTCTGGTTCGTAGTAATGATGGAAGCCGTATCTTATTGGGGGCCGAATAGTTGTCCTATCTCTTAATATTCTCGTTGGTAAACTTGGTGCGTGAGTGTCTTGAGTCTCTGATTCTTCTTCTCTTTGACTGATTCCTGTTTCTTCATTCGAATTGTTTTCTTCCTCGGGATCTGATTCGGATTCACTATTATTCTCCTCTTGATTCCGAATCGGAGATCTTGAAATAGGACCTTGTTGTTCGGCTTCCAGATTTGACTCCTCTTCACCAAATTCTTCAACAACGCCATCATCGGATGCTGGGTTCAGGCCAACTTCTCGCTTCAAAAATTGTACATGTTTTGTATCAATTATTGATCCATCCTTTCCTAGAATCCGATATGATCTGAGCACAGGAATAAATCCTAGGAGTTTTCCTTCCGACCCTTTTTCTCTGAACTTCTCCCCCTTTGTTCTCCGATTGTTGAGATATACTACAGGATTACCCAATGGTATCAAATAGTTGTCAGGAGGGGAATATCCTTGCATAGCCAGCCATGGAGACACGGATTCACCTTTCTTTGGAATCTGATTCAGCGCTAAACAGCACGCCTTTACTACGTGATGCCACAGATGTCTGCTTAATCCCGACGACTTGAATGTTGCTCTCATTGACTCAACTATAGTTCGGTTTGCTCGTTCAGCTCTGCCGTTATGTTCGGGGTGATACGGTTCCGATATTAGTTGCTTGATGTGATTTGACTCAAGGAACTTGACTAACCTCGTCGCAGTGAATTCACCTCCACCGTCTGAACACACTTGACTTGGGTAGTATCCCAGTCGACTACGCTCATTCTCCAGTAACTTGATGATTGTTTCCGGAGTGTCGCTCTTGTGTGTGAGGGGAAAACCGGCTAGATACCCAGATGCATTATCGACTACTGTCAGTATGTATCGATGCGAATCCTTCGAACTTGGTTTGATTGGTCCGATCAGATCCATATGAATCCTTTCCCAAGGTTTTGACGCTAGTCGAGAAATTTGATCAAACAGTTTCTTCGTTATTTTGGCAAGGACACACGACTTGCACTGAAAACCTAGTTTTTCCTCATTGGTAATGTGGTTCGGTAAAAACTTGTTTAATCGGTTTACTGAAGCGTGACCGTACGACTCGTGGATATCTTGTATGGTGATTCCGCTTTCTGAGTATAGCGCCTCGTTATTTTTGGGACCAATTGCGGTTGGATTGTCGACGGTGTATAAGTTGTCGGTTATTCTTCCCTTGAAAGCAAGTCTTCCATCTCTCGACACTCGAAAAGTGTTTGAGTTCGCTTTGAGCTCGCATCCTCTTTGATTTAGACATCCAGCGCTAATTAGATTAATCACTATATCGGGGACGAAAAGACAATCTTGTAATTTGATCTCCTTCTTTCCCCACTTCATCCTCACAGTTCCTTTCCCTTTTATCGGTAAGGTTGCCGACTTCTTCCCTGTCTTAATCACATCAAATTCTCCTTCTACTAAATCCGTGAAAAAGTTGAGGTCGTTGAAGATGTGTGCTGACACTCCGCTGTCTAATATAATTCTGGATTTCAGATCGCCTCTTTCAACCCACAAGGTGAGCAAGCTCATGAAGTAGTTCGAGTCTGATTTCTTCGCCTTCCATTTTGCTTGATCCTCTTTCCACCAATCTGGGGCGTTGTCAGGATGTAAATGCCAGCATTTATCGCTTGAGTGATTTCCGTCTTGTCGCGGATTGCGATAGTTGTGGGTACATCTCGAGGACTTCTGACTATTTGTGTTCGATTTTGAGAAATGCGCCTTTTTGTCCTTTGTAGAGATCAATGCCGCCTCCGTGGTGCTCGTCGACTCCTTGATTTCGGCTCTAGATTCATTGTTGAACTGAATCAAGTGATTACACACGAATTGTACCGATAAATATTTATCCGAATGCATTACTTGTCTCTTTAGTGATTGCATCGTCGACGGAAATTTAAACAGTATAAGGTAGGCCAATACGTCTTGAGGAAGATCAATCCCGACTTCGACGAGTTTCTTGATTGCTACCTTGATCTCTGTCACGAATTCTTCTATGTTGTCTTCTCTAAACAAGAGGTACAAGAATTGATTAAATACCCTCGCTCTGTTCAATGACTGAGAGGATGCAAATCTTTCTTTTACTGCCTTCCACAGTTCCTTCGCCGAATTTTTGTTTTCGGCCGTAACGACGTTATTATGTGTCGCACTGTCCATTTTCGATATGAATAACAGTTTCAGTTCCGCGTTGTCATCCGCGAGTAACCCTTGATGAGGATCTTCTAGCATGTTTAGTACCCCTCGCAACTCCAGAAGTGCTTCCATTTTATCTTTCCAGATAGCGTAGTTTTCTTCTGTGAGTTGGGGTATCGTCTCTAGGGCGGTCTTGAGCATCGCCTGCCGGAACCCGTCATTGATCTGTCGGGCTGCTGCTGGTTGTCCAGCCGGCGGATTCCGATCTGCCATCTTCGTTCCTTTTCCTTTTTATTTACGATCGTCGGAGAAATTCGCTTTTAACCGTAAAAGGAATCTTAGTTTGATTTCTGTAAGACTAAAAAGGAACAAAGACTAGTGACAAGTTTTAGGTTAGGACTTGAAGGATAAGAGAATAACAGAAAGTGATAAAAGAAAATAACCAACTAGTTGTAGATCTGAATCATATAATAAAAGAGACTGAAGAGGGATTGACAATTGAGAATAGGACAAAGGATAGAGACTAAGGAAAGAAGTTAGTGACTTGAACAAGTGAGGATTAATAAGGTAAGAGACTTTAACCGCACCAGGAAGGAATGAGGACTAGGAGAGCGAAGAGTGATGTGAATTGAGAGTTTGATCTTGAGGTGTGAAGTGTGTATTGAGAGTTTGAGTTTGAGTTTGATTTGATAAGAGAGTTTGAGGTTTGTGAGAAGAGGTCGAGTGGAATAGAGAAAGGGGAAAATGAGAAAAGAAAGAAGGAAGATTTTGATTGATTGCTGAGTTGTAGAGTTATTGATCAGGAGAGTTTGGTGACAGGTGAGATGTCGCAGAGTCCGAATTTCAACAGAAACCCCAGAAACCCCAGAACCCCAGAGCCTTCCTCTCCACAGATCAGACCATAACACTGTTGAGGGTGGTAAGAAGTGTTTACCTGTCAATTTTCCCATCACACACTGCTCACAAAAGAATTTTTCCCAATTAGAGATGTACTCAGGTGTATGGTTGTTGTGGGGGGTAGGTGGGGTTTCCATTTTGGTGATTTCCAGTTTTCCTTTGTGTAGATCACATGCAAACATGCGGAAATTGAACCCCCAGTGTCCTGGAAATCCGCAGGAGCTGCACTCCTCTCCCTTGTCTGCCATTTGGGAAGTCGTAGGGGCTGTGTTCTTGATAGCCAAAGCGTTCACAAATGCTTTAGTGCCAAAAGACCAAGGTTGGTTGTGGGGAAAAGTCTTCTGGACATTTGGGGATTGAAAATGGGTTGGATGTTTAGGTTGTAGGTGGTTGATTAAAGTGGGGTTCTTGGAACTGCCAACATGTATTTCCCCCTTGACTTGGGTGATTTCTTGGCACACACAGTCAAGTGTGATAGGTACTGAGGATGTGTTCAATTGGTGATTCAAGTTATTCTGGAAAGAATTCTTTTCCACATTGATAGGAGGACATCTACCGATTGTAGAATTAATCCAAACATTTCCTTGGTGGTAAGATTTTTCTGTTGTACTTCCAGGAAGAAGTCTTGAAATTGAGCTATGATTTTGTCATTTGAAGGCTGACGTTTGGATAGGTAGAACTTGCAAAGTTTTCCAAATAATTCAAGCTTGATTTGACGGTTGTTGTGTTTGCATTGTCCCTCCAGTTTGTTGAAGATGTCCTCTGGGTGTTGGACCTGTGTCACAGTGTTGATCAGTTTCTGTTCCACAGAGGAGTGTAGTAGAATCACTACTGCCTGTTCTTGTTGGTTGCAGATAAGAATCCAATTGGTGGATTCAGACAGAAAATATTCTTGGCGGAAAACAAAGTTGAGTGTAAAATTTATTTATTTGTTCCCAAGACGTGTATTTTTCCCCACTGAACTTCAAATATTCAACTTTGGAATGTATTGAACGGTGGAGCGCCATGGGATTTTTTATAAAATGTTTCTGGTTGTAAGAATAAGATGGTGGGTTCTGGTTGATGGATGATTCTTGCTTTGGTAGATGTGGAGCTTGGTCCCACTGGTTTTCAATGTGTGCAGTCAGTTGTATAGTTTTTGGATCTTGGCAAGGAACTGAGTTGACAAGATGATGAGGAGGAGTTAATACTACCCGACGACGAAGATTTAGATAAGAGAATATCTAACCTGAGTTGACAAGATGATGAGGAGGAGTTAATACTACCCGACAACGACGATTTAGATAAGAGAATCTGTTGAGATTCAATAATGATCGGGGTGGAGATGATACAACACGACGATTGTGATGGAGCCAAACAAAGTTTTTCTTTTCTTTAGTCTTTGAATTATTTGATTGACTTAAAACCAGAAAGAGAAAAGAAATAATACTAACATCTAACCTGAGTTGACAAGATGATGAGGAGGAGTTAATACTACCCGACGACGACGATTTAGATAAGAGAATCTATGAGATATGGAAGAAGAATATTAAGTAAGAAAACAATTTAAGAAATGATATGATAAAAGAGAATAACAAAGACCTGTTGAGATTCAATAATGATTGGGGTGGAGATGATACGACACGACAATTGTTATGGAGCCAAACAACTAAATAAATGAAAATGAGAGAAATAGAAAATAAAGAAACCATTAATATTCCATCATTACCACCAACCAGAAGTGATTGAGATTGACTTACAGTTTTTCTTTTCTTTAGTCTTTGAATTATTTGATTGACTAAAGAAAAGAAAAACTGTTTGAGACGCTTGCGAGTTTGAGTTTTGATGAGAATACCGTTATGAATATGCTTATTCAAATAGTTGGGCTGATTGAATATTCAACGCATAATTCAATAAGTTGGTTGACTGCTTCAATCATGTTTTCCATCTTCCCTTCAAGTTTTGTGTGCTTGTAATCAAGACCTCTGAGTTGATTTTGTGTCCTGTGGTTGCCCAGTTGTAAAAGTTGGTATTTAGTGTCAAAGTCCTTCAAATGTTTGAGGATACCGTCTTCATTCAATTACCCAGCCATTACATTTCTGATGGTTGGGAGTGTGGTCAATGGGGAATCAGATTTCTCATGGTGTATTTTGGTTTTTTTCCCTTTAAAAAGGAGGTACATTTGGACATTGTTGTTTGATGTAGGCCCTGCGAGGTAATGATAAACCCAAGAAATTGAACTGTAGATTGGAAAAACTGACATTTATTTAACAAAGCCTTTAGGGAATATTCCCTAAGCTTTGATAGAACTTGTTTCAGGTGTTGGAGGTGATTGTCCTTTGTCTTGGAAAATATAAGAATATCGTCAATGTAGAAAAAACAACAAACATCAATATATTCTTGGAGAACAAATTGAATAAATCGTTGAAAGGTCGCTGGTGTGTTCGCTAAACCAAATGGCATTACCATATATTTGAACAAAACCCACGGAGTTCAAAAGGCGGTAAGATATTCTTGACCCGGAGTGACTCAAAGGAGGTTGAATGCCGACTTGAGATCTATTTTAGAAAGGTAAGTGCAACCTGCCAAATTGTTGAGAAGGAGGGAAAGAACCGGTATTGGATAACTATCTTGGACAGTGATAGCATTCAAACCTCAATAGTCCACACACGGGCGGTCTGCTTTTCCTTCTGTCTTTACAAAAAATATGGGTACTGCTGCAGGGGATGAAGATAATCTAATAAACCCCTTACTTAGGTTATCGTCAATATATTCTCTCAGTTGAGTTCTCTCAATTTCACTTAAATTGTACAGCCCTCCAAAGGGAGCTGTACATCCTTCTTTGAGCTGAATCTTCAAATCAAATTGCGACCTAGGATTACATCAACACTAGAGAGAGAAATAACATTAAGAGAAATATGAGAAGAATGGGAATTGTTCAGATGGTTGGCGCAAGCAAGTTTGCCAGTCCAGCACTGGGTAACTTGTCCGGACAATGCGGGGGATCCATCAAAACTGTTGCATGAAAATGGCAGAGTTAAACGTGTCAGTGGTAAATTCTTTGATCTTACAAAATTGGTATTGATGAATGAGTCGGCTGCTCCCGAGTCAATGAGAGCCATGGCTATGATAGGGGTTTGATGAATAAAAAGAGAGACTGGGATTACCAATCAAAATGGATCTGTGTGGGGAGGGAGAGGAATATTGGTAGTGGTGAGGGAAGAAAGAGAAATTTGTGGCGAACCATTGGGTAGGTCTCCCATAACCGGATAACCAAGATCATCCCCACCATACATAAGCATGTCCGCATAAGAATCGAATCCCTCCAAGTTGGGGCCTTCTGCAATTGGATTGATGTTGATGTTAGAAATTTGGGCTGTTGATTGCGTTGGGTGAAGAAGTGAAGCAAGTCAAGCATAAGCCTTGACTTTGGATTTGACTGAAGCAGGTTCATTTGGACAGGAAAGATCCTTGATGTGCGCAGAGTCGTAAGGCTTAATACAACGCTGAAAAACCTTATGGCGTAAACAAATAATACACCAATTCAAAAAGGTGAAGGCTTGATTTTTGGTTATTGCATCGAGTTCCATGCAATCAAGTGGTTGGGTTGATTGTTGAGGGGTTGGGATGTTGATTTGCTGTTGAGGGATGACAGGGATTGATTGTTGTCCCTGGTTGTTGCGGAGATGAGATAGGTCGTCCAACAGAGTAGCCGCTGCTACCGCCAAATCTTGTTTCTGTCAAAGTTCTGACGCTTGAGACCACGAATCCTTCATCATTGCCAATTCCAGAACTCTAGGATTTAATGCTCTCTTATATACATCACATTGACTCTCCTCCGTAAGGTCTACTGCATAAAATAGTGAACTAAATAAGGAATTGAAAGAATTGATAGGCTTGTTTGCCTGTCTACAACTATACAACGCTCTTTTTGCATCTTCGACACTAGTTCTATCCGCAAAGGTCTCTTCTAACTTGATTAGGAATTCTTGAACCAAAACTAAACATGGGAGAACATAGGGATCTTCTGCCGAAGCAGAGTGAGCATTAAGATTTTGGGAGCGGGCATTTTCCTTTAAGATAGAGATCCACCAATTATAGGAAGGGGTGATATCCAAAATATTACCGTTGGCGTGTTGAAAATGATGAACTACCCAGTTAATCTTACTCTTCTCCAATTGGAATCTGTCGTTCACTTCAACCAGTCAATCTTTGACGAAGTAGAGAAACTTGGTGATTTCTTTGGGATTTCCTGAAAAGGATGCGTGAGTCATAACACCCACGTCAAAGGAAGCAGGGGTAGGGGTTTGGAAGTTGGTGATAGTTTGATGAAAGAATATGAGTCATTGAGTAACATCTTGAAGAGTTACTTTGATGGTGTTGATGTTGATCTTGAGGGTTGACATTTCAGAGGTGAGGAGATCAATTTTCTGATTTCCGGAATGATTGTTGAGTTGTAGGTTGGATAGTGCATTGGAAATTTCTTGAACTTGTTCTTCTTGGTGGTTATCCATATTTGAAGGAGATATAATAATAACTAAATATATAAAAAAAATTGCTTTTTGCAAACAAGTTATAAATTTAAAGATCTCAATATTATTGTAATGACTAGGGTTGTAATCAAATTATGTAAGGCTCTTAGGTACTTAAATCAACAGACTAGCTAGCGACGACACTGGATGCTCTTATCACAATTGATACTAAAGATTGGGTTTTTTATAATGATGGGATTATTATAATGATTAGGCAGAGATCTGCAATTGATAATAAATAAAGAAACGAAAATATTGAGATAGGGAAAAGAGGAAAACAAAGTGTGAAATACAGATGTAATTTATAGATGATACAGGCTTCTGGTAGTACAAGTAATTCCTAGGGGACTAGGATTCGTTCTTTCGTTTTTCCTTGTATCTATCAAACAAATAGAGATTAGACTTTATCAAAACCCTTATAGTTTTGATCCTTGGCTTTTAATCCTTGGGAATTCTTCCCATGTTCTTACTAATCCTTACTAAAGCGTATTACCTTATTTCTTTACTTCACTCGTTTCTTATAAGACCATGGAGTATTAGGTAGTATATGGTATGTAAATATGGCAGGTGACGTGAGAAGGGAAAATACAATAATACATAATGTTGATGAGTAAAGTTTGCAATGTTGTCGGTCCCTAAAACCTTGCAAGTGTAACTCTGGTTGTAACTCAGTGGTAATCTGATGAATAGGTTGTTTTCACAGTGACTGTGGGCTGATATTTTGTTGGTTGATTTTATTTGAAGGTTGTCCAAATTTCAACTGGTGGTAGATGTGCTACTTTTTCTTGGTGTGCTTCCACCAGTAACATTTTTGAAATTGATACAAAATCCAGTGATCAACAAAGGAAATTTACCTTCTCAATGGTTGACCGTCAAAATGGATCCTCTCTTGGCTGTTAGTGATTCTATTTTACATCAAAAAGGGAGTCTAACATCATTGATGATTGGTTTGTGGACTTACATCAAGATTCCTTGGTTGTCCATGTACCTAATTTTGTTAGTATGGAACTCTCTCTTGGGCTTGGCTCAGCACAGCTTTGTGCCAACCCTACCAAGTGTATAAATATCTAAGACTTGCCAAAATTTACAGTGTGCAAAACAGTTTCTTGTGTTGCGCAAAGTAAGTCTGCCAACATACGACCCCATCATTCAGTATTTTTCTCAATTTACCCTTAATCCTTGGTGCAGCTTCTTCAGACACTCCATGAGAATGGCAGAAATATTCAGCCATAGTAACAAAAGATTCAAAAGGAGGAAGATATATTTTTTTCGGATAAAATGACAAGTGCTAGATGAAAAGAGAGCAGCAAACAGTAATTAGGGTTTCTATTTGTACCGGCAAGCTGGGTTAATGATCTGGTTGTAAGAAGACATTGCAGCAAGGCTCAGAATTAAATTAAAATCTGGTGCGAGATAAATTGAGATGGGAAAACAAGATGGAATTGACAAATTTGGTGTTGTCGTCTGTTCTAGTCTTGAGGGACCATTCTCATAAGTCTCATCTCGTCTGACCAAGCTGAAAATATGGCTGAAGTCAGTCTCCTAGTTCATTACTGATGTGTGAATGAGAAGATGAGTTTACAAAACCGTAGAAATATTAGAATAAGAACTAATGATGACAATTAGTGTGAGTCCAGATGACCAAAGAGCAGGCACCCATGTTGACATCCTTAGGAAAGCGGCATTGTAGAGAGCCGCAATAGCCCAACCTACAAGGCTACCGGAGATTAAAGCAGAAAATGAGAAGATAACGAAGAAAAAAGCAGGAGTGAGGAATAGACTGGCAAATGGTCTCGTGGTACGGTTGATATGTTTTGAAGGATGATGGATGGTAGTGATGATCGAGGAGGCTCTCCGTTGACGATTCAATGGGATCCATTCTTCTGGATTTTCTATTGATCCATCTGACGCTCTTCTAATCTTAGCGTGCTTTGCAACTGCTCTTAACCTCACTTTCCCCAGCTTGCCGGCGTGACAGCCTTCCAAATTCCTGGATTCACTTCTCCAAAATGTAAAACTTGCAAATAATCCGCAGCCCATGAACACGATTCCTTCTAGTAGTCTGTTAAAAATTAATAGATGTACAATTCCTTTTCATTCAGTTTATCGAGATTCGTCAGAAGATGACTTGGACTAGGAGATCACTGAGATATCACTCACAGAGTCCAATACAACGTGAATTTCCAAATAGCTATTTAGGTAAATTCCAATTGTCACAACAAAGCCAACCAACGGTCATGATGTAGAAATTCGAGACCAAAAGAGGATGTGAGAGGATCGAATTTCAGCGTACTATAACAAGTGATATAACAGTTAAAGAGGGATCCGGGGGATTGGATGATGGTGAAGTTGGAGGTTAGATAGATCAGGCAAACAGCAAAGAAAGCTCAACTTGAAGGTGCGTAGAGGTAAATTCCATCGGAATTAGGGCCATAGAGACTAGGCCAGTGGGGTGTGACATATCCAGGGGGAGGTGCAGCAAAGGTACCTGAAATACCCGAAGAATTGGACCGACAAATCAGTTGACTGTCACTGAGAGTTTTGTGAATCTTTGGAGAGGATCGCGAGCAGATTAAGAGATACTTAACTTGGCAAGGAAAAGGAAGCTCGCTTAAATAGATGAAAAACAGCGGACATGTGTTCTAGCAACCATGTAGCAAGTTGAACCCGGTGAGTATGTCGGCGATATCCTAAGAGCTTATCGTCTTGATTAGTTCATCGCTTGATGGTGTGTTGGTGTGACTTGGTGTACTGGTTCCGCAACTGCTGGGAACCTGGGGGTTGGGCAACACCGAGGCCCCGAAAGGTGATGGACCAGGCCTTCGGGGGAAGAAACAACCTTGCACTGAAAGTTCTCGAATCCACTGAATCTATCGAAAAAAATTCAGTACAACCAAGTTGAAACTTGTTTGCTGGCGAAAATCCACACCGCCAGAGAGGGTTTGGAACCCCCAGCTTCTAAATCCACCATTTTTTTGTCTACGGGAAGTCCTTCAATACTTTCTTTCGAATTGACTCTGCGTGACTCGTCCCTCTCGACCCACTCAATTGATTGAAAATGTTTTGAATCCAAGCTCAAAATACTTTCATCGCACGACCTCTTTTATTTTTTATTTTTTTGAAGGTCCTCATTGATTTGACATTGCGCACTGCAGTGAATACTATGTATCGACGCGCGCGGTGGCGGACTATTTAAATACACGTCAAACGAAACTATTCCTCGCAGAACCTCATACGACATGACCGCTAGGGCTGAGCCTTGGGTTTGCGTGTTTGGTTCGAATTTATTCTATCAGCTCGACCCGGATGATAGAAACAACCCAACGAAGAAGATTATCTATCCGAGAAACTTGAAGGACACGAGAATTCCAAGGGGGGCATCGGTCGAAGTTCTTCTTGTGACTGATTCACAAACACTGGTTCATTATAAGTTTGTCAAGTTTGTGCTCGCTTTGACTACAAGACCGCCATTTCAAATATCAATCGTTCGTGCTATTTTTCCAAACAGGTCGAGCGAAAGCACCTTAGGGTCAAGTTATCTGGAAATTTGGGGCTTTGACGAGGAAGATCGATCGAGTATCAAAAACATACGAATACAACACCCGGTTGATCAAGTAAAACAATGGCTTGGTACGACCAAAATTCTGGGGTATCTTGCAAAGGATGGAACGATCAATCCATTCAATCTAAAAACTCAAGCTTCGAATGAATCTCGAGAAAAAATCGACCTCAATCCAACAGGTCACTGTCCCCGTTATCAAGCCGTTACGATAACTGACCATGGAGAGGTCTTGGCTGCATTGTCATATGAAGCCAGTCGAACGCCAGATTTGAAAATAAAAAATTACTTATCTCATCATCTCGAATTGTGGTCATGCTTTCAAGAACTACTAGACTTCTGCCGTGATGGCGTCAAAACCAATTCGAACCCAAAATCGATCAAATTGGAGAGCTCCCCACTGGGCGAGACAGAAATACAACTTTCATCTGGTGCTTCACATTTCCTGATATTGACTCACACGCCCTCGAGGCCAAACCATCGAGTAGAAAATGAAGATTCCGATTATCATTCCACGCTGTATGCGTTTGGCGATAATAGGTTCGGCCAAATAGGAATTGGATCTCGCTCGGTTCTGGTTGACAAGCCGCGGAAGATCGAAAATCTTCCAGCTCTATCGAGCATCCATTGCGGTTTATTCCACAGTTTGGCTCTGGGTAAAGATGGTGAACTTTACGCCTTTGGTCACAATCGAAAAGGTCAATGTGGTGTTGGGAGCTCCAAGATTGATACATCGACTCCTATCTTGATCGATCTTGGAGGAAATGGTGAAGCTGGTGACATTATTGACGTGATTGATGCTCGCTGCGGAAGTGAACATACTGTGCTACTGACTTCTTCCGGAGTTTGGGTCACAGGCTCGAGTAGGTCGTATCCGTGATTAGGAAATAGATCTATTCCACAAACCAATGAAAATTTGATATTCTATATAGATGCTCTCGGTCAATTGGGGATGAAAGACTCAAACTCCATCTTTGAATTCCAACGGAATGAAAAAATACGAACAGGGAATCACGCAAAGACGACGACAGGGTGGAAGATTGAAACTGGCCGATGGAATACTTTTATTTGGACGAACTCGTTGTTATCATGAATTTCTGGGGAGGACATACATTGGTGTTGTAGACATGAACTGCAATTACCGTACGCTTCAAGGAATAGAGCAAGGGAAGGAGACCTCTCTACTTGACGTTAATGATCCCTCAAAGGCCATGTCAAGGCTAACGTTTCCTGTAAACTTTTTTCCTTCTTCTTTTCTCTTGGTGGTTTGCTTCTTATGTGTTTTTGTGTATACTTTTCGTGTTTACAGTTGTGTGGGGCTATTAATCAAGGAATGGGAAGGTGGAAGAAATCAAACCTACCCATGGGCTTATCTGGTGAAGCAAAAATTACACCCTGTTTATGTACGAAATGAATGTTTTGGACACACAACTTGTACTTTTCTTCATCTTTATGACAATAAGTCACCCACATCTTCCAATATAGTAGAGATACAAGACTTTAGAGTTGATTTTATGAATCCTCATTTAAAATAAGCCTTAGCATCTCTAATCAGATTCTTTCCTATCCCTCTCCTTCTCGGGTTTTCACCTTATTTCATTCCTAGTTCTCAAGGGAGCGCGCACTTCTTCCCACAGTAAGGAATCTGTTGAGTCCTTCACTGTCTGTCAGAGAGGCACTAGAAAAGGAGTGCAATAGCTTCTGCAGAGGAGATTCTAGTACCAAGGTGGGTTGAATCACAGTCTAGACAGGAGACAAAGATATCTCATGGGTATCTACATGTGAAGGAAAAGAGGAAAGGAATTGAGAAGAGAAGGAAGGAAGAAATGGCACTTACCTAGACAAGAGAGAAAGATCTCTCATGAGTATCTACACATGAAGGAAAAGAGGAAAGGAACTGAGAAGAGAAGAGAAGGAAGGAAGAAATTGTACTTACCTAGACAGGAGGGAAAGATCTCTACTGTCTAGGTGAAGGCAAAGGGGAAGACTAAATACAAAGCATAACTGGGCTTATGTAATCTTGTGACATGTTTGTGTAAGCCTGTGAGGAGCAGGGCTTACAGTCTCCCCTCATATAACAATGAGAGGAAATAGTGAGATTGAAAACAATGTAGAGATGAAAATAGAGGGAGGTAAAGGATAGGATGAATGGAGAAAGTCAAAGGCAGAGCTTTAGTACCATTGGTCCCAAGGGATGAATTCTGAATCTTCAGAAGGTCTGTAGCATGGATCATTCTTTCTATTCAATGTGGCCAAGGCTTCCTCATCCATCACAGCTAAGGTTCCTACAGCAGCTGTTGGAAACTTGGCAGGTGGAGATGCCAAAAAATCAATAGAGGGGGGATTTGATTCTTCTTCTTCTTCTCTCCAGTCTCATTCACACCAGAAAGTTTGATGAAGTTGTCAATGTCCTTGTATTGTTGCAGCACTGCTTGTGAAAGGTCTGGAGCCAGATGAGAGGCTATAGAAGAGTCAGGATCATCAGGGCAAGCATGGGCAGTTGGAGATCTGATTGTTGAGAGACAGGTTTGCAAGGGGAGGAGGAGGAGATGTGGCCAAGGGTGCCAAGGATGTTAGTTGAGTCTAGTTTCATTAGTCTCAAGTCTTCAAAATCATGCACATGCAATCTTCAGCAGAAATATCTTGCTTAGTAGCATCAGCGGCAAAGAACCAGAGGCTATCAGGACCATCAGAAGAGGGGTTTGGCAGAATTTAACAGCCAAGCATTCATATTTCCACACCATTGAGCTGACATTGCCAAATCCCAGTTGGGATTTGATGATTTTATCCTTGTCTCACATGCCAAAAAGAATTGGCATACAGTTATCAAAAACATAATGAATATGGTTGAATACCTGGGTTGAACTGGAGATGGGATTGGAGAAAAGGACATGAGAGGAAGGAAATGATAGCTAGAATCCTGACAGCCCAATATCAATGATCGAAGTCCATAACTGTTTTAATTCCCATGATTTCTTTGGTTCAGGTTTCTCAACCAAAAGTTGGTAGCTAGTTAGTAACCATGACCCTATCGAACCTCACCTTCCATTCGATCCGGAGTATCTCTTATCTGAGTGGAGACTGGTCAGCCTCCTCTTGACTACACACGATGATTTCTGCTTTTCTGAGATCCTTCATTTCAACAAAAAGGAAGAGTACTTGGAGAAACCGAAACAAGAGAGAAATACAAGGAAGCGGGTTGAGAGAAATGGAAAGAGGGTCCAGCCACTCACTGGTCGGCTGGAGCACTGTTGTCAGATACAAATTTTCTCTTTCTCTCGTTCAGTTTTTTAGTCAAGACCGGGTTGGCTCTCGACTCCTCAGCCGGAGGTTTATCCTGACCCTTGTTCAGTTTTTTCAAGCTCATAACAAGCTCTCGTCCCTCTACTTTCTTAGCATCGTCTGTTCGGTCACTCTTTGTCCGCGCTTTCTTCTTGAAATACTCGCCCGATTCTAGCTCCAAGTCAATCTGTATTAATCAAGGTCGCCCGGCGGGGGAGATTGAAGTCAGAATACTGCTGCTTATCCCGTATTAAAAGTTAAAAGACGTGGTGAGTTGGCTGGGGTTTACGACTCACCTTTCTTGGCATCTGGGGTGGAGGAAACGGGGTGTATTTTTTCTTTTTCTTCTCTTGCATCGACTTTTGTTTGGCTTGCTCTAATCGGAACGCCGCAGCTTGTGAGGTATCTTGAGTCGGTCGCTCCAAGGCCTGCTGTGGTTCGGATACCTTGGCCGCCTTGGCCTGTTTGGCTCGCTTTCTCTTGGTAAAATTCGGTAGAAATCGATCCCAATTTTCTTCGGCTAGCTTTGGATTCTTAGCCAACTCGCGTTTGATCATGAGTTCCTGGCAAAAAAAAAAGAAACAAATGAGTCCCATGAATACCGCTACCGAAAAGTAGCAAGAACATAAACATTCTTTAAGCTAATGAGATGTTCTATTATCAATATTTTAGCTTACTTTGATATGGTAGATCGGATGGATGTTTTTCATACAATCGATCACAATCCTTCGAACTATTTTTAAGCCTCTGTAAGGCCCCATGGCCGAGACAGTGGTGCCCTGAACCAACAGATAACAATCTGTGAGAAGTTCGATTGCCTGAATTCAAGGAACGACTCTCAGCAAATATTCTGAAGGATGATGACGTGTCAAAAAAGCTGGTATGGCCAGTGAAAGTAAGAACCTTGAGTGTGCTGCCCGATGGGCCTAAGATTCGCTGGCGTCGCTTTACAAATCTTTCTTTATTTCGGATGATGTTGCCAATCTTGATCACATCACAAGCCACATTGTCATCCAGAATCTTGACAGCCTGTTTATTGAGAATGGGGGTTCGGGAAAAGGAACGACACTTGAGTTTGCACGGCAATATTTGCAGACAGAAAGGTGGATGGGTGACCGCGTACCTGAATAATTGGAACACTCCTTGCTAGCAGTTTGATCAGATCTCGAGCTTTAAGTATGATATATGGGTCAACAGTTTTTCGGGTAGTTTTGACAGTCATTGATCCCTCTACAAGATTCAGTACACACGCTACGCCCTAGGCAATTTGCGAAGAGATCATCGGATGATCCAATCAAATATCTCAGCCAATCTGAAAGGACGTGGAACGATGTAGAGTAATACTCACATGCTGTTCGAGGACTTTGGTTAAATGACTCCAGATCTCTTTCAGATAAACTTCACGGTATTTCGGAAACAGGGTCGCAAAACTAGATTCTTCGGTGAAGGGTTTGATTTTCTCTTTCTCCACCTCGAACGGTTCTATCTTCCAGTGATCAATGTCGTCGGTATCCCATGGTTTTTCTTTCCGATGCTTTTGGTTCTTCGATTTTTGAATTTCATTGACTTCCTCGTTGATGTTAGATGTTGTGATATCTGAGCAAAGATTGAAATCGGGTTTGTTTTTATTCCATTTGTTAGCTTAGGTGCTTAGCTCGACAGCACAGATGAAAGGAGTATATATTTGTGGGAGTGTTTATTGCTTACCCTGGACTGGTTTGGCAATGGCCATGATGTTGTACGTTGAGTTGATTGAGCATGTCGAACTTTCTGGTGGAGCTTCAGAGCAGAATGTCAAATTGAATATTCAAAATCAAAAAACCTTCCTTTTTCCGGTTCGTTTCCAAAGCTCTTGGCCTGTACCACAACGGGCCAAAGAAAACCCAGTTTTGTGACCTGAAACCAAGCTTTTATGAAAAACATGTTTATTGCGAAATGATGTATTTACCATAGTAACATTTTTTTCAAAAAGTAATCCCTAATAATCAAAAGGGCCTGAAGAAAGAAAAATCTAGTTCTGCCCCGCTTAGAGCACCCAGAATTTGTTTCCTAAGAGCATCTCCAGCAGAGATGGGACCGCGCGACTTTTTGCTAAATTTAGCGGGTCGCGCGGGAAAACAGGGGTCCAGCAGACCCGCTACAGGATGGGACTTGGATCAAATCCAATCCCATCCCTCATCCCAGCTGGCTACCAACCCCAGCCGATAGCGGCTTTCGACAGCCTGGCCAAAAGGTGAGTCCGGTCCATGCGATGTCCTCCAACCATCCTCTCGACGTCGACACTGACCACCAAATACTTCTCTCCAACAGAAAAGATATCGAATATATCCATTGAATCGATATCAATATGAACATCGATCCGATAGGTATCGGTAGCCGGGTCGGCGGTCGGTGAGGCGTAGAGGGTCGGTCTGGGTTGGATCGATGGCTATCCACCCCCGGCCCTATCGCCAGTCTGCTGTGGCACGGGGGGTGAAAGATCTGAGACAGATCTGTGAAACACCCCTCGGCCCGCTAAAGCGACTTGGGTAGATCCCCAGGCTGCTGGAGATGCTCTAAGGCCATCTCCACCGCGTGGAGCTATCCCGGTTGCTAAATCGACTGTGCCAGGGCTCCTCGCCGCAGTCTTAGCAACCCGAGGCTGGGTTGCTACCCACCGCAAGCTACGATCTATCGTAGCTTGGGGAGGTGAAAGGCTTCGGGTGTAACCAAAGCCTCCCGATTGTGTGTGGTGAAAAGTGACCGGGGGGGGAGGGGCCAGATATCACACTTTTTTGCTGTGTGATATCTGGCCAATGGGTTGCTATCGGGTTGCTATAGGAGTGCCACATCTGGCACTCCTATAGCAACCCAGGTATGGGTTTCTGGGGTATAGCAACCCTGGTGGAGTTGCTATATCCGGGTTGGGTTGCTATATTTAGCATAGCAACCCCGGTGGAGATGCCCTAAGTTTGCCGCAACTGCGCAGAATTTAGAAAGGTGCATGGACCTCCTTAGAAACTTGGACAGAGGATTTTTTCGAGTCTCGAGTCAAATCATTGTGATGATGATCAAGGCCCCGGTGTATTTGGTGCACTTTTTTCTTCTTCTTTTTCTTGCATACTTTTGTTGAAAATACAAACATATGGTCTCTCTCTATAATCTCAGTTAACTTCATTGTGTGACACAGCTCCCAAATATTGTCAGCCCACTCCCACTTGCTCATTCTCAGGGAGCTTTAAATGATGCACAAACTGCATAAACAGAATTTGTTTGACCATTCTGTAAAGTTCACCCGCAATTTCAAACTGGACCTTTTAATCATTCCCCATTTTCTTTTTATACCAGTAGTACCGTTCTTATTTCAAACCAAGGTCAAAGAAATTTCTGGGATTCTTCTCTTGGAAGTCACAAGTTCATCAAGGTGCAGAATGATTTTCATCAAATTCAGATCTCCATCTTGTATACATCTAGCCTCCAATTATACAGCAATGATGGGAAAGCTTGCCTGCTTGAAATGTAAAAAAAAAAAAACACAAAAAATCCCTTGTTTATTTAATCCACAGGCTCTGTATCTTGCTTTACAGCTCCATTTTTGGGGCTTTCAAATCACCTGTGGGAACCAATGTGGTGGTTTATAAAGCACCACAGTTTTAAGCTGAGAACAACTACACAGATCAATCAAATGTGCACATGGTTAAATTTATATTTGATATACACTAAAAAATATTTAATGAGCCATCTATTACATCAAGAGAAACTTAGTACAGAATTCCAAATGCAGGGCAAATAATCATATCAATATATATTCATACCAGCTCAACAGAAAAATCCCAAATTAAGGGAGTGATTGGAGCTGGGCTTTATCCTCCTGGATAAGCCAGGTGGAGAGGGGTACACCAGAATTTCCATAGAGCCATGATTTCAAGGGGAGCCAATGGGCCAACACTGGTATGTCAGTAGATGACCAGGAGAAGGAGAAGAAGTAAGATCTTGGTGGTAGAAGGGGATGGGGGAGAGGGCATGTTGATTGGAGTCTGTCATGCAACCAACCCAACATACAAAAGGGGACTTAGTTGGCTGAAGCATGAGAGGAAGAGGAGATGAAGTCTTGAAGATAAGTTTGAGATGTAAAAGTTCAAGGATAACTTTGAAGATGAAGATGGGTGAACTCAGAGGGATCACTTATTACTCATCCAGGATTATGGCAAGCTGAATAGGTCAGTAGTAAGCATAAAACAATGTTATATTAGTTAACTGAGGAAAGAGAGATTGATGAAAAATACAAGAGCATTTATAATAAAAGAAAGGGCTACAGTTATTGAAGATAAGTTGAAGACAAATGATTGAGTATGTACCCAAGATGAAAGGTACAATGATGTTCAAAGAAGACTACATGATTTCCAAAGATGAACTAATGAAATGAAAAGTGCATGATAGTCAAGGATGAGTTGTTGAGTAAATTTTTTGGGGTTGAAGGTGAAATGCCTAAGATGGAATGGATTGATTGAAATGCAAGGCTATTGAAATGGTTAAGCACCAAGCTCATATTTGGAGTCAAGTAGAGAATTTGAGCTAGTCCAGGACAGGGGTAGTGGTTAAGCATCAAAGCCAAGTCAAATCACAGGGAATGGTAGGCCATAGTGTTGGCTTGGATGATTTGAGTAATTGCCAAAGATGAGATTGAATGCAAACCTTGGTTAGGTCTCGCACAAAATGAGAGTGAAATTTTGTTCAAAGCTGAGGAGTATTCAAAGCTTGACGGATATGGTAAGATTGGGCCAAAGTGATCTGAGCCCATTAGTTGTAGCATGACATCACATCCACAGAATCATTAATGAAAGATGCCCATTATCTGAACTGCCTGAACCTCTCAAACACCTCTGCTTGCCTCTAACCCTCCACCATATTCCGTTCCAAGCCCACACCCCTCTCATAGCCCAATATTCACACCCTCTCTGCAATCTCCAGCCATGTGCTGTGGTAGCCCATACCTTTTCACACACATGTATCAATACCTCATACTTACCATTGAATATAATTCAATTTTTTATTGCAGAGATGGATTTTCTGTATTGAATCACCCCAAGTCACTCATTTACAGTACTCCTGGTTTCAGTTGTGCTTGACATTCTTATCAAATTAACACATCCAACCCCACATTTTGATTACTACTTCAGTTCCATAGGATATTAATTAACAAATAAAAACATAATATCACTCTCACTGCACATTGTAATACCCTCTTTGGGTCACAACTATACACACTACTCATTTATATTACCTAGTCATATCTTCTGTCATGATGATGATCTTCTTGGTTACCAGACACATCACATTTTTTACACCCACAGTCTGCTTCTTTACATTCTCTCATCCTTATTCCACATTCCTCTTCCTCTTTTGGTTGGGGGATGATAAACTCACTCCCCCCGGCGCACACCCACGCCCTTAAAAAAAAGGTGTGCAGCCCGCACACCTTTTTTTATTGGCGTGCGGGCTGCATGCCCACTTTTGGGTGTCAGCACTTCTACAGGCGTGCGACACCCACCCAAAACAGGGCGTGTGGTCGCATGCCCTATTCAAAAAAGGGTGTGTGACCTGCACGCCCTTTTTATGTATATAGGTAGGGGTGTGCTTGCCCCTACCCATATACATAGAAAGGGTGTGCAGGCCGCACACCCTTTCTATGTATATAGGTAGGGGCACGCACACCCCACTATGTACATACATGGGCGTGATGACAGCACAGTCCCCATTTTTTGGGACTGTGCTGTCAGCAGCCGCATGGCTTGACCGGGGGGGATCCCTCTGGCCAAGGAGGTCATACAACCTCCTTGAAAGGAGGGGAATCCCTCCAGTTGAAGAGGTTGTATAACCTCTTCAACCGGAGGGAATCCCTCCGGTCAAGGAGGTCATGCTGTTGAAACTCAACGTCCTACTCGTGACATTTTCCATGAACTTCAATAACTGTGGCACATCTCAATACCTTTTGATCTCGACTGCTTCGTGCTCTTTCCCATTGATCTAGATTCCTTCAGAACTCATTCCCTTTCATCTTCTAAAATCCACCTTTCTTTCCCTCTCATCCTCATTACTCAATCCTTCCTTCCACCATCTAAACCTTCCATCTCTCTCCCATCTCACTATCATCTCCCACTTCTCTCATCTCTCTTCACTCCTCTTCTTTCCTTCCTTTTCACTTGAATCCTATACCTTCTCAACACCCTATCTAAACCTCTAAACCAACCCAACTCCTCTAAAAACTCTCTTCAACTCGTGGACGTCTTGTCTCATCTCAACTTGGTGAGAAATAAATTACACATCTATTCTTTTGCTGATTAACTCATCTAACATTTTTACTCTTAGTCCTGTGTCATCTATTTACCAGTCCTGTCCACTACTCTACTCTTATTTGTCTGTTAGAACATCAACATCATCTACCAGGTATGCTTTCTCATTTCTCTTCTCGTCTCATTTCTTAATTATTCTAATCTAGTGTATTTCCAGTTCTCTGGTCTTTGTTTCTTAGTAATAAAACTTCAGATATTCTTTACATGCAACCTCCTTGACCGGAGGGGAATCCCTCCAGTTGAAGAGGTTGTATAACCTCTTCAACCGGAGGGAATCCCTCCGGTTGAGGAGGTCATGCAACCTCCTCAACTGGGGGGGATCCCTCCAGTCAAAGAGGTTGTATAACCTCTTCAACCGGAGGGAATCCCTCCAGTCGAAGGGGTTATACAACCTCTTCAACCGGGGGGGATCCCTCAGGCCAAGGAGGTTGTATGACCTCCTTGGCCGGAGGGAATCCCTCCAGTAACAGAGGTTATACAACCTCTTCAACTGGAGGGATTCCCCTCCAGTCAAAGAGGTGTATAACCCCTTTGACCAGAGGGAATCCCTCTGGTCAAAGAGGTGTATAACCCCTTTGACCGGAGGGAATCCCTCTGGTCAAAGAGGTTATACAAACTCTTCAACTGGAGGGATTCCCCTCCGGTCAAAGAGGTTGTATAACCCCTTCGACCGGAGGGATCCCTCTGGCAGAGGAGGTTGTATGACCTCCTCAACCAGGGGGGATCCCTCCGGCCGAGGGGGTTGTATGACCTTCATACAACCTCCTCAACTGGGGGGGATCCCTCTGGCCAAGGGGGCTGTATACCTCCCCGGCAGGGCGTGCAAACCGCACGCCCTGGTTCGAACAGGGAATGCGGCTGCACGCCCATCCTTGGGGGTGTCACATGCCTGTAGATGGGTGTGCAAACTGCACACCCATCTACAGGCGTTCCCACACCCAAAACAGGGGGTGCAGCACGCATGCACGTCAAAAAAAGGGCATGCGGGCTGCACACCCTTTTTTTTGATGGGTGTGCCCCTGGCGTGGGCGTGCATTTATCAATCCCCCTTTTGGTTGTAGACTTCTGCCCATATTTCCCCATTCTCAAATTTTCCAGGCTCATCCCTTCCTGTGCCCACTTGTGTTTGATCAATGTAACTCAACTCTGCTGAGTTCTATGTTTAAGAATGAAGCTGTAATGGTTTGATGTGGTAGCTTGAATTCATAAATGCATAACACAAGAAACTATGCCAACTTGCACCAGGACAAAAAAGTTGGCACCTCTATGGAGGTGCCTTCGCTTATCTCTTACCCATCCTCAACATATCAACACTGTATCTTGACTGTATCCCCCACTTCAACAGAATGTATCAATGAGGTATCTTGTTTTCACATGACTGCTCCAAAGTTGAAGTATTTCCATATATTTAATTAATAATTTTTCAAATGGTAAGTAAATCCCCGATAAACTTCATGAAATTTGACTAGTGATCATGAAAAACCACAAGGAGGGGAATTCACTGTATGTCTCCATTTGTCCCCCACATGTTACGTCTTGCTAACTCAACTTTGATCTTCAGCGCTTGATACAACAACATGTTGCCACCCTGATAGGGTCAAAAAGCAAAACTCTACCTCATCATGATGAAGAGGAATTGCGCATGGATATTGATGATCAGGTGGAGGATCTCTTGAGTGATCCAGACTACCCGTATCCTCATGGTCCTGGTCATCCATCCGCTACCCCCAAAACATTGGCCATCATGCGTGTCAGAATTCTGGTCCTACTCCGCTCTCATTCTTTATTCCTGTTCCTGTTTGGCCATGTGGTCACCTCCTGAATGGCCAAGTGGCCTTGTTTCCTGTCCTGTATGGCCGAGTGGCCTTGTTCCCTGTTCCAGTTCCCTGTTCCAGTTCCTGTCCCCAGTATGTTCCTGTTCCTGTCCCCTGTCCTGTCCCCTGTCCTGTCCCCTGTCTTCTGTCCCCAGTAACTGTCCCCTGTTTAGTGATTAGTCATGTATAGGCCCCCTTTGGATCTTGCAAGGGGGCTCTCTAGTTGTTCACTTAAAGGCTGCTCCTCTTATATGAAATAAAAATCATCGAGTCTGAGCCTTAAACTTATTGTTCCTGTCCTCCTCGGTCCTTTCTTAGGCTCCCTCAAGAAAGCCCCTTCATCGCCTCTTTTCCATGAGCTCTAATCTTGACAATGCGCAGGATGATGACTGCCGCCGGAGTTCATTCCTTCCGCCCAAATTTCAACCAACCAATCAACAGTCCTGATAATGAGCATCTGCTTGATCTGGCTGTGAAGAAATTTTTTGAGCTGGTCAAATGCAAAGAGTACACTGGAATTGTTCCCAAAGGTCTGAAAGAGGAAAGCATCCAAAATGCCATTCATCTCCATGTTACCCAGCAACTCAGAAGACGGTCAGTTTTTTCCTGATGCTTTGTTTACCTATCATATTGATTCACGTCTCCTTACTAAACAAATTTCATCAGGTACCAACAAGAGAATAAGTGGTCCAACAGTCAATGAGAAGCACAAGACAAGACTGCTTGGCCCACTTCTAGATTGGTTAATGTAAGCAACAATTGAATTGACCGCTTAAATATATTCCCGGACTAACAAAACCAAACTTTTCTTGCAGCTACAACACGCCCAAATTGCGACCTTAAGCAAGTATCAAAAGCTTTTGGGCCTTGTTCCGATTGTTGAAGGCGCATGCAGTGACAATGATACCAATGATGAAGTATCTCAAATGATCCAAATCGCTTATTCATAAAGAAATCCCAAAAAATGCACTGTTTGATCAATCCCATGGCAACATCACAAAATTTCTCGCATGATGCGTAAAATTGATGATTTGAAGGCTGCTATGATAGCAGCAACCCCAAAAGGCTCTTCTGCTGCTGCGGCCCGGGAGCGTCGGAATGTTTCTTTGCCAATTGAAAGCAAGCTCAAACCACCATCCAATTTTCCAAAGGCATGCTTTGATTGTGAATGGCTTGACTCCCTCACCGAGAATCAAAGATCTGCTTTGAAGTTGCGCTCAAAACCTGATATTAGAGCCCTGGTTAAGGAAATTGAGGAGATGGTCCCCAGAAATTAGTTCTCATTTATAATCACATTTTTCCTTGTACATAAATAATTTATTTGTAAAAACTCGGAGATGGTCCCCGGAAATTAGTTCTCATTTATAATCACATTTTTCCTTGTACATAAATAATTTCTTTGTAAAAACTCCTGTACATACTTGATTGTAATTGTATCTAATTTAACCTATCAAAATTTATCAAATCTAACCAACACTTGACTCCAAGAAATATAATTCAACAAAAACTGTGAATCAGAGAAATGGGAAATGAGTTGATAACAATTGAAACAATTGATTACACATGGAGTTCCTGATAAGGATGGTAGCGCTGCCGCATGAGGAAAAAAAAAAAAAAAGGGGAAAAATTGAAAAGTTGATCAATATACCTGATTTTTTGATCAATATACCCTGAGGAAAAATGAACAATCTTTGTAGTGAAGGATGGTGAGGGGAAGAATGAAGATAAAATGAAGCAATTCACAACTTTCAGGTCAAAACTGATGCAGCTTGATTTTAGTAACAGTTATTCCAACAAACTCCAAATCCTGGATAATAAATTAAATATATGGTTATTGTGAATTGATCATAGCTAATAGGCGTAACTCTATATTTATCCTGAAAATTCCATGAAAAAAGAGCTTAAATTTGAGTGGACTTCAACTAATCATCCACAGGACCTGCATATTTAGTTCTTCAATGGTTAAAATTGGTCAATTTCGACCTGAAACTGTGTTTGGTTTTCTAATCATGGATTCTGATGGAATTTGAAGCTGGAAATTTCAGTAAAATGTCACAAATTTTCCAAAATATGACTGAAGTACCTCTATCCAAATGCATTCTATGGGTATTCCAAATTACTAAGGAATCAGGGACTGCTTAATAGTGGTTTCTCTGTTCCATGCAAAATTGAGGGATTAAATTCCATGATTCATCAATTTGGTGGAAATAGTTACAATGGACAAACAATATCCTCTATGTCAAATCATGGCCTCCAAGCTCAGATGGATCATAATATCAACCATGACTTCAAATGATAAAACAGCTTCCTTAAGAAATTGAAACCAATGTCTTGCTTGGTATATATGGGATATGGTATCCAATTTAGTATCCTAAATAAAATGTAATTCAAGTTTGACAATTGGTGGTTTGTCTGGAGGATGATGGGAGTATTTAAGCAAGGCGCTTATGGGGTGGTTTTATTATCCAATCTTTGAAGTTTGTGTATCTGTTGATAGAGAAGGCTGAAACTGGAAATTGCTTCTGAACAGTAAACTCCAAAGAGTACTGTAGAGAAGATGACTTTTGATAGAGGAAATGAAATACATGAGCTAAATTTCTTGGCCCAAAGAGCTAGTGTGCTTGAATTTGACAGCAATCATGGTTTCAAATGGATCAAATAAGAGGTTTATGATCCAAATGAACAGCTCTAAATTTCTCATATGAAAATCAAAGCAACTGAGCATATACTCAATCAAAATGTTTCATCCAGCACCATTTATTTTTTTATCAGATGTATAGTGGATTCAAGGGATTTTTAATTCCTCTGTGATTGAATTTCCTGGGGATTTCACCTGTAAGGTTAAATTCTTGATGTTGAGTTTCAGTTACCAACTGAAACCCACAAACAGTGAAATCTTCTGTGAATATAATATGATATCATCATTCCTTGGAATATATTAAGAGCTCAAACATACTGGATCATACATGAAATCACTCAGAGTGTGCCTCTTTTTTTAGCGGTTCTTCAAAATTCAAAAGAGGTCAGAATCTTTATTTCTACTATAGTAGAGTTGGTGCTGGGGGAAATTAAAACTCAAGTGGAATACCCTGGAAGTTATATCTTGTAATTTATCATCTAAGCTGAGTGAATTGAATGGATAGGTTTTTCAGGTGGTTTTCTGTGAACCAAAGTTGTAATGTATTACCCACATAACCCTTCAAAATTTATTTCAAAACTTCTTGTCAGAGTTGATCATAATTTATGAAGCCTGAGAGGGATTTGCTTCAGGGAAAACAAGGTCTTTGTATTTCACCACACTGTCTCCACTTTTTATCCAACATATATCAATCACTTGATTAAAGGGATAGCAGAGGGATACATATGTTTTATGCCTGATTTCTGGCTATCTGAATCCACTCATATGTATCCAGTTTCAAAATATATCATACTGCCGGGTTGAATTCATCATTTTCTCATGTGGTCTCTACCAAATAAGTGTCTTGGGTTTGATCTAACCTACCCCCCCCCCCCCCAAGTCTAGTGAAAATAACACGTGCAAAGAGAATCACTCTCCTTGAAAATGTCCAATCAGTTATTTTAATGCAATATTTGAGCTGCCTTTTACACAAAATCATTGAAGTTTCATCAAACCCAAAATAAATATTTTTGTGGGTGGTTCTTTATGCAAGAAGCGTGCAGCTTGCATGTGGTTATTCAAGATCCTTTCATTCAGGTAAAAACCAGATGAAAAAACTTGCAGTTGAGTTTGATTTTCACTAAGTATTGTAATTTCATCATTCACATATCTCCTTGTTTTCTCTGTTCCCATATATATCACTCCTTTCACTTCCTGTGACTCAATTCTCCCCATAAAGATTGAATTTGCATGTAATCCACCATCTTCTTTCCTACAATCTGACCCCAAAGTTGTTGTAAATTTCAAACCTAATGTTTATATAGAAATCAAAATATCTGTTCATCTAAGTGCATTTCCTCAAGGTCAATACTTCTTGTTGGATGAGTAATTTTCTGCAATGCAACCTAGCGTACTGTATTTCTTTGTTTTCTCCTGACTCGGGTCTTAGTATCCAGAATTCCTGTCCACATCCTCTTTATTTTCCCTTGATAAATATCTCTTCAAAAATTCCTGGAAGATCTGAAATTTCCACTCTTACTGTAGCATAAAAGTATAGTTATGAGCTGGGGCATCATCTTAGTGATTAAGCGCAGCGGGCTTAAGGATGGTTGGACCAAAACAAATCGAGGGTCAGGCCAAAAATGACAAGCTCAGCTAGGATTTAAGCCCGGCGGGCTTAATCTATATCAGAAAATCGTGGCAGTTTTATGTCTCACCAATTAAGTAAGTTTTGGGAAACACATAAAATCATAGAATCTGGACAATTTTTTTTTGAATCCAGATTGATTGATATTAAGCCCGGCGGGCTTAAGAATGCTTGGACTAAAAGACTTTGAGTGTAGGGCAACAAGGAAGCACAGGGGTTTTTTTAAGCCTGGCGGGCTTAATCTAAAAAAGATATTCCTGGTGGGCTTGTGTGTCACTAGGTAAGTATGATTGGGTCCCGCATAAAATAATAGAATACATCAAAATTGTTTGGTTTTAATCCAAAATTCATTGATATTAAGCCCGGCGGGCTTAAGGATGCTTGAACTAAAAAAATATTGTATGGGCAGGAAAACAAGGAAAATCAAGGGTTCTGTTTAAGCCCGGCGGGCTTAATCTACAACAGAAAATCCTGGCCGGCTTATGATTAATTGGGTAATTAAGATTGGGGTTCGACATAAGATCATAGGATATGGCAAATTTTTTTTGTTTGAATCCAAAAGTTATTGATTATTCATGGAAAAAGAATGAGATTTTTCAAATCATGTGAATCATTTCTAACCAAAGTTGATATTATAAAATGACAGATGGAAGCTGAAAAGGTAATCTATAAATACAAGACCAGTGTCAACCATTCTTTGATAGTAAGTAATCTTGGGTCTTAGTTGGAAACAAAGAGTGTGATGATAGGAGGTGAGATCAGAAGGCTTCCAGAATTAATTGGTAAGAGATATGGTAAGAAATATATCATCAAGCCAATCATCATGATTTTCAATTTCTTTCTCTTTCTCAGTAATTTTGCATAACTTACCGGAGGACTTGACATGGTTTTTGAAAATTATCTAAAGTATCATCTAAGGATAATCTAGGATTCAGAGCAGTAACACCAAAACAGGATGGTATACATATTTCAACAACACCACAAAATTATACAGGAGATTTGATACCCAAGAGGGCTTTTCCATGCGGGAAGCTTCCAAGTAAAGAACTTAAGCTGTTTTTGTGGATATTTAAAAATTCTCATGTAATTGAATGGCCAAATTTCATTAGGATCAATAACATCTTTTCTCTTACAATTCTTTTTGGGACTTGACAGGGATACATTTAAGCAGATTTGAAGAGAGAATCAAAAAAGAAATTGATCCCCACCTGAAATCTTGTTGTGTCTAAATTAAATTGAGTGTTAGGTTGAAATTTATTGAGACAGAAATGAGAGATATAGTCTATATCAAATTAATAGGAGGTTGAAATGATTCTCAAATGGATATTAACATATGTGAGGGAAAAAATGATCCTACACCTGGAAAGTGTTTCCTGATTCCAACTAGGGCATTCGATTTGATTTTAGAAAATTCTATATACCATATTTATGAATGTGCAATGTGGCACCAAAATTAATGGAATATTCTTTTGTTGATTTTTTGCAGAATTCAAGGCCCACATTACATAGATGCTTTTTGATAGGAGATTTTTACGCTTGTGTTCTTAGTTCAACTTGCACTTACCATAATTACAAATAATCTGATGAAGGAAAAAGAATATGATATCACTGTTTTTCTGAAACTTGTGAACATGGAGGAAGTAAAAAAATTGGGGAAACCAATGCCATATTGGCTTCAAATTGAATAGCTGATGGGTGCAAAAGAATAATTCTTAACAATGCAAGGTTTCAACATAGACAAGGAATATGTAATAAGAATTTTGTTCCTTTTCAACAGGAAAAGTTGAATTTTTCAACTTAAATTTTGCAATAAATGGCTTATAATGAATCATTTTGTTTACTTAAAGTTGATTATCAAGATTGGTTTTATTTCCATGTTTAATCCCAAAATATCAAATTTATACAAAATAAAATATTAGTTGTGGTTGAATGACTGTGCAACAATTGTACCAGAGTTGAAAACCACAAGGAGTTCATGTTAGCCATGTTGTAAAGAATATTTTTGAAACCTTGAATGTCACTTGATCAAGCTACTTGATGTTTTTTTTTTGGATTTTGAAGCTTGTGCATATCAGAAATTCAGCTTCCAAGGTTTTGGCAGTGGGGGTGATGGATCTCCTGGGGTGATGTATGCACTTTTCAAATATAACTGGCTTATTTCAGAGTTCTATGGTCATGTTTTCCAAGAAATTTAGTGATAGATAAACCATGGTTGGATATAATTTTCATCCAAGATCAAACTATAGTCTCCATTTCACAAATTATAATTTGTTTGATTTTATTATGAGCTGTCATTGATTAAACATTGGTTGTAATAAAAAGACTTTCTTGCCTCAGAAATTTCTATAAAAACAATTGGATCTTTTGAATTTTTTTTGAAAACTCCTCTGATGTATCATTATACATTGGTGATACATAGTAGATAGGCATGGAGATAATGTTGGTGCACACCAAGGATCCATAGTAGATAGAGGTGGGATAAGTGGGGGATATAGAGAAGTCACCTCCATGGAGGTTCCAACTTTGTTTTCCTGGTGATGGTGGACCAAGATCATTTTACACTTTTCTGTCCGCAACCAAATAAAACCCACCTCACGTTTCGACACACCAGTAAACCTAACCCCCCCCTTTCTTATCAGAAAAGTTTCTATTTCCCCCCCCTCTCAACTCAATGCTCAAGATGCGAATGGAGCCATACTTTTGGATGCCAAATTCGTGGACCTTGTCCTGGAGCTATTGGCAAACAACAAACAGATGATGCAGCATTTGGAAGCTACAGTCGATCAGTTGAATCCCAAGATCAATCCCATGCTCAAGAGGATGGCTGAAGTTGAACACCTCCTGAAATCCGGTCCCAAACACCCCACCCATCCCAATCTCAAGCCCGTCGCTAACACGTCTAAGTCCTTTGCGGCAGCTGTTTCTGTGCAACTGGATGGATCAATCCACGCGCCTAAACCCCGCCCCCCCAGCTCAAATAATTGCGTTGCTGAAGCCAAAACACGTGATCATCCACTCGAACCCGGCGAACACCACCCTCAAAGATGTCCCCAGTGGGGCTCTGGTTCGGAAGGCAAACAAGGCCCTCCTCAAACTTGATGCCTGTGTTGATGGCGAGCGGGTTGTGATTTGTGGAGCTAGCATGATGCCCTCAGGAGACGTGTCTTTCTACACAGAGAACCACGCTCATCAAAAATGGCTGATGGACAACAAGCACGTTTGGTCCAAAAGTGTTCACCCGGATCTGGAATTGACCCCCAGCACTTACTCAATAATGGCTCACGGGGTACCCAAATTGGTTGATATTGGCAAACTGGCGAATCTAGCGCAGCTTGCCTCTGAGAACAGTTTTCAGGCCACTGATCTTGCCCGTATACGCTGGATAACCGACGGCCAAGAAGGCGGTGTGGTATTCCAAACCCTGTTTCAAGTATCATGCAGGATTATATTCTTTCATTATCTTTCAGAAGCTAAAATAGTAGCAATATAAGTGCATAATTGAAATCTAGGGTAAATTTAACCTATATGTCACCCATTTATTTTAGGGTTTGCACGGCTAAATCAAAAGGTATACAGTTAAAAAGAATTATAGTGAATAATAAGTACATAGTATATATATAGAAGTAGTATATAGTTTAGTGTTAGGTCACATGACGCAGCACATGATCTGTGGCACAGTCTAAGTACATAACCTCACCAGCAGAAGTAGCTCACTTTAGGTCACAAGACGCAGCACATGATCTGTGGCACAGCCTAAGTACATAACCTCACCAGCAGAAATAGCTCACTTTAGGTCACAAGACGCAGCATATGATCTGTGGCACAGTCTAAGTACATAACCCCACCAGCATAAATACCTCTATCAGACATCCCACCAGCAAAAATCCCTCACATTTTACTATATAAAGGGGACGTTGTTCCCTCCCAGAAAAAAAAAACCTTCCCAGTAGCATCCCACTTGGATCCCACACCCCATCATCTAGCTAGCAAACTAAATAAAATTACTCATCCATATAAATAGTGTGATCTTAATCAGGTGACCCACAACAAAATCTTTCATATCAGTTTAAAATACACAAAAGAAACAAAAGGAAAATTGTGCTCTTTTAACTAAAGGTTAAGGAAGAGGGTAAAACACTTTGAATATTTCACATTATACCAAAAACATCTTTTTACTCATTTCCTCAGACTACATCCACAAATAAATAAATAAATCATAAACATATAAATACTTGTTTCCTCATCAATTCCAACAAAACCTTGTATTCCATTTACCACAACTTTCTGTAACAATCCATCTACTATCTACGCCCCTGATCCCTTCATCAAGCCCATTGCTGATTATTTGTAAGTTGAAATTAGATCTTTGTCTGATAAGAGATTACTACATAAATAGTTCTCTTAAAGAAAACAAAAAGAAAGTTATCAGCCACAACAATAAATAAAATTGTTGTATTAACTCTTGTAGTAAATAGAGGGGCAGGTCTTTCAAACCACCCTTAACAGTTGTAATAGATTCATACATACCTGAAATACTATAACTGCTATTTCCCCCTCACAGAACTACCCCCGTCCCAAAAGGAGTTCTCACAGCGGGCTCTTTAGTGTTGTCCTTTGTCAACAAGGATCTGGCTTATCAAATTGAAAAATCAGGTGTGTTTTTGAACTACGACTATCACCGAACTGAACGCTTCAAGCCTTGTCCCCCTCAGTGCTTCAAATGCCTGAGGATGGGGCATTTTGGCAAATGGTGCCGTGAAACTGCCCAATGTGCAAAATGCGCTGGCAAACATTCAACTAACAATTGCCCCGAGGGCTTGGGTGGTGTAGTGTCCTGTGTCCTATGCAAGGAAGGTCTGAAGAACAAGATCTAAGGAATCGTCTCCGCTGATCATACCCCCTTCAACATTTCATGCCCCTAAAAGAAGGTGTGGTTCAAGAAGAAACACATTCCCTCTCAATGATATATACAACCAATGTAACCCCTGTCCATCCCACCCCTGATCGATTACCTGCGACTCCAGCTTTCCCTCCCTTCTCCTCATCTCCCTCTGATTCACTTGACTCTCTCTATCAAGATATCTCGGCACCCTTGCATCTCCCACCCCGCGACCCAAATTCACTCTTGATTCTTCAATTAAATTGTCATGTGTCGAAATCTGTCACGCTAAGTCTCTTAAATTCATCTTTTGATTTTGATTTTCTTGTTCTGCAAGAACCGTGGATTAACCCTATTGATCTTTGCCCGCCACACCATCAGGCTTGGCGGGATTATGTAGCTTATGAACACTCCCCGACCCGATGGACCGAGTGACACAAGGCGGTCATCTATGTGAAGCGGGTGATCCCCTCAGAGGCTGTCAAGCTGCTGGAGGGGGGCTCTCAGGACATGGTTGGTGTGGAGATCTCACAAGCCGGGAAAGTTTTTATTATTCTGAACATCTACAACCCTCCTTCCACTTTCTCCTTGGTAGAAACGCTCAAAAGCTGGCTGACATCTTTTTACTCCCGTAGATTGGCATTGATAATTGCAATGAATGCAAATTTGTATCATCGGCACTGGAACCCTCCAGGGGTCCGTAAGACCAAGCCTGAAGCCAGAAACTTTCTAAGTTCCCTCTCTCTGTTTGGTTTCAGGGTGGCTTCACCCAAACATGTCCCGGCCTTTTATTCCTCAAAATGAAAGGGTTTTACTATTGACCTCACTTGGGCCAACTTCTTAGGTTCAAAGTTGATCAGGAACCTCTCTGTGTTGGACGACAATTTTGGGTCGGATCATCAAGCACTCCACATCCAACTTTTGATTACACGGGCATCCCACCACTGGCGTTATCCCACTTGGTTGGAATTGGATGATGCTAAAATCAAGGACATATCAGCTACGTTGTCCTCATTAACTTCTGAGCCAGGAGCCAACCCTAACACAAAAGCGGAACAACTGACATCTTTCCTCAAACGCGCCCAAGAAAGTCTTGGGTGTTGTGTCCAGTCCAATCTGGCCAAAGCCAAACCTTGGTGGTGCCGGCGAACTTTGGATCCCGTATTGAGGTACCAAAATTGGGTGAGGCAATGGATGCACCTAGCTAAGTCACCTGAAGCAATTGAGTGCTATCGTCAATGGAACACATACTTTTTATCTCTTGTCTCATCTTTGAAACAACGTAGCTGGTGACGGTTACTCGAGGACCCGGCTGAGGGGGAGGACAGCGGGTGGAGAAGTGTTACCGCTAAGAGGTCCTGATGGCGAAATTGTGCATGAAAAGCACAAGCAAGCTGAGTTACTTTTTCGAGGTACCTCTGTTACGAACTCCCCTATTGATCTTTCTGATGTTCAGCTTGACCTATCGGTCAGGTTTGTTAGCTACCCAGTGGTAACGAGCCCTGAAGTGAGATCGGCCATCCAACGCATCAGCCCAAAGAAGGCCCCAGGGGTTGATGGCTTCGCGAATGAACTCCTTAAGTCTCTTTCTTCCCCTCTGTCAGAGCAATTATCTAGGCTATACAACAACATTCTAACCGGTATCTGTCCTGTTTCCTGAAAAGTGGCAGTTACCGCCATTATTCGAAAACATGGAAAGCCCGACTACACGAGTCCCACGGCTTATTGTCCAATAGCGCTGCTCAGCACAATGAGCAAGTTATTTGAACTCAATCTGGCTAGGTGTTGTGGAAATAAAGGTGACCTCGGTGACAGAAACGGTAGGCTGCCCTGCTTCCTGGTTGGTTCCGGTGGTTCTTTGGTTTCCTCTGCGGGATGAACAACTGTTAGCGGATAATCAACTGGATTCCCTGCAACACCTTCTAGTTAGCAAGGGGACCATTCCTCTTGCGTTTGTCTTCCTGATGCTGCCCTTCACAGTTCCGCTTGTCCGCACACACTGAAAGTCGCTGAGAGAGTTCTAAAACAAAGAGATTTCTTATATGCGCTGTAGTTGATAGCTATCTACTTCAATGATAAGATAAGATAAGATCCTGCAACCCTGGTACAATCCTCTATTTATACAACAGTCCCCCCAATCATGTCCCGCAATCCCCGGTACTGTCCCTGGAGCCCTACTTGCCTGTCTCCTCAATCCCGCATTGCACCACAGCCTGCCCCCGACTGCTATACCCCGTTGACCCCTGCAGTTGTCTGTTGCTCCGCGCGCGACTCCGCTCCGCTTGCGGGCCTGGCGCCCCAAACCCCGTGGTTCCGCCCGGTCCCCTACGTCACACATACTGAAGTGGCCTTTGTCCGCTCGACCGATCGTCCGCGCAAACTATAGAATGTCACATGCTGCGCCCCGTGCTTTTACCCGCGGAATGTCTGATGACATTTGGAAAGTACCCCCTTACCTCAGCCTCAGCCTGCCGCTGAGCCCGCGGCTGCGGGCTCAGCTTCAGTGCTGCACCTCTGGTATATAAGTTCTCCCACAGCGTCTCACAGCATGGGCTGAGGAATCCGGGATCTTGGCTGAGGGTCATTTTGGGGGCAGGAAAGGCTCAGGGAGGGAGGACACCCTCTTTGCCTTGGAACACTGGGTAAAGGCCAAGTGGAGGGAGAACAAAGTGGTAGCCGCCCTCTTCCTGGATGTGAAGTCAGCATATCCATCTGTCAACCCCACTAGGCTAATTCACTCTCTCTTTCAACTCAAATGTCCCACCTATTTGGTACTAATTATCGCGGATTTCCTTAAAAGCAGGTCAACAACAATCAGGTTGGACGATTTTGTGTTGGAAGCCTTCCCTGTCAAGATTGGGCTACCACAGGGGTCCCCCCTATTGGTAATTTTATACATCTTGTACAACAATACCCTGCTGAACAAATCCTTCAATGATTCTTCAGATACAGTTTTGATTTGGTATGTGGACAATGTGGTCCACTTGGTAGCGGATCTATTGGCAGACAAAGCCAAACAACGGTTATTGGAGGAGGGTTGTAGATTGCTGAAGTGGGGTGATTCCCACGGAGCAATTTTTGACCAGGCAAAAGCCCAATTCCTATGGTTAACCAAGCAGAAGATTCCTTCTGGCGACTTCTTATTTGGGGATCAGCAATTATCAGCAGCAGTGGAGGTCAAGTGGCTAGGAGTTTGGCTGGATGGAAAACTCCTCTTGAACCGCAATTTTTGATCGTTAGAGGAGAAAGCTCATAAAACCATGATGCAATTAAGGATTTTTGGAAACTCTCGTTGGGGCTCTAAGGAAGGCGACAGAGTGAAGTTAATTAAATGTGTACTCTTTCCTAGGATTCTTTACGGGGCGTCAATGTGGGCCACTTGGGCTAATAAAGGGCAGCTCTTGCCACAAAGATTAACCATCTGGCTGGGATTTTCACCTTGGGGATTTTCAAATCTACTTCCACCAACTTCATTCAAAGCAGATCCGCGGTCTCAGATTTTGCCTTTGAAGTCACCAGGACAAGTTTCTCTTTCTTCCTCAGAAAACTCGTTATGATAAAACCTAACACTGTCATCCGCGCTCTGATCTCAAGCAGCAGGGCAGAACCCTCGGCAAAGTTTGCGGACTCGGCCAAAACTGGTTTGGGAACCGAACTGGTGAATAGAGGGCTGGGGATGAATCCTGAAAGGATCTGCCTACCCTTTGTATGAAATAAATCTAAAATTGCTAGAAAACCAGAACCAGACTGAACAATAAAAGGAGTCAGAAATAAGATGATAAGACATAAGAGAAGGAGGAAACATACTATCAATCTGATGAGACAAATATAAGAATGACTAGAGAGGTCTTGAAGTAAGATGTGAGCAGGGAAAAAGCAGCAATTGATCTTTTAGAAACAGATAAAGATAGAAGTGAGAAGGAAAAATAAGAGAGTTCAGTGATTTCTTTATCAACCAAAGAAGATATGAAAAAAGAGAAGAGACAAAAGAGAAAAGAAACAAACAGGACAAAAGACGAATGTAGGCTTTTAGTTATTGAGAATTGTTGGAGAAGGTTGAGCAGGGTTGAGCAGGGAATCTTGAGGAATGGAATGAAGAAGGAATGTGAAGAGTGGAGTGAGTCAATCTGCAGTGATTTGGTCGAAGCAAGGAGTGACTTTACATAGAGAGGATCTTGATCTTGAATTGAAGCTTGAGGAGTTGAGCGGGCAATTGTAGCTTGAGGAGTTGAGCGAGCTTGATTTTGAGTTGAGCGGTTTGATTAAAGCGAATCGAAGAGAGAGATCGATTGAGGAAGGTGAGTCCAATGATTCTACAGTTTTGTGAGGCATTCTCATTAAACCTAAGCGAGTGGAATCTTTTGTCTCTGACACATAACTGTCACAGACTGTCATTTCACAGAAGTGAAATGAGAATCGACAGAAATTCAACACTTTGGCTTTGGGAAGGGCTCCGCCCACGAACTGGAAATTTGGCATTTGGAACTTTCCCAAGAGGAAGCCATCATATCTGTTAATTCCATTGTCTCGTCTTTTGAAGCGGATCCGGGGGCGCTGGTGTTTTTCAGTGATGGGGACTCCAACGCTTCTTTTGCCAGGAGATCCGCCATTTCATTCCCCAAAATGTCCCTGTCTGGACACCATGCAAAAATCAATTTGGGGTGATGTGGGAGAAAAGACAATGCCGCGTCTATTGCTGCAAAGAGTCCCTGGCCAGGGTTGGGAGCCGTTGGATCACCGATTCTGTTGAGCACCCCTTGGTTGTCCACCAGGCTCAGGATGTGATGCATTTCCTTGGGTAAAACCATTGCCTCAGCCAACCCAATAGCCGCAAGGACCCCCGCCGCCTTGCTCTCATGATTAGACACTAGCATGTTGTCACCAAGAGAGATAGCACTGAAAACATTCTTTTCCGGACACACCGCTGCGCTGGCTCCACCTTTCTCCGGGTTGAAGGACCCCTCCTCGCAACTCCTGGAGATTGGTAGCAAGTACATGAAGGTGATCCAAACAGTCCTGGCCGGCCCCCCTTCAAAAATGCATTCACCCTCGGATCTGCCCATAGGGGCAGTTTCTTTGATCAACCAGCTTGCCTCGGGGCATTGCGCACTGAAAAACTTCTTATTTAAAATTTGTAGGATCTTTGACCCCCTCTGCCCAAATTGCGGCGCTAGGGAGACTGTTTTTCATTTCATGAATTTCTGTCCCAGCCTCAAGAAACTCAGACTATCTTTAAGAAGACAGCTTCAATCTCAACACATTCGATTCAACACGGCTCGGCTTGATAGGGTCCTTGGCAACAGGAAAGCGGAAGCTGCCTTGGCAAAATACATTCAAGAATCAAAAAGATTCTCCAACAACGTCATCATCTGAAGATCCAAGTCAAGTTTATCGATTTCTGTATTATTGTTGTCCTCTCAATTCATTTCATCTCCCATTGTTGTTTTCTTTCCTTTTCCTTTTTTCTTTCCTCTCTCCTCGAAAATCTTTTCCAGCCATTGTCTCCTTTCTCATACACAATAGAGTGATTAAAATAGCGTGTAATTAGCTTGTTGTAGTGATTTGTCACAGGGATGTTACTTAGATTCATAGTGTGCAATGCAAAAGGCCAAATTTCACTTAAAAAAAAAAAAAAATCATTTGAAATTATCGAGCCCCAACCTGATCATGTTTCGTACCCCCTTTTTTTGCAAGTTGCAATAATCCAATGATATAAATAATAAATAAACCTGAGGTTGTTTTTTTCTCTTGAAATCAGTTCTCTTTCCACCTGTTTGTTCCTAAACCTAAGCCATTCCAAATACATCTTATACACAACAACTGTCATATTTTTGTTTGAAAAAACACTCGTCGTCGTCGTTGTCGGCCATTAATTGCAAAAAAAAAAAAAAAAAACTTGGCATCCATCCCAACCTATTAAAAACAATTTTTTTTTGTTTAAACCAAAGCTTCTCGACCCCCCACTCTGTTACAAAAAGTTTAAAAGAAAAGAAACAATGTCCAATATACAAAAGTTGTGTCCCCAGATCACTGACTGTGGTTGCGATGTGGGTAGGACGATTCCCAGAGCGGCTCAAGAATTATTTTTTCTTCCTAGGGCGTCGAGTGAGTAAGTTGTGGGCCGATGGAGATCTGAAAGGAGCCCAGGATGAGCCGCGTTGCACTTAATACATGTTTAAAAGGATTAGCACAAGTAGGCGCCCCCCCCAAAAAAAAATCGTCACAAGCAATGTCGATTTGTGGAGGGATCTGGGGCTGGCCTTGATGGTGGCCGATCTTCTTATTTCTTGCTCAACATCCGCCTTGTTTTGGCCACGTAAAAGACACTCTCGGTTTGAGGTTGTTGGCCGAGACCTCGTCGCCGGACCGTATGGACCCCCTCAATGGCCATGTCCAAGGCGAGATATTCGCAGTTCGGGTCGGACGTCGGGGGGCTGGTGTCGCCCGGATGAGCTGGGGAATGGTTCGGACGGCGGAAGCCTGGAATGTTCCGTTGTCTCGATTTGAGGAAGTCTTCTTGTGTTCGAACGAGTGCTTCCCAGTCGACAGGCAGTGATTCGTCGGTCGGCCAGATCCTTCCGTCTGGGATGTGGCACTGCTCAGTAGTTTGGGCTTTGAGATCGTCGACCGGCTCGAACTCTTTCACCGAATCCACCATGCCCAACATCGATCGTAAACTATCCTTGAGATGTTCAAACTCGGCCGAGCCTTGTTCTGGTGGCTCTAATGCAGACAGTCGATGTAGACGAATCAATGTCTCATCTGTGAGCGTATCACTTTGTGGGCTTGCCTGTGGCGCTGGTGGTTTGAGTTGGATTGGAATATACCACTCGTCGACAGCGTTAGAATCCGTGTGCGACGATCTTCGGTAGGAAAATCCAGCGAGGGGAGGATGAGAGCCGCGTAGACTGGGATGTCGAAGTAATAGACGGGTTCCAGATGCTCTGATCATTCTAGGGGAGGAGAACACGCATCGAGTGTTTTGAGTTCTCGGCACAGGATCTGGTGGGCCGTTCAAGGTGTCACGAGGATGTGTAATCTCCTGTGAAACTGACTGTCAATGTAGAGATGTCACAAGCCCTCGGGTGGGTTTTGGGTTTCACCCCTCGAGGCCCAAAACTCATCTCAACGATTTGGAAAATGTCCTACTTACTGAGAACAAGTCTGCGACTATCTAGCCATTCGAAAACCGAACCGATTCATCCGAGGAGCGCGTCGATCCAGTGGGCTCGTCATCTGGCTTCGGAGCCTCCACACGAAAAGAAAACAGCCCAAGTCATCAAAAGTCCGTCTCCTCTCACCCCGTTCTTGTTTTTTTTTTTACTGAACTTTCCTTTCCAGGACTACAAACTGCTGATCTGAACCTTTTATTTATTTTCTTACTTCTGTTTAGAAACAACACCGGTTTCAAAGATTCCAGAAGGTTCGCCTATCAAAGGTCTAGCTTATATCAAGGGGGAAAGTGATCCGATCGCCAAGGCTGATGATCAATATCCGAGCTGGCTATGGACCTTGTCGGAGCCAAACATGGGCGCTGGTCATACAGATACTCCCTTGCGGGCGATCCGAAGAGAACTGAATCGAGAGAATCGAAGGAGGCTGCCGCGGCCCGGGGATCGCGATGATTGGACCGGGCAAACTCGGTTAGGTGTTCGTTCACGGTATCGTGGAGCGCGGCCACCTCTTCTAAAGAGAACGAGTCGCGAGTCGAGTAAAGGGGCCGAACGATTTGACATTGGCCACATGATGGATGGATCGAGCATCTGTAGAGGATACAGATTCGGCGCTGTTCGTCGATGATGAGAAAGAGGAACCAATCGACAGCGGGCAAATCTGTATCCTCTACAGATGCTTGATCCATCCATCATGTGGCCAACGTCGAATTGTTCGGCCCCTTTACTCGCGACTCGTTCGCTTTAGAAGAGGTGGCCGCACTCCACGATACCGTGAACAAACACCTAACCGAGTTTGCCTGGTCCAATCATTGTGATCCCCGGCCCGCGGCAGCCTCTCGGCACCGGTTGTACAGTCGCCTCCAGGACACCTTTGATGGATGGATCAAGCATCTGTAGAGGATACAGATTTGGCGCTGTTCGTCGATGATGAGAAAGAGGAACCAATCAACAGGATGGATCAAGCATCTGTAGAGGATACAGATTCGGTGCTGTTCGTCGATGATGAGAAAGAGGAACCAATTGACAGCGGGCAAGTAGGGGACAACATGGTAAGGGGATCTAAAAAGTACACCTACAAAGCTTTTTGATTAAAAACATTTTTTTTATTCTTTTGTTGCAATCCAGGAGCATCAACACATCTTTCGACGCCGGTGAACGACCCGGGAATATGTTCTTGTATTCGTTTTTTTTTTCTTTCCTTCTTTTCTCCTCTCCTCAGTTCCTTTGGCCTACAATACACAGTCGATGCCGGTGCACGACCCGGGCTTCTTTCTTTTTTTTATCTTTCATTTTATCTTTTTTCCCCTGTTCTCTCCCTTGATTGTTCTTCTTACCAGTAAAGAAGAATGGTTTGTTTTTCATCTCCGAGGTCGTTCTTTGACCCGGAGGAACGTTTCCTGCGCTTTGGAGACGCCGGCGATTCCGCGGATACAGTATCACCCAAACCCCACGTCCACTCTCCGTGCGGATTCACCTTTCATTTCCGGTTGCACCCCTCACCTCGCTGAAGAATCAAGACCACAGAAAATTTTCATTTTTTTAAAAAAAAAAAAAGGGCATTAATAAAAAAACCCGGTTTTTCCGCGTTTACACCCGGTTTTCTGCGCAGCTGCGGCTGCGCGGTGCACCCGGTTTTCCGCATTTACACCCGGTTTTTTTTAATTTTCAATTTTTAAGCAAATAGCACGTGGAGGGCGGCATTTGATGCGTGTGACCCCAAAACAAATAAAATAAATAAATAGAACAAGGAAAATAAACAAAATAATACAACATAAAATGATATAAAATGATATAAAATTAAATAAATAGAATAAATGAAATGAATAAATTAAATAAATTAATTAAAAGCAAGAGACATAATTGCAAGTTAATGATTTATGAATAACGCAACCTCCCCAATCATCCTCATTCAATATTTTATTTAAAACAATTAAAATAAACAATTAAAACAAGGAAAATAAACAAAACAAAATAAAATAAAATTATGGAGGGCGGCATTTGATGCGCGCAACCTCCCCAACTCATTCAATATTTTATTTAAACAAATTAAATAAGTAAGTAAAACAAGCAAAATAAACAAAACAAAATAAAATAAAATAATGGAGGGCGGCATTTGATGCGTGCAACCTCCCCAATCATCCTCATTCAAAATTCTATTTAAAACAAATAAAATAAATAAGTAAAACAAGTAAAATAAACATAAACAAAATAAAATAAAATAAATAGAATAAATGAAATGAATGAAATAAATAAATAAAATAAAAAGCAAGAGACATAATTGCAAGGTAATAGGTTATTAATAAATAATAAATGTAATAATAAAAAACAAAGAGACATTAGTACAGACTAAGAATGTGCACACAAATAATAAGTATAAGAAAGAGATATTGTTATAAACACTACTGATAACAACTAGAAAATGCTTACAAATGGTGAATATACGCCTGAATTACATTCCTGAACCAACGTGTAATGTGTAATAATTATCTTACATGTAACACTCCAAAGCATCATACAATGTACCATACCACTGTGTATCATTATATTTCCATTTCTTTGTCATGAAATCTGATAACAAGTTAATTTTATAATCCGTATTTGTTTCCAATGAATTATTTACCCTCTAAAGTGTATTAATCCATTTAAAAACTCACCAAATATCTTGAAAGACAGGCGTGAAGGTGTTTAGAAATAAATTCTGTCCAAAAATGATTAAAAAAAAAGGCCAGTGAAGTTAAAAATAAACTGTTTGTCAAATTAAATTCTACACCCCTTAAAGTGTTTTAAAAAAATTTAAAATTTTGAGAAATCCTGAAAATTGAGCCGTGCCGGGGTTTTTTATGAAAAAACCGGGTGGATTGGCCAAACAAAATAGAAGACTTGTTTTTTTTGCAAAATAAAAATTACCATAAGATTTGACACCCCTGTAAGTATGATAAATAAATTTAAAACTTTGAAAAATAATGAAAATCCGCCCGCAAAAAATTAAATTGACAAAAAACCGGGTGGATTGGCCAAAAAAATAGAACACATAATTTTTTTGGAAAATAAAAAATACCATCAAATTTTACACGCCAAGAAGTATTTTTAGCAACTTTAAAATTTTGAAAAATAATGAAAATCCGCCCGCAAAAAATTAAATAAAAAAAACCGGGTGTAAATGCGGAAAACCGGGTGTACTGCGCAGCAATTTGGACGTCGCCGCTGCGTAAAACCGGGTGTAAACGCGGAAAAACCGGTTTTTTTTATTAATGCCCAAAAAAAAACATCAAAAGAAAAAAAAAAAGAGAGATAAAACCAAAACAGAAAAAAATGACCATATTAAAAAAAAAAAAAAAACAGACAAATTAAATTTTCTATTTTTGGACACCAGATAATACAGGAGGCTTGGAAATAAAATCATCAGGAAGATTGAAAAGGGACCCATGAGGACAACTATACAAAAAAGGAAAAGAAAGGAGGGGAATGATCCCATCCCTATGGACCCAATGGAATCATCCTCCCATCCATCATCCATCATCCTCATCCTCTTTTATTTTCCCTCTTCACTCCACTTCCTGATTTCTGGACCACCTCCTTAGTTATTATAACTCTTTACTCTCATTAACCATTAGAGTTTTATTGAAACATATATAAATTAAAATTCCCTTTGCATATAACATTACCCCTTTCCATCACTTTCCTTCAGAATCCTTTACCCTTTGATACATATATACATCTTTTAAAATCATTACATATTGTAGGATACTCATATACATTCACCCTTCTTCTCTTGAATTACCACCCATGACCATTTGACCCTTTCTTTCATCATACATTTAAATACTACATATTATCATTACCCTCTTACCACATCATCAACACCTCTCTTTCTTCTTGCCATTACCCTTACCCTTTCCTCTCTTCCCATATTCCCACTACCTTTTCTTCTACCTTACCCTTACCCCTTACATTTCATTACTCCTTTACTCTTCACCCCATTTCCATATCACCACTACCTCTCTTCTCACATCAACAACTACCCCATAACATTTAAACCATTACCATTACCTTTTTAATCCATCTCCATATTAACACTACTTCTTTTCCCACATCAACAACTACACCATTACATTTAAACCATTACCATATCACCATTACCTTTTACTCTATTACCATATTACCTCTCAATCCTTATTAAATTACCCTTTAAATCATTTTATATTATTACATATATTACATCTTACAGTTATAGGATACAAACTCTGGATTAGAAAGCACTGGACTTGGATAAAGGAATAACAGACTGTTTTGGTCTGATCTGTGGAGAGGAAGGCTCTGGGGTTCTGGGGTTTCTGGGGTTTCGGGATCCTATAATGTAGATTGCAGGATGAGGAAGAGATGTGGATCCTCGTCCTGACAGACTATATAGTGGTCTGTCTGTGACATGTACGTGATAGACTATCTACATGTGGTGCGGGCTTTGGTGCGGGCAGGCCCGCAATACGGCTCATGACATTATCCCCCTTTTAATGCTAAATCCTCCACTCATTTGCCAATCAAGAAAAAAGAAAAAAATTCAACCTCTTATCAATTTTGTTCCTCACTTCCTTCTCCGCCTCCGCCGATGAGTAGTTGCCGCATTTGGAAATCTTGAATTAAATCCCGCTACCAGTTCCTCGCAATTCTTCAAGTTTTCCGCCGGTTCCCATGAGTTGTCTTCTGTTCCAAATCCCTTCCAGCTGACCAGGTATTGGGTCTTCCCGCGTCGTCTTCTACAGTCCAGTACCTCTTTGACTTCCCACTCATCCCCGCCGTCCGCTGTAATTGGTTCCGGTCTTCCCTCCGTCGTTCCGCAATTTCGTCGGGTCTGTGTTTGCGGAGTATTGATACGTGAAATACGGGGTGTACCCCCCGCATGGATATAGGTAGTGTTAGCTTATACACGGATCTTGAGATTCTTTTACAGATAGAGAAAGGTCCCAGCCATCTATGTTCCAATTTTGGGCTGGGGCGGGTCGTTGAAATGTTGCGTCCGTCTAGCCATACTTTGTCCCCTACGTCCCATTCCGGTGTTTCCCTTGTTTTCTTGTCAAATTGGCCTTTCATTGTTTCTTGCGCCTCTTCTAAGCAATGCTTGAGTTCTCCTTGGACCTCCGCAAGTTTGCGGAGTCGTTCCTCTACTGCGGGGATGCATTGTTCTGTTGAGGGGGTTCCGCTATATGCCGGGTTGAATCCGTAGTTGGCTTTGAACGGGGAAACTCCTGTCGAGGTGTGGTTGTTGTTGTTGTAAGCAAATTTGGCCATTGGGAGGAGTGGGGCCCAATTGTTCTGTTGGTAGCAAACAAAGTGCCGCAGGTATTGCTCGACTGCTTTGTTGGCGATTTCGGATTGTCCATCTGTCCTTGGGTGGGACACTGTGGATGGCTGTAGTCTAATCCCCATGCGGGAGCTCAATTCACGTGTGATTTGGGAGATAAAAATACTTCCCCGGTCCGAGACAATTGTCTTGGGGGTTCCATGGAGTTTCCATACGTGTTCTGCCATCAGTTCCGCTAGTTGTTCCGCGTTCATGGTTTTCTTGCATGGGATGAAGTGGGCCATCTTGGTCAGTCGGTCTACTACTGTTAGTATGCTGTCACTCAAGCGGGATTCAGGGAGATCAGTGATCAAATCATAGCTAATGTCCGTCCATGGGCCTGCGGGGATCGGGAGGGGTTCTAATGTTCCAAACGGCTGTCGAGTGCTAGATTTGACTCTTTGGCATGAATCACATCCGTCTACGTACTGGTTGACAAATCTCTTCATTCCACTCCACACAAAACTCCTCCTTACTAATGCTAACGTGCAGGATCTGCCTGGGTGGCCTGCGGACTTTGTGTCATGTCGACTTTTGAGGATTATTGTCCGCAATGCCGAGTCCGCTGGTACCACTATCCGTCCCTTGTCATAGAGTACCCCGTCGGCTTCCGCATACCTGTTGTGGTCCCCTGTTGGTTTCTGTAACAGCTTAATCCAGTCAGCCAATTTTGGGTCATGTGGGGTCAGTTCTCTAATCCTGGCAATGATTTCGGCGTCAGACAACGCTAGGTCGTCCGTTCCCGCATTTTCCAAATCAGTCCCCATCACGTCCACCTCAAACCAATGTTCCCCGTCATCCATTTGAATTGATTTGTCCAGAAACCAGCTGTCCAATTCCGCACATTCCGCAAGCTCCTCAAACGTCCGCTCTGTGATGTTACCTGGCTTCAAAAGCTGACCAAAGGTCAGCTTTTCTCCCGGTGCTGGGGCGAGGTCCGGTCTGCGGGATAGGGCGTTGGGTTTTGTCGATTGGTGTCCTGGTCGGAATATGATCTCGAAGTCAAAACATCCCATGGTCTCCGCCCATCTTGCCTGTCTTCTCGTGAGCTGCTTGGTTGTCATGAAGCTTTCCAAATTACGGTGATTGGTGTATACAATTGCCGTCAAGCGGTGTGGGTTCCCCTCCAGGTATTGCCGCCACTCTTTGAAGGCAGCCACAATAGCCAGTAACTCTTTGTCAAATATCTCATAGTTGCGTTCCGCCTGTACTAAGGATCGGGACAGGTAAGCTACTGGGTGAAGTTCCTGGTCCTTGGTGCAAACCTGGGACAGTACCGCGCCAAGCGCGCGAAATCGGAGCAATCACATTCGAGGACAAACGGTTTGTACGGGTCCGCAATTTTCAGGATCAGAGCGGATGTGAAGGCGGTTTTGAGGGATTCAAACGCGGAGTTGCACTTGGCGTCCCACACGAAGGGGGTTTCTACTCTTGTCAGGTTGTGGAGCGGTCTGGTCTTTCCTGAGAAATGGTCGATGAATCGGCGGTAAAAATTAGCAAATCCAATGAATCGTTGAAGTTCGGTGACATTCCTTGATGCGGGCCAGTCGGTTACTGCTTGTACCTTTGCGGGGTCCATTCTGATCCGGTTGCATGATATCAATAGTCCTAGGTATTCTACTTCCGGCCTTGAAAATTCACACTTTTTGGGTTTCAGCCACAATTGGTGCTTGCTCAATGTGTCCAGTATACTGCCCACCGCTTCTGCATGGTCCGACCCTTTCCGCGTGTAGATCATGATGTCATCTAGGTATGCAGCGGTGTCTTTCCCAATCCGTCCGAGGAGGATGTCTTGCATGAAGCATTGGAAGTATCCTGGCGCTCCCGTGGGACCAAAGGGCATGGTAAGCGGGGAAAATTGTCGTGCCCTGCAGATGAAAGCCAGCTGATCTTTGTCGCCTTCCGCAACTCTGAGGTGTCCATATGCGTTGCGGAGGTCAAGCTTTGTGAATGTGTCCGCATCCAAAAGGCTGTCAACTAAGTCCATTGGCAGTGGGAGCGGGTACTTGTTCTTCACCGTTACCGCGTTGAGTCTTCTGTAGTCAAAACAGGGTCGCAGGTTTCCGTCCTTCTTTCCAGTGAATAGTACCGGTGCCGCCCACGGGGATGTGGTCCGTCGAATGGTCCCGCTCGTCAGTCCTTCAGCAATCATAATATCAAGTGCCTGGTTCTCTGCTGGAGATAGCGGGATGATTCTTCCGGCCTGTGGGGTGGCTCCTGGGATCAGATCTACGCGGAAGTCATACTTTATTTGCGGGGGAAGTCTCATGGCGCTTGATTTCCGGAACATGTCAAGGTGTCGGTGGTAGCACCGCGGTACTAATTCTTCCGTAGTCCGCTCCGCAGTCGTGGCTTTCCCTTTTGCTGCCAATCGGGCCGAAGTCGACCACGATGTTTTGGCCGTGCTGATCACTGCAGGGGTATGTCCTAGGGGGAAAAGAGGCTTGCCAGCTGTTTCGGGATTCAAATGCGGGGGAGATCTATCAGACTCACATTGCGGGGGTGTTATTGTGCTAAAAGCACACACACCCTTGTCACTAATCCTAGCTTTCCCCATGGGCCTGTAGACCGTATGCGGGGATGTTGGCGGAGAGGACAATACTGCCTTGGCAGTAGCAATAATTTCATCGGGTACCTGGTCAGAGTGTTGAGTCTTGGGGTTCTTGGCGGGGCTTGGGAATCTATCTACAAGGCGTACAAGCTTGCCAGCTGTCTCGGGCGGTAAAGTATGGGGTGGGGGGTTGTCAAACTCACATTGCGGGGGCGTTATTGTGCTGCAAGCACACACCCCCTCGTCACTAATCCTAGCTTTCCCCATGGGCCTTTCAACCTTCTGCGGGGATGTTGGCGGGTAGGACAATACTGCTGCCGCAGTAGCACAAGTTTGATTGGATACGGTTTCATCGGGTACGTGGTTGGGGTGTCGGGTTTCGGGATTCCATGTGGGGTTCTGGGGTCTATCTACAGGGTGTACAAGCTTGCCAGCCGTTTCGGGAATGATGTGGGGGATACGTATGTCGAACTCACATTGCGGGGGCGTTATTGTGTTCAAAACACACACCCCCTTGTCAATCTTCCTAGCTTTCCCCGACTCGCCGGTTGGGGTATTTTTGGAATAGACGAAACCGCCAAAGCGGCCGCAATGTCCGGGGTCCATAGGGTACGGTTTGTCCAATTGATTCGGTGTCCATATCGGCGGATCCAGGGCATCCCTAGGATCCCATCATACAAGTCTTTCAGTCGTGTAATGATGAATCAGGACGGGCAGGGTTTGTCGTTCAACATTAGGTCTATCTCATGGGTTGCTCTGCTTGCGGACCCGTCAAATCCGAAGACGGTTTGCCCCGAGGCCAAAGCGGCCTCGAGGAGTCCCCATTGGGATGCATACAATTCACTCAGAACGTCGTGGGTTGCTCCGGAGTCTATGAGAAAGGATAGGGGGGGATAGGGGCTTTGGGGTGTGGCTCTGGGAGTTGTGATGGTGCATGAAAGGAAACATCGGGGATCAATTTCATTTACATGTAATGTCTGACTAGCACCAATACTGCATGACAACTCCGCTACGCTCTGGAAGGGCACAACCTTCATTCCCAAGCGTCTCCATTTTTTGACTTATCGGCCCGTCCCTTGTTCACCTTGTCCGCCTGTCCCTCCGTTTTAAGTGCCGCCAATCCATCGGCTAGCTGTCGGATCTGGTCCTCGAGTGCGGAGACTGAGGCAGGTGTCCGTCCTTTCCCTTTCTTGTTTGGACACTCCCGAGAGATATGTCCTCGCGTCCCGCAGCGGAAGCAAAGTCCTTCCCGCATCATGCGGGCCTTCTCGTCCTCAGACAGTCGGCCGCTGATTGCAGATGTGTCCATGGTGTCGGGATCTGGCTGAGTCTTTGCAAATCCAGTGGTTGTTTCCGCCCCATGCATCTCCGAATCAAGCTCCATGGCTAGACCCGCTGCCTCATTGACAGTGGTGAAAGTGGTGCGGGCCAGTACTAGTGCCGTCCGAATGTCCCGTTTTAAGCCCTGCCGGTATTGGCTGATGAGGGTCGGGACTTCCCATCCGGTGGCAGTAGCGTGGGTGTAGTCGGCCACTGTCCTCGTCTGTTGCAGCGCTCGTAACGCCCGTTCCGCCTTTCCTTTCTTCTCGGAGTCGAAATACATCGTTCCAAAATCCTTCATCCACCCGTCGTACGAGAAGTCCGCCCCTTCCGTGACTAGGTCAATGTACGGGGCGTACCACACGGAGGCGGGTCCGGTAAGGTAGGACGCGGCGAATAACAGCTTTGTCCTGTTGTCAGGGAACATGGCGCTGTTGACCGATGTATAAATCGCCACTTGGCGGGCGAACGTTTCTGCCTTCATCCTGCGTTCACCATTGAACTTGTCGGGACATGCGATCTTTGGTCCACGGGTTGGGGTGGAACCGGTTGGTCGGGATGGTTGGTCCCGTTGTGCTTCGGCCGCTCTTCGGCGGGATCGTTCGTTCTCCCTTGCTTGAGTCATCTCCTCAAGCTGTTGTCGGAGTTGCTCCACTTTGTCCATCTTTTGGGTGCGGGTGGAGTTGGGATCGTTCAGGTTGTCTGTCTGGTTTTGTTCAGGTGTCTGGGTGTTGGTTTCTTGCCTTTGTTTCCGTAGTGTTAGATCCTGCAATATGTTATGGTCTGATCTGTGGAGAGGAAGGCTCTGGGGTTCTGGGGTTTCGGGGGTTTCGGGATCCTATAATGTAGATTGCAGGATGAGGAAGAGATGTGGAGCCTCGTCCTGACAGACTATATAGTGGTCTGTCTGTGACATGTACGTGATAGACTATCTACATGTGGTGCGGGCTTTGGTGCGGGCAGGCCCGCAATACGGCTCATGACACAGACTCACTTGGATGTTGGCTCTATGAGGATTACCTGGACCTTGAATTGGACCTTTGGACAGCAGAAACTTGTACTAAACCCTGGATCTCTCCTGCATGTTGTTTAGAATGGAATTTATTTTTAGGAGCCTTGGACTTTGGACGTTATTGGACCCTGGATTCATTCTGAGTTGGAATGTAATATAATTCTAGGAGGCCACTGGACCTTGGACTTTATTGAACCCTGGATCATTCTAGCATGTTTTTTTTGGATGGATTTATTCTTTAGGAGCTCTTGGATTATGTTGAATATTTGCTTTTCTGGATATCTTGGACAACTATACTCAGGTTTCAGTAATATATGTACACTAGGCTTCTGGATTTGGATCAAGACTTCCTCCTTCAGTATGTGGACCTAGGAATTGGACACCTTGGATGGATCTGGACTTCCCTCTTTGGCTTTGGACTTTTCACCCTTTCCCCCTCACTCTCTGGACTTCTCTCTGAAAAACTAGTGGACTCTTATTTTGGGTACAGACATCCTTTTGTGGCAGCACCTCTTTTATTTGGACTGGACCTCCTGGGCTTGGATACAGACTTCCTTCTTTGGCTGTGGACTTTTCCTTCCCCTACATACCCCCACTCTCAGTTTTCTCCCTACAATTCTTGTTTCCATCCTCATTATTACTCTGAATCAGGTTCCTCTTTTTTTCCCTGCCTGGGGACAGACGGCTTAGTTGGGGGAGGATGTGGTAATCCATACCTTTTCACATACAATCATCAACAACTTACATTTCCTCTCACATATACTTCATTATTATTACATAAACAGATTCTACATACAAAACTACCCCTAGTAACTCACTCAAAGTACCCCTGATTTCCCTTTGGTTCAGAAGTTATTAGCATTCTTAGAATATTACCACTTATAACCACATAACTTTACCAATACTACAACCCCATAGGATATTATACAAGGTATTGATTTATAAATATACAGTACATAAATAAAACACAGATATTACATACTTTTCTTTAGTTTATATCTTCTTTGGTATAAATTTGTACAGCACAGTCATTCATATTACATAGTTACATCTTCTGCCTTTATCATCCTCTTTGGTTACTAGTCACATTACATTCCTTATATACATAGTTACTAGCTACATTGGCTTATCTTTCTTACACTATCACTACTCTCTTTTGGTTGTATACCTCTGAACACATTTCCCCTGTCTCTTTACTGCCAGGATCAGCCATCTTGTGCCCTTTTGTATAAGTAGAACTCCTCTTAGTTCTATGGATGAGGCATGCACCCTACCCTTTATTAAAGTACAGTTTACATTTACATTTACCTTTAAACCTTTTACATTTACTTTTGCATCAACCTTTACACAAATAACAATCATAACACATACCCCATAATCTTTCTCAGTGCTTTTCTCACTCCTCTCAAGGTCCCTGCCTCAGATTGATTAAAAAACCTAAGTTCCCATTAGTAGCAGCAGTCTAAGGATTAGTAGAAATATAGCCACACCTTTTTCTTTCTTTTTCTTAGTGAAACCCTTTCCCCTCAGCATTAGTCAAGAAGGGCAGCCTCATCAGCACCTGTAGCTTCAACAGCTTCTACTTACTAGATTTGTTGTCTATGTCCCCTTCAAGCTCTTTCCTGATCCTTTAGGAGTTCCACACTGAAGCCGGTTCCCTGATGATCACTTCATTGCGATTAAGGTACTTCACAATGCAATCAAAGGAAGTAACGTACTCATCAAACACCCTTCAATCATTGACCCCACCCGTTGCCGCCTTGCTTGACGCAAGATTCTCCAAATCCGCCTCCCAATACCGTTGCTGACGCGGACCCCACTTCTCCAACATCTCCTCCCTCAGCCGCTCCCAGTTCTTTGCCTTGTACCCCTCCATCTCCTCCCTCAGCCACTCCCAGTTCTTTGCCTCATACCCCTCCATCTCCTCCACATTGCGCAACTCTTCTTTGGACTGAATGAAGTTGATGATTTGACGAACCTTGTCGCCATCCGACACCCCTTTGGTTTCCGCCGCCAACTCAAAACAACTCAGAAATCGATCAACCGCATCAACACTGAATTGAACTGCGGGAAAATCCCGCGGCCAAATATTGACGCCCATCGCTGGATCCAACACCAAACCTTGCCTCCTCACCCCTAGCGGCACTTCCCCAGCCACCTGCTTCCCCTTCCTATTCTCCTCCGTCCCATTGTCCATGTTGACCTCCGACGTGATGCCGTAGGTACCCAGACCTCCCTTTGGAGGGGGTGGGACAAAATTGGCAGGAGGGAGAGTGAACTTGGAAGAGGACGCTCAGCCCAACGCAGTGGTAGGAAGATAAGTGTCAGAACCACTCATCCTCAAACAATGATAAACAATATATACAGATAAAAAAAAGAAAAGATGTCTCGACCCGTCCGCAGGTTGAAAACAGAAAGAATTTCCCGGCCAGACCCCCAATATGTGGAAATAAAGGCAACCTCGGTGACAGAAATGGTAGGCTGCCCTGCTTCCTGGTTGGTTCCGGTGGTTCTTTGGTTTCCTCTGCGGGATGAACAACTTTTAGCGGATAATCAACTGGATTCCCTGCAACACCTTCTAGTTAGCAAGGGGACCGTTCCTCTTGCGTTTGTCTTCCTGATGCTGCCCTTCACAGTTCCGCTTGTCTGCACACACTGAAAGTCGCTGAGAGAGTTCTAAAACAAAGAGATTTCTTATATGCGCTGTAGTTGATAGCTATCTACTTCGATGATAAGATAAGATAAGATCCTGCAACCCTGGTACAATCCTCTATTTATACAACAGTCCCCCCAATCATGTCCCGCAATCCCCGGTACTGTCCCTGGAGCCCTACTTGCCTGTCTCCTCAATCCCGCATTGCACCACAGCCTGCCCCCGACTGCTATACCCCGTTGACCCCTGCAGTTGTCTGTTGCTCCCCTGTGCGCGACTCCGCTCCGCTTGCGGGCCTGGTGCCCCAAACCCCGTGGTTCTGCCCGGTCCCCTACGTCACACAAACTGAAGTGGCCTTTGTCCGCTCGACCAATCGTCCGCGCAAACTATAGAATGTCACATGCTGCGCCCCGTGCTTTTCCCCGTGGAATGTCCGATGACATTTGGAAAGTACCCCATTACCTCAGCCTCAGCCTGCCGCTGAGCCCGCGGCTGCGGGCTCAGCTTCAGTGCTGCACCTCTGGTATATAAGTTCTCCCACAGCATCTCACAGCATGGGCTGAGGAATCCGGGATCTTGGCTGAGGGTCATTTTGGGGGCAGGAAAGGCTCAGGGAGGGAGGACACCCTCTTTGCCTTGGAACACTGGGTAAAAGCCAAGTGGAGGGAGAACAAAGTGGTAGCCGCCCTCTTCCTGGATGTGAAGTCAGCATATCCATCTGTCAACCCCACTAGGCTAATTCACTCTCTCTTTCAACTCAAATGTCCCACCTATTTGGTACTAATTATCGCGGATTTCCTTAAAAGCAGGTTAACAACAATCAGGTTGGACAATTTTGTGTTGGAAGCCTTCCCTGTCAAGATTGGGCTACCACAGGGGTCCCCCCTATTGGTAATTTTATACATCTTGTACAACAATACCCTGCTGAACAAATCCTTCAATGATTCTTCAGATACAGTTTTGATTGGGTATGTGGACAATGTGGTCCACTTGGTAGCGGATCTATTGGCAGACAAAGCCAAAGAACGGTTATTGGAGGAGGGTTGTAGATTGCTGAAGTGGGGTGATTCCCACGGAGCAATTTTTGACCAGGCGAAAGCCCAATTCCTATGGTTAACCAAGCGGAAGATTCCTTCTGGCGACTTCTTATTTGGGGATCAGCGATTATCACCAGCAGTGGAGGTCAAGTGGCTAGGAGTTTGGCTGGATGGAAAACTCCTCTTGAACCGCAATTTTTGATTGTTAGAGGAGAAAGCTCATAAAACCATGATGCAATTAAGGATTTTTGGAAACTCTCGTTGGGGCTCTAAGGAAGGCAACAGAGTGAAGTTAATTAAATGTGTACTCTTTCCTAGGATTCTTTACGGGGCGTCAATTTGGGCCACTTGGGCTAATAAAGGGCAGCTCTTGCCACAAAGATAAACCGTCTGGCAGGGATTTTCACCTTGGGGATTTTCAAATCGACTTCCACCAACTTCATTCAAAGCAGATCCGCGGTCTCAGATTTTGCCTTTGAAGTCACCAGGACAAGTTTCTCTTTCTTCCTCAGAAAACTCGTTATGATAAAACCTAACACTGTCATCCGCGCTCTGATCTCAAGCAGCAGGGCAGAACCCTTGGCAAAGTTTGCGGACTCGGCCAAAACTGGTTTGGGAACCGAACTGGTGAATAGAGGGCTGGGGATGAATCCTGAAAGGATCTGCCTACCCTTTGGCTTTGGGAAGGGCTCCGCCCGCGAACTGGAAATTTGGCATTTGGAACTTTCCCAAGAGGAAGCCATCATATCTGTTAATTCCATTGTCTCGTCTTTTGAAGCGGATCCGGGGGCGCTGGTGTTTTTCAGTGATGGGGACTCCAACACTTCTTTTGCCAGGAGATCCGCCATTTCATTCCCCAAAATGTCCCTGTCTGGACACCATGCAAAAATCAATTTGGGGTGATGTGGGAGAAAAGACAATGCCGCGTCTATTGCTGCAAAGAGTCCCTGGCCAGGGTTGGGAGCCGTTGGATCACCGATTCTGTTGAGCACCCCTTGGTTGTCCACCAGGCTCAGGATGTGATGCATTTCCTTGGGTAAAACCATTGCCTCAGCCAACCCAATAGCCGCAAGGACCCCCGCCGCCTTGCTCTCATGATTAGACACTAGCATGTTGTCACCAAGAGAGATAGCACTGAAAACATTCTTTTCCGGACACACCGCTGCGCTGGCTCCACCTTTCTCCGGGTTGAAGGACCCCTCCTCGCAACTCCTGGAGATTGGTAGCAAGTACATGAAGGTGATCCGAACAGTCCTGGCCGGCCCCCCTTCAAAAATGCATTCACCCTCGGATCTGCCTGTCATGAGCCGTATTGCGGGCCTGCCCGCACCAAAGCCCGCACCACATGTAGATAGTCTATCACGTACATGTCACAGACAGACCACTATATAGTCTGTCAGGACGAGGATCCACATCTCTTCCTCATCCTGCAATCTACATTATAGGATCCCGAAACCCCAGAAACCCCAGAACCCCAGAGCCTTCCTCTCCACAGATCAGACCATAACATATTGCAGGATCCAACACTACGCAGACAAAGGCAAGAAACCAACACCCAGACACCTGAACAAAACCAGACAGACAACCCGAACGATCCCAACTCCACCCGCACCCAAAAGATGGATGAAGTAGAGCAACTCCAACGACAGCTTGAGGAGATGACTCAAGCAAGGGAGAACGAACGATCCCGCCGAAGAGCGGCCGAAGCACAACGGGACCAACCATCCCGACCAACCGGTTCCACCCCAACCCGCGGACCAAAGATTGCATGTCCCGACAAGTTCAATGGTGAACGCGGGACAAAGGCAGAAACGTTTGCCCGCCAAGTGGCGATTTATACATCGGTCAACAGCGCCATGTTCCCTGACGACAGGACAAAGCTGTTATTTGCCGCATCCTACCATACTGGACCCGCCGCCGTGTGGTCCGCCCCGTACATCGACCTAGTCACGGAAGGGGCGGACTTCTCGTATGACGGGTGGACGAAGGATTTTGGAACAATGTATTTCGACTCCAAGAAGAAAGGGAAGGCGGAACGGGCGTTACGAGCGCTGCAACAGACGAGGACAGTGGCCGACGACACCCACACATTCCTCACCCACGCTACTGCCACCGGATGGGAGGTCCCGACCCTCATCAGCCAATACCGACAGGGCTTAAAACGGGACATTCGGACGGCACTAGTACTGGCCCGCACCACTTTCACCACTGTCAATGAGGCAGCGGGTCTAGCCATGGAGCTTGATTCGGAGATGCACGGGGCGGAAACAACCACTGGATTTGCGAAGACCCAGCCAGATCCCAACGCCATGGACACATCTGCAATCAGCGGCCGACTGTCCAAGGACAAGAAGGCCCGCATGATGCGGGAAGGACTTTGCTTCCGCTGCGGGACGCGAGGACATATCTCTCGGGAGTGTCCAAACAAGAAAGGGAAAGGACGGACACCCGCCTCAGTCTCCGCACTCGAGGACCAGATCCGACAGCTAGCCGATGGATTGGCGGCGCTCAAACCGGAGGGACAGGCGGACAAGGTGAACAAGGGACGGGCCGATAAGTCAAAAAATGGAGACGCTTGGGAATGAAGGTTGTGCCCTTCCAGAGCGTAGCGGAGTTGTCATGCAGTATTGGTGCTAGTCAGACATTACATGTAAATGAAATTGATCCCCGATGTTTCCTTTCATGCACCATCACAACTCCCAGAGCCACACCCCAAAGCCCCTATCCCCCCCTATCCTTTCTCATAGACTCCGGAGCAACCCACGACGTTCTGAGTGAATTGTATGCATCCCAATGGGGACTCCTCGAGGCCGCTTTGGCCTCGGGGCAAACCGTCTTCGGATTTGACGGGTCCGCAAGCAGAGCAACCCATGAGATAGACCTAATGTTGAACGACAAACCCTGCCCGTCCTGATTCATCATTACACGACTGAAAGACTTGTATGATGGGATCCTAGGGATGCCCTGGATCCGCCGATATGGACACCGAATCAATTGGACAAACCGTACCCTATGGACCCCGGACATTGCGGCCGCTTTGGCGGTTTCGTCTATTCCAAAAAATACCCCAACCGGCGAGTCGGGGAAAGCTAGGAAGATTGACAAGGGGGTGTGTGTTTTGAACACAATAACGCCCCCGCAATGTGAGTTCGACATACGTATCCCCCACATCATTCCCGAAACGGCTGGCAAGCTTGTACACCCTGTAGATAGACCCCAGAACCCCACATGGAATCCCGAAACCCGACACCCCAACCACGTACCCGATGAAACCGTATCCAATCAAACTTGTGCTACTGCGGCAGCAGTATTGTCCTACCCGCCAACATCCCCGCAGAAGGTTGAAAGGCCCATGGGGAAAGCTAGGATTAGTGACGAGGGGGTGTGTGCTTGCAGCACAATAACGCCCCCGCAATGTGAGTTTGACAACCCCCCACCCCATACTTTACCGCCCGAGACAGCTGGCAAGCTTGTACGCCTTGTAGATAGATTCCCAAGCCCCGCCAAGAACCCCAAGACTCAACACTCTGACCAGGTACCCGATGAAATTATTGCTACTGCCAAGGCAGTATTGTCCTCTCCGCCAACATCCCCGCATACGGTCTACAGGCCCATGGGGAAAGCTAGGATTAGTGACAAGGGTGTGTGTGCTTTTAGCACAATAACACCCCCGCAATGTGAGTCTGATAGATCTCCCCCGCATTTGAATCCCGAAACAGCTGGCAAGCCTCTTTTCCCCCTAGGACATACCCCTGCAGTGATCAGCACGGCCAAAACATCGTGGTCGACTTCGGCCCGATTGGCAGCAAAAGGGAAAGCCACGACTGCGGAGCGGACTACGGAAGAATTAGTACCGCGGTGCTACCACCGACACCTTGACATGTTCCGGAAATCAAGCGCCATGAGACTTCCCCCGCAAATAAAGTATGACTTCCGCGTAGATCTGATCCCAGGAGCCACCCCACAGGCCGGAAGAATCATCCCGCTATCTCCAGCAGAGAACCAGGCACTTGATATTATGATTGCTGAAGGACTGACGAGCGGGACCATTCGACGGACCACATCCCCGTGGGCGGCACCGGTACTATTCACTGGAAAGAAGGACGGAAACCTGCGACCCTGTTTTGACTACAGAAGACTCAACGCGGTAACGGTGAAGAACAAGTACCCGCTCCCACTGCCAATGGACTTAGTTGACAGCCTTTTGGATGCGGACACATTCACAAAGCTTGACCTCCGCAACGCATATGGACACCTCAGAGTTGCGGAAGGCGACAAAGATCAGCTGGCTTTCATCTGCAGGGCACGACAATTTTCCCCGCTTACCATGCCCTTTGGTCCCACGGGAGCGCCAGGATACTTCCAATGCTTCATGCAAGACATCCTCCTCGGACGGATTGGGAAAGACACCGCTGCATACCTAGATGACATCATGATCTACACGCGGAAAGGGTCGGACCATGCAGAAGCGGTGGGCAGTATACTGGACACATTGAGCAAGCACCAATTGTGGCTGAAACCCAAAAAGTGTGAATTTTCAAGGCCGGAAGTAGAATACCTAGGACTATTGATATCATGCAACCGGATCAGAATGGACCCCGCAAAGGTACAAGCAGTAACCGACTGGCCCGCATCAAGGAATGTCACCGAACTTCAACGATTCATTGGATTTGCTAATTTTTACCGCCGATTCATCGACCATTTCTCAGGAAAGACCAGACCGCTCCACAACCTGACAAGAGTAGAAACCCCCTTCGTGTGGGACGCCAAGTGCAACTCCGCGTTTGAATCCCTCAAAACCGCCTTCACATCCGCTCTGATCCTGAAAATTGCGGACCCGTACAAACCGTTTGTCCTCGAATGTGATTGCTCCGATTTCGCGCTTGGCGCGGTACTGTCCCAGGTTTGCACCAAGGACCAGGAACTTCACCCAGTAGCTTACCTGTCCCGATCCTTAGTACAGGCGGAACGCAACTATGAGATATTTGACAAAGAGTTACTGGCTATTGTGGCTGCCTTCAAAGAGTGGCGGCAATACCTGGAGGGGAACCCACACCGCTTGACGGCAATTGTATACACCAATCACCGTAATTTGGAAAGCTTCATGACAACCAAGCAGCTCACGAGAAGACAGGCAAGATGGGCGGAGACCATGGGATGTTTTGACTTCGAGATCATATTCCGACCAGGACACCAATCGACAAAACCCAACGCCCTATCCCGCAGACCGGACCTCGCCCCAGCACCGGGAGAAAAGCTGACCTTTGGTCAGCTTTTGAAGCCAGGTAACATCACAGAGCGGACGTTTGAGGAGCTTGCGGAATGTGCGGAATTGGACAGCTGGTTTCTGGACAAATCAATTCAAATGGATGACGGGGAACATTGGTTTGAGGTGGACGTGATGGGGACTGATTTGGAAAATGCGGGAACGGACGACCTAGCGTTGTCTGACGCCGAAATCATTGCCAGGATTAGAGAACTGACCCCACATGACCCAAAATTGGCTGACTGGATTAAGCTGTTACAGAAACCAACAGGGGACCACAACAGGTATGCGGAAGCCGACGGGGTACTCTATGACAAGGGACGGATAGTGGTACCAGCGGACTCGGCATTGCGGACAATAATCCTCAAAAGTCGACATGACACAAAGTCCGCAGGCCACCCAGGCAGATCCTGCACGTTAGCATTAGTAAGGAGGAGTTTTGTGTGGAGTGGAATGAAGAGATTTGTCAACCAGTACGTAGACGGATGTGATTCATGCCAAAGAGTCAAATCTAGCACTCGACAGCCGTTTGGAACATTAGAACCCCTCCCGATCCCCGCAGGCCCATGGACGGACATTAGCTATGATTTGATCACTGATCTCCCTGAATCCCGCTTGAGTGACAGCATACTAACAGTAGTAGACCGACTGACCAAGATGGCCCACTTCATCCCATGCAAGAAAACCATGAACGCGGAACAACTAGCGGAACTGATGGCAGAACACGTATGGAAACTCCATGGAACCCCCAAGACAATTGTCTCGGACCGGGGAAGTATTTTTATCTCCCAAATCACACGTGAATTGAGCTCCCGCATGGGGATTAGACTACAGCCATCCACAGTGTCCCACCCAAGGACAGATGGACAATCCGAAATCGCCAACAAAGCAGTCGAGCAATACCTGCGGCACTTTGTTTGCTACCAACAGAACAATTGGGCCCCACTCCTCCCAATGGCCAAATTTGCTTACAACAACAACAACCACACCTCGACAGGAGTTTCCCCGTTCAAAGCCAACTACGGATTCAACCCGGCATATAGCGGAACCCCCTCAACAGAACAATGCATCCCCGCAGTAGAGGAACGACTCCGCAAACTTGCGGAGGTCCAAGGAGAACTCAAGCATTGCTTAGAAGAGGCGCAAGAAACAATGAAAGGCCAATTTGACAAGAAAACAAGGGAAACACCGGAATGGGACGTAGGGGACAAAGTATGGCTAGACGGACGCAACATTTCAACGACCCGCCCCAGCCCAAAATTGGAACATAGATGGCTGGGACCTTTCTCTATCTGTAAAAGAATCTCAAGATCCGTGTATAAGCTAACACTACCTATATCCATGCGGGGGGTACACCCCGTATTTCACGTATCAATACTCCGCAAACACAGACCCGACGAAATTGCGGAACGACGGAGGGAAGACCAGAACCAATTACAGCGGACGGCGGGGATGAGTGGGAAGTCGAAGAGGTACTGGACTGTAAAAGACGACGCGGGAAGACCCATTACCTGGTCAGCTGGAAGGGATTTGGAACAGAAGACAACTCATGGGAACCGACGGAAAACTTGAAGAATTGCGAGGAACTGGTAGCGGGATTCAATTCAAGATTTCCGAATGCGGCAACTACTCATCGGCGGAGGCGGAGAAGGAAGTGAGGAACAAAATTGATAAGAGGTGGAATTTTTTCTTTTTTTCTTGATTGGCAAATGAGTGGAGGATTTAGCATTAAAAGGGGGATAATGTCATGAGCCGTATTGCGGGCCTGCCCGCACCAAAGCCCGCACCACATGTAGATAGTCTATCACGTACATGTCACAGACAGACCACTATATAGTCTGTCAGGACGAGGCTCCACATCTCTTCCTCATCCTGCAATCTACATTATAGGATCCCAAAACCCCAGAAACCCCAGAACCCCAGAGCCTTCCTCTCCACAGATCAGACCATAACACTGCCCATAGGGGCAGTTTCTTTGATCAACCAGCTTGCCTCGGGGCATTGCGCACTGAAAAACTTCTTATTTAAAATTTGTAGGATCTTTGACCCCCTCTGCCCAAATTGCGGCGCTAGGGAGACTGTTTTTCATTTCATGAATTTCTGTCCCAGCCTCAAGAAACTCAGACTATCTTTAAGAAGACAGCTTCAATCTCAACACATTCGATTCAACACAGCTCGGCTTGATAGGGTCCTCGGCAACAGGAAAGCGGAAGCTGCCTTGGCAAAATACATTTAAGAATCAAAAAGATTCTCCAACAACGTCATCATCTGAAGATCCAAGTCAAGTTTATCGATTTCTGTATTATTGTTGTCCTCTCAATTCATTTCATCTCCCATTGTTGTTTTCTTTCCTTTTCCTTTTTTCTTTCCTCTCTCCTCGAAAATCTTTTCCAGCCATTGTCTCCTTTCTCATACACAATAGAGTGATTAAAATAGCGTGTAATTAGCTTGTTGTAGTGATTTGTCACAGGGATGTTACTTAGATTCATAGTGTGCAATGCCAAAAGGCCAAATTTCACTTAAAAAAAAAATCATTTGAAATTATAGAGCCCCACCTGATCATGTTTTGTACCCCCTTTTTTGCAAGTTGCAATAATCCAATGATATAAATAATAAATAAAACTGAGGTTTTTTTTCTCTTCTCTTTCCACCTGTTTCTTCCTAAACCTAAGCCATTCCAAATACATCTTATAAACAACAACTTTCATATTTTTGTTTGAAAAACACTGGTCGTCGTCGTTGTCGGCCATTAATTTCTAAGTTTGCAAAAAAAAAAAAAAACAACTTGGCATCCATCCCAACCTGTTAAAAAAACAATTTTTTGTTTGTTTAAACCACAAAGCTCCTCGACTCCCCACTCTGTTACAAAAAGTTTAAAAGAAAAGAAACAATGTCCAATATACAAAAGTTGTGTACCCAGAGATCACTGACTGTGGTTGCGATGTGGGTAGGACGATTCCCAGAGCGGCTCAAGAATTATTTTTTCTTCCTAGGGCGTCGAGTGAGTAAGTTGTGGGCCGATGGAGATCTGAAAGGAGCCCAGGATGAGCCGCGTTGCACTTAATACATGTTTAAAAGGATTAGCACAAGTAGGCGCCCCCCCAAAAAAAAAATCGTCACAAGCAATGTCGATTTGTGGAGGGATCTGGGGCTGGCCTTGATGGTGGCCGATCTTCTTATTTCTTGCTCAACATCCGCCTTGTTTTGGCCACGTAAAAGACACTCTCGGTTTGAGGTTGTTGGCCGAGACCTCGTCGCCGGACCGTATGGACCCCCTCAATGGCCATGTCCAAGGCGAGATATTCGCAGTTCGGGTCGGACGTCGGGGGGCTGGTGTCGCCCGGATGAGCTGGGGAATGGTTCGGACGGCGGAAGCCTGGAATGTTCCGTTGTCTCGATTTGAGGAAGTCTTCTTGTGTTCGAACGAGTGCTTCCCAGTCGACAGGCAGTGATTCGTCGGTCGGCCAGATCCTTCCGTCTGGGATGTGGCACTGCTCAGTAGTTTGGGCTTTGAGATCGTCGACCGGCTCGAACTCTTTCACCGAATCCACCATGCCCAACATCGATCGTAAACTATCCTTGAGATGTTCAAACTCGGCCGAGCCTTGTTCTGGTGGCTCTAATGCAGACAGTCGATGTAGACGAATCAATGTCTCATCTGTGAGCGTATCACTTTGTGGGCTTGCCTGTGGCGCTGGTGGTTTGAGTTGGATTGGAATATACCACTCGTCGACAGCGTTAGAATCCGTGTGCGACGATCTTCGGTAGGAAAATCCAACGAGGGGAGGATGAGAGCCGCGTAGACTGGGATGTCGAAGTAATAGACGGGTTCCAGATGCTCTGATCATTCTAGGGGAGGAGAACACGCATCGAGTGTTTTGAGTTCTCGGCACAGGATCTGGTGGGCCGTTCAAGGTGTCACGAGGATGTGTAATCTCCTGTGAAACTGACTGTCAATGTAGAGATGTCACAAGCCCTCGGGTGGGTTTTGGGTTTCACCCCTCGAGGCCCAAAACTCATCTCAACGATTTGGAAAATGTCCTACTTACTGAGAACAAGTCTGCGACTATCTAGCCATTCGAAAACCGAACCGATTCATCCGAGGAGCGCGCCGATCCAATGGGCTCGTCATCTGGCTTCGGAGCCTCCACACGAAAAGAAAACAGCCCAAGTCATCAAAAGTCCGTCTCCTCTCACCCGGTTCTTGTTTTTTTTTTTTTACTGAACTTTCCTTTCCAGGACTACAAACTGCTGATCTGAACCTTTTATTATTATTTTTACTTCTGTTTAGAAACAACACCGGTTTCAAAGATTCCAGAAGGTTCGCCTATCAAAGGTCTAGCTTATATCAAGGGGGAAAGTGATCCGATCGCCAAGGCTGATGATCAATATCCGAGCTGGCTATGGACCTTGTCGGAGCCAAACATGGGCGCTGGTCATACAGATACTCCCTTGCGGGCGATCCGAAGAGAACTGAATCGAGAGAATCGAAGTAACATTAGGTATGCATGATCAACACACCTACGCGTTATCACTCAGATCCGTGGTGAATGCCACGAATCTGTGGCCCATAGCCATCAATTTGATTCTTCGCATCTTTCTTTCTCTCTCTCTCTCTCTCTTGCTTCTGAAAGAATACCGATGGTCGAATCACTTGACTCATTTTTTTTTCTTCTTCTTTCTTTTCCCACACAGAAAGTCAAACTTTTTGAAGGCTAAAAAATAATTAATGAGATTGACTAATTCGGTGAAAGAAGAAGATTTCAGTTCAAAAGGTGCCATGATCAAGTCACTTTGATTGAGAGAATTCCAGCTATAATAATGTAACCGATCATCTTTCTTCTTCAGTCGGAGCTGGCACATTGTCCCTTTGATAACAGGGCCATCAATCACAATGTGCATCTCAGCCAAATGAATGGGGAGTTGACTGGGAGCCAATAGAAGCTAATTGCTTGACTTCAGACCCAAAGAATGCTGGCCTTAATCTTGATTTGGAGAGTGATCAGTACAGCCTATCTATCTCATCTTCATACTATATCCTGGCCAGGTGGATTTTATTTGTTTGATTTTTTGTTTTCTTTGTCATAATTTCTAGTTTTCTTTGGTCATACTAGAATATCAAATCAAACTTAACGGGATCATATACCAAGCAAAAAAAAAAAAAATAGCCACATACACCAGATGAGAACGAATAAACCAAAAAAAAAATGAATAAATATAGCTCAATTGAACTTGAAGTTCCTTTTGGTTCTCATTTTTTTTCTTATTTTTGGTTTTTTGTTTTGAATGATTTTAAAGTAATGTGATCTAATTTTTTTTTTTTCAAAAAAAAGGGAATATATGAGGTGATAGCGAGAGAAAGGGAAGACAAAAGAACTACGGAAAAACAAGGATATCATAGTATATGGACTGGTTAAGTAGAATTGTCTATTTTGATTTGAACATTTGCACCTCCAGCCCAGAGATATAAAGTACCAGCCTAAAGAGAAAAAGAAAAAGAAAGAAAGAAACAATCGACAAGGGTAATGGGATAGTAATGGTAACGAAGAAATCAGTTTGTTAAGCTCGTTGTCATTGATGTAAATTGACGAGAGATATGCAGAAGGTTTATTAAGAATACCAGTCAGTCACTCAACTTGATTTGAACAGGATGATAAGATCTGTCCCACTGGACCGAAGAGCGTTGGCGCAAGTCTATATAAAAAAGGGAGGGATCAAATATCAAAGAACATAGAGGACACTATCTAGAGTAAGTATGTATATCTTGTCACATCTATTTTTGTCTGTTTTTTTTTTTTTATTTTAGTTTGAGTAAAGTGTGTCGACTTACACATTAACGACCGAAGCTTGATCGCCAGGATCTGGGATTTTTTCAGTGACCTTTGAGATGGTGAGCTAGGAAGTAATGATCATACATATAAAGTTAGTCTCAGTTTTCCAAGAATCGAAAGATCTGTAGGATTTGATAAATAAATATTTAAATGGATGGAATGCATACCAAACAGGTGTTGGTAGATTTGGATACTGGTCGAGATAGGGATAGAGAGTCAGATGCGTTGAAGGGTAGTTGAGATAGTGCACTAGATCGAAAACCGGACAAGACAACGTAAATAAATATCTAAGTCTGCCTTTCTGTTGTTACCAAGAATCACTGACCCATAACAGTCTTGGAGAGAGATGGCATTGCTCATGGAGCTTCGTGAGCATCTTGGTTTGATGTATGCCTTCATGGATGACATATTTGATATTGAGCTAAGAGTCAAGAACAGAAAAAAAAAGAGGATGGATGTGAGCTCCAAAAAGACCCAAGAAAGCAGCTAGTAGATTTTAATATTATGAGTTGAATGAGGGAAGGTCTGGACAAACGTTAGACTGTGAGTGGATTGTTGATGGGAGACATCAGTTTTACTGGTTGAATCGGTGGTTCTGAAGGGAGAAGCCTGAATGAGTTGGATGCTGAGGATGGCGGAGAGGAGAAGTAGGAGTGGAGTGAGAGTCAGATAGCCCAGTGATCCGCAAGATGAACTGAAGATAAGTGTCATTGGACAGAGATCAATCAATCAGTGGGAAGAAGTGAGCGGTAGTAAATGACGAGAAAGGAGAGTAAGGAGACAAGTCTGTTTGATTTGAATTTTTTTATGTATATTTATATATTTTTTAAAGAAGAAGTTTAAAAAATCAAGTAGGAATCTAGCTGGGGGGGGTGTAAAAATTTCCGCGAAGGTCTGTAGATGTAAAATGATAGTATGTGTGTGAGTCATGAAGATGAACAAGGGAAAGAAGAAGAAAAAACAATAATCTGTGTCAACGGTTGACGATGATGATGCAACTAAACATTTCTTTGTTTTTCTATGGTAGATGGGAAGGGGGGGAATTGATTGAGTTAATAATCTATTGAGGTTTTTGTTATTGGTGAGATGGTATCCAGTACACAAGCCGGTCGTTAAAACTGGGAGATGAGTTGAAGGGGAAGGAGGACTGTGAGGGCTTGGATGGGACATACATGGTCGAAGGAGATAGATAATTACTCCATCAGACTCGTCCGGACAGAAGTCGAGATGGAACCACGGTTGTTGTGCCATAGACCGTCTCGGCGAGAGCTGAGGCGGCTGTTGTCGGGCGCCGATGAAAGTGCTCGAGAATAGGTTCAGCTACACCAAAAGGTTACTTGATATTTGAACTCGGGTCTAATTTTGAACATTTAATGGTTTGAGGTGTTAAAAAAAAAGGGTTGATGATAGATCACTCTGAAGTTGGATGGCTTTTGTTTGTAATTAAGCCTAAATGATGATGATCAAAAGAGAAAGATCTCAAAGGAGATAAATTAATTATGTAATTAATTTATGAAATTAGCGTGTAGATATCCTCTCGAGAGTCCCGATTATAAGAAAACTCTGGATTTTGTTTCTCTTCCCAGAAAATATTTACATATTTTATAATGTCGATTGAGGATGAATTTCAATTATTAGTTGGATTACTTCAACCATTCCAAGAACTTGAGCTTCAACAACCAGAACAAGGTTAATAATCTCTTTTCCCCTTTTTACCATCAATTAACTAACTCAACCTCAAACAGTTCGATTACTTCAAGCTCTCAAGAAATTAAGAAGGAGTAGTAATAGGAATCATCGAACCCTCGTCGGTCTATCAGCCGATTCAATCTCTCCTTCCAAAATCATTCGTAATCAGATCCGATACCATCTTCGTCATCAACATCTACCCTTACTACATCAACAATTACATCAACTCTCTATCCTACTAGATCCATCCCGTCTACCAAAACGACCTAACCCACTCTTCAGAATGGCTATCCAAATCTTATCAGACATCGATCACTCCATCCAATCCATCAAGTCATCCGCTCACTCCGTTTGGAACGACCATCCCCATCATCACATCCAAGAAGACTTGACCGTACATAGGTGTCTACTACTCGTCTCAAATTCTAAGAGCGTACTCATCGAACTATCACGTGCTATCGAATCCTACGAGCGTTTCTTTCAAACCTTGGTCATCTCCCACCATGGAACGATCGACGAGGCTCAGCAACCGATTGATTATCTACAACAGTTCAGGAAGGAGAGCATCCCACGAGCCATCGATCGACAGCTCAACTCAATCCAAACCTTCATCCATTGGCTCAGTCTCTCTAACCTAGCCGTCCTAGAGCTAGAGTGGCGATCGATGGTCGAGGTAATCGATGAGACCCTCAACAATCTCATCCAACCCTCAAACTCAACTCTAATCATCTTTAATCCAGCACTCATCCAAGCCTTCATCCCCCTCCTCAAACTATCCAGATTGTTCCTCAACAAACTCTGCCGTCGTCCGATTAACGATCTACCTAGACTCACCTCACACATGTCCATCCAACTCATCGAAAGCTTACGGATGGCCACCGCTCCTATCCCCTTCAACCTCATCGATATCCTCAACGCCTTCGATACCAATTTCCCCGAGCAGATCCCCCCTCTCAACAGTTCCATCGAAAGTCTCATCCATTCCTCTAAACAACTCTCATCCATCTTCAACACTCATTTCAACTCACTCCAACCTAACTCCACCTTCACTAACGCTCGTAACTGGTTCGAACTCTGGATCACCCAGTTTCAACTGGCCACCCGCTTCCTCATCTTCATCTCTCAACATAACCTCACCCACCATCCCACCCTCGCTAACGATCCAGAGTCCACAATCTAATCCGTTCATCCTATCTATCTATGTGTACGTTTCATCAATACTTGGAAATCTGTATCACTCACTTTCCCCTTGGTGGACGAGTTTCTTTCAAGTCCAACTTGTACACACACGCACACACACACATATATATATTTATATATATATATATCGTTCTTTGTTGCTCTTTATCTTGCTTGTACTCACGTTTTATTTGAACATTTCAATTGTATCTATACTTAACACTTTTTTTTGTCTCCAATCAATTCCTCGCTATGTATATATACGTATATATCTACATGGAGCGTTAAATATGTTGTATCTCGCGACCTCTAAAGGTTCATTTTCCATGGTGGTTCATGTATCTCATAATACTTCTCGTTTATTCCCAAGTGATTTGTTCACATTCGTGAGATCATTGGGATAGTTGACAGCTTCAATCAAAAAAAAAAAAAAAAAAGGAGATGACCCGATATGTGTCGCCTTCTTCGTCGGTATAATTGGTGTTGGCTGAGTTGTTAATTTTCTTGTCGAGTTTCTGCAAGATGGACGGCTATATTATTGGTACTAAAGGACGATTACAGTTTTGGACAATGGCCCTGGGCTTCTGGGATCATAATGATCAAGCAATGCTTCAATATCATATGATAAAGGGACAGAGAAACATCAGTTGAACGTGTCACTGCAAAACCACGCCTCCTTGAGCAAGAACTGAAACTTCAGATCGGGTTATTGACACAGACACACACACAAACAAACAAGATCATACATAAAAAAAAAAAAGAAGAGAAGGTTTTGGGGAACAGGTTTTTTTTTTCTTTTCCAATTGTTATTCCACAAGCGATAGACAAGTCAATAAGTATATGTAAATAGTAAGAAAAAGATGGGTGGACCTTTTACAAAAAGAAGAGGGAAAAAAAAGGGGGAGAAAAAAAAAAAAGACGTTGATGAGAGGAGTGTTAGATGATCTCAACGGGTGAAAAGGGTGGACACGATCAAGAGAGACGAGTGGTTAATTTCCTTTCTTCAACTTTCTTCGACTTGATTGGACCGTCTACGTTTGTGATGTGCCTTGGGTTCGGTAGGAGAAAGAAAAGAAGATGAGCGAGGGGAGGAGGTTCTAGAGTACAAAGAAGAAGGGGGAGACTGAGCTCTCCGCTTGTTGTGACGGTTATGACTATTCCTAGATGTACAAGCTTGACTAGAGCCCCCATGGGAAAGATGAGGCTCGTTTCTAGAGCTGAGTGAGGAAACGCTTAGCTCTCGGTCGCACTCGGATCGTTTGCCTCGGTCTCCAAGCTCTTCGTACCCGTTCTCATCATCAAACCGGCTGAAGTAAGCCTTGGGTAACAAGACTTCAACCTGACCATCTTGGATCAACGATAATCCAAAGATCTCAATCAGGATGTTCAACGTCTCCTCGTCCACCGCGAACGTCGAATACTCGGGCTTAAGACTCAATAACACCGGATGTTCCAGTCTCTCCTCGGAATGTTTAAGTCCATCAGGCCCAATCCTGACCCCTCTACTCTGTTCCTCGCCCGTCAAGTTGTCATCCTCGATCATCTCTAACTCCTTCATCTTCTTCTTGATCACTTCTTCTCCCGTCGCACATTGGGGGACCAGAAAGGTATCAAAGCTTCGTTCGGTAGCCTTGGGAAACTGCAACCTGATAAAATGACAATGTGATCGAGTGACCGGTGGCAGAGAAGGTGGTAATTGACGACCTTCAGTCCCCTCAGACTGCTTGCGTCGCCCGGTACGTGGCCCAAGAACCAGCTTGGGTTCCGTAGCCTCTGTACTACTTTGCTGTGAGTTTTCGAGGTTTGGCTGATCGATTTGAAGGTTGAATAATTTGTTTTTTGAGTTATGTTGATGAAGACGCAGTTTGGGAATCATATCTTCAGCTTGTAGCCGAGGTACCATGACCGAGACCGTGCTTGCAGGAACAACCGGGCTGGTGGTTGATCGAGAGTTCCTCGAAGACCTTCTATAGCCGACGGCAAGAGATAGATCATCACGCCCAGAAACTAAAAGGGAACTAGAAGATTCGTCACCAATGTTGGTGTTTAAGGGACTAGATGGAGGCGGACGAGGGGATGTCGAGCGCGTGGTGGCGATGGATGGACTTCTAATTTGAGCGGGTGGGGCCAGGCTGTTGGGCGCCATCGAAGATCTTTTGGCAGCACGGGGCAGCCTGCTTCGAATTGGAGGACCCTTGGACTCAACTTCGGTGGCGTCAGATGGATCATTGTATTCAATTTCGCCCTCTGGATCACTGTCAGCTTTAGAGGACTTGGCTTCTCTCTTAAGAATTTTCGTTTTCTTGCTTTCGGCTGACGGTGAGATTTGGTTAGTCTCCCTTTTCCTTTCCTGTGACTCAGGGACTGCTTGAGGGGTCAGTTGTTTGGAGGCTCTTCGTTTGCGAAGAATTTCTCGCAACTGGGATTCACGATCTTGCTCTGCCTGCTCTTCGGCTTTGATTTCTCGCAAACGGGCGGCCCCGCTTGAATCTTTTGGTGTACTTTGTCTTTTGCGTTTATAACGAGTGGTGGGTCCAAGCCGGGGTGAAGTCTCTAGAGGCTCAACCAACTCGGAAGGATTTCGGGCCTCGCCGGCCGTCGGATCTGGCTTAGCATCTACTGTCGGTTCTATATTGTGGTCGTCGACTCTATCTAACTTGAATTCCACATGCACTGACTCCTCGTTAACAGTGGAATCTGGTTGGACATCCACGAGAGGATACCTCAAAGCTCTGAGGGCTCGATCCTCATGCAAATCTGGCAGAAGGGTTGTCGTTTCTGTGGTAGTTGAATCATGCTTTGAGTCCACTTGATCATCAACCAAGGGGGAAGCTCGAGCAGACGTCGCGATGGGCATCTTGATTGATGTAGGTGGTAGTAGGTTTGGTAAGTAAAATACAACAAAACGATTTAGCCACATTATCTACGCAAATGCGTGGTAGAAAGCAAATCTACCTTCAAAATGTCTTTTTGGTTGGTGATCTCGCCGTCCTTCTCGTTCTCTGTAGGCTGAGTTTGAGGAGCCTGCAAATTTATGACCGCAATTGGCGGTTCTTGGGATTCTTCGCTGGGCTTATCCGTGTCCAACAACTTAGATGTACGGGGCGAAAGGGGACCACCGGGTTGATCGAGGTGGGTGGCGATTGCGTGAGCAGGTGAAGCCACAAATGCGTTGGTACTGGAGGGATTGATTGCACCGACGGCTTGTACATTCTTCTCTATTAAGGCACCTGAACCCTGCTTTGCTGGTGCACTTATGGATGATGAAAACTTTTCAAAACGTGGGGAAGTTGCTGGTTGACTATCAGCGCTGGAATTGATAGAGCGGTGCCTTTCAATTGATAAGCAGGCATTGGGCAAATCTTCGAGTTTGATTGCTGGGATTGATACAGGCAGGGGGGTTGCTATCGGATCAGGTAATGATGCCCTCGGGTCAAATTGCGGCGACGCATCTCGGTGCGATGTACCAATAGACATGTGTGATCCTTCCAAGAGATTAGAGCATGAGGGCGATGGGGGGTGAGCCATCATGCTTGATGCTCGTGATATTGGGGTCATGTTGATTTCAGCCGGACAAATTGGGATCAATTGTTGGTTAAAAGGGGGCGGGGATCGAAGAGGATCTGGTAGATCACCCGAAGAAGACGCGGCTTCTGCTGCCTCTATGTGTGGCAGCCCTGGAGCGTTGACTTGTTCCTGAGACATTGGCGCGCTGCGATGTCGGGTGGAAGTTGAGGGAGACGGCGGCTCTGCATGGGTGCTAGAGTCAATTGATGAACGTCGCGTCAATTGATTCGACAACCCAACAGCTTCCGTAGGTGCACCCATTGAGGCATTGTGTAGAGGCGGTGGTGGCGCAACCGAAGCTGGCACCGAAGCCGCATCACTTGAGATTACTGACGAAGGCGCAGAATAGGCTGAGCCCCTTGACAAATGCCTTTCCGAGGATTCTGATGAAGTGCCTTGGCCTACGGTAGTGCTTGTTCTTGGCGTGTGAGGTTCAAAAGCTGAGTTCGGTTGTTCGACGTTGAACGCGACGCCTAGCTGCATGTCTTCGGCGTCAGAATGATGATCGAATCGCTCATACCGGTCCATTTCCACCGGGGGAGAAGTAGCAAACGTAACTGCCGGCACTACAGTCGAACTTTGAGTTGGTGAAACCTGTGAAGAGGTAACTTTCTTAGGAAGGCTTTATTCAATAACTCGTGCGATAAGCAAATGGAGAGCTTAGCCTACCAGCACCGGTTGATCATGTAGATTTGGGCCGCCCGCCACTTCAGGGCTAGACTTGATAAATTGCGACAGCAGCATATCAGTTTCATCCATGATGCTGACCGACTTTTTGGAAGCTGACGGGGAACCAACGGAGTATTCGCATGGGGGATGCGTGTTCTATCAAGTAAAATACAATTAGCAACACTATTAATCAATATTGTAAATTAATGAACGGAAGTACCTGAGAAGATTTGGCCGATTGCTTAGTATTTACACATAGCTTATGCTGTATTGATTCTTCATTGCACATTTTTTGTCCATCTTGCGGCTTATCCTGATGAGCCTTATCAGCAGGGTCACTTTTCAAATTTTCATCAGACGCCCCTTGTATATCTTGATTACAGGTGACTTTGCCACGATCCTCCGTGGGATCTGCTTCAACAATTTCTGAATTACCGTCTGTGAGACTCGAGGCCAGCATGTCGTAATCCTCTTGATCGTGGGATGACGTCGATTTCTGGGGATCAGTTTTTGATCGCTAAGTAAATTTACCAAAGCAAATCGTTGAGTGAACAATGGAAAGTAATGAATGACATGAGTTTACTCACGAGATTCTGATGACCAGAGCCGTGGATCGGCGCTTCATCAATTGAACGTAGATCTTCATCGAGATTGACAGTTTGACGCAAGTTCGGACGCTGAGGAAGTGTGAGTGAAATTATTGAAGGATTCACATCGGTGGCACTATTTAGCTGAGTGCTCGAATCATCGGGGTTAGTAGCAATATTGGCAGACAATGCGGGCGTCCAAGAAGCTGCATTAAAAATTTCGCAACTAGACGGTTTCAGAGGGAAAAAATTGATTTCATTCATTCTGCTTTCTTCTGTCACCTGAGACACGCCATTTACGGAAGTGACTTCTCCCCATAGGCCCTGCAGTGAAGTCTGGGCTGGATCGTCTTGATCAGCAGGCGATGTGCGTGATTGAGCTTTGTCGAGCGTGCCGACGGAGATATTTTCAGGTTGCGTAACCCCAATGGTTTGCTGTAAAATTTCAGCACTAGCTATATTCAATTGAACATCTTCGACGGCGGTTAGGTCGGTAGAGTTATCCGCCGCATGGCTGCCAGTTTCTAAAGGTTGCTGAACCACGGCATGAGCGGCGGCGAATTGAGTTGTGGTAAGTGCAATAGTGCTACATGCAGTCGACGACTAAGAAGAAAAGGTAAACAAGTTGATCAGTGGCCCAGGTGATCAAGAGAGAAGCTTGCTACTCACGAGCGGAGGTTCTTGGACAGTTCCCCGAGTCCGTTCTTCCAACTCGGAATGTTGAGTCTCCGCAGTGCGTGCGATAAAACTTTCGAGTTTCTGTTCGATTGATGAGAAGCGATCTTCAACTTCATCAGAAGGAGCAACGGTGGGCAGGGAGGCGTCCTCGTTTTGACGTGATTTATCGAGTCCAAGGCGGTGAAGCCTCAGATCTTCATCGCCCTCGAATAAGTCATTATCATCTTCGATTTGCTCTTCTGCCAGTGAATTTCCTGCTTGGTTCGGTGCGGGCTGGGTTTGGCGGGGATCAAGTAAAGGCAAGACAATTTGTGGGGACACGTCCAAATCGGGCTGTAAGTCTTGATTGCCTATGCACATGTCGTCAGGCAACAATCGGGTTACCACAGTGGCCTTGTCGGGACCTCGTTCTGGTTCAGACGCGGGGTTGATTGGCAAAAAATTGTCATCTGGGACCAATTCCGAATTAGCACAATGGATCTCAGGGCGATGGGATAATTGAAGCTGAGATTGGTTAAGTACGCTCGAAGGTGAACTTTCAGATTGACCACGAAGCTGGGGATGATGTTCAATTATCGGCGAACCATCAACATTGCCGGTAGCTTGTATTTTGTCGAAATCATACTCGTCTCCGGTTGCTTGATCTGAGTCAAAATTCAGCGAGCTTTCGCTAGAAGGCCGAAAAATCATCGCACCATCGGCCGAGAAGCTTCCCGTTCGTGATAGTTTTTTCATCTTAGTTACAGGTAAAACATGGGAATGAATGGCGCTAGGTTGATCAGCCATCTTGAGGCCAATACGAGAGTGATCATCGTTTTGATTATCAACATCCACCGGTCCCTGCACCCGCTTAACCACCAAATATTATGCAAAAGTGATCAGGCAACTATCTGCAAGGGGAAAAGGACACAACGACTTTTTACTTACTTGTCTGCGATGTTCAGAGCCCGGTTTTATTTAGGCGTCCAGGAAAAAGAGGGAAAGAGCGGAATGGTGAAAAATATCAACTTGGAGACAGGTCGAGAGACGCGAGTGATTTCAAAAAATGTAGTTCAACTTACAAGCCAGGATGCATATTTCGATCAGGGTCTTGGGTTCTTTCGCAGAGGGGGTTGAAAGTTTCATCAACCATAATGTCACCAGCTATCAGTTGTTCTCGATCATCTCTTGGATTCAGATCCGTGTTGTCCTCGCACATTAATTCTCCCTCTTCGATTTCACCGTCTTCGAGTTCTTTCTCTGACAACTTTGCAGCCCCTAGCTCCTCTCCATCAAGATTGACGTCAGTACTAGCCAAAACGTCGTTGACATCAATATCATCACCGTTGCCCTCAACATCAGGATCGCTATCAGAAATATCATCCCGGCTATGATTAGTATCCTCATCCTCATAGCCTTCTTTGGATTCTTCCAAATCATCATCATCAACGCCTTCAAGGTCGTGACTACTTTCTCTTACACGGGATGATCCAACATTTGGAGAGAAGGGTCGCTTGGATATGGGTGGATTTTTTTCTGAATGACGTGGCTGAAAGACGATACTCGAAGAACTTGAACTGTATTCAGCTTCATCTTTGATTTCTTTCGGGGCTCGCCCTCGGTTAAATTGAGGTCCACTTGAAATTTGTAGAGAATCGGATGAACCGGATATTGAACTAGAGATACTGCCATGCATAGAGTCTCCTAAATCTTCTGGATCATGTGATACGTTGTCGTTAAGGAATGGGGAACTGCAGGGACTGCCGTCTTGAGAGGCCGGACCACGATTGCTTGACGAATCTGAGTGTTGATCGTCAGATTCTGGGTGAAGGTTTGCAGCATCCGAGTCCGCATCGCTACTAGAATAGGCGCTTTGAGAAGTCGGACTGGGAACTTGAGAGCCACGAGAAGCTGTTTCCAACTTGGGCTGAATACTACTATCATCATCATTGCTGTCGTTACTACCATCATCGTTATCACTTTCCTCTTCAGCCCGAACAGTATTGCCCAGATTAAGGCCAGCAGATTGTGCTTGGGAGCCAGATGGACCAGGTCGAGGCCCCAGGTCGGAGTGATTGGAAGCTTGGATGGATTCTAATTTGCCAAATACGTCGCTGGAACGTGGGTGGGTCTTGTTTTGAGGCTGGGGATCGGTGGTGCCCTTACCCAAGAGAGCATTTCGGATTTTACTGGTGATACTGTCCACAAAACCGTCGAGATCGCTGGCAGTAAAAGCTTTGAAAGGATCGACTGCTGGACGACTGAGGCGTGGAGACGGAGTGTTTCGGTTCGAGTTTAGAACATGTTGGGGGATGAGTGAGAGACCGTTGATTGGATGAGAGTGCCTCGGTCTGTATGAGTTTGATCCGGTCATGACGGGCGTCTGGATAGATGAAAAGAAATTCAAGAGTCCAATCGATTGAATGTGGGTTTCCTGCGGCTTCGATGCGCGTTTGTGAGAGGTTAGAATAGGGCCTTGGATTTATTCACGAGCCTGTCTGATTTTGGTCAAGCCCCATGTGATAGATAAGTTAAACCATGAATTCATCTAAACCTTTGTTAAGAAAAAGATTCATACGGTGGAGAGTGTTTTTTTACCTTGAAAGGACAATTATTTGAAATGAGCGAGACTGGGGCGGGTTGAGGCTACGTATTACGGTTCCCTTTGAGTTTGATGTGTGAGAGTTGTTATTTCCTGAGTCGAGTACAGTGTTCTTTACTGGCCGCTGTATGCTTTGATGTCTTGTTTTCTTTGGATGGTCAACAGCAGTTGTTGAGTACATAAATACAACTTGTGCCCTCGAGCCAATCAAAGGGCGCGAGGGGAGCATGTCACATCATGTCAGATGTCTCGTGCCAGTGAAAGGTGAATGTCGACTGCGGAAATGCAGTCAATCTTGGAGAAATTGCATCTCACTTTAGAAGGGGTCGAAAAATTTCAGCAGCCCACAAAAATTTCTCTCTAAAAGTGAGAGACACCGGGATTCAGAAGATCAATCTGATCAGTAGTCAAGGAAGCAAGTTAATTGGTACATTGATCATTTAGTTGGCTGCTTCCCCAAAATTACTGCATCATTATAGGTTTGAGAAAACAATATGGCATTGCAACGAGTTTAACAAAATTGTGCAATGTTCTCAAGGGTAGAACACATTGAGAAGTCTTCGTCCAAGTTCAATTTTAACGAGAGATCCTGGTTTGTGAGGACTTGGGAACGATGATGGACATCCGCACTATGTTCAGATATAACATTCATCAATTAAAACTGAACTTTGGGCACTATCATGGGGTAACCAGAAACATCTTACATTATGGTTCGAATGTTGTAAACCATAGGTCCTAGCAGATATTGAATCGTCGGCATTTCTGTTATAATTGCATTTATTCCGTGTAGCGTCTGTTTCAGGTTTTGAGCTGCGATCTATACCCGAAATACAAATAAAGAGAGTTATAAAAAAAATCCTTGTATAAGAATGTGCTACCTGAGGGAAAATTTGACGAACTTTCAAAGTGAGCCCAATTTCATCACTAAATGTTTCCATCTGGTCCACCGAATCGGTTCTCTCTTTAACATCTCCAAGGAACCGGACCATATCTGCATGCCTCTGCCATTCCGTCAACTGGAAAACAACACCGTCTCCGAGGTCTTCTGGCCTTTTAAGCTGGCCAATTTGCTTTAAAAATGAAATTGAAGAATCTAAACAGGAAACTAAAATGAGTATAAAGTAATCGATCCTTCTTTCCCTAATTTTGATATCAACGACGTACAAACGGCAGCCGTATCTGAGCGCAATACACTTGCAGCGTTCATTAAAGCGTCGGCGAGGTCCGAGTTTGCGCTTTTGTCTGGCGAGAGGATGATCCTAGGGCTTGATGAGCTTCTTCGACTGAGTCTGTACACTTTCTTGTTCATTGCTGCATTCTGTTCTGAATGGTAATACGCGGGGGCGCTGCTGTGAGGAACTCCTTGGGCGTGATACGAAGAGACTTCCCCAACCGGTTTGTACTTGCTGGGGGCCCCCATAACGAGACCGACTTGAAACAGGGCGGCGGGGATTAAGATGATGAGCGAAATGTAAACCATTTTATGTCTGGTTTGTGTGATTCCTTTTTTGGCGATGAGGAAAGACAAAGATAATATTGGACTTGATAATATCAAGGGTATTAAATGTACTGATTTGAAGGGTATTAATTGAATGAATGAAAGTGCTTGTTCGGCTGACTTTTGGAATGGGTAACTACTACAGATTAATATTATGATGAGGTCGAAGGTTTCGAAGGTGATTTTAATTGCTGATTGATGGCCAATCTCCTAGAAGAGAAGAGTGACTCTTTTATACCATTCGTCCGGTATGGCGCCCCAGTTAAGTTCCCAAAACATCATCAAAATGGCCGTCAGGGTACCAAAGGCTTCAGCTCAAGGGGTACTGTCAGAGTATCACAACCGGTGCTCGTTCGAATACTTTCATATTGCTGATTGGAGGCTGCTATGATAGTCAGCCGGCCCTGTCATTCAAGGCCACAGCCAGTATGTTTCTCTGGGCCACTATCCAAGCACGAAAGCATCAAAAGTATGCATCATGCAGTTTCGCATGATCATTTGATGGTGAACGTGCGGTTATTCAAACAAACACGTAAGAGAGTCACCGGTCATTTTCAAAAAAACGAAATCGCGGATCTTGAATCACCGGCAGAGAAGGGCAGAGAACGCTGTTCTTTCTGAGGCATGACATGTACTGGCGCCACGGTTCCAATTTGATCCCGGGTTCAACTTGAAGAACGGATCCATTAGCTTGTCAAGTTGTATTACTCCACGACGATCCAAGTCATCCGCAGATAAGGCAACGCTTCAACCGCAGGTGCAGGAGAAGTACTGAATATCCTACTTACATCCATGCATGTGGCAGGGCATTGCCAGGATCCAGAAAGTGCACCGAGACACAAGTTTTCCGATCCAATGACAACCGCAGTCATACATAATATACCAACCAGCCAGGAAGGAAATATTCTCCCGGGGAGCTAGTTGTAGACTAAATTTTGAAAGTTGACCTGCCAATGGCATGTTTTTATTTATTTTTTGGATTGCATAAATCCATCTAATTCGAGTGGGCCTAGTACTGGTGCTCAGATTGGGTGTACATCCTTAACCGTTATATACTTCTACACAAGAAAGATCAGGAATGAGAGTAACAGTACAAAGAACCCAAAAAACGTGTGAATACATAAAACAATCATGAAAACGCCAATAACGAACCAATCTTCTTTCTCTCCAAAGTTTTTAAAAATATCACACTGGCTTAACTGTTTTGGGTTTTGCAAACATCTTGATCGAGAACTTTGGATTCGGACCTAAAGTTAAGCCACAAAAAGGTGCCAAGTAATCCGCTACTTATGAAAACGAGACCTATGAACCATAACAATCCAGCATATGGACCTTTAGGAAAATCACTGCAATGGCGTAGATCTGTTGGATTTGAAGAAACGAGTGCGGAAGAAATCGGCCCTGCCAGGATGTTACCCATTCCTCGAGTCATGGAGAGGATTCCATAACCGCAAAACAACAACCCCGGATCCGCTTCGAAGAGTATTGTGGATGATGATAGCGAGATCGAAATTTTCAGGAAACAAGTAGGCAAATTTCATCAGCTAATTAATTGGTTAGAATGCTAGAAAATATCACCAACAGATGAAATTTTTCAAAACCCTGAAATATAAGCTTGTCCATGCACCAGCCGTGCAACCGTAAATAGCCGAGAAAACAAATAGCCACGCAATCCCATTTTGGCCCAATGCACCCCACAAGACAAGAACACTGACACCCCCTAAGAAATTGGCTGCGACACCAATGATGAAGGGTGAATAATGGTCCGATAGGAAACCAGCTGCGAGTTGCGCGAATATCGTTCCAGCTGCGGTTCATGGAAGCTATTGTCAATTCTTTGGTGGCATAAAGCTTGATATTTATTAACTCTTACCATTTAGAATAGACACAAGAGCACTTCCTGTTACGCTTCCATGGCCGATGCAGTGACTGTAGGCTACAGCGTGCCGTTTTTTTAAATTATTTTTGCCACTCTCCCAAAAAAGTCAAGCTTTTTTCTTTGAGGATGAAGAGTTGAGAGAAAGGTCACTTACTTGGAAGGTACAGGCCTGGTAGGTAATATGCGGTTGATTGGATTGTGTTTAAAAGTATGTAAGTCCAAAATATTCTCGTTAAACAGCGAGAAAAATTGCGGAACAAGTTCTCCGAACTTGCTGTAGCCTGCTTTTCACAACTGGAAACTGATTGAGCCAAGCTATCATGACGCAGGTGGCCATCCGCAATTCTAGGGTGTATGAAGAAAATCGCCACCAGAATCGGAATCGCAAACAGCACCGTCTGAGAACGTTCCTTGGCATGAGTGAATCTGACTTCTGTCTATCAATCGGTCAAATTACAGGTAGCCGCTCACAATAATCTTCAAGGCAATTTTCACGCCATACTTCCCGAGAAGACTGTTTAATATTAAAGGGAATATTAAGCCTCCTAGGCCAGTACCTGTGATAATTTTATAGGGTCAACCAGGTGGAATGGTTAGAAATGGTGAAATCGTACCGAAAACACACCCATAAAAACTATTCCGTTCGCGAACCCTCGTCTTAGCTCAAACCATTCCGGAAGATGGGAGAGCTTTACACGGGGTCAATACCTTGGAGATATCGAGGTGGCATTTTAATATGTCAAAAGTAGCTCACTGCCGAAAAATATAACGCGCATCCACCGACACCGTATCCAATCCCTTGGCTCAAGAGAACATGAAAGGCCTGTTGGAAACAACTTCAGCTAACCGTGGTTCAAAACTTCGGAAAAAACTTGTCCTTACAGAAGTAGAATAAGAAGACAAGAACAAGCTCAGTGTGCATGTGAGCAGACCCGAAAACATCAATCGACGCCTTATTCCTGGCTTCTTGGCGATCCAAAAGGAGAATAAAGGTGCTGAAAGAAGAAGATAGAATTCAGCACACGCATTAAATCTGAATTTTGAATCCTTCGGGCTAGATCAGCTCATTACAATTTACCTGTGCCAGCAATGGTACCAGTATTGATTGTTCCAACAAGAGTGAGAATGAGCTTGGCATTTAGATCTGGCTTTATTGGGCTCCGTGGATCATGTTGGTAAAAATTGAATAAAACTCCAAAAGAGGTGGCAAATCCCTGGATATATGTCATCAAATATCTTTATCCAACTCTGCCCAGAATTCTGATCTGTCATTCGACTATGAATACTCTCAAAGCATCGCTCACCCATAAAATTGTTTCGATGGTGAACATGGCTATCAAAAATTGAAATGCACACTTTCCTTGGTCTATTGGGGGATCATGCCTGGGGCCAGCTGTTTCCAAAGTATCACTCGCCTTAGTTCGGAGCAATTTCGAGGGTTTGGCTCCTTGTTGATCATTAAAAAGCCGCATTCTAATCAAGTATACCACGTCAATTTGGCGATTTTGGCTTTCCAAGTGGTTGATGATAGTCTGATTATAGAATCCGACTGGCTAATTTCCTTCGGGAAATTCTTGCGAGTATCAAAGTCGGCCAGATCAGCCAATGGTTAGCGTCCTACTCACATCGCCGTATTATTTATCCCCACTCTGTAAGGTGAAACGGCCTTGGCGCCCCTTCACTACCTTTTTCGAGGTCCCCTCACATTGGTGAACATGTAAATCCAAATGTACGTGGCGCAGGAGCTAGAGGATCGTTGAGACATTTTGACAATCACGGTGCACGCCTGTGCACGCAGGCTCAAATGATGAAACGGGTGCCTGTTCCACTGCTGCTTGTGTGAGCAAAACAAGCCAATCAAACAATGTGGACAATGCGGGCCAGCGTCAATCCGACTATAATAAAAACAAGCACCAGAGATCATTCTTCGTTTCGGCACTGTTTTCAGTTTCATTTTTCTTTATAAGGTGAGTATGGGGTCCATAATGTTCAGATTTTTGTGATCAACTGCTTTCATGAGCTGGAAGCCTGCAACAATGGTAACTCAGGTTTACATGGGAAATAAATATCCGCCGGATGAAGAAAGCATTCAGGTACACATTCTTAAACGACAAAGATGGGGTCCATTTCTTCAGATGAACCAGATTTCCATTGCTCACCTTAATTGAGTTCATCGTGTCGCATGTCGACAGTCTCCACAGAATACGGTTCAGTTCGATCAGGACTAAAACCCCTTTGAGGAGTGCTAGTTTTCGGCGTCTATGTCGGCATCGTTTTGGAGTTTTAAAAGCTGAAGACAAGAAAAGCGAATTACAACGACAGACTTGATCAATGCATGTGGATACAGTTTATTAAGATTCCCAGCATGTCTGATAACGTTGTTTCACAGATGTTGACCTTCCGCTTGGCGTTACCTGCTCCAAATTCCATGCAGATTGAGAGGGGAAGGTGGGGAAGTAGGAGCATTAAAAGCTTGTACTGAGAAAATACTGAGAACTCAAAGTTGAGTGATGAGAGCTGCTAGCTTTGACTCTGATCACCACTGCCGGAATGCGCACCTGCACTCCAGGGCTTCAACTAGAATATTTTCAAAACCGTGGCTAACTTCCCTGCTTATTAACCATTGCCTCATAGGTAGCTTTATGATGGAGTGTTTGATGATGTCGGTGAGTACCCTTGATTACACATACCCTTGACATACTAAAAATCAAACAGGTTATTTTATCTGATTGGACAACCTTTGTAGCACTGCTTTATTTTTATTATCTTCATAGTCAAAAATGGTTAAAGGTGAATAACATAGCCTGTAGCTACGTTAAGGCTTGTACCACATAGTATGAAATAAAATATTTCAGAATATGGTTTTAAACATTCAGATTTTGTATTCATAGCATCAAAAGTGAACATCACAAAACATTATCTTTTAGGCTAAAATTGAGTTATTCAGATCATGGAACCCTCCTTGAATTTCATGTGCTGATGCACTGCAACAACAACTCAATAAAATGGAATCAGTCACTTCAGCTGGATACTATGGCAAAGCCTCCTAGACAAAATATAAATAGATTATAAAAAAAATAATAGTAAAATATAGATACATTGTCACTAATAGAATACAAAAGAATGAATAATAAATAAAGAGAGATTATTGCTGATAAATTAAAAAAGATATTATTACTAAAATACCAAACAGATTCAATAATCATATTAAAAACTGAATATAGATGAAATAATAAAAGTAAGAATATTATCACATATTCAGACTCTACACATAAATTAACCAAGGGTAACTCACTCATAAGTGGCCCTAAATCCTACTCCTTCAATAGGTAATCAGTATTTACCATACCCCTTCACAGAAGCATCCTTGGAACTTCAGGAATTGAGAAATACCACCCTCTTCTAGTCCTGAAACAAAATGGAACACAAAAAAAGTAGAGTGCTTCACAAAGTTCTTTTATGAAACAAACTCAAATTATCCAAGTTCTTTTTTTCTCACAACACATGAAATAAAATGTCCAGTTACCCAATATTGAGATTATCAATACTCCAAAATTCACGTTGCATGAAACATTCGTCTCGGAATTTCTACTGTCTCGAGTACCCGCGTCTCTTAATCTTCGAGACATCCTGATCATCAAGCGTCCTCTCTCGATTCAGATCTTCAAGGATCTCCTCGAAGGAAAACGACGAGACATGAACCAAAACACTCTTGCTGTCGACTCTCCTGTCTTAAAGCAGGAATCAGCACTCGCCGCAACCGGCGTTTCCAACAACTGGCCTATCTGCTCTCCAGGCGTCCACAATCCGGCCACCAAGCATTTGGCCAAGAACTGTCGAGCACTCAAAATGAAGAAGAAACCGACGGCAAAAGCGGCTACTACTCAGCAATCTCTTCAAACTCAACCGTCTGACAAAAGTGAAAACGATCACCACGACAACTCCTCCATCAGCACAACCAACAGTGGCCTGCTTTGTATTCGCAAAGCATTTTCAGCTGTCCAATCTTTGGAAGTCTGCTTCCTGGATAGCGGTGCCAGTCACCACATGTTCAGCGACAAATCAAAATTCTCCAACTACCGCTCTTGATCAACGCAAATAGGTCTTGCGAACGGGAACCAACTTGAATCCATCGGCGAAGGCTTTGTTTGCTTGATAGCCAAAGACGGCTCTCAACTCAAACTCAAAGCGCTCCACGTGCCGGATCTAGCTGGCACACTCATCAGCTTTGGTAGCCTCTTTGAACGAGGTTGCAACGTCTGTAGAACTGGACCAAATTCCTTTGATCTAGTCAGGAATTGTTCTGTTATCCTGTCGGCGGCCGTCATTGGTGGTGTTTGCAACATCAACCTAGCGCCAGGCTCTCATCAAGGTCAGTCTTTGCTTGGTTTGGCCAAAGTTGCAGCATTCACTGACATCGACTCACTACACAGATCAGCAGGACACCCACACATCAAGGCTTTGAAAAAGATGTACCCAGGCATCAAAGCATCCAAAATCAACTGCGACGCCTGCCTATTGTCCAAATCACATCGACTTCCCTTTCCTGGTTCACTACCTGACGCCAAACGACCTCTTGAGTACGTTTACATGGACCTCAGCGGAAGGATCAATCCAACGTTGTTTGGCGGTAAAGAGTATCATCTCAAAATTCCAGATTACTTTACTCGCTATCGTCACGTGTACCTACTCTCTAAAAAATCCGAAACATTTTCTTACTTCATGCAATACTACAAAGAAGTAACCAACCATCCAACCATCACTCTATGAACATCAAAACCGTCATCTTCGACGGGGGGGGGGAATTTAATTCTCATGAGTTTCTTAACTTTCTCAAGGAAAAAGGGATTACAGTCCAAGTCACAGCTCCCTACACCCCACAACAAAATTCTGTGGCCGAGAGGGGAAATCAATCAACATCTGAGAAAGCGCGTTGCATGTTAAAACAAGCCAGACTCCCGTCTGAATACTGGGCTGAAGCGGTCTCTACGGCTGTGCTCCTCGAGAACATCACCCCGATGAGAAAGCTCAAATGGGACACACCACATAATCTGTGGTTTGGCGCTCCCTTCAACGTCAATCGCCTCAAACCTTTCGGCTGTCTGGCGTACGTTAATATTCCTAAGCAACATCGCGACAGCAAGTTTGGCGACACTGCCAAAAAGGGTCTCATGGTGGGTTATCAGCTGGGGACGCATAACTGGCGCGTCCTCCTCCCAGGAGGGAAGGTGGAGCGCTGTCACGATGTCAAATTCGTTGAATCAGACTTCCCAGGAGTCTCCATCTTCTCTCCAGCTGATCAATCTTTCCAATTTGACCCCCTTACTCCATCTGAATTCAACGAGGTCACCCAAACCAATTCAACCATCAGCTTCTCGGAATCTCACTCAGACGTTCTTGAATGGAGATCAACCAAAAATGAACTTGACCTCAATGCACCAACAATAGATGTTAGCTCATTTTTTGTCAATCCAGACTTACATCAAGATTTGCCAGCTTCATCTTTGTTGTCTCCCCCTCCTCTTCCAATCTCTCCCTCCTCTGACCTGGCTTGGCCAAAACCTGGTTTTGACATCGTCCTAACTTCCAACGTTGCTCCAAAAGACATCAGTTCAAACATTGACCCCTCCCACATACTCCACTCCAAACGACAAGCGAATCTCGCAATGGCATTTTCTGCATCCGACATACCTCGTACTCATCGAGAGGCAATGCTTTCCTCAGACGCTTCATCATGGACTCAAGTGGTTGAATCAGAACTCTCAGCAATGAAAGACCTTAAAGTTTGGTCAGTCGAGCTCATGCCAGGCAATGAATCTCTACTCGGCACCGTCTGGGTCTTTCGCAAGAAAAAGAACACCGACGGCATAGTTGTAAAATTTAAAGCACGGCTTTGTGCGCAAGGATCTCAGCAAAAGGAAGGCTTTGGCTTCACCTACGCACCAACGGGGCGTTCCACCAGTCTTCGAGCTGCACTTCTAGTTGGGTTATCACGCGGATACGACATCCACCAGATGGATGCGAAAAACGCTTTTCTCAACGGTAAACTCAACGAATCAGTCTACCTTCGTCCACCTCCGGGCCTGGAAGTTCCCAAAGGGTACTGTCTGAGGCTTCACAAGGCAATCTATGGTCTCAAACAAGCACCGCGTGTCTGGTACGCCGAGCTTAAATCATTCTTTGATTCCATATCCTTCCGACCCAGCCCGGCGGATCCTTGTCTGTTCACGTCTCAAGTCCCAGGCTGGGAGTGCTTCGTTCATGTATATGTTGACGACATGATTATCATCAGTCACGACGTGTCGCGATTCAAGACCCTCATATCCTCAAAATTCAGAATGGAAGATCTCGGCGAAGCTCATCACATACTTGGCATCAAGCTAACCAGGACTTCTAAATCAAAAATCACTCTCACCCAGGAAGTCTACACTCAATTGATTCTCAATAACTACAACATGAACAATTGCCGCACAACCCCTACTCCGATGCTGGCAAACTCGCGACTAGTTAAGCCTTCAGATGAGGATCATCAATTGTTTCTCCAACTGAAGGTAAACTATTGGGAAGCTCTCGGATTGCTCAACTATCTCTCAGTCTCAACGCGTCCCAACATCTCGTTCACAGTTTCACAACTCTCACAACATCTTGAAAAGCCTGGTATGACTCACTGGAAAGCAGTCATTCATCTGCTACGTTATCTCGCCGGAAAAAAACATCACGGCATCACTTTAGACGGCTCATGCAACATCACCAACATTGCCGTTTACACTGGCGCAGACTTTGCCAACTGCACCGAAGATTGTCGTTTGTACTCAGGTTACGTTACATTGCTAGGTGGTAATCTACTTTCTTGGCGATCCAAAAAGCAACAAACGGTGTCCACATCAACAACAGAGGCTGAATACCGGGTGTTATTCGAAGGCGTTCAGGAATCCGTATGGCTCAAATACCTATTCAACAGTCTTGCAATTCCCATCGACAAGAAATTCGAGATCTTTGTCGACAATCAGAGCGCAATCGCTCTAGCAACTAATCCCATCTTTCAACAACGGTCCAAACACATAGACATAATCTACCATTGGCTCCGAGAAGTACACGATACAGGCTTGATTCATATCAACTATATCTCAACTGCAAAAATGAAAGCTGATATGTGCACAAAGGCACTCAGATGACTAAAACATCAAGAAATCATCTCAGACCTCAAGATCATTCGGAAATGAGACAGGGGGGGTATTGAAGCATACAGAAGTTGCTGCGGGCCAACTCCACTTAGGGTTGAAGTTAGAATGTCTTTGTTAAACCTAATCACCAGATGTATTTAAATCAATCATATTTCTCAAAGTTGTATTTCAAATTCATCTATCTACTTTATCAAACTCATCCAATAAGCTCACCCTTTCGACTCGGCCTTGCAGGTGTGCATCCACCTCTATCAGCTCTTGTCTCCATCGTCGTGTACTCACAGCGCACTCGCTGCCAAAGGTGTGCATCCACCTCTATCAGCTCTTGTCTCCATCGTCGTGTACTCACAGCGCACTCGCTGCCAAAGTGTGAACCTCTGGCTTTTCGTCCTTTAAAACCAGCCTCTTGCCTGGTAGATATCTGAGTAAATTTTAATCAAACAATCTCATTTTATAAAGGTAAAAGTTCCCCTGAAAATGGTAAGAATTTGTTAAAATTAATTTTACCACCATTCCCCCCCCTTGCTTAATACTGGGATATCAAACACCCCTGTTCTACAGGCTCCAGCACTTCAAAATCTAACTAAATCTTCTGCTGTGGAAAGATAACTTAGAGGGATCAATAACACCCTTAATTTATCAGGCCCATATATCTATTTTTATTGAATTATTGCTTTAAAATAATAATCCTGAAATTGGAAGACTAGACCCAAGCTGGTCCAATATGCATTGCGTTACCAGTGACTTAATTCTGGAACACACACCCCCTCAAACCTTCTCTTCAGCATTCTCAAGACTTTCAACTTCCCAAATTGAAATCTGGTCCCATCTCTCTTAATTCACTATCCAGAACCCTAACTGCCATCTTGATTCCCTACTTGAAAATCCTAGACAATTAATAATACTCAGGAGGAGCTTAGATCTGATAAAAGCTGAGGTACTGGGATTATCTCACAATCTCAATCTTCCCTATCCTAATTCCATGAATCTTTGTTACACTCTTTTCTCACTATTGATATATTGATCCTCTAGGCTTGGTATGATTTATTATTCTTTTTATAGTATCTAAATAAAATTCTTAGTGTCTCCATATGGAATGAAGTATAAGAAGGTGATAATTTATTTCTCATCATTGTTTTACATCTTCTTGATTATCTTATCTTCTAGGTTTTCTTATTTTTTGTCTTTCTTTCTCATGCTTCTTACTAGTTTTAGCTTTGTTAAAATACTGCTGCAAAGAATTGACAAAGGTCTCAAATTCCTACAATCATTTGGTTAAATATAATTAATTAAACCCTCTTTTGATGCACCAATTATCTCAGAATTGTTTCAAAATCTTTAACTAAAACTTGTCTATTCAATTTTGATGGTTTCCACTCCAACCAGTAAAGCTATGCATATTTGTGTTCATTACGTTAACCCATTGTGTGCCATGTCACTCTTTCAATAAAACACAATTGAATACAGCCTTGCTCTGGTTTTCCTTTCTTTTTTGAATAAAATTATTTCAAGAACTAAAGAAATTAAAATTGGTTAGGACTTTTTTTTGTTCATATCAGTCCCATTTCATGGTCAACAATGGAGGAGGAAATCTAATTGTTTATATTTTGGTTTGTTCCTTTGGATGTTGTTCCCTCTAGTTCTGTTATTTTTGACTTGCAATTGCTGTGCAATATCTGATATCACTTGAATCATTACTTAATCTCATTGGTATATAATTAATTAATTCTATATATTTCTTTTTCACCAAAGTCATATCTATATCAATATTGTCTTATTATTTTCTAAAATTTTGCTTTTTTATAGATTCCTTGATTTTAAATCTAAATCTCCATGTTTGGGTATTATATGAACCACAATTTATCTTGCTTTTTAGGTTAGAGTCAGTGTGACTTTGTCATTTGTTTCTTTTTCTTCTTCAGTCAATCACATTATATCAAGGACTAAAGAAAGCAAAAAAATGTTGTGATTTTTGACTCACACTTTGTGCTGTAGCTCACATCAGTCCAATAATTACTGAATCACAGCAGATTCCTTTATTTTAAATCTTAATTTCTGCTGGGTATGTTTAAAATCAGGGATGTATCTCACTCTCCAGGTCATGATTTCTCTATTCTCAATATCAATATCCTTCAGGTATCTTCAAAACCCACAATATATCTCATTATTCAGGTCTTTGCAATGATATTCCTCCAAAAACCATCCTTTTTAACCTTCAAATATATACTTACACAATGTTTAGCTGGAGGGCTTTTGTCTTTGCATCAAGTAGGCTGACCAGCTGGCATGTAAGATCTTGGGAAATGCTGAAGCTTGATCTTGATCTTGAGTCAAGCATTACAGTGGTGTGTCCACATGGCCCTTGTCCCAAGGTTTAATCTTACCTGAGGCACCACCCTTAAATGCATAGTGTTGAGCATTAAAACACCATAACACCCTGAGGTCAATACTCAACATCACTTGGCCTTGGTGAAGACTGATCTTGAGCACCTTTGACTTAACTGGCCTCAATGGCCATTGGGGAGAGTAAAACTCTCCCAATGGTCATTGGTAGAGATCTAAACTCTTAAGATAGCCAGTTCTGGTCACTGGGAGAGAGCTGCACTCTCCAGAATTTCATAAATTCCTATCAAGAGAGCTTTACACTAGCCCAAAAGCCAGCATTTTCAAATGGAAGGGAGCTGCACTCTCCCAATTTCCACAGCTGATATTTTGGAGAGAGATACACTTCTGATTTCCAGAACTGGATATCAAGAGATTAATAAACCTCCCAATGTCCAGAATTGGTCATAAAGAGAGTGTTAAATTCTGCTGATAGTAAGGGCTATTAAACAAAAGTGTGTGCTGGACATTGGTGGTCATGTAGGGAGGTATAATCTCCCCATGGCCAGTATAGGGGAAAGCTCTTTTCTGTATGGAATACCTTCCTCTTAAATATTACAAAGAAATTTATTCCCCAGAGTGAAAGCTGTCAAGGATTTGGTATCCCCTGGGTTAGAGAAAATCATACCAAAGATAATTCTCTCCTTTCAAAGGAGAGATAAAAACAATGTGTATTTCTTTCTTGTCTCTCTTTCAAGACACACATATTGGAGGGATCAAAACCTGTCCTGGTATGATAAAATTGTATCATGTAAATCAACTACTTACACTGCAAAAAAAAAAACTGGCTCAACTTAAATGCACAGTCACTCTACAAATTGCACAGTGACAGTTACAAAACTACTCATGCATATTTGAACAGTCGGAGATCACATGGCAGATTGGTTGGAGCATGCTTCATATCAATTCAGGCAGTTGAACCTTTTATTTCACAGAAATAATATAGATATATTGTAAAAAAAAATGTGATTAACAGTTCAAGAACTATGTGTAAAAGCCATAGGGAAGGCAGAGAAAGGACCACTCAAGTACAAAATTGTAGGGAAACACTACTCTACCCCACTCAGGTATCACACCGGGTCATGGACCCATATGAATATGCAAATAAAACATACCACTTTGGTCCAGTGTAGTGATTGACCACTGTTTTTTTACAGGCATTAGTACTAGCACCAGTGCACTTAAAACAACACACCTGCTCACTGGCACAATTTCTATACTTTAATGCAGGCATAAACATGTGTGCTTAGGGTGAAATTTTCCTCTACCATTTGTTGAGTTTTCATTCTTCTGTTCCTCCCAAAAATCACTACTTGTCAATCCTTTAAATATAATTTCTGTGATCAACTTGAATTAGACTAGAATGCAGCTTTTTATACTAAGTTTTTTGTATTTACGACTCTTAGTTCTAATGTTTGTTTATTCTTTTTTCTGATTCACTTTCTGATTATTAAAAACTGATTACTAGAATTAACGCCTCTTAGTATTTGTGGTTTTTGCAATATGTTTTTTCTTGATTAATATACTAGCTTGACTAAAAGAGACTGAGAAGGCCTGACTAGTTATTTCTTCCAAGTACTCATATTATACTCCTCTCAGTTTTTATTCAAATTACTCTTTATTCATTTTCATTTCTCAACCACAAATTAATCACTTGTAACTAGTCTATAAAAACATAGCCTAGTCCAAGCAATAACAATCATCAGTTCTGCTCATAATAAACTAGTCCCCATTATTGAGTCACCCCAGAGTCTGTTCAAAAATCCTCCTCTCCTCTTTTCTCCTCACCAAAAATCTAACACCATTGATAAATAGTGCAAAGAGAGTAACCAGCTGAAGATCCACTTTCTTATGCCAACCACAGAGTGTCCAAAACTTCCCTAAATTAGTGTACACAATGCTCCTAAAGCAGTGTCTTGCTGTCACAACTGAAGTAGAGGAAATAGTGGTCAACAACTCCTAGCAAATGACAAAAGTGTGCTAATATTTTGGTCCCCCCCCCCTCCACCAAGAAAAGCACCTGGCCCACTACCACAAGTGTACCAAAGTGGGTCCAACATTTCTATACCGCCAGCAGGATTGCTATTTCAGCTTTACTGTGAAATGCCAACCAGAATTTATACCCGTGATCTCCTCTTGATATCTTGATAATTCTTAGCATGTACATCCCACATCAGGGCAACAAGCCATGATCCACGTGTCTTAGAATTGGTTGTAAGTTTCACTAATTTTCAAACCAACGGAGGATAGAGGGGACATTGTGATTCATTTGTAAAAAGGAGTAGAAATAGACCTGCCACAAGGATTGTTGCTCAATGTCACCGGTGTAATCACTTTTCCTGGTGATTGTCATTGACACAGCCGATCCTGTCAATCAAGCATGTACAATCGAATGTGACTTGAGAGCTCAGTGATCAATCATTAGGAAACATATATATATACATAAATCTATGCTACCTTGGGTACAGTTGTCTCTGTGCGGGTTCATTGAAATTATGGAAGACCAGTTATACATACACACATATTTTGGTTTTTGTAGACTCAGAATTATAGAGGTTCATGGGGTCTTCTTTCAGCATTATGTAAGATATAAAACTGACAATGAAGAGAAGGGTTTTCTTGTTTTCTATTTTATTTTTTGATATTAATCAAGTCAAGAAAGAGTGAGATGAGTATTTATCGAGCACAAAGATGGCCGATCGACTGGGGATCAGTACCAGAAGAAGAAGAAGAAGAGAAGGGGGGAGGATTAGGGGCAAGAAGGGAAGAAATGGAATGTATTCTCCTGCGAATGACTCTACCGAATCCGGGACGGATAGAGGGGAGATGAGGGTCGTCGAGGTCGTCGTGAATGGGACGTTGACGTCTGGAGGCCCCCCTGGACGAGGGAGAAGAGGGAGAACGGTCTCTGGGGACAACAATCGATGGATGCTCTTGCTCATTCTCCTGCCCCTCCTGATCATCCTTAACTTCGATGGTGGTGTTTGTAAGGTCAGTTGGTTCGTTTGGTCCTGGGTCAGCTCCTTGACGTAAACGGAGCAGTTCAGGTGGAAAACCTTGAGAGACAGGCGGTTCTCTGAGGACCCATGACTCGGAAGATGATGTCCGTGGTCGGAGCTGAGCTGAGACAAGGGGGTTAGTACTTGCAGGACTCCCCAGAGATAGACGGACGGCGGGACGGCGGGAGAGGGTGACGGGTCCCTGTCTATCGAGCTGAGTGTGCTCGGTAGACAGGGGATGAGATGAGGAGGGCTGGAGGGGGGGCATGGCGGAGGGTGTAAGAGGGCGAGAGTAGGGCTGGTGATCGACCAAAGAGCCGAATAGGATAGCCGCTGTGACTGTGTTGCTCATGACGAGTCGTGGCCGGGCACGGGTCGATGGATCGAGAGAACTGGCAGCCATGAGTTCTGTCCGGTCTCGAGAGCCGACCAGACCCGCCTCGACGTCCTTCTTCCTCCTCCGCGCCGCCTCTGCCCAGCTCATCTGTTCCCCTAGGCCTTCCTCCCCCACGACTGGCCTACTCTGGTCGAGCTCGAGCTGGATCGGCAGGTCGGTATATCGTGGTAGGGCTGTCAGCTGACTGAGATAGAAGAACTGGGAATGGAAGACAGCTAGGTCTCGACATTGATCACATGGCAAGGTGATCGAATGACCGACTATGTTCCCGCTAGATAAGTAGATGATCGGAATAGGTTGATCAAAAAGAAGAAGAGGAAGGCTGAGATGGGAATGGAGGAGTAGACTGACCAAGATAGACAGCCAAGATAATCCTTCTGACAGGTACAGGAGGGATGGAGAGGGCTGGAGGGATGGAATGGGTTGGTAGGGTCGTCTTGGAAGCTGAGCTGGGTGATTGGATCGACTCTGTCGGCGGCATTAGGGAAGGGAAGGCTATCACTAGTGAGTAGACCAACTTCCGGATTGTCGTTCAAGTTGTAATTGATTTGATGGGTGATGAGGGTATGGAATGATTTGGGGAGCATTAGGACGGCCCTGACGCTGATCAGTTTTCGACAGCCTTGATGATGATGTTGATTGTTTGTATATTGATGAGTATCGTTAGTTGGAAGTTTTCCGCAGTAGAGTAGATAGGTCTGATGGTTATTGATAGCCTTGATGGATGTTGGTTGATGTACTGATTGGTCAAGAGTTGATAGAGGTCGTCGTAGTTCGTTCATCCTTTGTCGGAGTCGACTGACTGCCTGAGAGCGTCCGATTCCTGAGTTTAAGTCCTGATTCATCTGTTCCAAGAAGTTATGCCTCCAGTTGTCTACCGCTGGGGGGTTATGGGTTGAATCTTCTACTGCTAGTTGAATTCTTCTGGTGAGAGTATTATTGGTTGAGTGGTTGTTGTTAGTGTTATTGGTTCTCCTCTGTCTTGATCGATAGCCAGTCTCGAGTGAGGCAAGTAGGTCGATATCTTCCATCTAGTGAGACTTTTGATTGGTTGGTTGTGTAAAAAACAAGGGGAGTTGGTATATTGTCAGATATCCAGAGGGGGTTTATTTACATACTACTATATTCAGCGGGGGGTTTATAGATATTCAGAGGGTGGCTCTAATTAATTACATAAAAACCTAAAAATTAATTTCACTCACTTTACTACATAAATCCAAACATGGCCACCGAACTATCGATCTCAGGATTAATTCAAGAAAAAGTTTATCAGAGTATCCTCAATCGACTCTCTAACCATACCCACTCATTCTCAACCTTCAACTCACTCGAGATTGGATTCGATCGAGGTCAGCCAAAAAAATCCTATCAATACAATATACATCATCATAACTAACCCATTTACTACAGGCCCATTCGAGACCATCACCGAAGACTCAAACATCCTCAAACTCAAACACACCATCCGAAAACCAGAGATCATCAACAACCACTCCCCAGCTAACTACAAGAACCCAATCAGAAATGGCTGGTCAGCTCTTCTCAAAATCAAAATCAAAATCATCAACAGAGTGACTACTAACTAATCAATAAGATTCGATCATCATCAAGGTCGCTCACCTCCCAAGGAAGGATCGAATCAGAACGCTTATCTCCCGAGTTCTCCATTCGTCCCCTTCACTTCTGTCCGATCATCTCCGGTAACCCAATCGAGTTTATCAGCGCATTAGGATATCGGTCCGTCTTTTTTTTCTTCTTCTCTCTTCCCATCTCTCTCATCATCATCATCATCATCATACTATTCTCACCACTTCCACGGATCAATCCAGCACAAAGTTTGAGTATTTCAGACGGGGCGTTCAATTCATACGAGGAGGAGTGATCATCGAAATCTTCAGAGTCTATCAGGTGAATTAGATGTCATTCAACCCAACATGACCCTTTCAACTTCAACACTCAAAATTACCAATCGCGCTTTCAGAGCGAAAACGATCAGAAACCAATCTCAGGAGAGCAGGTACATATCATCACCGTTACCACTATCATCCCCACCCTCGCTCGGAGTACTACTGCCACCACCACCAATACTACCACTAATAACAACACAACAACAACTATCACCAAGACCACAGTAACAACACCAGCTGCCAACTCAACTAACCCCTCCCCATCCGTGCAAGAGCTTCGAAGTGAAGCTTGTGCTCGGATCCGTGAGATCCAGGCGATCCTGAAGGGACTGGCCGATCTAGGACGGGTTGAACCTTTCTAATCTGCCTCCAACTGAAGTTAATCATTGATCATCAAACAGATCCAGTCAATTGTTGTCAGAATCAAGCTCTTTACTTCTTAACAAAACACTGCTTTTGTTTGAGGTATACTATATGTTTGGAAAGACAAGACCAGGGCGCTGAGCCCTCAACCGGGGGCAACCATTGACTGCAAGGGATTGGGGGCAGGCTGTGGTGCAGTGTGGGCTTGAGGAGACAGACAAGTTAGGTTTCCAATGGGGCGCAGCAGGGGTTGCGGGATGCAACTGGGGGAAAGGTGGATGTTGTATAAATATTGTTGTATTACTAGACTTTTAAGGGCATCTTATGATATCATCAGAGTAGACTTGCTAGCATCACCAGCAAAACAAACCACTTGCTCTTCAGCATGCATTCACAAGCGGAAAGGTAGTATAACAACAGGGAAAAACTGTGGAAGACAACCTTGAGTTATCCTTCAGAGGAAATCAAAGATCACCGGAACCAACTAGGGAAAAAAGGACACTCAGGGTCTTTCATCAAGGATTCAAGACAGAACACACAATATCTGTTGTGGGGGTCATCTTTATTTCCACTGCAGGCACACTTTAGGATGCAAAAGGAAATCCATGATCAAAAATACAAGGCCCTCTTGTGATTGGACACAACTCACACTTTGACCTATCTCCTCTTGTGGCCATACTAGGTTTGAAACTCAAATTCTGTCAAATTCAACTTTGGAATCTTTGGTCAACTAGGATGACTTCAGACATTCTTCTTCTTTTCTTCTTTGGTTGTATTCTTCTTCTTTTTCTTTGACTTAATTAGAAAGTTGGTATGTGGTGGGAATTATTATCCTTCACCTTCACAGGAGCTTGACTTTTATATCTGGGCATCTGTAACACTGAAACTCTATGGGCTCAGCCAAACCATGGTGCATTCAGTTACTTTTCCCTCAAACTTTGAATGCACCTCAGCTTTTAACTTGTCTTCACACCAGGAAAAAAATATTGTCACTTGTCTACAAGTGATGTATCAAAGTACAAAGGCCCCTTTGTACTTTTTGACATCACTTGTAGACAAGTGACAATAGATTTTTCCTGGTGTCAATTACCATTTTTGTGACACTTGACCAGAGTGAAAATTTGAACTCATCTTTGACAATTGCCTTATCCAGCTCTCAGAACTAGGGAATTCTATTTTGGGTGAGTTGACCTATCTTCCATGCTATCCAATAAATGTTTCTGGATCAGCTTGAATGAACCTCAAACTTCAGCTTGGTGCTTAAACCATCCCTTTAGACTTGCAAACTCTCTCACCTGGGAAGCCTTACCCTTAGGCTCAAAGATTTTCATACTCCTTTGATCATTTTTGTACTTCATTTCACACTTTAGCTTTGATTAATTTTGTAACTCTTGATGGAATTTCACGGCTCTCTCTTCCTTCTCTCTCCTGTTTCTCCCACATTTCATTCATTTTGTTCCCTCCATATGAACATTCATGTCCACCTTCTGTCCCACATGTTTTCCCTAAAGATGTAGTAGATAAACATATCTGAAGATACATATTAATAATACTCATCTGTCCTCTGTGCCTGATCCCTGAGACCATCTTTAAGTCTCTTTTAGTGAGTAGCTCTTTTCATCTCACAAGCTAGCATAGGATCTTTGGATTATCTTGCATTAGGAACAAAACCAGACCTCAGCTACATAGTCAGCTATCTGGCTTTTTTGTCAGTTCCAACCCGGCTTTATCACATCACATTTATTATCTTTCAACAACTTTGAAAAAATGCTTGAATTTGGAAGTCACCAATTAACAATTAATCACATGGCCAGATGCAAATTGGGGAGGAGAATTTCAATGTTTGACCCCTGGTTTCATAATCACATACTTGGTAGTCCTATTTTGTGGGGATCTCAAAATAAGAAAGTGGTTTTGACATCAAAATTTGCAGCTGAATTCATTTCTTTGGGTTTCTCAGTTGAATTTATCTTTTTTCTCATACCAACAATCAAGTCACTCAATTTAAATCTACCATTAATTCTCAAATTCAACAACAGATTAGTGGGGTTGGTTTTGGATGATAATTCTTCAAAATTCTACATTAAGAGCTTAGAACACAATTTCTTCTTTGTCAATGATGTAGTTTTTCAACAAAAAATCAAAATGGACTGGGCTTTTACTTGAGCAAATATAGCCAACCCCTTGACCAAATCTCTCAAACCCAATGTAAATTATATTTCTTTGAATAAAATCTTTAAAAAAAGAAAAAACCCAATTTTCTGCTTCCCTTTTTTGTTGATCTGTTCTTTTTTTTATACTTTTATTTATCTTCATTCATTTCTCCAACTTAATTTTGAATGATAATTCAGAGCCAATGATATGCATGATTCTTCATGCATAGTTATGAGTTGCCTAGAGATTTGGACCCTGCAAGCTCTATTGAATTTTGAATTTTTGGTAGACTTGTCAAGACCTACAACACACCATCTCAGAGAGCTCAACCCAATCCCTTATTCCACTTTCAAGCACCCTAATAGACAGATCTTCTCCAAATCACATCTCAAAGAACTCAACCCCATCCCTTAACCCACTTTCAAGAACCCTAATAGCCAGATCTTCTCCAGATCACACCTCTCAGGAAACTCAAAGAATTCAGGAGGAGCTAAGCTTTAACACAAGTGGAGGTACTTGACCAAATCACTCTCTCTTTTTATTTTATGAAATTCACATTATCTTTCTTTCAATTTATTGACACTGCTCATTTCTTTTAGGTTTGCTTGTTACTGTCTACTATCTCCATAAGTATTCTAAAAAGTTTCTTACTGAGTTTTTGTGAGGATTAGATCATAAGAATTTATTATTACTAAAAAGCTCTTTCCTTTTTATCTAGTATATCAAATAAAAATTTTCACTCACAATTCATTCTACTCAATTTTTTTATTCTAAAATGTTGTCAAGAACTTTACTACTATTAGCATATAAACTCTAGTTGCAACAAAGTGCTTTGAACTCAAATTCCGCCATTTAATTTTTTACCTTCATTATTTAGTATCTTTGATTTATTATTCCTCTATGTCAAAGAAGAACACCATCAATTTTTATCATAATTTTCATCTGGTTCATATATGTATATATATATTTCTTTTTCAATTTTTTCTATCACATTTCTCCTTTGTTTCTCTATTTTCTCATGGTTGTACGCGCTTGTGTGGAGTTTCAGGGTGGTTTTGTTATGGGTGAGAAAGCTCAATATTTAGAGTAGCTGGAGTTCAAGAGGTGGAGCAGCAAGGAGCAATGAACACTAAGGGTCTAAATTGAAATGATAAACTATATAAACCACATAAATGAAATTTCAAACCATGCAAATATAATGGAAAAAATTTCTATCCTTATTCAATGCACTCACATTGTTAACTCAAGACAAATCAAGCTGCACCACACCAGACAAGTTGCAAGCAGCTACAAAAAATACAAAATCATATCAAAGAAGATTCTTTCAGATTTGGTTATCAATCCAAACATAGAAAGACATGGTGCATTCAATTAATCATCTGTAAACATTTTACTGCAGCTAAGCTTTGAACATCCCAATTAACATTTGCATGACACTTAACCAAAGTGTAAATTTGATCTTCATCTTTGAAAATTACCATAACCAGCTGTCATGCAACCAACCCAAAGTACTAAGAGGGGAGTTAGTTGGCCAAGACACAAGATGGAGAAGAGGCAACATCTGGAAGATAAGTTCAAAGAAGTTTTGAAGATAAGTTTCAGTGACTGAAGTTCAAGGATAACTTCAAAGATGAAGATGAGTGGTCTCAGAGGGGATGGAATCACTTAGTAATCATCCAGGTGGTGGAAAGCTGAATAGTTCAGTATTAAGCGTGAAAAATTGTTATATTAATTAACTGAGGAAAAAGAGATAGATGAATAATGCAAGAGCATTTATAATAAAAGAGAAGGCTACAGTTATTGTGTCAGCCACTGAGTACATATCACAGTACCTGACATGTACCACGTAACTGCAAACATTATTAATAATTATTATCTCTAATAATAATTACTATTCTTATTAATTATTATTACTATTTATTATCATTATTTATTCTAAATAACTCCACGTAATATTAATTATTATCCTTAATAATAATTAATATTCTGTAGTTATTATTATTATTATACCTTCATTATTATTACATTAATATTAATATTATTAAAGTACATTAATTACATTAATTAATATAAATACTTTAATAATATATTCATCAATAAACTCATGAATAATTCTGGTTAAGCTATGTACTCCTGTTATACAAGATACATAACTTGTAGGCCTTTGCCCCCCTGTCACGTGAAATATCCAGAGTAACAGATATCACTCTTTTCCTCTGATTACGCCCACATTCCTTAATATTGGAATATTTCACGTATAAGATATGTACCTTAATATCTTATTAATAAAAGAACTTATTAATATTATGATAATTAATACTTATAAGATGTGCCAATAATAAATGACATCATTATAAGATATTATCTCTAATAATATTAATAACAGATCATTGAATACAAATGTCATGATGTGATCCAATCACACTAAGGATTACTGATCAAAGATGTGTCCCATAACACAGCCTTAGTAGAAATCACATCATAAACATTAACAGATCCTCCCAAAAGGATCTGTCTTGCCCCTGAAGTTCCACAGTACCTCTCAGGTCATGGAAGCGCTCACAGTTCCCCCTTGAGGAGCTCTTACAATATATAAACAGACTGTAAACAGTTGTTTATCCCCCAGAGAATATTTAGAACACACCAGCACAGTACATACCTTAGAGTTATTTACCTTGCTTAGTTCCCCATTCTCCAACAATCCCCCAATTCTGGATAATCTATAGTTTAATACTGTTATTACCTCAAGAATTGGCCACAACCTACCTTCAATAAGGTAGAAACCACGAACCCAAGTGAGTACCTCCTTGGATGCCTATTAATACTCTGTATTGATTTGGATGCGCCTAATTAGAGCAATTAGAGCAAGCCTCTCAGACAAGATTACTGATTGAGGAAGTACCTTTTTTACAGGACTTAAACCTTACCCAAACCACTTTTAATCATCAACCTACCTCAGTTACAACCAATAACCACGGTTAGTTCCACACCCAGGCTGACAATTGGGGGTCTGGCCTTTATTTATCCGTGATTTTTCACCCTTTTACCCTTAAAAAATCATCACTAACACCTCCTTACCTTTACAATTTTCGTGGAAATGGCCCTTTAATAGATGCCAGAGATCATTTGTGACTTTAAGAAGAACTCAAACCTATTCCAACAAAGACATTACCAATTGGACAACCCTGACAATATTACCACGTCACAACTGGTTATCAAAACTGAAGTTATAGAAGGAGAAGACCAATTCTATAACTGTACCTGGACAAAAATAAAACAACTTAGACTCACCAACATTTATTCCCCTGACGGCACTTTAATTAATACTGAAGAATCTGACGTGTTGACTAAAGAAGAGCACACAAAAATTGTCAGAAAAGAACTTAAATCAGCTTTAGAAGAAAGGGATCCACCCTTTAATGACATATTTTGTGATATAATTTCCTCTAACAATACTTACGTGTCTGTTCCGCCCTTTTTTGATTGTGACCCCCCAGCAGTCCCTAGACATCTACTTAGAAACAGTAGAAGAAATAAAGATCCTAGATTGACTGCATTCAACTACAGAAAAAATAAAAAATCATAAAAATACCGCTTGTTTTTTCTATATTTCTTATCTCTAAAAAATTATAAAATTGCAATAAAAACAGAGTCTGCTACCCAAATTTGAGTCTAAGAAAAATAAAAAACCCTACAAAAATTGAGAAAAAAACTCGAAATTATAAACTAAAAAACATATAAAAAATTAAAATCCAATATCTGGCTGAAGATATTGATCAAAAACAAGAAAAAAGCGCCTTTTTTATAATAAAATCTCTTCAAAATTCTACGTTCTAGTAGATCCACTACTCATAGAGACATTCTGAGTAGACCATTCGAACCGCAGTAGTCAATTTACACTACTAAAATCTCGTTCCCTTACTCTCTAGAGCCTCCATTCCCACGGCACTAGTCATCTAATCCCTAAAAATCCTCCTCGATCACGAATTACATAGTGGTAATACCCATAGTTACCGCATATAAGTGGTAATACACACCGTAGTACATACCGGGTGTATACTACATAGTATATAAGTGATCGGAAGATTGATCTTCTAGCCTGATCACGTGTTACATACTGTATTCCCCGGATATTCCAGGATCTACAGTATACATACGTGCGCCGACGCACTTCTGGAAGTTCCAGCATACATTCTACACTGTAATACACGGATAAGACCCTTATATCCGATCATAAGAATCGTCGACGTTAGACTTTCTCACTCAATACTTGAGCTATCAAGGTGTTGAGTAGATCAAAATAACGGGAAAAATCAGCTGCATTTAACTGTCTGATCTATTCCATTATTACACATCGGGAACAGTGTGTATTAGCCCCGTCGAGACTTTTTTATCTCACAAATCACGTTTCAGAGTCACTCCGTGATTTGTACATAGTAACAGAGTGTACATTGAACTAATTAAAAGTAAATTAGATCATTTCTGATCATATTTACACATTATCTCTCACCCTGAAAGGAAGACTAATCCCCTTTCAGGAATATCTCACAAATCACGTTGAGTCTCTCCGTGATTTATCCAAAATAAAAATAAAATTAGTATAAACTAATTAAAATCAACTATAAAACAGATCAATTGATCAGTTTACATCTATTTTTCTCCCCCTGAAAGGAAGAATAATACCCTTTCAAGGACATCTCACAAATCACGTCGAGTCTCTCCGTGATTTGAACACATAAAAACAATTAAAAATAACAAATTTCACTGTCAAACAGATCAATTTGATCAGTTTACATCCACTCTCTCAACCTGAAAGGAAGACTAATCCCCTCTCAGGCACATCTTACTAAAATTTAGCTCAAATTTTGTCATTTCCACCTGGAAATTTAGACATAAAAACAGCCTCTTTTCAAGTCTTGTCACACTCACAACAAGCCACTTGATTTCACCGCATAAAAATCATAGTAACACTACTATTACTCTCAATAAAAGTAACAAATTCACATTACCTTATATCTCTTTTCTCCATAAAACAACAAACCTTTAAGCCCTCTTCAAAGAAAAATTCTGAAGAGTAAGCAAACATCTTTAAATAAGTAAAAATATAACACATTTTTACTAATTTTCTTTTGTTTTTAGTGTCCACCAACGTAGACCAGCTTACCCCTGAATTGGACATTTTGAAAGTGTCTGACAAGACCACTACAGCCCGTGACACCAGAGAAACCTCTGAGATTACCACTCACAGAGAAGCCTCTGTTACTCCATCAGACAAGTCATCTGGTGAATTAAATTTTAAACAAATTTTCCTTATAAAAATCTCCTACTAACAACTTTTTACGCATTTTTACCATGACTCCTCCTTCCCTTAGAAATAGAGGTTACAATGGCCGCACCAGGGAGCCAGAGCCAAGACTTGGATTTCCACCAGCGTCAGTTTTGCCCCCTGGCAAACAAGAATCTTTAAATAAAATCATTTATAGAAGTAAAAAAACTGATAATCAGTCAATTTCTTCTGCTTCTAGTAACAGCAGAGGAAAAATTCGAAAGGTTTTATTACAGGATGAAGGAGAACAAATATTGGTTAAAGGATGTAAAGAACAGGAGCAGCTTCAATGCAGTGAAAGCCCATCTAAATTACTGCCAGGAGGATTTCCGTCATATGGTCAGCCTCAAAGGGCTACCAGCAACCCTCTACCGCACCAAGGATTGGAATCCTCTTCATTTATCTCCAGGAATCCTTTTCTCTCCCCCCAATCCTTCCAACACTCCAATAAGAACCCAAAATCCCCGTGGTCCCAAGGGCAGAAATGTCAATTCCAGACATCCCAGGAACACAGGGAAGAATACCCAATGGAGAAACCAGATCTATTCAGAGATGGTACGCCTAGGGAGATCCCTCCAAGGGACTTATCAACATCTGGAGCAAGGCAAAATAGCCCGTCAAGAGCGCCAGATGGAAGAAGCCCCATAAATTGTAACACTTCCCCATCATCTAGTCAAAAAATTAGAACACAAAGTTCCCCATGTGTAATAATTAATGACTCCAATAAGTCTACTTGTACTCCTGAACAACATCAACAAATTACCACATTCCAACATGTAGTAAATGCTATGAACAATAGTAACAAAGCTCTATCCAATGACTTACAAGAATTATGCCGTAAAATTATGAGAGCTACAGATGAGCAGGTGAACTCAGAAGATAGTACATTATATCTTATTCAACAGAGGTTGACTGAAATGGATACAAAAATTGATATGTTTCATGTGGAACTAGAGGATCATTGTAAAACATTTAGTAAACAACTGTCTAATTCTATGACCAGAATTGATGACTGGGTTGAAGAACAAAGTAATTCCAACCAAGATCTTGTCCAGAAAGTGGCACAATTGGAATTAAAGATTCAGAATTTACAATCAGATACTACTAATAAAGTAAATTCTCAATTTAGAACCTTTGAAGATGTAGTGAACAGAATTGAGAAACAGTTCACATGTGTTACGTCAGAACTGACCAAAAACAACTCAGATATCATGCACAAGTTGGAAGAACTCCTGACTAGAGATGCCCAACCAAGAAGCAGACTTGATACTATTAATGACATTGGAGATGACAGTCAATCTATTCCTCCAGTCATTACAACTCAATTGGCCAATTTAACCCCTTCACCTTTACAGAATACCCAAGTTGAACCAAGCAGGGATCAAACTGCTACGCCAACTCTCAATACTCAACAAATTAGAGTGGCCACATCCACTATTAATAGTTTGGATGAAGACAAGGCCATCCACAAATTAGTATTAGCAGGTCTGCCAAAGACTAATGAGTGGCTAACCTTTTCTGGAGTGGGAGAATATGACCACTTTAAATTTATTGATTGGATTGATAACTTGAAAGAAGATACTAATGCCCCTGATCAGATTATATGCTCAAAATTGAATTCAATTCTCACTGGAGTTGCAAATTCATGGTATAATTCTAGGAAAAAAGAAGTACCGGGCAATAAAAATTGGTTATTCTGGAAAAAGGAAATCATTAATAAATTTAGCACTCCTGAATGGAAGAGAAAAGTGAAAACCAACTTCAGAAGAAGCAGATTTGACATACTGAGTGATGTAGAACCATCTGATTGGGTTACACAACAAGTGAACAGAATTAAAGCCATTGAAAGAGATGTAGACAATGCCTCTATTAATGATAAATTACTTGGACAATTAGATCATAATACTGAGTACATGATGCGTAGAGTTCTACAAAGTGACAGTGATTTAACTGAATTCATCAATCAACTGGAAAGTCTTGTCAATGTTAAAAGAAAGGACAAGAAAGAAAAGTATAAATCTGTCAAAAGAGATAATTACAAAGACTCCAGGAAATCAGACCAGAAGGAAACCAAAGACACTTCTGAGAAAGAAATTACTTGTTTTGAATGTGGAAAGAAAGGACATAGATCAAATAAATGTCCCAATAAGAAATCTAGTAAGAAAGTACACTGCATTGAAAACATTGATGATAACTTGGTCCCCATTAATGATGATTCCCAATCTAGTGTAGAATCTTTACCAGATGATTCTGATTCTGATTCCATTGATTCTGACTCAGATATTCACAGTACTCATGCCATTGTTTCAAAAGATGAATTGATCATATCTAATATTTCTAAAATGGAAGATAAATTCAGACCTGTAAACATTAAGAAATTACACTTGTCAAATGAGATGCATTCTGGAAAAATACATAAGACTGGTGGTACTAATATCACTAATATAATATGTAACAAGTTTAAACTTAAATGTTTAATTGATGGAGGAGCCTTCTGCTCTATTATTGGTCCCAATTTATTAGATAAGATATTGCCCCAATGGAAGAAAGAATTAATCCCCATTAATTCTGAGAAATTCTACAGTTGTAACAGTAAATTGAAACCACTAGGTATTATCAAATTAGATATTATATTCCCTCATAACAAACAAAGTATTCAGATTACCGCTGAATTAATAGTTATGGCAGATTTTAAAATGAAATATATCATTTTAGGAAATGATTATATCATTAATTATGGAATAGATGTGATAAATTCTAATGGAAGATATTTTACCTTCAATGGCGACATTATGAACAAGTTTGAACTTGGAATAAGTGACAAAATGAACCTGGAGCAACTTGAATGTAATTCTATCAATAATTCTAACTTTGATAATACAATTTTAGAAGCAAAGATTGCTGAGAATTTAGATGATGAGCAATTAAAGGAACTAAAGAACTTGCTACATAAAAAGAAACTTGCATTTGCCACTGCTGATGAACCCTTTGGAAGCATTAGAGGACATGAAGTAAGAATTAATCTTAATACTACTAGACCTTATCCTCCTGCTTTAAGGAAAGCTGCTTATCCTGCTTCCCCCAGAAGTAGAGAAGCTTTACAGCAGCATGTTACTGAATTAGTAAGAATGAATGTCTTACGCAAAGTGGGAGCAAATGAAAATGTAGAAGTTACTACCCCAGTTATTATTGCTTGGCATAATGGAAAATCAAGAATGGTTGGAGACTTTAGAGGTCTTAATAACTATACCATACCTGATAGATACCCCATGCCCAAGATCAGTGAAGCACTGACTCAGCTAAAGGATGCTAAATTCATAACTTGTATGGATGTACTCAAAGGTTTCCATCAGAATGTAATCCACGAAGACAGTAGATATTTGATGAGAATAATATTACATATGGGAATTTATGAGTACCAAAGAATGCCTTTTGGAATTAAGAATGCCCCCTCTCACTTCCAAAGAATGATGGACATAGAATTCCACAAAGAATTACGTGAAGGCTGGCTTATTATCTACATTGATGACATCATTATTTTTAGTCAAGACTGGAAAGAACATTTGGAAAAACTTTCAATAGTTTTAGACAGAGTTACAAAAATGAATATGAAAATATCCATGAGCAAATGTCAATTTGGTTTTAAGGAATTAAAAGCACTTGGACATATAGTTTCTGGACTTAGTATTGCTATTGACATGAATAAAGTGGCTGCAGTATTGCTTAAGCCCATGCCAACTAATGTCAAGGAATTACAATCATTTTTAGGTTTTGCTAGTTATTACAGGCAACACATTAAAGACTTTGCTAAAATTACTGGACCCCTGTACCAAATTACTAGTCCAAACACTGCATATGAGATGACGTCCCCCAGAGTAGATGCCTTTAATAAAATCAGAGAAATGTTAACATCTGCCCCTATATTATTAATGCCTGACCCTCACAAGCCTTACAAATTATATGTAGATGCAAGCATGGAAGGACTTGGAGCTGCTTTACATCAAGTACAAGATTTACAGGACATTCCCAAAGAAGGAGTAATATGTTATATTTCACGCACACTTAAGGACAGTGAGAAGAAATATGGTGCTAGCCAACTAGAATGCTTATGTCTAGTATGGGCCTTAGACAAATTATATTACTACTTGGATGGTTGTGATTTTGAAGTTATTACTGATTGTAGTGCACTCAAAAGTTTACTCAGTATGAAAACTCCCAACAGACATATGTTAAGATGGCAAATTGCAATCCAAGAATGGAGAGGCAGTATGACTATTGTCCACAGAGCTGGAAATATACATAAAAATGCTGATGGTCTCAGTAGATGGTCTTTAGACAATCTACCAGAAAATCCTGCTTGGGATGGAGAAATAGCGGCAAAAATTATGTGCCTTTTTCCACTAATTAATGATGCAAATAATCCTGCTTATGATGACCCTTCTGAAACCTATGACATTCTTGGACTTCATGTTACTGAAATGAAGGAAGAATTTTGGGATGAAATACGTGAAAGTTATAACCTGGACAAGAATTGCTCCACTCTTAAAGAAATTCTACAAAGTAAACATAAAAACCTGGACTTGATTAATTCTTTAGAAGAACCTTGGTCTACTGCCTTTAATGAAAACAGATTTTCACTTCTGGATGGATTGATATATCATAGAACCAAACATACTAGCGTAGTAGTTCTGGCTAAAAAGGAACATATTAATCTTTTTCTTAAAGAATGCCATGATAATATCACAGCAGGACATTTTTCCTTTGACAGAACTATAGAAAGAGTTAAACATATAGCTTGGTGGCCCCATTATAGAAATGCAACCAAAGAATATTGTGAATCTTGTGAAAGATGTCAAAAAGCAAATAAAGCTACTGGAAAAAGATATGGTTTACTACAGGAAATTGAAGAACCAACAGAAAGATGGTCTGTAATTAATATGGATTTTGTCACAGGATTACCTCCAGCTGGAATGAATAACTACAACTCTGTACTAGTAGTAGTTGACAGATTCTCTAAAAGAGCTAAATTCTTGCCATGTCATAAGGAAAATAATGCATTTGACGTAGCACTACTATTTTGGCAAAAGATTATAGCTGATGTAGGATGTCCTAGATATATTATTACAGACAGAGATCCAAAATTTACATCTGAATTCTGGAAAGGTTTATATGATTTATGTGGCACTCAATTGAAGTTCTCTACAGCTTATCATCCTCAGACTGATGGATTAGCTGAAAGAATGATTCAAACCTTGGAAGATATGATTAGAAGATATTGTGCTTATGGTCTAGAATTTAAAGACAAAGATAATTACTCACATGACTGGTGTTCACTATTACCAGCATTAGAATTTGCTTATAATTCCAGTAAACACAGTAGTACTGACATTACTCCTTTTGAATTAGAAAGAGGATGGATACCTTGGTTCCCCAAAGAATTAGTTCTCTCTAAATCAGTAACAATTCACCCCAATGCCACTAATTTCCATCAAATGATGAATAAAACTGCAAATTACGCAGCAGAATGTATTAAGAAATCCTTTGAATATAATAAGAATAGATGGGACAAAACCCATAAGGTTCACCAATTTAAAGTTGGAGATCAAGTTCTTATTTCTACATTTAATTTTACTAATTTATCAGGACCCAAGAAACTCAGGGACTCCTATGTTGGACCTTATACAATTAAAGCTTTACATGGAGCAAATGCTGTAGAAGTTATATTAACTGGAGAATTAGAAAGGAAACACCCCACATTCCCAGTTAGTCTAATCAAACCATTTATTCCTAATAATGATGATAAATTTCCTCTAAGGAAAGATAACATTAGAGTTGTGATACCTCCAGTGGAGAAAGACCAACTCATTAAAGTGAAGAAAGTTATACAACATAGAAAAATTAGAAAGAATAATGAAGATGTCAAACAGTACTTAGTCAGATATAGTGGATCCAAAGAAGATGAATGGCTTACAGCTGATCAGATCCCTGATTCAGAAAGAATTCTGAGACAATACAGAGTTGACAAAAGAAATCATTAAAAATTTTTTAGTCAACCCTTTTTTAGAGGGAGGAAGTGTCAGCCACTGAGTACATATCACAGTACCTGACATGTACCACGTAACTGCAAACATTATTAATAATTATTATCTCTAATAATAATTACTATTCTTATTAATTATTATTACTATTTATTATCATTATTTATTCTAAATAACTCCACGTAATATTAATTATTATCCTTAATAATAATTAATATTCTGTAGTTATTATTATTATTATACCTTCATTATTATTACATTAATATTAATATTATTAAAGTACATTAATTACATTAATTAATATAAATACTTTAATAATATATTCATCAATAAACTCATGAATAATTCTGGTTAAGCTATGTACTCCTGTTATACAAGATACATAACTTGTAGGCCTTTGCCCCCCTGTCACGTGAAATATCCAGAGTAACAGATATCACTCTTTTCCTCTGATTACGCCCACATTCCTTAATATTGGAATATTTCACGTATAAGATATGTACCTTAATATCTTATTAATAAAAGAACTTATTAATATTATGATAATTAATACTTATAAGATGTGCCAATAATAAATGACATCATTATAAGATATTATCTCTAATAATATTAATAACAGATCATTGAATACAAATGTCATGATGTGATCCAATCACACTAAGGATTACTGATCAAAGATGTGTCCCATAACACAGCCTTAGTAGAAATCACATCATAAACATTAACAGATCCTCCCAAAAGGATCTGTCTTGCCCCTGAAGTTCCACAGTACCTCTCAGGTCATGGAAGCGCTCACAGTTCCCCCTTGAGGAGCTCTTACAATATATAAACAGACTGTAAACAGTTGTTTATCCCCCAGAGAATATTTAGAACACACCAGCACAGTACATACCTTAGAGTTATTTACCTTGCTTAGTTCCCCATTCTCCAACAATCCCCCAATTCTGGATAATCTATAGTTTAATACTGTTATTACCTCAAGAATTGGCCACAACCTACCTTCAATAAGGTAGAAACCACGAACCCAAGTGAGTACCTCCTTGGATGCCTATTAATACTCTGTATTGATTTGGATGCGCCTAATTAGAGCAATTAGAGCAAGCCTCTCAGACAAGATTACTGATTGAGGAAGTACCTTTTTTACAGGACTTAAACCTTACCCAAACCACTTTTAATCATCAACCTACCTCAGTTACAACCAATAACCACGGTTAGTTCCACACCCAGGCTGACATATTGAAGATAAGAAGAAGATGTGTCAAATAAAAATGATAGAGTATGTACTTGAGATGAGAGGTGCCATTATGCTTGAAGAGGATCAGTAAAAAATAAGAGTAATGTTTGAAGATGAACAATTGAAATGAAAATCACATGATAGTCAAGGCTGAGTTGTCAAGTGAATGTCTTTGGGTCAATAGTGAAATTCCTAAGATGGAATGGATTAAGATTGACATGCAAGGCTAGCAGAAAAGGTTAAGCACAAAGCTATCTATGAGCTCAGAAAGCTCCTTGCTGGGGCTTTTATTCCCCTTAAGAACTTTCATTTTGCTGTTTTGCTTTTGCTGATAGCTCATTTCCATTCTGACATGCTCCACATGCTCTAAAGCTTGCATTTTGGGTAATGAGGGGTGTTCAAGGTTGATTTTGGAGGCTTGGATCACACTAGCTTCATGCAACATGTTTTGTGAAAAATCTCAAGATGATTGAGTCCAGAGCATACATAGGCTGCTGGATGCCTTTTTCTCAAAAATTGTGTACTTAATTCTACACTTGTATCTTCAATCACTTTTGTAACTCTAAAAACAAGTACATACTGAATCATTATTCTTTCAAGAATTTTGCCCGTCTACTGAATTCAATAGCAGTAGCTTTCTTGAATATGAATACTTTTGTAATTTTATCTCCATTTCTCAGCCATCATCCTGATTGCATTCTAAGTTTTCTGTGAGTTCATACTAACTCATATATTCATCAAAGTTATCCTTGAACTCCTTTGACTCAAATTTATCCTTGAAACATCTTTGAAGATTAATAAATCCCCTTAATTTTTATTTTGGTTTGGGCGCAAGAAAAAACCATTACTATGCACTACAGATACCTGAACATAAATCTCTGGGGGACTCTGGGGGGGGGGATGGTAAAATTGGATGGTTAAAATTTTATTGAGAAGATTTGTGGTTTCAAGACAACCAATCAATTGGGTATGTGATTTATTGGCCCATGTGAAATGTGAAACATTACTAAATCAGGTCTTTGTAATACAGGGGAGCTGGAGGTCACACAAATGAAGAGGTTCTATTAAATGAAGCAGCTTGAGGGAAGATAGATGTTTAATGGTCTATCAGAGCCACAAGGAAAACATGGCAATTTTCAAACTAGAGTACAGCAATAAAATTTACCACAACCTGCTTGGTAATACATAAGAAACCCATCCCAAAGGTTTTTCCTATGCCTAATTTCCACACAAAAGTGATGCAGCTATCCTACATCCATATTCCTTTGTCACAATGAAATCAATTTTTTGGCGCTGACACCCAATCCCTAAATCCCAAGAGAAAAATTAGCTGGAAAAAGAAGTGGCCAAGCAGGCTAACTTAATTAACCAAGCCCCTCTTTGTTTGGAGGTGGAATGCCTTCCCGTAGGGACCCTCCAAAGGAGGGACTTGTGCCCTAAGCCACTCAGCTTGCATGTGAGGATTAAAAAAATATGGCTTTTTTTTGAAGCCCTTGGCAAGTACCCTTGCTTGCCCAAAACCTCACTCTTTGCCCACCAAAATAAGGGGCAGATCTCAGAGAATAACACCATGACCTTCATGGTTTTCATGGATCCTGGGGTTTGCACCCAGCTGACCCCTTTGCATTTCCTGCAAAATTGGGGTTTTGGAGTTTCATTCTGTATGACCCGCCACATCTGACACTCAATACCAGCTCTATTTTGCACAGGATTCACTTCCTTTAGAATATTCCATAATAACAGGATTTTTTGGATGTATTGATGACTACAGGCAATACCATAACACATGTTCTGGGCAGGAAGAACACTTCAGGGAAGTTTTCAGACTCAGCCTGGAGAGGTGAGGGGAAGTGGTGAAGGTGAGTAGATGTGCATGAGTGATGTGGTCATTTCAATCCAAGGAGGAAAAAATATGTCCAGAATTGCTTGAGTAGGCATGGTTTTGAATTTTTCCCCAGCCAAAGGCCTAATAATCACAGGCCACGGGGTCAAAATAGCCCGTAAGTCCCTGGAGAGTCCCTGAAGGATGGTGTGCCACCTCCAAATAAAGAGTAAATTCATCAAGTTAGCCAAGCAGGTCTCACTGCAAAAAATAAATAGATCAATTGCCTGTAATTGGTATCAAAGGTGCCTTTGTCCTGTGAAATTTTAACTGCAGAAAGTTGAGCCATGTTCTTTTTCAGTGTCTACCCCTAAAAGCCAAAGTTTACATACATTCCTGCACTGCGGGTTACCTCCAAGAAATTCTGAACCTGGCCAAAGACTGACTGTAAAAAGATGCACCACAAAATTTTCATCTGGATGCAATGGGCGCTGCTCCTTCAATGCAGAATGTATTACTGCTTGTGGTCTCACTATATCTCCTTGCACTTAAATCCATGAAAAATTTCTCACCAAACCTCACATCTCCACAGGGAATTTCTTGAAGAAGATGATTGGATTGTAATTAGAAAGAAATAGGCCCAAAAATGGGGATATTAGATTTTCCAGTGGTCTGTTCCTCTTGAGTCTTCCCCACCCTGATGATCCCTACTTTTCTACATACAAGCATATTCTCCAATCTTTCACACTAAGTGCATACATACAGTTCTATTTGTGCACACCACAATTAAATCCTTCCTCAACTCTTGGGCCATCAAGATTTCAGTCAAAGGCTGCCAAAGGACTCCGTTGGGCCATAAATATGTGGGTCAAACTGTCACACTACAACTCTAATGGGATCAGCCAAACACAGCACAGTCATTTAAATTTCCGTTAAACTTTGACTGCACCTCAGCTTCAAAAATTCCATTTACTATTTGCATGATACCTACCCAAGGTGTAAATCCAAACTTCATCTTTGAAAATTACCTTGATCAGCTCTTGATTCTAGGAAATACCATTTCCAGTGACTTGAAACAGCTTCAAAACTATCTAAAAACCCTTTTCCCAACCAGCTAAAATGTACCTTGAATTTCAAATTTGAATCTAACCTTTTCCAATGGCCTTACCCTCTCTTGCCCTCAAAACTTCCACCTGGAAAGTATCATACTCAAACTCAAAGACATTTCATGTCACAACTCATCTTTGATCATCATGTTCATTTCATTTCACAGCTCATCTTTGATCATCATGTGTTTCTCATTTTAATGATCATCTTTGATCATGTTTGTACCTCTAACCTTGAGTACATACTCTATAATTAGTCTTTGACACATCCTATTACTTACTCATCAATATCAGTAGCTTTTTCTCAACTAACTCTCTTTTACTTTTTCATCTACATGTCTTTACCCAAGTTAATTAATGTAACATTTTTTTACTTTTCCTATGGAGCATTCAGCTATCCATCATCCTGGCTGAGTACTAATTCATCCTAGATTCCACATTGTTGGAATTTCACGGCTCATTTCTCTTCTTTCCTTTTTTCCCATCTGTCACTCATTCATTTCCTTCCAGATGAATATGCATGTCACCTTCTGTCCCACATTCTGATCCCAAAGATGTAGTACATATAAACCCTCAAAACACATAGCAATACGACCATCTGTTCTCTGCGCCAGTTCCCTGAGACCATCATCCAGTCTCTTGTAGTGAGTAGCTTTTTTCCTCTCACAAGCTAGCAGACTAAGCCCCTTAGAGGGCTTCTTTGTCTTGTTCCCAGCCTCTGAGCTTTCTTCCTCGAGGCCTTCTTCCCAAACCTTTTCCTCAAAGCTTCAAAGCTTTTTCACACATGTCTCCATCTTTGAAGTTATCCTTGAAATCCTTTGGATTGAACTCATCCTCACAACATCTTTGAAGTTATCCTGGAGACTTACCCTCTTTTTCCTTACATACTTCAATCAACTAAATCCCCCTTTGCACATTGGGTTGGTTGTATGACACAAACATATAGTAAGGTTGTGCAGCCTGCAAACCCTTCCCATGTGTATAGGAGGTGCCCTTCATACAATATTGGACAAGAACCCTATCCAGATATTTATTTTTAAAATCTTTATCAGGAAGACCTTCTCTGGGATTGTAAGAAGGGTGGTTTCCCACCCAAAAGGGTCTGCTTGGATCTTGAATTACATGTCACTACTGGTATTTTAATTTTACACCCTGCACCCCTGAATTCAACCAGAGAACACCATACCAGTTAAAATTACCTCAACCAACAACTACATCACACAGCTCCACTACACTATACACTGAAACTACACCATAGAACACCACTACACCTCAACCAGACAACAATTCACCACTTCATTGTTCAACCAAACACCATCAAATGCACTACACTACACAGTCAAACACAGCCCAACCACACAAAATAACAAACAAAACACACCTCATTTCCCTCAACTCAACTAAACAAAACACAAAAACTACAGAGAAAGGTGAAAATCATGCCACCCTGGGTATATATTTTTGATAGTAGTCCATTGGTAATATGCATTAAGAACTTAATTTCAGTTATGATAGACATAATACCATTTGATGTAGATGCAATATGAGTTGGTACAGATATCATGTCACTTGTTTCTGATGTAGTATTCAATCTTCTTGTCAGGGTCATGCTTCAAAATTTCAAACCACCAAAGCTGAGCTTGAACCTGAAAAGGCTACAACAACAGATTGAATGGTCTTTTATCTTTGAAATTATATACATGCCATACCCATTTTATGGCATTACCCCCCAGGTAAGAGGTTCTATTTCCCAAAGCACACATAGCTGGCGGTGGATGAAAGCCCTGGTACCAACAGGAAGAAGTCTCGATACTTCAAACTACAAATTTTCAAGGCTTGAAGTTCAAAGAAGATGAAATTTGAGCTTTGAGCTTTGGGAGGCTTGAGATTTAATCTCAAAGGGTTACAGGTCCCTTAACCAATTCCCTTTCCACCACTAGTTTATGGAAACCCGTGATTCACTGGATTGAGTGGTCCAGGAATCAAACCCAGGGTGGTTGAATCTGTTGTCCTGTCATGCTTCAAAATCTTGAACCACCAAAGCTGAGCTGGAAACTGAAAAGGCTACAGCAACAGATTGAATGGTCTGTTATCTTTGAAATTATCTACATGGTATACCCATCATATGACAGCAAGAAGTAATGCTGAAATTTAATCTGATAATTATTTTTTGCAGTGATGAATTTGGTATCAGAGGTGATCTTCCTTTGGTTTAGTCTGGGAATGGCTACCAACCAATTGATCACCATGGTTTTTTTCTTGCACTGTTGAAAATCTTGATTGAATTCAGAGCCGAAATGAGAAAAGTGATGATCACAGAAAGCTCTTCCACCACAGTATTGTAGGATGTATCTCTCCAAGACCCTTAGTTTACCTTTAATCTTGTTCAAGTCAAAGTCAGTAATGAATAGCTTTGACTGATACATACCAAGATGAAGATACTATTCAGTGGGAACTGTAGAAAGGAATGTGAATTATGACATTGCTTAATTTGTTTCAGCGCAGAAAGTGTCTCAGAATCAGGTGAGACAGTGATTGAAGATGCATTAGAGTTGTGAACTGTGCTGTGACATCTTCTGGCGCGCATCTACTATCGGTCGAAGACAGCACAGCATGGCCAACTCACCACAACATGGATTCCCTTGAGGCAGCCATCAGCCGACAGGACTGGTCAACAGCAACACGATTGGCAGATTCACTCGAAATCGAACCAGAGTTCGTACTCAAACACACCCTCGCTGACCAGCTAGCATCGATCGAACGAGGGACTATCTGTCTAGCTTCACTCGAAACCGTAATCTACTTGGGAGATAGCCAAGTCGATGTCCATGGGGCAGGCGCAGGCGGGGGAGCAGCAACTGTTCTCGCGGCAGCAGCAGCCCAGCAGGTCAGTCCCACTGCAGCCCTTGGCCCACAGCAAGGCATGCGTGTGACGACACACACACATGATATTCGGGAACACGGACCGGACCAAAAGGGGCTGGATGCAGACAGGGAACCTATACCAACGTCGTACAACCCCGACCAGTTTCGGTCCTGCAATCGAATTCATTGGACTAAGGAGGAGGAAGAGCTCCTAATGACCGAAGTTGAGATCAACTGGGAACGTTACGACTGCATGGCTCATATCATGAAACGACATGGTCCGAAAGGCTCGGTTTCAAGAGCGTTTGCGGATCGGACGGGGGTCTCTCTGAAGGATAAAGCCGTCAATGTACGTGTAGTCTTGTCTATCTTTTTGATCCCTCGGCTGCCTCAAACTCAGCTAACAGCTCTCTTGACCATCAAGATCTCTTCAAAATGGTATCGAGACGGCACAGAAGTTAGTGCTGCCAGAAGACGTGCCTTTGCTCGCTTCAGACCAAAACAGCTCCGCGGGAAGCCAAGGAGCGAGCTTCCGGGAATGGGCTCTTTGCCCGACTATTTATCTCCTGCCCACTCTGATCCTCAGAACCTTCCCCAGCACTCCTCTTTTACAGGCTCACAATGACCTCCTCGTTCGTATACCTCACCCTTCTAAAACTTAATCACCTTTCGCTTGTTCGAACAATCTACAATTTGCTCTGTTCCTATACGCATCAAAACCATCGTGATCTCCTTCCCAGTTCTATACCTCTTGAGAAAAATATATACATAACTGTAGAGTCTCATATATCCATTCTCTCCAAAGAGCCTAGTTGTGGTAGTGACTTTCCCTTCAACTAGTTTGCGCGTCTGTATGTACAATAGCTATCGGAAAGAAATTTTGGATATTTGCATTTGTTTGCTAATTGGCATGCAAGATTTGTCAGTTCTAGAGACAAAAGACTGTCCTATTAAATCTAATACTCATCATTCATTGTCCTGAGACCTTCAAAATATCCATGACATAACTGATAGTCTGCAAAAAGATGTTTGATTTGGCATTGCGCACTAAAAAATACCAACATGGAAGTAGTAACAGGAAGCTAAAACTGAGGATGTACCCAAGTGAATTTCAAGGTGTTCCAACATATGTGTCTAGGAATAGGACCAAGTTGGTATATCCTTGTGTCCTGCCATCCCGAAAGAAACCCAGGATCACAATATTTTACACACTGAAAATTCTTGTTCTGGGATTGAACATACTGACCTTCGAAAATGATAATTATGCTTCCTATGTCCGGCATTACATAGAGGTAATCATGCAATTCTCCTCAAGACAGAAAGAACAACACATGTGCTGTGTAGATCATCCTTACAAACCAAGTTTGACTGGTTTACTTGGCTCAGGAAAAACTTGGCCCACTGTTTGAAATGGCATTGATACTTATACTTTGAGCAACAACAGCAGACTGAAGCCTTAAATCAGGAGTTTACTCACCACCGAAATGCAATTTCATCATTAATACTTTTTGAAAGGATTTTGAGGAAATTTCTAAGAAACCAAAAACCAGACTGTGAAGAGAAAAGCAGATGAGACACTATTTAGCAGGAATGAATGTGAATGAGCAGACCGCTAATCAAGATGGAAAGTTTGATAAGTTGAGGACTTATAGGGAGGACACAAGAGATGAGCAATAAGGAGGTCTGAGAGATATATCACAGAAGAAAAGACAAGAAAAAAACACAAATTAGAAATAAGAAATTTTCAGCATTTGGTCATCAATTAAAAGAGGAAAGAGGTGTGCAACAAGGATGAGAAAGAAAAGAGGCAAATTATAAAAAACTAGGTAGAGCAAGCAGAAAGATATTCTGAGCAATGATCTTGAGCAGAAAATTCAAGTGTCAAAGTAAGAACTGGGAATTATACCAGTGTCAACAAACAATGAATATTTGAGCTGAGTTGGAATGGATATTTGATCTTGAGGAGCAAGTGAGAAGTGAGCTGACAAAAGTATAAACTGCTAGGTTCACTAAAGAGATGGCCTGGCTTTAAAAATAACTGGTTGTTGAATGGAGATTATGAGTAACATTTCTGGCACATGATTTCTATGTGAAATGACTGAATAATCTGATTTCACCAATATTTCAACACTTTTCAAGAATCCATCAAGCTTTTTTCTCAAATTTCCCAGGGATGGATTTATGCTGAATTCACATTGCATATAGCTAAATTCAAGTTTAAATGGGTTCATATGAAATTGGAACTAAGGAAAGTTTGACTATTTAGACTAATTGAAATTTTATGTATGCAAATAAATACCCAAATTATGAAAAAAAAACCATTTTTGAAATAAAGGTTTGAATAAAAAATTATTTTTTTGCAATCAAATCATCAATTTTAGTAAAAATGCCAAGCAAAGTTTCTGTTTATGTTTAAAACTCAATTAAAAATGATCAGGATGGAAATTGCAGGGTTTTTAAATTCAATAATGTCAGCTATGTGTATGAAACACTGGCTTAATTTCTACAAAAAAGCCAGGTAATATCACTGTGCCAAAAGGTTATCTGAATGATAATTACTATCATTCTCTCTATGTGCCCAAACTATTCAAAGAGGATAACCTAAACTCCTTATAATTGTCTTTTTTTCTTTACAAATTAGTCAATCAGGAGAAGACTAACAGCCAAGTGTATAGGTTTGGCTATCTTTCTGTCTTTTTTGAGATATAAGTAACAACATAAATTGTTACTAAGCAGCTGGCAAGCACTTAAGCTGATTGCCTACTGCCAGAGGGGGTAGTATTGCAGCAAATGCTTTTTAAGGAATATTTCAAGGTCTAAGATGGGGAGGTTCTAAGGTAGCTTGATAAATATTCCACTAAATAAGGTGGGTTGCACAATAACAGGGTAACACTACTCTAAAAGTAGGAGGAGAATATTCAGGGTACTTAACAATGTGGTACTGGGTTAATATGCTGGGGATGCTAGGCCAGGAAATGGCCTCCTTTGATATTCTAGAGGTTTCAGGGGAAGGTTCTAGAATGTTGCTGTAAATTATGCTCTAATGTATTACAATTCAAATGCACTATGATGCAATGGGAATTGTATCAAATTGAGCAAAGTGTTTTCCATGTCCCCATGACCTCATGACATGTATGTATTTAACACATCATGGGCCATTTCATGTAAATAGAACAATACTTATGCAAATAAGCTTATTTTCTCTCAGATTTCATGACAATACTTTTTAATCCATAATTTATACTTCTTATTCCTTCTTCTTACTAAGTACCTTTAATATATGATAAATTACTAGAAGGAGTAGGAACTTAGTGGTGGTTTGAGTGAGCTACCCCACTTATTTTTGCATTCTGATTTGATTGATATATTAATATTTTATGATATGTTATTATTTACAGTATTACTACAGTATTTTTATTGTATTTTATAGTTGAGTCAGTTCTCAGGATACTCTGGAGTATCTCTAGGGCTGAAAGATAACCCCACTTATGTATCCTTTTTTAGTTCAATACTTGAGATATAAACATACATGCCCAAATATCATAGGTGTCTTCTTTTTACTTCAATGAACATATTTTCTCAAGTTGGAATTTTGAAACAAGAAAGCTAGGCAATAATCTTTGAGTCATTTTTCTGAGATTTATAATTCAATTTCAGTATCAATTAATACTGTACTGTGTAGTATAATAACTTATTGCATCTGTTTTCAACCAAATTATAATTGAATTTTCAAACCATGATGGAATATGGTTCTTTCCAAAGGATGAGTAATGCTGGTTGTTTCCAGGTATGAGATTTTTAGAGACTTATCACTGGGTATCAAAAATCACAAACCTCTCAGGGGGAAGAACACTTGCCCCCACACAAATCTTTTGTGGTGTGTTTTCCAAAAACAATGTCTGCTTTGGCTTTTATTTTATTTTTATTTTATTATGTCATCAAATGATGGGAAAAAACCCCAATGTTGATTTTTGTTAGTACTTTATAATCAAATATGACCAAATCCACCATTATGTAATTGACTGGTTTGAGAAGATCCACCATTTTGTAAACATGTTAGTTCTTCACCCATCACCTTTTGAAACCCATTTGGTGGGGAAAAAATATTTTTTTGGATAACTTCCTTGTTTTGAAAGTGGATTTGGTCATATTTGATACCCCTAATTGCCTGGTTTCAGAAGTGGGGTTGGAAATATTTGATACCCCCTGTTTTCATTATAGTTAATTTTTGTTTCCATTATGATTTTAGTTTTATTTTTACCTCAATTATTTCAAGTTTTATTTTGTTGTAATTCTATATTTCTATTTTTTTTTTTTTTGCTTTCTTCTCTGTCATTTTATGGTATTTTTATTTTGTTTGTTGTTATTATTTAGAATTGTGTCACCAAAAAATTCACTTACAGTTTGGTGAAACTGTACTGAAGCCACTTGTAAGGAGTCAGTCCTCCCAACAAAGCACCCCCGGAGGAATTGCTCCCATTGAGTAGGTTATAACTTATAATCCATGGTTGCACTTCCTACCAATGTGCCTTTGTCACTTGTAGGGATTGCTCCCCAGAAATGGCTTTATCATTTACAGTGTCACCAAAAAGTACCCATGTATTTTATGGTGGCACTTTCATGACCTTCTTTTGGGAGTAAAACCCCCAAAAAATACACACTTGGAAAACTCACTCACAATCAGTGGGTTAACCTCACTGGGGCATTGATAGACACAAAACCCTGGCTGAAAACCCATGTGAGGGGCCCCCTTTTTTGGGAATTAGAACACTCTGCATGGGTGTTCAATTTCTTTCTTCCCTAAGTTAATTAATAGATATGTTTTATGCTTTCTGCTTTGCATTAAGTCAATCATCACCTTGATTAAATTCCCAGTACTCTGGAGTTCAAGCTCATATTTAAAATTCAAAGATATCTTTGACCTCTATTTCCTCTTGACTTTATCCTCAAGGAATCCTTGGAATTATACTTGAGACTTATTCAATTTCCTTTGCACTCCAATCAACTACTTCTGTATGTTGGGTTGGTTGCATGAAATAGATGAAGACATTTGATCAAATTGTGCTTGCAGTGAGAGTGTAAAAAATTGGAAATTATGAGTGAAAGGGATTTAAATTTGAAATGTTTGCAGATGTTCAATTAGTGAAAGTAATAAATGTTGCCTGTGAATTTGGAAATTCTTGGTGCATATAGATTTTATTGATTCTGTTTTCCCTGGCTGCTCCACCCATCAATGCTCACCTAACCATGTTCATATATTATCAACCACCATATCTGCCCCAGTTGTGAACCCCTAACCCCAGGAATCCCCGCATTCAATCAAAACCACTCATTTACAACCCTCTAAGTTCTTCCCTCCACAAGTTCCCACACAATCTTCCAATCAGCCTACTCCATTTATGCCTGAATGTCAACCCATTTGCACTAGTGCACCTCCTGCAACAATGAATGCATACACACTAGTTTTTTGAGAGTAAAAAATGCCTGTTTTCCCCCAAATAACCACTACTACCCTTGTTCTTTAACCTCTATACCACATTGTCCCAATAGCCCCTTGAGCTGGTGGTTGAAAGAAATGATGACTGAGAGGCCAGATGGCTAAAGAGAAGAGCTGAAGAAAACAAGAGTGCAGCACACTCAAGGACCTAGAACAACAGACAGGAAGTCTCTACACGAGCATGTCCTGCTGATATGGGCTCAGAACTAAGTGAGGATGTATTTCAGTAGAGGATCGGATGAAATACTACAACTAAAGGGGGCCTAAGTTGAGGGCCTAACTGTCTGAGGAACATAAAAGAAAGAAAAAGAAGGAAAACAAATAAGCCCTCTTTTGGGCATGAGGCAGAATTCTAACACCTCCCCTGACTCATGACCTAACACCATCTGCAAACGGGTGAGGTTTCCGCCGCAGCCACAGCCGGTGGTTTTCCTGCGGACCTCCCGCGGGCTCTAGAAACCTCAGCCCGCGCTTGCATATGCATAGAGGTGATTATATGCATATCACCCCACATCACTAGGCCGAGGTGTGATAAAGATCAGACAGTGTGTATGACCAACCGTGATCATTTCACTCCAAGACTCATTCTCCTGCTCTTCTTTCCGGTGTAAGTCCCAGAACCTTCCTCTCAACTGATTCTACTGACTGCCACCAATTTCTTGTAGGTTTATTATTTCAACATGGCAACATCAAACAGAAAAACACTCTGTACCTGTCCCAAGTGCTCCGAAAACAGGTTTGTCAAGGATGGTGTCACTCTTCGAGGATTATATGTCCATCCGCGAACTCGAACCAAACACCTCACCAACCACAGCAATCATGGCGAGCAACTAGCAAAATCCCTTATTCAACTTTCTCTTGAGGAATTCCCTGATCTTACCGAAGTCCAATCCAATGCGCCCAAAGTGTCAAGTACACTAGATGCCAAGCCTATTTGTTCCCCATCGTCTTCTTCAGACGACATAGAATACCAGCCACTCAGCATAACTCACGGTGTGTACATGTATCTGGAATATGCTTCATGATTGCTAAACTAACCAATTTGCTGCCATTACAGTCTATGTTATGTACTTTATTGCCTGGCTGTACCTCGGTTGTGGACTGAGTCAAGCAAAATGTCGCGAGGCCGTGACCTACATCATCTACCTCATCAAACAATGTCTCCAACTTCCACTAGGAGTTGAAATGGAATCAAAGATCCCCAAGGATGTCCGCACAGTTACCAAACGTTTAAAACTGGACCCAATCCTTGAATTGTATGTCTGCTGTACAAAATGCTACTCCCTCTACAGCATCGAAATTTCCCCCCTCACCTGTCGGTACAAGGCAACTCGTGAATCAACCGCCTGTGGAAATGAACTGTTTGGCAGGACTTGCTTCTTCTCAATCAACGGAATACCGCGTGCCCGGAACAATCGATTCAAGCCAGCAAAACCTAAAGAAAAACGCACACACCCAACCAACCCAGCATCAATTTTCATCACTCAGAGGTTTCCAAACTGGCTCGAATGGCTCTTGTCCCTTCCAGAGGTGGAAGACATGATTGGGGCTTACTCATTACAACCCCATTCAAACCCGGATATCATAAACGATTACCCCCAATCGAGAGCATTCAAGAAGTTAGCTTCATTCACCAAACCCTCCAATCAGCGAAAATCACCTCTAGACCTTGTATTTACTCTCTTTGTGGACTGGTTCAATCCTCTCGGAAATAAGATGGCTGGTAAGCAAGTGTCTCTTGGAGTCCTTGCACTCACCTGCCTGAACATCCCTCCAGCATCACGATACAAACCCCAATATACATACATAGCTGGAATTATACCTGCTCCAAATCAACCAGATATGATTACGATTAACCATGTTCTCCAACCCCTAGTTGATGAGCTGATTGATCTTGACAGTGATACCAAAATCAAAACCCATCGGTTCCCAAACGGCCGAGATGTAACAGCTAAACTCGGTGCACTGCTAGGTGATGTTGTTGCCACTCACAAAGTAGCTGGTTTCTCTTCCCACTCCGCCAAAAAACCTTGCTCGTGGTGCAATGTTGCCAACAACCAGCTCTCTGAAATGAAGATTGGACCGCTTCGTAATCGAATAGCAACTCTAGCAACTTCACGGCGCTGGCAAGATGCAGACCCCACCGAGCGGAAAAAAATAGTCAAAACAAGTGGAGTCCGGTCATCTGAGCTAAACCGACTGCCTTACTGGGATCCTGTAAACAATGTTGTGCTGGGTGTCATGCACAACTGGTTTGAAGGCGTGTTACAGCATCACTTCCGATTTCGTTGGGGGTTGAACGGTACACCAGAACCAGATGGGTCGGACAATGGCAATGAGCTGGACGAGTCCACTTATTACACAACAGAATACGATTCCGACGGTGAGGCCGGCCTGGTATCCAACTTCTGGAGCGACGCAATAAAGAAAAAGTTGATCAAGGCCGTTCATGAAGTGATTGTTCCGGAGGGAGTAACGAGGATGCCAACACGATTTGGCATGGCCAAAAATGGAAAGCTGAAGGCGAGTGAATGGCATACTCTCTATTCAATCCACTTGCCATTGTGTACACTCGATGTCTTCATGGGGCGAGATATCGAGGAAAGCTTGATCAGGAATCAAGATGCCATCAAGAATATCTGTGCTCTGGTTTCCTGCACCAACATCGTTGGATCAAAGAAAATCACCTCTGAAGACTGTGACCGCTTTTCAACCGAATACGAATTATATACAACAACATCCGGGCGCTTATTCCCGAACTTGCGGATCTTGCCAAATCATCATTATGCCCTCCACATCCCCCAGCAACTACAATGGTGGGGGCCGCTCATGGCTGTTTCAGAATTTCCTGGAGAGAGGCTGATTGGACTCCTTCAGAAGTGCAAAACAAATGCGAATCCAAGTGAGTTGCTGCGTCACAAATAATACTTGTCTGGCTCTAGCTGACTGAAAAACGTAGAACATCTTGGGGTGACAATGATGAATAAGTTTTGCCAGCTCCAGAGACTCAAGGCACAATGCGGGCTGGAGCGTGCTCTGGAAGTGAAAGAGAAGGTAACCCCGGGCGTCAACTTTGAGATGGATCCAAATGCGTATGACGAAATCCTGGAGTTTTGCCGGAAATCGACTCCAGACCTCCGCTCTTGTGATGACTTGCCACACCCCCAAAACTCAAAAGTCCTATTCAAACGTGGAAAGGAGATTCTCTCAGCTGAATGCCCCAATGGGAAGCGGATCTCAAAAAAAAAACCCAACGATATGATTGAGTATGTGTCTAATGGCAAGACCAAGTATGGTCAAGTTTGCGAGATTGTGCAGCTGTCAGGAGGTTTGAAATCGACACTGGTGAAGGTGCTTCAGGCAAGTGAGGTGGATCAGGGTCAGTTGCACGAGTATTTCCGTCAAATGAGTGTCATACATATCCAATTACGAGGCCATACATATGTCCACCTATCCGATGTTGTTATGCCAGTTGCTTATCGTCCTCTACCTGCATGGACATTTGGTGTCTTGCAACCAAGCTGTCTCATCCGACCCCTGGCTGGCCTCTCCAAGGCCAACTGGCCCACTGACGAGGCCCAATGGCCCTCTCATGATGACCGCATGGACCTCGATGATTAGCCAGTTTTTGTAATTAATACTTATACGTTTTCCTGCTTCATATTTGTATGATGACTGTTGTTTGACGCTCACGAGTGTCACAAGATTCCCTAGTTAATCACAAGACAGAAGTTCACAGGCTTTGATTGACACAAGGGTTTGGGAAGGCATAGATAAGAGAAAAAAGCGAGAAAACAAAGCAGCAAGGGAGATAATCAAGGTAAGATGGAATGATAGGGAATCAAGCAATAGAGAGAATGAAAGATAAACTGGAAGCCCTGCTTCCGGAGGAGGGAGACCCAAGATTGCAGGGCACCACCCCGCGTAGATGATGCCAAAAAAAATCCAAGCACCAATAAATCTTCAATTTTTGGCCGTTATCCCCTTCCCCCTACTGCCATGCATTCCACTCATTCTCATGAAGGCCCCCAGAGTAAGCCCCCTTACCGTAATGTTCAACATCCATATCCTCATCTTCTTCGTCATACATATCATAGTTTTCATCCACATTTCTGCTACCACTCCTCCCAGTGTGCATTGCCACCCCATCACTGCCTTCGTGATCCTCCTCCTCACCCTCCTCGTCCTCCTCGTCCTCCTCGTCTTCACCATCAGTGTTTTCCAAATCAATACTACCACCATAATCACTATCCTCTTCATCCTCCGATGCTGAATCAGGCTCCGGCTCCACTATAAAGTCAAGATTGTAATGCTTCGTTGCATCGTCCCAGCGTTCTTCGGTGAATCGTTTGTCTTTGGCTTTCTCGAGGGGGTCCTTGAACTTCAAAGACTCAAGCGGATTTGGAAGAAAAGCAACCAAATCCATGTCCGCAAGTAGTTGGTGTTGAGCTGGTAACTTATTGTTGAACCAATCCACGTCGTAAAAGTCGAGTGGCATTCCTTTGGGGGCTTTAGGGAAAATAGTTACGGGGGGGTTTCTGACTCGGACACGACGACGAGGTGTGACTCTCTTTTTTCCGTCTTCCATCTCAGATTGCTTCATGACTTCATCAAGTCGAAGGAAGAAGATGTTGGCAGCGTTGGAACGAAATGGTAGTTTTTTCACAACGTAGACGTCTTTTTCAGGGAAGAACTCGTCGTCGCTGTGAGCCTTCACTGGGTGGATGACACTGATGTAACGCTTTGGAAATTTGTTGTTGATCGCAAATCTGTATCGCTTGTCTCGGAGCTGTGGGTGTAAGAGCAATTGTTGGTGTTCAGTGTTCATCTTATTCTGCCAACTTGAAATACAAAGACTCAAATGGCTTACTCGTTCACGGGCAGTCTGAAGTACTTTTCTCTTCTCATCCCTATCATGTTTCCCTTGCTCTTTTCTCTCTTTCGTGTGTATACTCACCCAATTAAAGTGCACGTAGTGTTCGTAAGCATGTGCCAAGAGGTCCAGGTTGTCGGCGTAGGCTTCGTTGACATTCATGTACGTATAAGCACCTCCAGCAACACACTCGCGGAAGGTTCTAATGGCGGCCATCTTGTGCGCAACGTTGTACAGGGAGTCAGCTTGCTCGTCAAGATTGGGGTTCCAAGCGGTGAGGCCCAGCTTAGACAAGGATGTGTGTATGTATCGGATGTTGAACTCAGACAGGTGTAACATGTGCTTGCCTATTTTGATGCGACTCTCCCGGGCTTTCTTGAGAGTTTCGATTGTCTCAAAAGCTAAGAGCGTCTGGCCTCCGGAAATGGCAGACTCAACTTCTTCGGTCGATCGAAAACGCTGGTAAAATAAGCGCAATTGCTGCTCTGACGGCGAAGACGGGATGGAACCTTTGGAAATCAAACCCCATAAAACCTTGATGTGGACATAGAATGCTTCCTGTGAAGGTGAATTCCGAGTTAGATAAAAATTTTACTGTTGGACTTTCCCAAATCAACGCACCTTGGTATGCTCAAATCCTTGAGGATGATCTTTCTTGGTCATTTGCAGGGGGCTTTTCTTAGCAGAGACTGGAGTAGCTGAGCGGGCGCGTTGTTTTGCAGGGGTTCGTTTGCTGGCGGAACCAGATTTTGCCTGGGTTGGGGCTGGTGGAGTGACAGCAACTTGGGGTGAGGGTGCTTGCGCATTAGGAGCCTTCTTCTTGCCAGCAGACACTTTTCGAACGGAGGTGGACTTCTTGTTTGGTGTTTTATTTTGGACCTCCATAGCTTCAACTCTTTGCATGAGCTGATTGATGATCTGGTCACGCTCAGCTAGGCCAGCTTGAAGGCTAGAGATCAAATCAGAGTTCATCGTGATATAAAAGCTCGGGAAATCACTATATGTAATAGATAATGTGTGAAGAGACACAGGTATGGTGTGTATAGTTGGGAAGTGGGAGTGGTTTGACTGATGAAAAGGCGAATAGATGCCCGTTTTAAGTCTATGTGGAAAGTGGGATGGAAGATGGTAGGAGGGTTGTCACTGGATGCTGTTAACCGAGTACTCAGTATACCTAATCAATCTGGTGTTTGGTTGCTGAACCAATCACTCGAACTTACATAATTTTCTTGGTGGAGTTGACTTGAAGTGAGAATATGACATGATGCCATTGTAATGCATGTGTGGTTATATAAAGGCAAATGCATATAATCACTTCTATGCATATGCAAGCGCGGGCTGAGGTTTCTAGAGCCCGCGGGAGTTCCGCGGGAAAACCACCGGCTGTGGCTGCGGCGGAAACCTCACCCGTTTGCAGATGGTGTAAGGAGATGAGGCAAGAGAAAGAAGAAAAAAAACACAAGGCTATTGTATGCAATAACTTAGAAATGATAATCAGAGGGAAAGGTAGTAGGCGTTGTTCTCCTCTTGTGTTGGAATCGTTGATGAGGGTCCATCGCGGTGCACATGGTGAGCTTGTGGGGTCAGTGAAGACTTCGGTCTCTTGTCCGGATGCTTTTGATAGCAACTATCGGCGGTGTGTCCAGTTCGCTGACAGTGGCTACAGACCTTGAACGGTTTCTTGCAGGATGGACAGGTTAGTTGTCCGTTTGACAAGGTAAATAACTCTGCCTGTTCCGGTCGGTGATCTTCATCGATGCTGATCTTATTCTGAGATCCGTAATTCTCCAGTCGACAAAGCAGATTTTCGAAGTTCTCGCCCGAGAATCCCATTGTCACCACATTGCAAAAGCCTTGGAATCGATCTCACGGAAGCCGAGCTAGGACCATCAAGTTTCTCATTTTGTTACCGAGATCCATGCCTGCCAACATGAGCCGTTGGTTCGCTTTTCGAATTGCCGAAACAAACTTTGGTATCGTTGAGTACTCGACGTCTAGGAAGGACTCCAAAGCGATGACTTTTGCTAAATCGTTGTCTGCTGCATATCGAGACCTTAGAAGATTCCAAACGAACTGTCCATTGTATTGACGGTTTGTTGGAGTAGCCGCTCCAACGTATGCAGTGTTCTCACTATCGAGCGATTCAACAATCTCACAGTATCCGAGTTTGTTCTTCGTGGCCCATTCCTCTTGTGACTTTGGGTCCTCAGGCTTGAGAGCGCCGTTTACGATCACTTCTCAAAGATTCAACCGCAGGAACCAAGCTTGTATTTGCACGAGCCAAACCATATAGTTATTGGCTCCAAGTCAAATTCGATTTGTTGTTTCCTTGACAACGTCAGACATGTTTAAGATCAATCACCAAGAGATGTGAGGTACAAACAAAATTGAGGTATGCGATAATAACTATTTTTGAGAGACTCGTTATAGTTTTGATTGTTGACTGAGGTTAGCTAAGGGTTGGAAAAGGCTTTGAACCGTGAAAGAGATGATGACTGAGAGGCCAGATGGCTAAAGAGAAGAGCTGAAGAAAACAAGAGTGCAGCACACTCAAGGACCTAGAACAACAGACAGGAAGTCTCTACACAAGCATGTCCTGCTCATATGGGCTCAGAACTAAGTGAGGATGTATTTCAGTAGAGGATTGGATGAAATACTACAACTAAAGGGGGCATAAGTTGAAGGCCTAACTGTCTGAGGAACATAAAAGAAAGAAAAAGAAGGAAAACAAATAAGCCCTCTTTTGGGCATGAGGCAGAATTCTAACAGTGGTTCCCAGTCCCATTTGTGTTTGGAGGAGTCATAGACAGAGTGGATACTGTGCAACTTGGTTTGAAATCAATTTAATAATTAGTTCCCTGTCACTGCATCTATTCAAACACTTGGAAGCATAAGTGGGGTATGTGATTGAAAAAACCTTTGGCCATGGCAAACCTCTCAAAGTGTAATTTTGCCATTGGCATTGCACACTATGAATATCATTTGTTTCAAGCCAAAAAATTTCTGGGTTGTAACAATTTTCAAGTACTTAGTGTTATGAGGACAAGTTTTCTGTGAGTACGCAGTAATCTAGACAATTTGATCTACTGGGTTGTGGTGGGGGTGTGATGTTTTCAACCTTCTCAGGTTGGTTTTTGTAAATGGGTAACGGTCATTGAATTTGAAAGAGCGGGTTTTTTGGAGGAATAGGCTTTATAAAGGGGACAACCAATAAATGGTTTGCAATTGAAGGGGGATTCTTAATCTTGAAAACTCAGGTGGTATTGAGAGGATTGGTTCCAACTCTTACTCATGCAGTGCTCGGGTCAGGCGCGACACGAACCGAGCCCGCCCGGACTCCACCAAGCTTGGCAAGGGCGGATTCTTCGGATTCATGTCTCCCGTGGAATCCAGGGTATCAACTTGAAGATCCCGGGTGAATAGCTGTTGCAGCAACATCCGATAAAATACTTAAACATATATCAGAAAGGCTCACTTACCACCACATGGCTATCAAACGGCCCAGGTCAACACATCGGGACAATACTAGCGACTCAATCCCAATGTCACCCTCATCATCATCATCATCGACATCTACTGCTCCGGATAAACAGAGGAAACCCAAGCGGTCAAAGAAAGCGCCCACTCGCGATAATGCCAACGCTCCCTCCACAACATCATCATCGCCACCATCTTCGCACGAAGATCAGGACGAGCGAGACAACTCACAGGAATGGAATCAGCAGGAAGGTCCCTCGATTCAAAAGAAGAAAAATTCAACTTTGGCCGAACACGCCAAACGCAGGCTGAGTGGAAAATTTGGTATGGTTCGCAAGAGCATGAATTTTGACCAACCTCCTTCGGGCCAATCATCACCCGCCCGAGCGCCCGGTAACGGAAGGGTAGGCGCACTGGCACGAGCAAGGGAAAACCATGCGAAAGCGCGTCAAAGTATCGGGATCACTCAAGATAATCCTTTAGTCATTAGTACTGAGGTCATGAACAACAACTATGACGAATGGATGAAAATGGCCACTGATAACGTAAATACAAAACCCGTACATCAAGGCAATCCCATTTAAATAATGATGCTTATATGACTTCTATTATTTTGCTTTTGATCACTGCCTCAGAAAATCAACGTCAATAACACGTGGTCATTCGCCCTGATTGATTATTTCCACGACATGTCCCTCTTACGGAATCCAGAGGCAGAAGGGGGAATTAACTTTCAAAAAGTTGGTACCGATTTCGGATTTTCTATTTTTCGTCTTCTCAGCTTGAGGTGGTAATTATATTTCTGGAAGTTAAAGCAAGTCGTGTCATAGGCATCCTGTACTTTAGACGGTTGCGTCAAAATATGGACTTCTCGAGTTGACAGTGTGGCTACCGAGACTGGAAAGCTGCTATCAGGCCTTGCGGAGGAAGCCAACAGTTGAGAATGCCCTTTTTGACCGCCAATCTCAGCTATACGATCACTTGGCTAGAGGTATCTAACAATCAGCAACTTCAATTACTGCAGATATTTCCAACCAGATTGAAGGCGAAGATGATGAGGATGCCGGGGAGGAGTCAGGAATGAAAGCGCCCAAAAAACCTCGAACCCGGGCTACCAATTCAACCTCATTGGTCGAATTCAATGAAAAAATCAAAGTCAAGGAATTGGAACTTGAATTCACAGTTGATCCCCTGTTTAAAAAAACTTGTGCAGACTTCGACGAAGGTGGATCCGGTGGGATCTTGTGCGCATATTCTAATATCACCTAGGTGTAGATGCTTTGCTGATATCACGGCTTTCTTCGCAAACTCCCTTGTGGTGACATGTGCGTACAGAATGAGTCATTTGTCGGTCGACAGTTCGATGACTATCATATTCGACGCCAGTGGGAAGCCCTTTTCACAAAACTCCGATGACGACCAGGTGACTCAGGATGTGGCAGAAGAAGAACGCTTAACACTGCTGGATGTTTCCAAATTGAAGTGTCAGTGATGGAGACGCGCCTGATCTGTGATTCCAGACCCTCAATTTAAGTTTAATTGAGTTCTCTCTCGCTTCATCACAGCTGCGTTCATCGATTCAGTTGAAGGCTTTCAAGCAAGGTCGATATGCCCTTGTCTATCAAATTTCAAATTTTCTACATCAGACTCAATTCAATCCTTTGAAGGCCTTGCTGCGCTAGCTAATATCCTGGAAAAACCAGAAGAACCCCATGTTGCTCATGATACGCATGATACCGGCAATGACTTCTTCGACACAAACGAGTCACCTAACCTCGGCGAAGATAATTTTCAGATCCCTGATAATGAAGATGTAGACGATGAGGGAATAGATATGGGCGAGGCCTTCAATCCAAGTGGTATACCTAATCAAAGAGACCTTCTCATGGCGCTCGTTGATGACAATTCCAAGCACGCTGAAGGAGGTCAGAGTGTGTTCGGCCAAGAGAGCACAGGAATGTTTGATTATTTTGATAAAAGTATGAAGAAAAGCTGGGCTGGTCCTGAGCATTGGAAGTTGAGGAGGACCGTTGCTTTTAAATCTCGTGAGTTTCGTCAACGACGGCGACATTGACCGAATACCAGCCGCTTATACGATAATGGCGTTACTAACGATTTTCTAAACCCTTCGTTTGCTGCTGTTTCTTCGTCAAATCGATACTTAGATGACGAGAATACTACGACAGTCAATCGTACCAAGCGAGAAAAATCGGCGTTTTCATTTGATTTTTTAAAACCTTTAGAAAATAGTCGTAAGTCGATTTTCCAGGCGGGTTCGGCGAGCTTGACCTTACCTGGATATAAACCACCGAAGCCCAAGTCACAGCGGAGAATGATCAAAAAGATTGTTGGTAGCAAGACCGCCATTGGATCCAAGCAGATGTTGGAACAGCACTGCTTACCAGACGACATGCATTTTAATGCTTCCCAACTATTGAGATTTGACATGAAACCAAAGACTACAGTTCGTTTTCTGCTTATTTTCTATCGGATTTTTGGCATGCGGTGTATAACATTAAAAATATCTAATTGCAGTTCAATATGCGCGTAAAAGCCTCGGGGTCCGTGGCTCACCATCCTGGCGCTGATATCGATGAAAACTATTGGGCCCGCACTGCAGCTGCAGCTGCAGCGCAAACCAATCCAGACGAGACAAATCAAGAAGAAGGTGCACAAAATTTCTCTGCCATATGTCCCTTGCCAAAAGCTGATCGATATGCGCATTCAAAACTGCTGACTAGATTCCAACGATGCGATACCATTCGCCACTCAGTTTTTCCAAGATGAACCGGATGATCAGCCGGATTTTGAAGAAGAGTTTGATAATCCAGTTGGAATGACAGCCAACCTCTCTGTTGATCCTGCCGACACTACTATGAACGATCCTTCAAAGACCAAAGAGGATGAACATGACCTAATTGCTGCCACTCAAAACCTAAACGTTCGCGCTAGACCCGAGTTCGTTAACTATGCTAAAAAAGCTAAACGGGTTGATGTCAAGAAATTGAAGGAAAACATATGGAGAGAACTTGAAGAACTCACCACTGAAATGGAGCTAGAAGCTGTTGAGTCCACTATTCCTTCTACAGATCATTATTATATGAGCATGTTACTTATTCATCTCATGTATCTATGAATCATTTCAACAGAACACGAAACCTGATCAAGGAGAGACTGAAGACTCTTTAGAACAGGAAATGGAAAACGCACAAGCCGACGGAGCAACAAAGAAAAATAAAACAAAAACATTTACCAAAGTAATTAACGGGTTAAGGTCGATGTACCCACGCGAGAAGATGGAAGAGATCAGCACATCGTTCTGTTTCATATGTTTACTTCACCTAGCTAACGAGAAAGGTCTACGCATCCAATCGATTAACCATTCAAACCAGCAAGAGTTACCTTTAGATTCCTCGGCGATTGATCACGGTAATATGGATGAATCTACTCTACTTCGACCAGATGAATCCAAGTTCGTTGGTCGATTGGAAGAACTAAAAATCTTGAAAGATGCCCTTTGAATTTTCCTGTCAACCATTTCCATATTTTTCATCTGTTGTTTCTTGATCCTCATTCAATTAATTGTTTGTTGTTTCTCCACTCCGCTTGTATCACACGCTCTATTCCCTGTGTGCTGAGTTTGTTGAACTTCATTAGTGTTGTTGGTTCAGATGGAGGCAGAAATATGATCAATTGTATTTGTGAGCTCACAAACAGGATCTTAACACTTTGCAGGGATTAATTGACAAGATGGAATCAGAATCCAGAAATAATTCAATGCACACCTGACAATCCTCCGAAACAGAGCCGGCGGCTTCCTCAGTCAAGTCTGAAGTTGCCCTGGTACATTCCATCCGAAGTCAATTGTTGCAGTTTGGGTTCAACGAGGTTTATGAGAATGACTCGATGAGTAACGCAAAAATGTAGAAACATTCACCCGAAGTTTAGGATTTGCTAAGGCCCCGTTTGGCAGCCGTCATGTTTTGTAACATTGTCCGCTTTCTGTATGGCCCATATTTTATCACAATTGGCCAAATGGTTTTTAGCGGTGATGTGCAACGTACATGATGGTTGAAGTTGTTTCCAAACGGTTGGGTTATGTTGCAAAACATATAAAAACCAAGTTACATATATCATCTTTTGCAAATGGACATTATTAGGGCCCAATTATAAACAAAATCTTGAGAAAATCAGTGATTTTGATTTGAATTGGTTTGAAATCAAAATGAAAAAAAAATGCGCAATTTTTTTTTTTCAAAACCTTTTCAAAACAAGCTCGAAACATTGGGTGCAGTTATAAACTCGCACAGTTTGATGCGGAGCTGTGTTTGAGATAAAGGAAAATCCATTCGGGGGCCGGATTTTGTGCTGGATGAATGACTCCAAACCCCCGCCAAAAATGTTGCCCATTCCGCTCATCAATTCTCGCAACGACTTGCTTATGTGGTGTATCTGGGACTACGAAAGCCGCAGGCCAATTCAAGAAATCTATATCTGTGCGTGCCGCCACGAATTCAGACGACCAGACCGATGGGAACCTTGGAACGATACTCGCATTCCACCGATCCGGTTCCTCGTTGTGTATTGCCAACGGTGGGTTGGTTTGCTATCAAAAAAATCTCAAAAAAATCTCAAATCATCCCAAACCTCCTCCTGAGGAGGTTTGGGATGATTCCAATGGGTTTTGAAAATGAAATTAAAATGAAAACTGAAACAAAAGTGATTTCAGTTTATGTTCAAAACATATGAAAATAATTTCCAAAACATGGTTTATAATTGGGGCCTTAGAGCATCCACAATTGTCTTGATAAGTTGGCTTGATAAACCAACTTTATCGAGACGTTGCACACTCGTGCGCTTGATAGCGCTCGCTAACTGTTGATTTGATAGAACTCTTGATAGAGGTCCATAAATTTATGGACCTCTATTGAGCTTGATAAGGTAACTTGTGATTATCTTTCACAAGTCACCTTTTGGTGAATCCTCCCCCCATTTGACACCCCCGGGAGATCCCCACCCATAAAAACCCACCCCGTGTAGTGCTCCCCTTGATAACTGTTGGAACTTGGTGTGAAGCTTGTGCTCAAGAGCATGCTCCCATACATGCACCACATTATTGTTGTAATCAATGTGCATCATCAATTCTAACCTAACTCATCAATCACCTCGTTCTCTGTCTATTGAAGATACCATCATCAAAAATCACACTCTTATCTCATCTCTTCTCATTGAAAACACATCAGGATCTAACAACTTCAAGACACTATCAACAGTGGGCCGCTACGCTACGCTATTTGACTGCTAAGTGTTAGCGTAGCGGTGTTTTTTTTTCCCACAAAATTTGTAGCGTTAGCTGAAATTTCACTCCGCTACACTAACAGTTAGCGTAGCAACAAATTTTTCAGTCCATTTTTATGTAGCGTTAGCGGGGAAAATTCACCGCTACGCTAACAAGTAGCGTAATTTTTCTGGCGCTAACAGCTTTTGAAGTTCTCAGTAGCGTAGCGGCATCATCGCTACGCTACGCTAAATGTTAGCTGTTAGCTGATATTTTCCCGCTAAATATTAGCTGTTAGCTGATATGTTTCCTGCTAGATGTTAGCTGTTAGCTGAAGTTTCTCCCATTACACTATGCTCAAATAGCGGTTTTTTTTTTGCTTGCTAACTGTTAGTTTCACAAGTTAACATGGCTGCTGTGTAACAGCTGTGTTTATGGCTTCAGCAGGTAAATTCCTGCTGCATTAGAGCTCTTAGAAGAGAAATCCGTCTTCTTTCTTGTGTTTGAATTCAAATCAGGACCACAATTTTAGATCCAGAAAAGTGAAAAATCAGAAAAGAATTTTTTTGGTGGATTACATATTGGTTTATTTTACCAATAGTTGGTGTGAGGTGGTTGGGCAAATAAAAGGATGGCACAAGATGGCTTGTTGTGCGGCTTTGATGCTATTAAATCAGTATCTCAATGACTCTGATGATTAAAATAAGGATTCCAGAACAATATTGTCCCGAGATCCATCACTTCACATCAAAGGCATTTCAATAAAAGTAAAATAGACATCAACATAAGGACATGATCCTAAATTTTGAGGCCAAATGAAGTTTATTTTATAGTTAACAGGGGGGGATGGCCAAATGGACAGCTCAGAAAGCCACAGTGGATTGTGTTTCTTATGAGCCAAAAGCCACATGGAAAAACAATTTTTTTTTGAAAAAAAAAAAACGACAAAAAAACGACAAAAAAAAAAAAAAAAAAAAAAAAAAAAAAGAAAAAGAAAAAGAAAAAACTTGGAGATTAAAAATAGATGAATCAGAAATAAGCTGTTTTGATTGCTGTACTTGCTCAAGTACAGGAGTTAAAGCAGCAGTTTGATTGGTTTACTTGTGCAAGTGCAGATTTTTGATTGCTTTACTTGTGCAAGTACAGGAACCTAATTGAGCAGAGTGGACAAGCTTTTACCCAAGACAGGGGGATTTATCACTCCTGCTATATTAAAAGTGAGTGCAAAATACCTAATTGGTGTCAACCTCATCACAAATTGTACTCACCAATGAGGGTGACACTGATGAGGTATGTTGCAGTTACTTATAGTATAGCGGGAGTGATAAATTCCCCTGTCTTGGGTAAAAGCTTTTCCACTCTGCTCAATTAGGATCCTGTACTTGCACAAGTAAAGCGATCAAAAATCTGTACTTGCACAAGTAAACCAATCAAACTGCTGCTTTAACTCCTGTACTTGAGCAAGTACAGCAATCAAAACAGCTTATTTCTGATTCATCTATTTTTAATCTCTAAGTTTTTTCTTTTTCTTTTTCTTTTTTTTTTTTTGTCGTTTTTTTTTTTTTTTCAAAAAAAAAATTGTTTTTCCATGTGGCTTTTGGCTCATAAAAAACACAATCCACTGTGGCTTTCTGAGCTGTCCATTTGGCCATCCCCCCCTGTTTTGATAACAATAAAATAAACTTCATTTGGCCTCAAAATTTAGGATCATGTCCTTATGTTGATGTCTATTTTACTATTATTGAAATGCCTTTGATGTGAAGTGATGGATCTCGGGACAATATTGTTCTGGAATCCTTATTTCAATCATCAGAGTCATTGAGATACTGATTTAAAAGCATCAAATCCTCAATAAAAGACATGATTGCTATACTGCTGCAAGTATAGCACTAAACTAACAGTTAGTGTAGTGCTAAGCTAACAGTTAGCTCACCGCAACAGGGCACTATGCTAACAGTTAGCATAGCTGATCAGGGCGCTACGCTAACATGTAGCGTAGCTGAAAAGAGCGCTACGCTAACAGTTAGTGTAGCTGACAACAGCGCTACGCTAACAGTTAGCGTAGCGTTTGTTCCAGCTAACACCGCTACAAATCAGCTAACAGGTAATTCCTGTAGCGTTAACTTTTTTGTTTTGAAGTCGCTAACGCTATGCTACCGCTATTTTTTTTTTGACAAACTTGTTGTAGCGTTAGCTGAAAAAAAAAACCGCTAACAGTAACTTTGTGTTAGCGTAGCGACAAAAGCTAACATTACGCTACGCTACAGCTATTGTTAGCGTAGCGGGCCCACCGTTGACACTATCATATCAAGTCTCTCAACAAGTTCCAGAAAAGTTTTGACTCAGACTGCCTTCATTAACTTCCCACTTGGTGAGAAATGTGATTCAGCATTTCTGGATCTTTTAAATTTTATCATCTTGTCATTTATATCATGCTAACTTCTCTCTATATTTCATATTAGTATAAGTCCTTAGATTCATAACTCCTCATTTATATTCTCACTTCTTTTTGCTATTGCCATTGGCACTAAGGTTTGTTTCTTTTGCTTTATCTTCTTTTCTTTCACAGACTGATTTATATCATCTCAAATCTCAGCTTCACTAGACTCTCTGTCACTTCTTAAATCTCAGTTTTTCTTATACAGATACATCATCTGTCTCAGGGTTTGTTTTTCATTCTTGACTCATTTTTCTATGTTCATTTTTCAGATTGTTTTCTCACATAACTGTCTATTGTAGTTTTTGGTCTTAAGCTTTCAATAAATCAAACATAGGCTCTTTAATAACCCAGCAATAGAGCCGGGTTATTGAGCCGCAAGTGGGGAAACTCTTGACAAAATAACTGTCAAGCTCCATAAGTGCTCCACAGTTGTCAAAAATTTATCAAGACAACTGTGGATGCTCTTAGTGGTCTTCAGAATTGAAATCATAAATGCATAAACATAAAATCATAAATCACTTTGGCTGAGAGGTGCTTACATAATCCCAGCCAAAGTCGTTTATGATTTTATGTTTATGCAATTAGGATTTTACTTTTGAAGACCTATTGTATCACATCACTGCCATCAAACAGGGCCTAAGATATGTGAACATTGTGGTATTATAAGTACTCAATCTAAGTTGACAATGCATTGGGTTGATACACTTGCTTTGGGACCCAATTTGGTTAACTTGAAGTTAAATGGCACCAAGAATATTCTCCTTATATTGTTCCTTTGACAAAACCTGACTACACCTGGCTATTGCATACATATGTCCATATTTCTATTCATTCTCTAACCAAAAGGCTTGGTTATTTTATTTAGTACAGAAGTCCCTGTAGGATTTCTCAATCTTGTTATCTTATCCTGGAGGCCTATAAATAGAGGCCCTGTTTTGTCCTTGTAGAATTTCCTCAGTCTTTCCATAGAGAATCCTGGAAACACAATATCTTCTATCTATATATCATCTGCATGCGCTCATCCCTAGAGCTCCCAAATCTGTAGTGAGGCCATCTACTCTTCCCATTGAAATCTGCTCCCCCTCAAGAATTAATTATTGATAATTCTGAAATCTAGGACACTTTGAATCATAGTTTATGGTAAATTTCAAGCTCAATTATGCATTGTGCAGTTTTTACAACCATTTCCACACCACCAATATTCATCAATTCCTAAAGGCCTGTTCTGTTGAATTTAGAGTTTGGGGATTCAATTCCATCCCCCTGTGGCATGAGTGAGATGGTCAATGACAAAACCTAATAATTAAATGTATATAGACTATCACTTGTTACAGTTGTTATTTCTGTTTCTCATCCAATTTCTCAGTTTCTTCCTCAAGTAAAAACTTGCTCAAAAATCTGTTTTAACTCCCTTATTCCTTGTTGTCAGGTTTGGATCTATATTTCTATTTCATTCATTATCTATCATTCCGTTTATATTTCTTACGTTTATTTCTCAACTTGTTAGGTCTTCTCTCTCTTTTTTGCATTCTCAGCTCACTAGGTTGGGATTCTGATGCCTTGGTTGAAAACCAATAAGGTTAGAAATAAATTGATCCAATTTCTCAGCTTCTCCCTTGAGTATAAACTTTCTCACAATTATTTTTGACTCCCTTGTTCCTTGTCATCAGGTCTGCTCTCTCTTTTTCACATCATCAGGTGACTAGGTCCTGATTCTGATACCTTGGTTGGAAATCAATCTCCATATATCTGGCCACAAGGATTTCAGCCATTTTACTTTGTTGAATGATTCAACAAGTGGATTCAGTTTGGCTTCAGTTGAGGAATATGCAAGGTCTCTCTGCCTACAGCTATTCCATGAGATTAGAGAGATGCATAGTTAACAAAGATAACCAAATTGTGAGGTTCAATTCTGGGGATTGTCCCCCCAGGTGGAGTTGTTATATATCTGAAGAAGTTTTTCCAAATGATGGACCTTGAGGGTGAGCTTCAGATCCTTGGTGTGTTTCAGATACTTCCAGACTTTCTTCACCTTGTGCCCATGAGTGATAGCAGGATTGATTGAGAAAACAGACAAGCTTGAGACTGTGTAGCTAATATTGGGTCTAGTATGCATGGCAATGTAATCCAATAGTCCAATGGCTTATCTGTAGTTAACATTTCACTTCTTTAATTTATTGAAATCTTCATCCATTTCTTCAATCAGTTGTGTTGAACTTACAGTTCAGGGGTTAGTCATTTCAACCCGCTGTGGCACGGTATTTTGCATGGATTAGTGATAGTCAAGAAACCTAAACCTAGATTATTGGATGTATATAGTTACAAATGTTCCTCACAATTGTGTCTCTCTTTCTTCATCCAATTATTGGTTTCACTTTCTTGACTCTCACTCATCTAGTCATATCTCCTGTTTGTTGATCTCAGGTCTGTTCTCTCAAACATCCCATCTTATGTTTCATTTCTGTCTCTTATCATTTCTTTCATGTTGGTTGTTCAGATTTGTATAAGCTCTTAGGGTGTTAGCCCTCACTTGGTTGTAGTCTAACACCCATGGTTGGAAACCAACCAATTATTGGTTTCACTTTCTTGAATCTCACTCTTCTAGTCATATCTCCTTTGTGTAATTCTCAGGTTTTCATAAGCTCTCAGGTCTTTAGCCCTCACTTGGTTGTAGTCTAATGCCCGTGGTTGGAAACCAAAAGGTCTTTTGTTCAACAAGTTGCTGGTTAGGGGTCAGTGGTGTCTTGGATATCTTTGCTTCAAGTAAGCCTAGCTCCTCTAAAACATGCTTGATGTGTTTGGGATTGTAAAGAGGGATTGATTGTCCATTCCTTTCAAATTTGATACCTAGAATGGTGATTTGTGGGTGACACATGGAGTTTGAGAAACTCTCTTTTAATTTTGCCTTGAATTTATCCCAGGTCCCACAAGAATGAGGTTGTCAACATGGAAAAAGATCATTGAAAAATTATTGTTGCACTTGTAGAGATATGGGTTGCAGTATGATTCAGTGAATCCTTTTTCTTCAAACCACCTGTTCAATATTTTGTACCAGTTTCTTGGTGCTTGCTTGAGTCTGTATATATAGATATTTTACTAGTCTGAGTTATTTTGATTTCCTTCTTCCTTGTGCAGCCTTTGGGAGCCCTAATATACACCTCTTCTTTCAGTGGAGTGCGCAGGAATGTGCCTTAAACATTGATTTGGATAATTTTGAGTCCTTTGTGAAGAGCATATAATAGGATTATCTTGAGAGTTGAGGATTTTCAAGTTGGAGAAAAGATCTTTCTGTTGTATTTACCTTCTATCGGATTGAAAAACTGTACAAATAATCTATCCTTGAGCTTCAGAAGGTTGTTTTGACAATTTTACTTGATCTTGAATGTCCAGGTTATATTGAGTGGCTTTCCAAAGTTTTCCAATGATTGTACCACACTGTGTGGCCTCCAATAAATTGAGTGGAGTTCTTTTTCAATTTCTCCATCCCATTTTTGAGATTATTCACATTGCATCACATTTTCAGAGGTGTCTGGCTCATAGTAATGAGGGAGCCCTATCTTACCAGCAGTTTTATTGTGGATCTATCCCGTAGGTTTCTGTTAGAATTTGGACTTGCCCCCTTCTTGATTTCCCATCTCTGTCACAACTCATGTCACAACTGCAAGTGTCTACTTCCATCACTCACTTTTCTTCTTTCGCTTTGAGAGATCTCAATGATAGATCTTGCTCTCTCAAACTTAAACTCATCAATCATTCAAATCACCAAATCCATCAAATACACCATCAGGCCCTTCACACTCAATCCTCAATCTTTTCTCTCAATAATCCCCTCTCAATCTCTTCTTTAAATCACTCTTCTCTTTTTACCTCTTTCTCATTCTCCTGTCACTTCTTCCTTCTTTCCTTCTTCTCTCCAATTCTAGCTCCTTCTATTTGTCTGGTGAGACTCCTTCAATACCACTCTTACTTTTCCACTCAAACTAACTTATCTTCTACTCAGTCTCAGTCCTAGTGTCTCAAAGTACCTTCCTGTCTCTTGCTGTGTCTTTCATATTATCCTGTCTCCAAATATGTTGGTTATTTCTTCTACCTGTTTCTTCATTTGTAAGCTTTATTCTCCTGTTTCTGACTTGTCTTTCCTTCAGACATCCTGTCCTTTTTCTGAAATCAATTCTTAGTCTTCAAATCTTTTAGTTTCTAAAACTGACTGAAGTTTGTTGATGAATTTACTGAAATTCTGTTTGTTGAGTTCTTCCAGATACTTTTCTCATGATTTTCAAGTCTTAATTTTTTTCCAATGAGCTGTTGATGTTGTGTTCAGACTCTGATTCCAAATCACTTGCACTACTTTCCTCTTTAGTCCAAATCTGAGTCCAGGGATTGTGATCTTTGGGCTCCTCTGGGTAGTGTATTTCGTTTGCTTTGACCACTTGAAACTGTTTATAGGTATCCACCGGGGGGGGGGATGATAAATCAACGCTCCTGGTGGCACACCCACACCAGGGGCACGCCTGTCAAAAAAAGGGTGTGCAGCCCGCACATCCTTTTTTTGATGGGGGTGTGTGCTAAATTCCTGTAGATGGGTGTTCAGTTTGCAAGCCCATCTAGAGGCATGCAACACCACCACAGATTGGTGTGCAGCCGCACACCCGTCAGGAGGCTTCCTCCTTGACAGGAGGGAGTCACTCCGGTCAAGGAGGTTGTATACAACCTCCACGGCTGGAGGGATTTCCTCTGTTCAAGGAGGTTGCATATGACCTCCTCGGCCAGAGGGATTTCCTCCTGTTGAGGAGGTTGTATACAACCTCCACGGCCGGAGGGATTTCTTCCAGTCAAGGAGGTTGTATAAATTCCTCAACCGGGGGGAATCCCTCCGGCTGGGGAGGTTATAAAACCTCCTCAACCAGAGGCTCCCTCTGGTTGAGGAGGCTATACAAAATCCTTGACCGGGGGGAGCCTCTGGTCAAGGAGGTTGTATAACCTCCCTGTCCGGAGGGATTGCCCCTGGTCAAGGAAGTTTTACAACCTCCTTGCCCAGAGTAAATCCCTGCAGCCAAGGAGGTTGTATACAATCCTCAACCAGAGGAAATCCCTCCGGCCAAGGAGGTTGCCCTTGACTGGAGGGACTCCCTCCGGTCAAGGAGGCAGCCTCCTGACGGGCATGCCAACCACACACCCTGTTTTGAACAGGGTGTGCAGCTGCACATCCCATCTTTGGCGGTGTCACATGCCTCTAGATGGGTGTGCAAACTGCACGTCCATCTACAGACGTGCAAACTGCACACCCATCTACAGGAATGCAAAATGCACACCCATTTACAGGCGGGCAGCACACAAACCCATCAAAAAAAGGGTGTGCGGGCTGCACACCCTTTTTTTGATGGGTTTACGCTTATCAACCCCCCCACCAGGGTTGAGGATTTGATTTGAGATTCTGAAACAGGTTGATAAACACACTCCCCTGGTGGCACACCCATGCCAGGGGAACGCCTGTCTCAGGATGGGTGTGTCCTGCACACCCCCCCCTTGGAACGGTGTGTTACTACATGCCCTTCCAAGGAAGGGCATGCAACTAAACATCAGAATTACATTATCTATATCTTCTTAAAGACTTACTCTGCCAAAATAACTACATTATTATCACTCTTCATATTTAGAAGTTTTATATTTTTCCCTCATCAATTGATGTTTATCACTCTACTAGTCTGGTAGTTTTAAATTATTAAATTCACTCTGTCAATCAGACAGTTTTGTATTCACTCTATTTATTCACTAGTTTCATTAAAATGTAACTGCATATGCTAATATTCTTGTTAGCCTATGCTTTTACTCTGTTGTCAAACTCAACCACTTGTTGACCATATAATCTGGCTTGTGTGCCAGAAGAAATAACAGCATCAAGTTTGAGCATAAAATTCTTCTTTCTCTCTGCACAAAGCTCCTTGTTCCAATCAGACCCTCTATCAAGATTGCCCCCTTTCTCAAGCCCAAAATTTTGAAGCTCAAAAATTCACACTAAATGCCCTTCCTGGGAAGGGCATGCAACTACATGCCCTTCCTATACATATAACATATATGAAGGGGTGTGTGTTGCACACCTTGACCAGAGGAAGTCCCTCTGTTTAACAAGGTTTTATTGTTTAAGCTATGCAAAAAAAGCATGAGGATGGGGTGATAACAAATAATCAGAAATTATTCTTGAGGCTGAAAAAAACAAAAGGGACCCCTTTGAGGGCAAGCTGCCAGTTTTTGTGGTGGAAAAGCACACACACTGCAACAGGTTGAATGCTGTAGAGACCTCAGGGAAAAGTGGGCAGAAGACTGATGCTGATATTACTATTCTAATCACTAGTTTACATGAATCTGGGAGAGAGGAAGGAGTGAAATGGAAGGTAAAGGAGGGTAAAATGTTGGAATGTGACAAGAAGAGAGAGAGGAGAAGGGCTGTGAACAGACTCAGGTGACCTTTGATGAGACAGGATGGCACAATTCAATGAGGAGGAGAAGTGATGTGGTCTGATTATTTTTGTAGACTTATTATTTAAAGGCTATCTACAAGTGGGCAGAATGTTTTTGAGATGGGTATAAAACAATAATGAATAAGATACAATTTTTGAGACTACACATGAGGAAAAAATTACTAAAAAAACTCTACTACACAGTGTTCTTTGACTACAAGATGTGAGAAGGCAGTACTATTTATCTTACTAGTTGTGCTATAAAAATGATGAAAAAAAAATCAGGAACAAAGGTCTTTTGGGGATGAGGAGACAGAATTCCAACAGAAAGGAGACCTGAGAAGATGGAATTCCAAAATTTATTACCTCTTCAACTTGAGGAAGTCCCTCCGGTAAAAGAGGGCAAACACCCTCTTCAACCATATGTATTCCTCCACAAAAAAGGCCATACAACCTTGTCAACCAAGGGGATCTCCTCCGTTTGGCAAGGGCATACACCCCTGTTGATTAGAGGAGATTCCCTTGGTTTACAAGGGTGTATTCCCTCTTTGATCCCTCCAGTCAAAGAGGGAATACACCCTTGTTGTCAGCCCTAGAGGTACTCCAGAGTATCCTAAAGACTGACTTTAATGTAAAAAATAATAAAATATTGTATTAACAATAATATATCCTATAATATTATTAAAGAAATAAACTTTTCATATAAAATTAGGTGGAGTACCTCACTCAAACCACCACCAAATTCCAACTCCTTCTATTACTTTACCATATCTCAGAAGGTACTTAGTAGGAGATGGAATAACCGCAAAAAATATAGATTATAAATTATTGTAGTAAAAGCTGAGAGACAATAAAAATTATGTGCATAATTATAAGAACTTAAAGTTATGCAAATAAGAAGGAAATTACATAAGTGCGTGGTAATTTCCCAGTATTATTCTATTATTAGGATTTTCCCATGATGTGATTGGTTATACATACATGTCATGAGGTCATGGGGAAATAGATAATACTGTACTCAATATAATACAATTCCCATTACATCACAGTACATTTGAATTGTAATACATTAGAGTAGAATTTGACATAATATTCTAGAACTTTCCACAAAGAACCTCTAGAATATAAAAGGAGGCCATTTCTGGCCTAGGATTGGTTCCTCAGCATATTCCCCCAGTACCACTTTAGTAAGTACTCTGAATATTCTCCTCCTACTATTAGACTAGTGTATCCCCTTTTTATCCAACCCAACCTTTATTACTGGAATAGTCTCAAGTTACCTTAGAATTCCCCATCTTTTGGCCTTGATCTGTTCCTTAGAAAGCAGTTGCTGCAAGACTACCACCTCTTACAGTAGCCAATCAGCTTAAGTGCTTGCCAGCTGCTTAATAGCAATTTTTATTGCTATATCTTTCCCAAAAAGACAAAGACTAGCCAAACCTACACGGTTAACTATTAGTCTTCTCCAATTGGTGATTTGTATATCAAATCTTCAATTATAAGGAGTTTTAGGTTATCCTCTGTAGCTCCCAGACCTAGTGACTTATATGGCCAGTGACTCAACCTATCATAGGAAGGTGAGACCAGAAACAGGGAAGTGACCTCAATTACACAAAGGTAGTTGTTGTAAGATAAATGTTCAGAAACCCTTGAGTGTTTATTTCTCCTCCCCACCCACCTCTTATTGTTCAATAATTCAAATGTGGAACTTGAACACTCCATAGAACAACCCCCACCCCCCCTGAAAATCAACACTAACAAGTAAAATATATCAAGAAAAAATTAAGAAGGAAAACATAGACAAAAGTGAAAAAGATGATTTCTCTCTTTTTCATTTTTTTATTCTAAAAGATCAACACAAACAAGAGTCAAATGAAATAAAGAAATGAAAAAAAGACAAAAGAATAAAATGGAAAATAAGAGCTTCAAGATAGAAAAAAATAGATGAAATAGAGACTGATAACCAAGAAACACAAAAAATATGCTGACTTAGGTGAATTATTTTTTAAATGAAATTTTGTGCAGTGTTTTCAGCTATGTGTGTGAAAATCTGTCTAAATATCTATAAAAATCCAGGCACTATTACTGTGCTTAATGTTGATCTAAATAATAGATTACATTATTCTCCCTATAGTGTTAAAACTATGCACAGAGGATAATAAAAAATCCTTATTATTGTTAGATTTGATATAAAAGCAATTCAATTGGAGAAGAATAACAGCTACCCTTATAGTATTGACTATACTTTGTCTTTTTGAGTAGTTATAGCAATATAAATTGCTATTAAGCAGCTGGAAAGCACTTGAGCTGATTGGCTACTGTAAGAGGAAGTAGTCTTTCAGCAACTGCTTAAGATGGAATATATCAATTCCAAGGATGGGGAGCTCTAAGGTAGCTTGAGACTTATTCCAGTAAATAAATTTGGGTTGGATAACAAGGGAGAATAACACAACTCCAAATGTAGGAGGAGAATATTCAGAGTGCTTACTAATGTTGTGGGTGAATATGCTGAGGATCCAATCTAAGGCCAGGAAATGGCCGCATTTTATATTCTAGAGGTCTTCAGGAGAAGGTTTCAGAATGTTGTTGTAAAGTCTGCTTTAATGTATTACAATTCACATGCACCATGATGATGGGAATTTGCATTGAGAACAATACTTTCCATGTTCCTATGACCTAATGACATGTATGTATAACCAATCACATCATGGGAAAATTCATATAGTAGAAAAATACTGGGAAATTACCACACACTTAGGTAATTTCTTTCTTATTAGAAAAAATATATTCTTCTTATATTTATCCAAATATTATTATTATCTCTCAGATTTTATGACAATACTTTCAATCCATATTGTATAAATTTATTCCTTTTTCTTACCAAGTAATTGTAAGATATGATAAATTACTAGAAGGAGTAGGAATTTAGTGGTGGTTCAATTGAGGTACCCCACTTAATATTAAATTTCAAGTTGATTTGTCAAAAAACACTTTAGGATATATTATTATTCAAAGTATTAATTGTTGGAATTTCATCACTGTGTTTTCTCTCTCTTCCTCTTTCACACATCTGTCACTCCTTTTTATCCCATTTCCAGATGAATATCCAATCTCACCTTCTGTCCCACATCTCAGCCATAAATTGTATGTAGATAAATAAGTATGCTTCTGAGTAGATAATGAGATCATATGTTCTCTGCACCCTGATGCCTGTGGTCTCTAAGATATACAACCACTTGTAGTGTGAGCGCTTTTTCTGCCACACAAACTAGCAGCCATTTGCCCTTCATTGGGCCTCTTTGACCACTTTTTTTTCCTCTTGAGTCTTTTGCCTCAAGATTTCTTCCTGGTCAAAAACCTCCCGCTTCACTTGTCTCACTCGAAAATTCATCAGTAATACATTATTTATATCACATTTTACAGCTAAGTAAGTGCTTAGGATAATCTGGAGTACCTCTATGGATGAAAAGTTTTCCCTTCAGAGGTTTGGTAATGAAATCCACTGTGTTCAATCCAGTTTTATTCCATCATGGAATCTGTCATGTAAACCAAAGTACACAAGGGGATTTAGTTGATTGAAGTGCATGAGGAAAAGGAGGTGAGTCTCAAAGATAGCTACAAAGATGTTTTGAAGATACGGTTGGTTCAAAGGAGTTTGGGTACAACTTTGAAGATGAAGATATTGAAAGCTTTTGACAATCACACTTTATTGCAGCACATAACTATAAGCTAATAGTAGTAGATAAATAACAATAAAAATAGAGAAGAAATATAAAGAAATAATTAAGAAACATTATGATGAGAAAGAATGAATTCACAATTCACCTTCATATGTTCTAGTCCTTGCTATGGCTCAAGAAATAGGCAAGTAAGATATAAATTGAGAAAGAAATAACAACAAGCCTAAGAAGAAGAAGCATGATCAATAAAGGATAAAATAAGATGACATGTAATAATTTAAATCATGGAGTTGGAGTATAACTCCACTTGAGTTAAGTCCATTATCCTCATGAATCTTCTTGGTAAAACTGATTGGTGAAGTAAAAAACTAGAATAGGCAGTTAGGATGAGATTGACAGTGAATTATGGGCTGGTATCCAAAAGTGAATTTTTGTGGTTCTTTTCATGTCTGGGGCTCAAATTCAAACTGCAAAGACGTATATTTCATAAGACACAAGATGGAACAGTCTTTATGCATACAGGACACCACTATATACCAGAAGTAATTATTTAACAGATATGTGGAATCTAGGATGACTTAATAGTACTCATAAAGGCTAATGGCTAGCTAAATGATAAGTAGGAAACAGAAACAAATTTTATATTAAATAACTGAGGAAAATAGAAATGGATGAAAAAGTACATGAGCATTGATAATTGAGAAAAAGCTAATGTTATTGATGAATAGGTAAGAAGATGGATTGAAGACTAATGACAGAGTATCCACTCACATTGAGATTTACAAAGATGATTACATATGATCAGTCAAATGTGAAAAACATGATTATCAAAAATGAGAAATAGAATGAAATGCACATGATAATTGTATACAAGCTCTTAGCTATGATAAAAAAGGTCTTTGAGTTTCAAGGTTATATTTACCAATGGGAATGTTAAGTGGGATGGGAAAGTGTAAGTGCAAAGCTGAAATTCAGGGTGCATTGCAGATGATCTGGAAAAGGGTTATTGGATAGCTTCAAAGCTGAGTCAAGTCACCAGAATTGGTAGTCTATAGATTTGACTGCTGATTAAGTTAATTGTCAAATATGAAATTCAAATGTCCGCCTTGGTTAGGTGTCACACAAATTTCAATTGAAAGGTTTGAATCTGAGGTGCATTCAAAGTTTGATGTAAATGTAAGTGACTGGGCTGTGGTTGACTGAGCCCATTAGATTTGCAGTGTAACAGATAGCTGGGTATAGAAGCCAAGCTCCGGCAAAGTTCAAGGATAAGAATTACCACATTATTACAAACTTCACAAAAAAATCTAATCACTGCAAAAAAATCTAATCACTGCAAAAAAATCTGCTTCAACTGTCACCAGTTTACATGCAGTATACTTGATTCCAGCTTTGTTCTTACTTGAATCTTACATCAGGGTAAATTTTGTTTCACAGTAACTGTGCAGAAAATCTTGTTTCAAGTAGGTCCAGAGTAAGGTTGAAGTAAGGTTGGAGTAAGATCAAAGCTCTTAGATGTCAACTGGTAGCAGTTGAAGCAGTTTTTCTTGCAGTGAATTATCCCAAAGAAGACAAAATAAGAAAAATAACAAGAAAAGAACACAGAAGAACAAGAAAGAATGTCTGAAATTGAAGTAGTTTATTGAAGATTTCAAAGATGTATTCAACAAGACCTAACATGTGAAACTAGTGTAATTACAAGAGGAGATCTATCAAAGTGAAAAGTGTGTTGGATCACAAGAGTTCCTTGCATCTTTGACCACAGATGTACCTCCTCATGTTTATATGCAACCAAAATATAAGGATTAAATAATAAGGTAAAACCAGTCCCAATATCTGCTAATCTGCCTCCACAAAGATCACCATCTATTGTTCAAATTTGTTGATGGGCAAGATTTTTGACCCATTGAGTGAATTATAGAATACTGTGTATTATAAATGCACTGTTTATTACTTAATACCAAAACCAGACTGAGAAACAAAGATGAGATTAGATGAGATCAATTTGAGAGATAGATGAAAGAATGGAAGAAAGAATTATACCGCTAGAACTTTTAGTTTTATAATTATGAAGGAAGATGAAGTTATGAAGACAAGGCAGATGTAGAAGAAGAAACTTATGAGAAAGAAATAATAATAGAAAAAAGATTCAGTGCAAAGGCATCAAGCAAGATCAATGAGGAAGAGAAGACCAATGACAAAGAGGACCAACAAAGGTGATCCAAGTAATATTCTTGATGTAGAGAGAATTGCCAAAGAGTATTGATTTGAGGCAATTAGACTTTTGAGGTTGAATGAAAGAAGAGAAAGGAAAAATAGTTGAGGGTAAGTGTTGATGTGGAAATTCAGGTGATGAGATTGTTTTACTTTACGCCAGAGTGATTTTATAAAGACGAGTTAGATTCTCTTCACATCAAAGATTGTTGTTGTGACAAAGTTTTGAGAGTGAAGAGTTGAGTGGGTGAGGAAGTTGATTGAGGAACAAGGACATAGAATAATGAGATAGAAAATTGTGAAGAAGGGAATTAGATCTTGATCAGGAGATTGGTTCATGAACTGAAGGAAGGTGGAGAATGAACTGAAGGAAGTTCAAGAGAGGTCTGGAGATTTGAAGGGGGTTTAGGGTCTGTGCTAGTGTTCAACCACCTAGAGCGTCTGTGCTAGTGCTCAACCACTCAGAGCCAGAATAACAGTGGACATTGGGCTAAAATTTCAACACTGTGGTTTTTGGATACACCAGGATTAGGGGACCCAAGAGATTTGGGTAGGTGTAAAAGACATGAATGATTGGATTTTAAATTTTTTAGCATTATTAGGACCTGATCAAAGATAAACAGCTATGACACCACCACCACCACCACCACCACCATACTATCAACAGTGGGCCGCTACGCTACGCTACGCTATTTGACCTCTAACTGTTAGCGTAGCGGTTATTTTTTTTGCCAGAAAATTTGTAGTGTTAGCTGACGCTACACTCCGCTAAATTAACAGTTAGCGTAGCAAGAAATTTTTCAGCCAATTTTTTTGTAGTGTTAGCTTTGGAAAATAACCGCTACGCTAACAAGTAGCATAATTTTTTTTCCGCTAACACATATTGGAGTTCCCATTAGCGTAGCGGCATCAGATCTACGCTACGCTACGCTAAATGTTAGCTGTTAGCTGAATTTTTTCCCGCTAAATGTTAGCTGTTAGCTGATTTTTTCCCACTAAATGTTAGCTGTTAGCTGAATTTTTTCCTGCTAAATGTTAGCTGTTAGCTTAATTTTTTTCCCACTACACTATGCTCAAATAGTGAAAAGTGTTGGCCCACAGCCAGCTGAGTGAACAGTCTGAACATAATTTTTTGGGTGGATTACATCCCTGCTTGTTTTACCAATAGTTGTGGTGATGGCTTGGGCAAAGAAAATGATGTGGGAACATTGAAAGTTTTTCCCTTGCACAAATTGCCTTGCATTGCGGCTGTGATTACTTTAAATTAATATGTTCATGAATCCTGTTGAAGAATTTATTTTCCAGCTTTACTCGCTTCCTTTGAGTTAAATAAGCATTTCTTCTCATTCTCTGATGGGCATTCTGATTACTGTTCTGGGCAATTTCCATATGATTAAAATGTGTTATTCAATTGAAATTTGTCCAGGCAGTAACCATATTTCCCAAAGCAATGATGTCAGCCACTGAGTACATATCACAGTACCTGACATGTACCACGTAACTGCAAATATTATTAATTAATATTATCTCTAATAATAATTACTATTCTTATTTATTATTATTATACATTCATTATTATTATTACATTACTATTATAATTATTAAAGTACATTAATTACAATAATTAATATAAATACTTTAATAATATATTCATTAATAACTCATCAATAATTCTGGTTAAGCTATGTACTCCTGTTATACAAGATACATAACTTGTAGGCCCTTGCCCTCATGTCACGTGAAATATCCAGAGTAACAGATATCACTCTTTCCCTCTGATTACACCCACATTCCTTGACATTGGAATATTTCACGTATAAGATATGTACTTTAATATCTTATTAATAAAAGAACTTATTAATATTATAATAACTAATACTTATAAGATGGGCCAATAATAAATGACATCATTATAAGATATTATCTTTAATAATATTAATAACAGATCATTAAATACAAATTTCATGATGTGATCCAATCACACTAAGGATTACTGATCAAAGATGTGTCCCATAACACAGCCTTAGTAGAAATCACATCATAAACATTAACAGATCCTCCCAAAAGGATCTGTCTTGTCCCTGAAGTTCCACAGTACCTCCCAGGTCATGGAAGCGCTCACAGTTCCCCCCTGAGGAGCTCTTACAATATATAAACAGACTGTAAACAGTTGTTTATCCCCCAGAGAATATTTAGAACACATCAGCACAGTACATAACTTAGATTTATTTACCTTGCTTAGTTCCCCATTCTCCACCAATACCCCAATTCTGGATAATATATAGTCTATTACTGTTATTACCTCAAGAATTGGCCACAACCTACCTTCAATAAGGTATAAACCACAAACCCAAGTTGAGTATCTCCTTGGATGCCTATTAATACTTTGTATTGATTTGGATGCGCCTAATTAGAGAAATTAGAGCAAGCCTCTCAGACAAGACTTACTGATTGAGGAAATTCCTTTTTTACAGGACTTAACCATTACCCAAACTACTTCAAACCATCAAACTACATTAGTTACAACCCTTAACCACGTTTAGTTCCACACCCAGGCTGACAAATGACAGAAATGCATATCCAAACATTGGAAAGAGAAAAAATGGAAAAGAAACAAACAATTTTGTTTTGAAAAAAAAAAAAAAAAAACAATAGAAATTAAAAAAAAAAAAAAAAAATAATCTGTTTTGATTGCTGTCAACGGTGGGCCCGCTACGCTAACAATAGCTGTAGCGTAGCGTAATGTTAGCTTTTATTGCTACGCTAACACAAAGTTACTGTTAGCGGTTTTTTTTTTTCAGCTAACGCTACAAAATTTTTGTCAAAAAAAAAATAGCTGTAGCGTAGCGTTAGCGACTTCAAAAAACAAAAGTTAACGCTACAGGAATTACCTGTTAGCTGACTTGTAGCGGTGTTAACTGGAACAAACGCTACGCTAACTGTTAGCGTAGCGCTCTTGTCAGCTACGCTAACTGTTAGCGTAGCGCTCTTTTCAGCTACGCTACATGTTAGCGTAGCGCCCTGCTCAGCTATACCACTCACCCATAGTGAACCAGAAGAGGCTCTCATAAATCAATATTAAGGAGTAAAAAAAAAAAAGGGGCATTGATATTTGCACGCCCATCGGCGCACGCCCACGTCGAGCGCACGCCGATAAAAAGAAAGGCGTGTTCCCCGCACGCCTTTTTTTTATCGGCGTGCGGGCTGCACGCCCATCCCTGGGCGTGGGCACGCCTGTAGATGGGCGTGCGTGCTGCACGCCCATCTACAGGCGTGCGACACTGCAGGCGTGCAGTCGCACGCCCTGTTCAGAACAGGGCGTGCGGCTCGCCCGCCCCTTCAGAAAAGGGCGTGTGGGTCGCACGCCCTTTTTATGTGTATAGGCAAGGGTGTGCCCCCTGCCTATACACATAAAAAGGGCGTGCGGCCCACACGCCCTTTCTATGTATATAGGCAGGGGGCACGCCCCTGCCTATACACATAGATCGGCGGACCGCCAACCTATGTATATAGGAAGGGCGTGCCCCTTCCTATATACATAGAATCGGCGTGCAGTCGGCACGCCGATTCTATGTATATAGGAAGGGGCACGCCCTTCCTATATACATGCTGATGTCATGCGTACACCAGAATGTACGCATGACATCAGCATGCCCCCACCCGCCCCCTCCCCCCCTCCCCCCACCCCCCCTCCCCCTCCGCGGATTTCAACCGCAACCACCACCTCACTCGATCACTTCCCCCCCACCTCACAGCACCTCCTCCACATCAACCCGGCCGACCCGAGCCGACCCACCCGACCCAAGCCGACCCACCCGACCCGATCCGACCCACCCGACCCGATCCAAGCGAGCCAAGCCACCCGACCCACCCAAATGTGGGTGTTTTTTTTTTATCCTGCCTGAGCCCCCCTGAGCCCCCCGTGCCCCCTGAGCCCCCCGTGCCCCCTGAGCCCCCCGTGCGCCCCGTGCGCCCCGTGCCCCCGTAAGATAAAAAAAAATTAAAAATTAAAAAATTAAAAAATTAAAAAAATAAAAAAATAAAAAAATAAAATAAAATTAAAAATAAAATAAAATTAAATAAAAATAAAATAAAATAAAAATAAAATTAATAAAATAAAAATAAAAATAAAAATAAAAATAAAAATAAAAATAAAACAAAAATAAAATAAAAATAAAATAAATAAATCAAGAAAAAAAAAGATTCTGATAAGAAAAACCAAAAATTTACTCAGGGCCCATTAGGCCCTGTATTGACAGTGGGACAAGCCCCAAAGGGCCTAGTAAAGGGGCCAACAGGGCCCACTATGACTGGCCAAAAGGAGCCAACTGTGCTCCCTGCCGCCCAAGTTTGACATGTTAGGCCAGGGCCCCTTTATATCTCCGCATAGGTATCCAAGGGCCCCATTCCCCTTGTCCAAGCCCCGGACGGGCACACCAGCACTTGATGTTCTTCCACTCAGATCCAAATTAATCTCTCCACATCTTCTTTATTATTATTTTCATGCCAACTGATTATTTCTTCTTGTTCCTCTGAACGCACAGATATCAGCAAGTTTTCTTTGCATCAACTTTTATTACCCTCCAGCAGTGTAAGTGCATGTCTATCAAAGTAAATATCATCCAAAATTACTCACTCTGGCCGTTATTTACAGCAGAAAATGTCTCAGCCAGGCCAAAACTCCTCCTACTACCACGTATCTCCCAACCCATATGGCGTCCACAATCAGCCGCACCCCCAATACCCTAATGCAATAATGCATGCCAGTGGTCAGCCTAATGTCACCCAGTCTCACTTGGCACAGCATGTAAGCACACACAGCCCAATTCTTCTACTTAAATAACTTTCTCACACAGTCCTTCCTCCTGCCTCCATCAGCCGCAACCACCAGTTCCATTTGGGCAACCCCCTTGGTTCCAGGTCCCATCCAACCCCTCCATCCCCCCTCAAACGTCTGATCAATTCCCCGGCTTCCCCAATTACCCACCCAATGCTGTCCCAATCACAAATAATCCCACAAACCAACACCCCAGCTTCACCAACCATGGCCACCCCGCATACCCGTCAAGCTCAATGGCCTTTCCAATTCCAAATCACGGGCAACCTGCACCCCATATGGGCCACCAAATACCATCTTTTCACCCATACAACAACCTTCCCCCCCACCAATCATCCCAAACGGCCTCCTATAACAATAGTACTGCCTTTCCTCACATTCCAGTCACCGGCCAACCCAATCCAAACTTTCCAAACTACACCAATCCAGCAATCACCCTGCAACAGACGTCAAACATTCATCCCACCCACCAACCCAATCAACCAACCTCCTATACATTACAGCAGGAAATGTACTCCAACAACTGGAATGCCCCCCAACCAATCCAACACCCACCATCAATACCCAGCAACCTGTCTGCATCAATACCCAGCAACCCGTCCGTCAACCAGCCCACATACTACTGGGACAACAACACCAACCAATCCGCTGTCGAAATCAATTCTCTGCTTGACTCTTTAAGTCCGCCTGCCCCATCCGCGCAACTACCTACATCAATTGATCCACTGGCTTCCTTGGTTTTCCCTCAAATGACTGACAATACTGCTCAAGGTAGGTCTAACTTTCTCTTGTAATGTATATTTATTGAGAGCTGACAAACTGTAAATCATCAGCTTTTCCCCCTGATTTCCTGCCTTCTGCAAATGACCTGCCTGCTCCCTCTTTTCCCACCCAAACCAATGAGGATCAAGCTCAAGGTGGGTCTTAGTTTCTCTGGTAAAGTTGCTTTATTGGGAGCTGACTATTTATTGATGAATCAGGTGGTTCCAACTCTACAACATCTGTGGTACCGTCTGCAGTCCTGGCTCCTGCAAGAACCGCCCAGGAAATGTCTGTTCCCTCCCCAATCCCCCTGGAAATGCCTGTTCCCTCTCCAATGACTGAGGAAAATCCCCAAGGTGATTGTAGATTTCACTCAGAAAAGTCCTTTGCGGTGTTCTTACCAATGTTTTATTGTACAGATCCCAGTGCATCTGCGCACCACACCAATGACTTGTTGATGGCCCCAAATCTCCCGGATGGAAATGCTTTGCCCAAAGCCCTACTGACCAGTGAGGATGTCAGATTGTTTGACTACTCTGTGGGAGGTCAGTGCCTCATTGATTTATCATACTGTTTCCAATGGATGCTCATGGGAATTAATTTCGTAGAGCCAATGGACCCTCCACCTGAATACCTGTTCACCTGTGTTGACGATCTGAAGAAATTTGTGTCCACATGGGCCACCGAGCATGGTTATCGGCTGGCAGTCTCAAAATCCAAGGCGGGGAAGAACATTTACCTTGCCTGCTCACTGGCTGGAGAAGACACTACCACCATGGACTCCTGTCGGGCTCGTGAATCACGTAATAAGCGAGTTGGATGCGCCTTCAAGATTTCGGGCCACTGTTCATGTGCCAAGAACCGTGAAAACGACTATTGGGATCTCCGCAGCAAGACTGTCCCTCACAACCACAATGTCATCCAGCACAAGTACGAGGCCATCCACAAGACACTTGGGGCAGAGGGCCAAGCAGAGGTGGCTCGACTGGCCTCTCTTGGTTTGCAACCACAGGCAATTGCCCGGCAGCTGAGTACGACTGAGGGACGCTTTGTCACAAACAGGACAATTTACAACACAAAAGCAGCGCAGAAGATACAGCGGAGGGCCGGCGACACCCCCATCAACCATCTTCTACGATGCCTCAAAGGCTCCAACTGGGTTCACGATGAAGTTTACGATGATGACGGAAAGCTCCTCTACCTATGGTTTGCGCACCCTGGATCAATGTTACTTGCTTGCAAGTTCCATCATGTGGTTAATATTGACTGCACCTACAAGACCAACCTCTGCAAGTACCCCTTACTGCATGTTGTTGGCCAGACCTGCACGAACAGCTCGTTCTCAATTGGATTTTGTCTCATGAGGAATGAGAAAAATGCGGCATACTCTTGGGCTCTGAATAAGTTGAAGTGAGTGTGGTGATTGTCTTTTTTAGTATGAGATTGATAATCTGATGGTAATTTTACATACACCTATCAATTCTTGCAGGTCGGTATGGGAACCAGAGAGCTCTCCAAAGGTCTTTGTGACGGACAAAGAGGTGGCTCTCCGAAATGCAATTGCGGAGCACTTCCCAAATGCAACCTCCAACCTATGCGCCTGGCACATTGATCGGAACATTGTCACCAACTGCAAACAGGCTTTTGCATCCGAGGCAGACGAATGGACAAATTTCATGAAGCTATGGCACGAGGTTACATACGCACCGGACGAACCCTCATTCGACACAGCTTGGGGAAAGCTTCAGGTGGACCTCAGGGAACGAGCAAATGTTCTGGAATACCTTCAGAACCATGTTCTGCCCTGTCGCAAACAATTCATGGCTGCATGGGCTGGGAAAACCCCGCACTTGGGGAATCTGACGTCATCTAGAGGTGAATCAGCTCATAGCTGGCTCAAAACATACGTGACATCTGGCAAGATCGACTTTGCTACGCTCTTCCTGACCATTTCATCAGCTGTGGACCGGCAACTGGACGAAGCACAGGTCACCATTGGCCATGAAAGGATCAAAGGGCTATCCGGACTCCCAAACGTTTTCAAGCCGCTTCACACCAAGATCTCCACCCATGCGCTCAAATTGGCCATTGGAGAGTACAATAAGTACTTGAAAATGAAGAAGGCCAAACATGAAAATCCGGTCAGGCAGTGTACGGGGAACTTTAACGCGGGAATGGGGGTCCCATGTGCACACTTGATTGAAAAGTTGCTTGAAGAGAAGGGTGATGTGGAACCAGAGGACTTTCATCCCCAGTGGCAATTGTGTTACAACCCAGACGGACCAGTCAGTGTATAAATCTTCCCCCTCCTCCATAACCCATTGGCTAATCCTGTTTGACCTTGCTTAAATTACAGAACCTTGATGAGGAGCCGTATAACTTTGACGATGATTTTGAGGCGCTAAAGCAGGAGATCTTGGAATCTCACCCCTCCTCAGCTTTGCCGGCACTGATGAAGAATTTACGTCGAGTTGTTGCAAACACACATGTGGTCCCACTGATTGAGCCAGACCCCATCAGGCAAAAATCCAAACCAAATCAACCTTGGAAGAAGAAGAATGGAAGCGGCCGTGTGCAAACCCGAGATCCTACTCAGGCAGAAATTGTGGAGTCTCAGATTGAAAAGGCACAGACAGCCAAAGGGAAACAGCGCGCAAGGACCAGTCAGAATCGCGCGGGCCGGAGAAGGACGGACAAGTTGCAACAAGATAGCTCTTCATCAATGGAAGACCCTGATGAGCTGCCCACCTTGGCCAGACTGACCGCCCCAAAACCCCGAGGCCGACGAAGAAAGGCTCCTGATCCCGCAACATCTTCTGAAGAAGACAATGAGAGCCCACCGTGTGTGGCCAAGCGACGAGGCCGACCTCCAAAGTCTCAGCTACCATCTACGTATGCAGCCAACAAAGACTACCAACCAGGCCGCACGTCACATAAGCGGAAAGCAAGTCCCCCCACTTCCGACCGGCCCAAGTCCCAACGCCGTATGGAAGAAAAGCCCTCAGTATCATCTGCAATGAGTCAGATGTCTTTGGCAAAAGGGAGCTCCGCAGAAGGCAGTCATTCTGGGTCATCTAGTGGAGTACCAGACTCATCCATTGATCAATCTGATGGCAGTGATGGAGATCCCTTTGGGTCTGAAGGAGATGCATGTGAATTTGCAGAGGACAATCCGATTGATATTCCTCTTGCCGGGACTTCAATGTCAACTTCCCTGGTAAGCCCCTTTAATCAAACCAACAAGATTCTCCTAATAGTGATTGGCCTAATTGTTCTGTTGTATTTTTGCAAATCAGGATGCTATTCCTATGTCCCATACGGAAGGTGATTATCAGGCCAATGACCCCCCCAGGCCACCGACTTTGGAGGTAAATTCAAGGGTTAGGATGAGCCCATTCAATGAGTCAACATTATAACTGATTGGCTTTTCTGGTTGAATTCAGGATGAAAGTATGGTTGTAAAAAGTGGTCCCACCTTAGGGACACTGGCTCAAGCCTCTAAAGAGGTTATGTCTGATAAATCAGTAAGTGAACATAATGTGAATTCATTATGATTACTGATGAGAGCAAAGCAATTTACTCACTCTCTTGTGCTTATGCTGAATTTGCCCTCATCTCCCCCAGGTTGAGGAGTTACCTCCTTGGGTCATTAAGTATGTCCAATCAAGTTATAACCCAAAAGGCGATGGCAACTGTGGGTATTCTTGTGTGGCACATGCATTGGCTGCTGAAAAACCCGAGGGCCCGTATGCTAGAGACAATGGGTGGTATCAAGTGCGATTGGACATGTTACACGAGCTGGACATCAACAGGGCACTTTGGACGAGGAAGCTAGGTGGACAAGATATGTTCGAGAAGACCTACGAAAGCATTTGCGTGGAGAATCCCAAGGGACCAGTGCCCACTTCCAAGTGGATGGGCAGGCTTGATGGTGGTCCTATTCTGGCTAATGCATACAATAGGCCAGTGGTGTTCCTCACAAACGACCGAGCAGCTGGCTGCATGACGTTTCTCCCTTCAACTGTTGCACCCGACCCCAAACCAGCAAGCCCAATCTACCTTGCACTAATTAACGGGAATCACTGGATACATGTTATAGTCAAGCGTGGCCTAGTACCTTTCCCTCCACCGTCCATACCTAGATCATTTCCAAAGAGCCAAGCTGCTGGTTGGTTGAGCATCATTGAACCAGCCACACTTCTTTACTCCAAAACTTGCAAGCCAATGTAACACCCCTCCTCTGATTTGTAATTACTATATTAAATTTGTTTCCATAAATCAAAGTAGAGTAATGGCTGTCAACATTACTCCTGAATATTGTCAGCCTCCTTGATGCCAACAACAAGTCTTTCTAGCTACAAGTGGTGCAAGGATACAAGACAAGGAAAGAGTGATATTACTCTGGGTAAGGTTTTAAGGTTATAATTCCCAAATAAAACGGGGGAATTGTGACGTAAACTTTAGAGGAAAAATAGGAAAAATAAGGTAATAATTATATTAAATAAATTTAATATAATAGGGGCCTGATAAATCAGGGGTGGTTTAAATCTCTCTCAGGTGCTTGCAAATAAATTGCAGAGGATTTAAGTACCTGGAACACTGGGGCCTGTTGACACAGGGGTGGCTTAATACCAGGAAAGGTAAGTGGGGAATATCTCCAAGAAAAGGGTTATTACTTACTAGTAATAAACCTTGAGGGATCTTGGGCATATTCAGGGTGAAACTGGACAGTTTTGGGCGCTTTGATGGGTGGATGGTGGAGCTGGATGGTCACTGTAGAGTTGTTGGGGAAGACAGGGCTAATAACTACTAATACGCTTACCATACTGTTTTAAAATTTTATTAGTTTATTTATTTATTTATGTTGACTTACAGTCTGTAGTACATTAGTACTGGTTGTTATAGATTAATACTAGTGGCTTATTTGTATTTTATAATAAGCCGCAGTATTATTTGTACTGTTTGTTCAGTCAATATAATTTTATTTATATGTCTAAATAATAATACAATCTGGTATAATCATTTATTTAGTCCCCATTAATCTTCATTACATGTGTAACTTATGTAATGAAGTTAATTGGGCGTGTTTTTGTTACTTTGGGTGTACCTTGGATGACTTTGCAGTCCGCGTGCCAAGCTGAGAGCCTGTAAGGGGCCTGATGCTTGCGCGGGGGCTTATATTCCAACTTTGGCGCGGGCTTTCAGTCACACGGGATGAACTTCAAGGTATGCGGACTGCAGTGCACGGGGTTTGAGTAAAACACATTGTATTTATACTATCTCCCCTAATTTACACAACACCTCATTTCCGTGACTGGAAAATGGGGGTAAGCATATGTATATGAGTATGTAAGCATAAAGTTAGGTAATCATACTTTTAACTGATCATTAATACAATTTTCAGTTATTAGTATCATATCATATGTATAATAATAAGTTTTAGTTGCACACCAAGACTGACACCTATAATGTAGGAAATAGATAAACCAAAAGGCAAATAATGTATCATTTGGATGGAAGTGATCAATAGAACATGCAACATGTAGAGCTGGAGACACAGGATAGGATTTAAATACCATACAAGTCAGAAGTGATAGTTGGACAAAGCTATTTCTATATCTTGAGAAAAAATGTGGAGTAGGTGGTGAGTAGCAAAGTAGTGGTGAAATTCTTTGTAGGTTCTTTCCCAATCCACTTGGGGGAGTCCGTTCTCACCAATCTTGTCAAAGCCCATAGCACACAAGAAGTCCAGAAAATATATACAAAGATTGTCTAAAGTTTGGTGGGGCATTGGGAGAGTAATACCACCATCCACCTTTTGTTTAAGGACTTTGGCCCCAAATTCTAGCAAGGCTGAAGCGTTGGCATTGCTGGCAGTCTGTCTGTTGAATGTGAAGACTGATGTTGGACCAAAAACGAGCAGACCAGCTAGCATCTGGATCTGAGAGGGTGTATTCCTTGTGGAGCACTCATCCGTCCTTGTATGCTTTGGACGTGGCCGGGTAAAGTCGGATAAGCTGCAGATATACGCCAGAGCTGACATTGCCCCCACCAGGTGCTGTGACACAAGCATGAGGCCGCCAAGGTTTGGTGAATTGGCATCGAATGTCCCCAGGTTCTCGTAGGTTCGTTGGAAGCCCCAGTGAGCAGAGTGGACCTTTGTTGTATCTAGTGGAAGGGTTCCCATTGGGCGCCCTGCTGTTCGAGATGACGAAAAGCCCAGCATTGATGTAAAGCAGATTTGAGTCGGAGGTATGCCGTGTCAGGAGGAGAGATGAATGATGCCATGTTTGAGGCCAGTGTGTGTACCTGAGTTTGGTTGGTTATCGTCTTGCTTTTGTTGGCCCGGACAACTTCAATCTGATCCATGTTGATCATTCATGAGTGATCAGAGACATTGAAGTAGCAGGGTGGTGGATTTTTTCTTAACCGCACCACAAAAATTGGTCAGTGTCATTTTTAAATAAATAGATAGTAACTAGGAGAATTACCTGATTTGCAAGCAGCCAGAGTTATTGTAACGTCCCGCCACACTCTTTCCTTGAAATTGTGGTCCATTGGGCCATGACGAGAGAGCATATGGGGGAGGTGATTGAGGACATAGGCAATGTTCTTTATCATCTTCTCAGCTGATGTGATGGACCATGCAATGCCACGCGCCAAATCGTTTTTCAAGTTTTCTACCACTGATCTTGGAAGCAGTGGGCCTGGTAAAAATAGTTCCACAGCTGCAACAGACAGACAGACATGAGTTCCAGAAGTGTTTAATGTTTAGAGGAGAGGGGGATGACTCACATGCATCCCGTGTGGACCTTGCAGGGCGAGGAGGGCCTGTTGACCTCTTGTTGGGGTTTGAACTGGAGCTGGGCATTGAACTGGAACTGTCCACTGCACTAGTGGTTGGGGTGCGCGAGAACTTCATGCCTTTCAAGTGTTCGGCCGTTATGACAGTTGGGTGAGGAGTGAATAGGTGGCTTGGGAAGTTTGGGCCAGTTTCCCTTGGGTCGATATGCACAATCTGTTGATGAGAGGTAGAGGAGCCCTGTTGAGGGACTGGGCTTGCACCACATGAGGGAGGATCGTCTGGACTTGGGGTGTGATGCCGGGATTTTTTGGATGTAGGATCATTGGATGTAGGATCAACAAATATTGCAGTTGGATAGCGGTAGCGAGCCCGGCGTGGGTGACTTTCAACAATAGTGGAATGTGGGTGTGGGGCTGCACGATGGTTGTACGGCAAAGAGACTTGTGAGGCTGGAGGGCTGATTCCCAATTCTTCAGGGTCGGTCTCCCCCTCGGCATCCGGGTCGTTTATATTGTCATCACGGTTTTGAGATAAGTTATGCAAGGCTCGTTTGGCATTTTGGGATTCAATGGCGGTAGTTATAGCATCAAGGTAAGCCTCATTAGAGGTGGTGAGAAAGGTGCTTTCGCCTTTGCTGTTGCGCCTGGGTGACCTTAATGGGTGGATGGGGCCATATGCCGGGTTCATAACGTTGGGCAAGCCGTTGTCAAATGGAGGGGGTTCGTTGTCCCATTGAGCTGGTATGTTGTTAATTCGAGTGGGTTCTGGTGTGCGATGAAGTGTTGGTGCCGCATTGTTTGCTGAGATAAAATCTGACAGTTGTGGAGCGGTTGTTTGAGGTGGTGGGAGGTCTTTGGGAAGATCAGGAAACCAAGGAATGAATTGGTTGAGGTTAGGAGGTGGTTGGTTGACGTTAGGAGTGGAATGTAGGATGGTTTGGCTAGCTGGGGGGTCAAACGTTGTGGAAATAATGACGACCTCGGTAACAGAAATGTTAGGTTGCCCTTCTTCCTGGTTGGTTCCGGTGGTTCTTTGATTTCCTCTGCGGGATAAACACTGTCAGCGGATAATCAACTGGTTTCCCTGCAACACCTGATACTCAGCAAGGGGACCGTTCCTCTTGCGTTCGTCGTCCTGATGATGCCCTACGCAGTTCCGCTTTTCCGCACACGCTGAATAATCGCTGAGAGAACTCTAAACACTGAGATTTTCTTATATACGCCGTAGTTGATAGCTATCTACTGTGATGATAAGATAAGATAAGATAAGAATCCCGCAACCCTGGTACAACACTCTTTTTATACAACAGTCCCCCGATCATGTCCCGCATTCCCCGGTACTGTCCCTGGAGCCCTACTTGCCTGTCTCCTTGATCCCGCATCGCACCGCAGCCTGTCCCCGACTACTATACCCCGTTGACCCCCGCAGCTGTCTGTCGCTTCCCTGCGCACGACTCCGCTTCTTCTGCCCCCGCTCCGCTTGCGGCCTGGCGCCCCGAACCCCGTGGTTCCGCCCGGTCCATTACGTCGCGCATACTGAAGCGGCCTTCGTCCGCTCGACCGATCGCCCGCGCCAACTATAGAATGTCACATGCTGCGCCCTGTGCTTTTCCCCGCGGAATGTCCGATGACATTTGGTAGATACCCCCTTACCTCAGCCTCAGTCTGCCGCTGAGCCCGCGGCTGCGGGCTCAGCTTCAGTGCTGCACCTCTGGTATATAAGTTCTCCCACAACGTGTTTGTTGGAGCTGGGCGAGTTGAGGACTCATGACCCTCATCGTCTGACTGCTCGTATTCGGCTTTGATTTTGTTGGCAAGAACTTCCAGATACTTGTATTCCTCGGGACTGCATGCGGGATGCTGAGCAAGCTCAGTGCATTTTTGCCAGAAGTCCAAACCTGATTTGCAGTGTTTTGGGGTGGAAAGTGGTAAGCAGGAGGTTTATTGTCATACATCTTATGAGGAAACAGAACTTACTTGATTGTTCATGACTACCAGACATTGTTGTTGCGTGGAAATACGTCTAAAGCTTGATGGAGGAGGAGAAAACGGTGTTGCTGTTGGTTGGATTGCAAAATAAAACACATGTCAGCTGCTGCTCCTGGAATTAAGTACCTTTTGCAGTGAGAATATGAGAAAGGGGAATATCAGCCCTTGCGGGGGGTTTGGGGGGGCACTTTGGGTGTGTAGGGGGCTTAGACGGGGGACTTGGGGCCTGATATGCATCTGTGGGCATTTCCCGGGGCCCTTTAGGCCAAGATGTGTCCCTTGCACATTTTTCCTGGGCCTTGGGTGCAATGGGGGGCTTGCAAGGGGGCCTAGTGGCACATTCACACCTTGAATGTGTCCATAGGGGCCACTGGTTCTAGTTGGCCCCTTTTGGCCAGGCCCAGGTGGCCCATCTGGCCCCTTTTGGCTGGCCCATCTGGCCCCTTTTGGCCAGGCCCAGGTGGCCCATCTGGCTCCTTTGGGCCTGGCCCAGGTGGCCCATCTGGCTCCTTTGGGCCTGGCCCAGGTGGCCCATCTGGCCCCTTCGGGCCTGGCCCAGGTGGCCCATCTGGCCCCTTCGGGCCAGGCCCAGGTGGCCCATCTGGCCCCTTCGGGCCAGGCCCAGGTGGCCCATCTGGCCCCTTCAGGCCAGGCCCAGCTGGCCCATCTGGCCCCTCTGGGCCAGGCCCAGCTGGCCCAGGAGCGGGCGGGGTTTTGGGTGAGGGGCAGGGGGTAGGGGGGGCGCGGAGGATTGGGGGAACGGGGGAAACGGGGGAGATGGGACATCGACTTACTTGTCGATGTCCTGGCGGCTGGCTTGAGGTGGTCGGGCGGCTGGGTCGTTCCGGCGGCTTGCGTCGGCGGTCGGCGAGGCTGGGTTGGGTGGGTGGTGGGTCGGAACGGGTGGGTGGTCTGGAAGGTGGGTGGTGGGGTCGGTGAGGTGGTGGTTGGGGAGGGATTTCAGGAGGGGGGGGGGGGGGCCAATCGGCAGAGGATGGGGGGAGGGGGCAGGTGGGGGCATGCTGATGTCATGCGTACATTCTGGTGTACGCATGACATCAGCATGTATATAGGAAGGGCGTGCCCCTTCCTATATACATAGAATCGGCGTGCCGACTGCACGCCGATTCTATGTATATAGGAAGGGGCACGCCCCTCCTATATACATAGGTCGGCGGTCCGCCGATCTATGTGTATAGGCAGGGGCGTGCCCCCCAGCCTATATACATAGAAAGGGCGTGTGGGTCGCACGCCCTTTTTATGTGTATAGGCAGGGGGCACGCCCTTGCCTATACACATAAAAAGGGCGTGCGGCCAACACGCCCTTTTCTGAAGGGGCGGGCGAGCCGCACGCCTGTTTCTGAAGAGGGCGTGCGACTGCACGCCTGCAGTGTCGCACGCCTGTAGATGGGCGTGCAGCACGCACGCCCATCTACAGGCGTGTCCACGCCCGAGGATGGGCGTGCAGCCCGCACGCCGATTAAAAAAAAGGCGTGCGGGGCACACGCCTTTCTTTTTATTGGCGTGCGTTCGGCGTGGGCGTGCGCCGATGGGCGTGCAAATATCAATGCCCAAAAAAAAACTAGGGAATAAGGATAATAATAATATGAAGGCGGTCAGATAGCAATTATTGTGCAAACTATTTGTATATACAATTTTTTTTTTTTTTTTCTTTAATCCATGAAACAAGGAAGAAATATTGAGACCAATGAACAAGAGCAATAAGAATTTTATTTATTTATTTATTTTCATTATTTTTTTGGGAAAAATTTGTATAGTTGTTAACAATGCCTTGAGCTTGTGCAAACTTTCCAGCCACCTGTATACCGTCTTTCAACCACATGTGACTACTAACACACCTCTCAATTGTCCGTGGGTTCAAGCTTCCTTGGCCACTTGAGCAAACATCGGCAGCAGAAGAAAATGTACGCTCTGCAGCACAAGATGATGCTGAGCTGGCCAAGTAGTCCCTGGCTAATGATGAAAGAACTGGATATGTTGATGAATGAACCTGAAAAGTTTAAGTAGCATTGTTAAAATCAATATGAGCTAACAAACACAAGTGGACAAAGCTGAGAACAAATAGAAGCTATACCTTCCACCACCTCAAAATACTATTGGGATCCTTTCCATCTGGACCGGTTAAGCGATCCATGTTCTTGACATATACTTCTAGCTCTTTGCTTTCATCCGATGTTTCAGGAGTGTTGAACAAATCAAATATATTATCCTTTTCAACATTTGAAGTATTTTCGTCCAAGATGTTAATGTTTGATTTTTTCTTCTTGTTCAACAAATCCCTTTGTTTAGAAAAAGGCGGTCCAAAGTTGCTTCGGCTTCCTCTGCTTTTTCAGGCCAGCAATGAGAGAAGATTTTGATGCGAAACGTTGGGTGAAGAACGGTGGCCATTACAAGTGTTTCACATTCAAGCACCTCTTCTTGGTAGACCTCAAGCTTTTGTATCATTTTCACATACATTGGATGTAATGGATGCCCTCGATTGCATCCTGCCTCTTTCTTCTTTAAATCAGAGATTGTTTGATAGTAATTTGGCAATACAAAAGCACCTGTAGGACCATTTCCCTCCATCTCCTTGGTCAAACGGTTAAACGGCTATCAAAAAAAATGAGCATTATGTATGAAATATATAAGTGGATCTGTGGAATGAATATATCTTACTTCTAACTCCTGATTCAATTCATTGATCATTATCCATTCCTTGCTGGTAAACTGAATTTCTTTGAAGTAGCCAAACTTCTTGCGATTTTCTTTGCGGCTGGACCGAACAATTTGATCTTGGAATTTACTATACTCATCACGGAGCATTGCATCAATAACCTGAGTTTAACAATATGTCTATCAGTACCAACACATTATTTGGAGGTGAAGCTTAATGAAATACCTCTCTTGCCCTGTAGGCCCGCTCTCGGCTTTGATATTTGATGTTCCAGCGGATTCCATAACCAGCAATCAGACCATTCACTTTTGTTCCCCCTTTTTGCTTCTGGTAATCCTCCGCACGGCGGTCAAATTCAGCTCTCCATGCACTTGATGAGGTAATCTTTCGTACTACAAAGTCCAGCTATATATCAAAAAAATAAGAAGGAAAGATTCAGTAATTGATTGCTAGTAAAATAAAAAAAATATAAAATATCCAGCTGACCGCTTTGGTTAACTCATTCAAATGATTAGAATAATTTCTATTTGCAGATGATTTCTGATTATTTTTATTCTTTAAGGTGATTTGATCATAGTCTTCGTATCCAGATTCAGTCCCCTCATCATTGTCGTCATCGTCAGTTTCAAGATCTGGCTCATCCTCATCAACATCCGTCTCATCTTCCACCCTGTCTTCAACCGATAATTCTACAGATTGCTCTTCTTCGTCCTCTTCAATTATTGGGTCCATTGTGTTGGAAAAAGGGAAAGTTCCGAGGAATGACTTTTTGAGCTTTGGTGGAGGAGGAGCTTCAAGGCCCAATTCTTTCAATCCAGCATTGACAACGAGCGCCATTTTATGACAAAAGCACTTGATATGCATTGTCTTGTAGTTCCAATCCAAATCCGTGGTTTGGGGCAGGGCAACGAGTTTGGAGTGCATTGTTTTGGCCATTGTGTTGTTATTTGATCCTGAATCAGTTGTCTGGCAAAGCATGTATTTATAGGACAAAAAATAAATAAGTTTTTGGCAGATTACCAGTGATGAATCAAAGGGTGCTTATCTTATTATGTAAATCATGTTTCTTCAATACGTTCACAACAGGTTCAGCCAGCATGCTTCCCTTATGGTGCCAGGCAACTAGCTTGAGAGTCAGATGCAGCACTAGATAGTTCCAATCCTTATCAATAAAAGAGACAGAAGCTCCAATAAATCCAAAGCGATTTCCTTTTGTTGTCCAAACATCGTGTATCAAGTTAAACTTGCTCTCAGAATCCTGTTGAAATGTTGTTTTAAAGGGAAATAAGTATATTTCTTTACATTTAATTGAACGCAATGGTATCACTCACCTTCAACTGGCATATCATAGCCTCTTGTAAATCCAAGTATACCACTCGTCCAGAAGTTGCAGCCCACTTTTGTTTAAACAAATTTGCTCCTGTTTGACAATAGGAGAAGGCAGCTTGGAGATAGGGGTCTTCAACACGGTGTGGTAATCCTGTTCCTTCTCACATCATATCTTCTACATCATATAAACCATCCATATATTCATCATTATTATTTCAGATTCAGACTCTACACCATATTTTACCCCTAGTCACTCACTCAAACCACCCTTGATTTCCTTTTGGATCAGAAGTTATTAACATTCATAGTTTTCATAGGTACATTCTTTTCTTTTCTTTTTCCTTTTGGCTTACATCATCCAAGTCATCAATATTCAGTAAAATACAACATCTTACATAATCTACAATCATTGTTCATCATTACTACATACATTCACTTCACTATTACACTTGTAGTCTTTTGCTCATCACTATTACTATTATGGACATTGCTCATCATCATATCTTGTAATACTGTGCTCATCATTTGTTCCCCTCTTGAAGGGCCCTTTACACATATATACTCCACTCTGTTGTAGTATTACCACCATGCAATTTCTACCCCATACAACCTGTATGACCTTTTACCCCAAATATTAGATTCAATTTCATCAAAGACACTTCTTACCTAGACACTTTAGATATCCTTGCCATTTAAACCCTTTTACACAACCATTTTCCCTCACAACTTCTCCTCAACTCCCCATACCTCAGAGGTAATAGTAGTCAGCTTATAAGTACTAGTCAGTCTAAGATTAAAATAGAAAAGCCACACCTTTTATTTTATTCTTAGTGTTACACTCTTCCCCATCAGCATTAGTCAGGAAGGCAGCTCTTATATCAGCACCTTTGTCTTAACTTACATTAGTACTAGTGTAGTTATACATTTCCCTTCCAAGCTCTATTCTGGCCTTAGAGTAGTTCCACAACGGTTCCAAGGTAATGATTGCCGTAACAGCCATAGAGTTATTATTTGATTGAAAACCTGATTGTCAAACTTTTCAACAGGGGCAAAATGTTTGGTGAGCGATCCAGATTGGGTAGTCTGTTTGATTCTTTCCTCTTCAAGTGCTGTTGGTGGAAGCTTGGCGCCAGAAGAGATTGCTTGATGACAATTGGGGCATCCAACAGAAATCCTTCCTTTTTGACGGGAACCATCACGATGAGTTCGAAGATTTGAAAAGCTGCTTAAAGAAACCCTGACATCCTTCTTGCACCACAAGCAGGCATATGTTGATGGCACTTTATTTAAAGGCTTTTTTAAACAGTTATATTAGTATACATTCATTTCAAACACTTAGCTATCAAGAATTACACACATCACCTGGACGTCTAGTTGGTTTGGAAAAAAAATCCTTTGCATCATCAAATTCAGGGGTTTTCTTTCTACGTTTGGGTTTTGCCTTTGTGTTTTCGTCATCGGAGTCTTGAGCAAGATCAATCACCTGTGAGCTTGGAACTTCGGAGGTTGATAAGGGCTGACTCAGATTATTGTTGTTCTGTTTCTTTCCAGGGAGTGGAGGACTTCGTTCTTCAATTGAAGATTCTGATGTAGGGCCTTTTCGTTTGTTTGATTGGGAATTTGATACAGATTCTGATGTGGGGCCTTGTCGTTTGTTTGATTGGGAATTTGATACCAATGATGCTGATGAAATGTGACTTCTTTGTGATAAAAATGATGGCACAATTGACCGGCGTGAATCTGGCGAGGGATGAATCATTCCGGATCGCCTTATTGGTGTGGTTACTCGTGAAGATCTGCGGGTATGGCCACCTGATGAATCAGACATATTTCCATCTTGATTGGGCATTGTTGCTGGTTGACTAGATTGAGATACGTTTGGTTTAACAACAAGAAATTAATTGGAGAGTTGACTCTGAAGTTCGGATTTTAAAAAAGTCTCCTGTTGAAGTTGAGCTCCACGTCAGATGTTTATTGCTAATAGAAACAGTGTATCATCTTCAATTCCCCCTGTTGACAGAAAACTAATCTACACACTGCAATTATTTATTCAAGGCCCATTCCATTTGGTAATTTATTGGTTACCGGTTTTAATTCTTAAAATCAATTCCCAAGCTTATTAATTCCAGGACTCTTTTTCCCTGCTTGAATATTTATTTGAGGCACATTCCATTTGGTAATTTTTTATTACCTGTTTTAATTCTTAAAATCAATTCCCAAGCTTACTATTACTAATACCATGGCTCTTTTCCCCTTCTTGAATTGATTTTTATTATGATTAACTGGTTAGATATAAAAGAATAAACCACAAAATAACACATTCAATATTTAATGGTAAAAGCCTTGTAAATTAAGAGTTTAGAAGTCAGAAACAAAAAGAGGAAAAAATAGTAAATAAAAAAAAGATTGTAAGTGAACTAGCTGTTAATGTTCTTCTAGCCATACTACAAAACATATTACAAAAATTATCAGCAAAGTAATGAGCAGAATCTTGATAAAAACCCTTCAAATATTTACTACAAGTATTAGCAAGACTAAAATTGATTTGAATAGATAAACCAAGACGAGTGAAAGAAGAGCTTGTGGAATGAGGCATAGTACAATGAGTATACTTATTAGCTTGCCAAATCATTTTAACAATACCATGCTGATGATCAAAATCAATACCAATACGGTGATCAGGAAAAATGAATGGACCAGATGTGATATCATAGTTAGAAGAGTCTACCAGGGTATAATCAGAAGTGCGAGTGGGAAGAAATAAAACAAAGGCAAATTGGGATATATCTTCAGTATCGGTGTGTGGGGGATTGAAGAAACCGTTTGTAGTAAAAGTAATGTGAGGAGTGAAGGTGCTGTCTTCAGGAAGTTCACCATAAGAAAGATTGGGAAAGGAAGGGATATTATATTTCTTCATAAGATCTTGATTCTGTTGAAAGGGAGTATGAGCAAGATCTTTGAAGAGATTACCAATAATATTTCCAACTCGAGAAGATTTAATATAGTGATCATCATATGCTTTCATCTCAGTTTCATCAAATGCCTTGATATACCGGCCAACTATTTGATGTTCATCATAAGACTTTCTCCAACCGATGGCCCACATGAGCCCACTCCAAATTCGAGCACAGGATGAGACAGAGTTCAGGAAACGTTTAGACTGGTGGAGGAAAGTGGAAATATAGTTGAGATCGTCCAATTGAGAAGGGGTGAGGTCTTTATAAGGAGTGAATTCTACAATAGCAATCACCTCAGTCTTGTCAAGAGGATCAACAATAATATTCATCCCAGACTTCATAAAGTGATAGGTGTTGATTTCATCGTATGCTAAGCTGATTTCTGATGGAGTTGGGTGGCAAGTTGGTTTGTTATTCTTCATAGGGATGTTTGGATAGAGATTGTGAGGAGTGTATTTGACGGTGTGCCATGATATGGGTGCATCCTTGATTCCTAAAGCCTCTCTACATAACAAACGCTTTTCCCGTTTACGCTTCATCTTGTTTTGATGCTTGGTTGCCTTAATACTCTTATTGTTATGGCTTTGATGATTCAATAAGGATTCCAGAACAATATTGTCCCGAGATCCATCATTTAACATTAAAACCAATCCAATAAGGGTAGTTAAGGCATTCAGGGATCAAAACAAAAAGAATTGGAAAAGGGAAAAGAAAACAATGATCAGTATTGATATCACAATTAATATAATGAAACACATACAGTTCTCTTTTCCCCATGGCAGATATGAGACGTGGTAGGGTAGGCTGGGCTGGGCAGGGTAGGCTGGGCTGGGCAGGGCTGGGCAGGGCAGGCTGGGCAGGGCTGGGAAGGCTGGGCAGGCTGGGCTGGGCAGGGCTGGGTAGGCTGGGCTGGGCAGGGCAGGGTAGGGTAGGCTGGGCTGGGCAGGGCAGGGTAGGCTGGGCTGGGCAGGGCAGGGTAGGCTGGGCTGGGAAGGGTAGGCTGGGCTGGGCAGGGCAGGGTAGGGTAGGCTGGGCTGGGCAGGGTAGGGTAGGCTGGGCTGGGCTGGGTAGGCTGGGCTGGGCTGGGTAGGGTAGGGTGGGCTGGGCTGGGCAGGGCAGGGTAGGCAGGGCTGGGCTGGGCAGGGTAGGGTAGGCTGGGCTGGGCTGGGTAGGCTGGGCTGGGCTGGGTAGGGTAGGGTAGGCTGGGCTGGGCAGGGCAGGGTAGGCAGGGCTGGGCTGGGCAGGGTAGGGTAGGCTGGGCTGGGCAGGGCAGGGTAGGCTGGGCTGGGCTGGGTAGGCTGGGCTGGGTAGGGTAGGCTGGGCAGGGTAGGCTAGGGTAGGCTAGGGTAGGCTGGGCAGGTAGCAAGCGGTCAGCTTGCTGTTTGATTGATCGTTTGATCGTTCAAACATTGAACGATCAACGTTGATTGTTCAACGTTTGGACAATCAAACGTTGATCGTTCAACATTTGAACGATCAACATTTGATCGTTCAAACGTTGATTGTTCAACGTTTGAACGATCAACGTTTGATCGTTCAAACGTTGAACAATCAACGTTTGATCGTTCAAACGTTGATCGTTCAAACGTTGATCGTTCAACGTTTGAACAATCAACATGAGGGAGGGGGGTAGAGAAAGCAGGGACTTACATGTGTGGGTGCCCCAGGGTAACGAAAAAGGGTAGCGAGCGTGGTAGAGTAGCTGGTATCTGGTGGCTGTAGGGTAGCAGAGGTGAGGGTAGTGGACAGGGTAGCAGGGTGGAGGGGACTTACAAGGCAGGTGGCCCCAGGGTAGCAGTGGTTGTGGGTAGCTGGGCAGATAGTGGCAGGGTAGGGTAGCAAGGTGGTAAGTAATGGTGGGTGGAGGAGAAGGGGAGGGGACTTACCGGTGATCCTGAGAGCTAGGTTGAGCCTGGTGGGAGGGATTTGGGAGGTTGAAGCTATTGGAGGAGCTGAGTGAGAGTGCGAGTTGAGAATCAAGAACTTATCTCAAAAAAAAAAAATCTCAAAAAAATCTCAAAAAATAAATAAATATTGAGAATTGAGAAAGTTATCACCGACAAAAAAAAATTGAAAAAAAAAAAATTCAGGTGACAAATTTTCAAAGGAGACTGGAATTGATAATAAAATAAGAACTCATCCAGGATTTGAAAAAAAAAAAAAAAAATGGAACCTGAGCTGCATGGATGGGATGTACTCCCACCAATCCCTCCAACTCTCAGGGTAGCCGTGGTGTAGTGGTCAAGATTGACCACTACGCCATGGCTAACCTCCCTCTTCCTTTTGAGCATGGGATCAATTCTCACAAGAGATATAATTTGAATTACACAGCTAACAGTTGTCTTGTTAGCTGTCAAAAATCAGTGTTAGCGTGTAATCCAAAAAGCTATGTAGCGGAAAAAATATCAGCTAACAGCTAACATTTAGCGTAGCGTAGCGATGATGCCGCTACGCTACTGAGAACTTCAAAATCTGTTAGCGCCAGAAAAGTTACGCTACTTGTTAGCGTAGCGGTGAATTTTCCCCGCTAACGCTACAAAAAAATGGACGGAAAAATTTGTCGCTACGCTAACTGTTAGTGTAGCGGAGTGAAATTTCAGCTAACGCTACAAATTTTCTGGGGAAAAAAAAAACCGCTACGCTAACACGTAGCGGTCAAATAGCGTAGCGTAGCGTAGCGGCCCACCGTTGTTGCTGTAGTTGCACAAGTACAGGAGTTAAAACAGCATTTTGATTGATTTACTTGTGAAAGTTGAGATTTTTGATTGCTTGACTTGCACAAGTACAGGATCTATAATTGGGCAGAATGGACCAGCTTTGACCTCAGACAGTGGAATTTATCACTCCTGCTATACTATAAGTAACTGCAACATGCCTAATCAGTGTCACCCTCATTGGTGAGTAGGATTTGTAATGAGGGTGACATTGATTAGGTATGTTGCAGTTACTTATAATATAGCAGGAGTGATAAATTCCACTGTCTGAGGTCAAAGCTGGTCCACTCTGCCCAATTATAGATCCTGTACTTGTGCAAGTCAAGCGATCAAAAATCTCAACTTTCACAAGTAAATCAATCAAAATGCTGTGTTAACTCCTGTACTTGTGCAACTACATCAATCAAAACAGATTATTTCTGTTTTTTTTTTTTTTTAATTTCTATTGTTTTTTTGTTTTTTTTCAAAAAAAAAATTGTTTGTTTCTTTTCCATTTTTTCTCTTTCCAATGTTTGGATATGCATTTCTGTCATTGCTTTGGGAAATATGGTTACTTCTGGGACAAATTTCAATTGAATAACACATTTTAATCATATGGAAATTGCCCAGAACAGTAATCAGAATGCCCATCAGAGAATGAGAAGAAATGCTTATTTAACTCAAAGGAAGCGAGTAAAGCTGGAAAATAAATTCTTCAACAGGATTCATGAAAATATTAATTTGAAAGAATCAACCCCTCAAGAAAAGAAATGATTGCTATACTCCCACAAGTATAGCACTAAACTAACAGTTACTGTAGTGCTAAACTAACAGTTAGTGCACTGCAAAAGGGCACTACGCTAACAGTTAGTGTAGCTGAAAAGAATTCTATGCTAACAGTTAGTGTAGCTGAAAAGAGCGCTACACTAACAGTTGGCGTAGCTGAAAAGAGCGCTACGCTAACAGTTAGTGTGGCTGAAAAGAGCGCTACGCTAACAGTTAGTGTGGCTGAAAATAGTGCTACGCTAACAGTTAGCGTAGCTGAAAAGAGTGCTACGCTAACAGTTAGCGTAGCTGAAAAGAACACTACGCTTACAGTTAGCGTAGCGTTTGTTCCAGCTAACACCGCTAAAAATCAGCTAACAGGAAATTTCTGTAGTGTTAAATTTTTTTTTTGATGTTGCTAACGCTACGCTACCCGCTATTTTCTTTTTAAACAAATTTGTTTTAGCATTAGCTGAAAAAATCTTCAGCTAACACTAACTTTGTGTTAGTGTAGCAACAAAAGCTAACATTACGCTACGCTACAGCTATTGTTAGCGTAGCAGGCCCACTGTTGATACTATCAAAATGAACTGGACCCAATTGTGTTGATTGAACACAATAATCCAAAAGTGCCTTGAGTTAAAAAAGATATCAAAGGAGTTTTCAAAGAAATATTTGAAGGTAAGGTCAAAAGAAGGATTGAAGCATTGAGGGAGAGATTCAAGGAAGGAGTTGAAGGAAAGAGTCAAGCAAAGGGTTGAAGAAGTGAAGGAAAGGATTAAGGGAGAGAGGGAGGAGAGAGAGGAAAGGTATGAAGAGTCAAGGGAAGGAGTATTGAATCAAATCACATTGGCAACAACCAATTCTCAATTTTTAACTGAAAAGTTTGAAGAAGGAGAGATTTTGAGGAAGAGAAAATAAAATGAAGATTTGGAAAGGGAGTAGTTTGGAAATTAAAGAAGTCAAAGTAACGTTTTTTGAGGAAGGTCAAAGCCATCTTCAAAAAGCATAAAATACTTCAAGTTTAAATTGGAAAGCAGATTTTGGTGTTATGCTGCAACAAATGGGCTCAGCCAACCCCGGCAAATTCACCACCATATCCATTGAAATTTGAATGCACCCCATCTTTTAGACATTTCAATTACCGTTTTCATGACACCTAACAAAGGTGGGCATTCAAACCTCATATTTGAAAATTACTCAAATCAGTAATCTAACACTATGGAATACCATTCCCAGAGATTTTACTCAGCTTTGAAGCTATCCACTTACCCTTTCCTGGGCCAGCTTGAATGCACCCTCAACTTTTGGCTTGGCACTTATCCTTTTCCAATAGCCTGGAATTCAACACTCCCCTCTAGGGAATTTCATATTCAACTCAAAGATATTCACTTGAAGACTCATCCTTAAATATCATGTGCTTTCAATACTATAGTATATCATTGATCATAATGTAATTTTAATCTTACTGATACTCTTTGACCATATTTTTGATTCTCACCTTGAGTGCATAATCTGTCATTCAGAATTCCTGATCAATCTTCTGGAAACCAAGGAAAAACCTTGGATAATTTCCAAATAAATTTTGCTCTGATGGAGGTGGAGAATTCATTGCCACCAGGTTAGTTCAATTCTTTTAAACTAATATCATCAGGCCAATAATATCAGAACCATATCACCCTCAACAAAAGGCAAGGATGGAGAGGGCCAACAGTGCCATTGTGGAATCTATGAGATCTACCTTGAATTCCTCAGGCCTCAATAAATATCTTTGGCACTTTCCATGCTTTATGTCATTAAATCAAGTAACTAAGGAAGTTCAATTGATTTCCCCTTGGAAAATCATGCATGGGTACAAAATAACTAGATCATACTTGGAACCACTTGGAAATCCTGTAGTATATCTCAAATCTCATTGGTCAAAGGGTTTTTGATAAATGCATGCCCCTGGCAGCACACCCACACCAAGGGCACTCCTTCCCTAGGGGAGGAGTGTAACCCACACACCCCTCCTGGGAAGGGTGTGAAACTCCACATGCCCTTCCTATACATATGGGAAGGGTGTGAAGCCCTGCATGCTCATCCCATAAATATATGAAGGGTGTGCAGGGTTGCATTCCCTTACTATGTGTATAGGAAGGGGTGTGGGTTGCACACCCTGACTTGAGGAAGTCCCTCTGGTCAAGGCATGCAACCCACACCCCTTCCTACACACATAGGAAGGCCTTTCATCCCTGAAAGCCCATCCTAAAAATACAGGAAGTGTGTGCAAGGGTGAATGCCCTTCCTATGTGTATAGGAAGGGGCATGGGTCAAATGCCTTGACCAGAGGAATTACCTCTGGTCAAGGAGGGCATACACAATTATTTACCGGAGGAGATCCCTCTGGTTGAAAAGGCCATAAAACCTTCTCAAAAAGAGGAGATCCCTCTGGTTGACAAGTGTCAGCTATGTGTATGAAACACTGGCTTAATTTTACAATTAAACCAGGTACTGTCACTGTGCTGAAAGGTTATCTGAATAAATATATGAATTTATTCTCTCTATAGTGTCCAAACTATGCGGATAAGGTAATTGTCAAAGATAAGTGTGAATTTCCACTTTGTTTATGTGTCACACAAATGGTAATTCAAATGTTCAAAGCTGAAGTGCATCTGAAGTTTGATGAAAAAGCAGCTGACTGTGCCATTGTTTGGCTCAGCCCATAGAGTATCAGTGTGACACAGACAACAATGGCTGTTCAATAAATACCAATGTAGATTTCACATTTAAAATTGGTGCCATTTGCTCACTTCCAGGTTGGTCTTTACCAGCCACATCTTTTGTTGCTTCCACTACCAGAATTATGGGATTAAACCACTAGCCACTGGTAATAAACCGTCCAGGAAACAAAAAAAAAATATCTGGAATTTCTTCTATTACTTCAAAACAACACCTATTCAAACAGCTACTGGATTTTGTATCTATTTTGTGCTTTTTATGCTTCCCTTTTTCATTTTCTTTCTTTTTAGTTGCCTTGGGAACTATTATTACTGCCTCAAAAATTATACTTGAATAATACATCTTACTCATATGGAAATCACCCAGGACATTAATCAGAATGCCCATCAGAAAATGAAAAGAAATTCTTATTCAAAATTAAGGAACAGAGAAAAGTGTCTAAAGAACTTGTTTAATTTTAGGCAAAAAAGAAAGAGGAAAGGGTTTTTGAACAGACTCTGGGTGACTCAGAAATGGGGACAGATTTATTGTGAGGAGAACTGATGGTTTTTTATTGCTGGTACTAGGCTATGTATTTATAGTCTAGATACAAGTGTACCAAGTTGTGGTAATGGATAATGAATAAAAAATAATAATGAATAAAGAAATTTTTGAATAAAATTTGAGAGACATAAAAAATAAGTTCTTGTAAGATAATTGACTATACTGACATCTCAGTCTCTTTTAGTCATGCAAGACAAATTCAATCCAGATAAAATATTTTTTATAAGTCTCAGATAACATGAGGCATTAATTCATATTAATCAAATTTTAATATCAGAAAGTGAGTCAAAAAATAGAACATTCAAACAAATAGAGCTAAGAGTTTGTAAATACAATAAAACTTAGTAAATAAATGTAGTATTCTAGTTTGATCCAAGTTGATAAAAGAAGTTATAACTAAGGGAGTGAATTTTTGGGGAGGAGGAACAGAGAAAACTCAACAGAACTGCCACCAGTGCTATGCAAACCATTTGTGCAGCTTTTTTTCCAGCTAACACTTCTAAACATCAGCTAACAGGAGATTTCTGTAGTGTCAATTTTTTTTCTTCTTATTTCAATTGTGCTAACACTATGCTAATCTCAATTTTTTCTGTTATTTAAAAGAAATCAGTTTTAGTTGCCCAAATTGCCAGCTAACAGTAAAATTTTGGTATTGTGGCTAAAAAAGCTAGCACTATGCTATACTAAAGCTAATGTTAGCATAGTGGACCCACTGTTGTGGGAAGTCATCCACTTTCTGTTGAGATACACAGTGAACGCAGTAAGAAGACCGGGAGGGTGAGGAGGAACACTGCGGCGCAACTGGGTTTACTTTAGTCTCTATCATCTAAATTAGGTTTCAAATCCTTGTATTTTAGATGATCAATGTTACACCTTGTTTTTCCTTTTTCCTCACTCATCTATTGTCTCATCTCGCCCGCACCATCCTCAGGTGCTTGTCTTTCTCATCGCTCTTCTCTCAGTCCCATCATTTGGCCCGTCGCTCATCGCCGGTATTCTGGCATTTAACAGGTACTGCCTATTGTTTCTTCCTTTTCTTTCTCTCTGTTTCTTTTATCGCTGTTTTCTCTTTTTCTTCTCTTTCCATGCAATGCTCACTCATCTGTTGTCTCATCTCGCCCGCACCATCCTCAGGTGCTTGTCTTTCTCATCGCTCTTCTCTCAGTCCCATCATTTGGCCCGTCGCTCATCGCCGGTATTCTGGCATTTAACATTTCAACACAAAAAACTCGGAAAACATGGGTGACTTGAAGCAGAATATCTGTGTGCCGGAGTTCTGCCACTGGTCTTAAACATCTAATTGATTGTTAAGGCCTGAATGATGTTACTATTTACTAAGAAGAAGACCACTGATTGATGATACAGAGACATACTGGGATATAAAAATGCCGTGTTTCATGAGTGAGTTGATGGTTTGTGATATATTTGAGATGAGCTTAGCCAGCTTTATAGATTCTGATGAATCAAAGGTAGTAATGAAAAGTACACATGAGGCATTTTCCCAACGGAGCCGCGAATCACCAGGATCGGGGTTATCTAGCCCATATAATTTTGTTAACAAATCGGTAAGCGAAAGGAAGGGACTAGAACACGGAGATACGACCTCTGGTCGATTCCTAGCTTTAAGCCCAATGCCACGAGATCTGTAAAACAGTCAGGACCCAAACTATGTTATACGCCCTCTATGAATTATGGACTCACAGGTATGACACCAGTGTCAAGATTACCCAATGCTTTAAAGGCGGCCGGCGAAAGGTCCAGCGAGCCGTAAGGGCAGCTCGGGCACTAAAACATCATAGCTTTGAGCTCGAACTCATACAAGAAGAATGGACCCGGCTGGAATTACTAACCTCGTCGGTAACCTTAGCTTTCACAACCTTATTGTTGGCCTTGTTTTTGATGATCACAATTTTATGGCAAGGAGACCCATTCTGATACTTAACATGAAAAATTCATATCGATTAGCAACCTGCTTCAGATAATTCGCCTCAGCATACTCGTGAGACTTACTTGGGCATAATTCATGGCCACGATATAATCAGACTTGGAGTTAGTATCACCGCATGCACCGGTATCCGGGATAAACCAAGTTCCTTTCCCGCTGTAACGACGTTCGAGTGATTTTGTTTCCTTGGTACCAGAAGGCCTCGAATCAATTAGCAGAGCGTGATTCAAAAATAAGGCAAGAAAAGTGAGAATCAATGCTAAACGTCCCATGGCTTTGGGAGAAGATACAAAGAATAAATTGGTAAGAAAATGCAATGATATGTCACAACGAGCAAGAGTTTGGATTATATCCGATGATATCTGATTTGTCTGGAGACTTCCGCTTTAAATCAATATCAATCGATTAAACCTAGAAAAAGCTTTAGTTCTCTTAGGGCTTTGAGTGTACCGGGGGAGGTTATTCACCGGGCGACTTGAAGATATACTACGTCTGTCTCTACAAAGTCTTAGGATGAGGGTTGATACGGAAATTGTTCGGTGACTTGAGGCAGACAACCCTTCCAGTTTATATAGACGCTAGAGAGCAAGGCCGTCCAAGGAGAACGCATTTGTGGTAGTCGCTAAGTACCTTCTCCAGCCATCGAGACTGAAACTTATACTTCAATTGATGGCCACAATGGCATTACGTCACTGCTGGCTGGATTTACCAAAGGATTTGTGTGTGCAAGTCAAGTAAGTACCTTCCCGTTTGTTTGGTTAATGTAAGGCGACATTTGAGGCCAGAACAGCAGCTATGTAATTCAATCGGAAAAAGGCAGTAAGAGTTCGGTAATTTGCATTCTCATACGCCTTTCTGCCGTTATTTGCTATACGGTCTGGTTTTTCTTATCTAATGCGCGAACCTGATACAGCTCAACAGTCAGCACCTTGAAAGAAAGTTTTAGTTCAACAGAGAGCAAAAGAATTTAACAGTTCGCGCTGTGAAAGCAAGTTAATCGTACCGTAGGATGAGGAATAGATTTGCAGCCTTGGCTCCTTACTGACAAGATTTAGAAGAAGATTTACGATTTTTTTATGTAACCCGCAAGACGCACATGGGACATAGGCAAAAACTTCTAGAATGTGATTATTTGGATGGTTGAATATCCCCACGAACCCCGGGTCTTGAAGGATGCTTGTGCCCAATCTTGGACACATTCGATTTCTTTGTCCGAACAACCCACCGAATCTCCCGGCCTTTGATCGATTGTTCGTTCCCGAGATAAACCATATTTGAGGGAGCATGCTGAACTCCGGAGTAACATGGTGGGCACATCACTGTTAAAACCAAGCTGGGAGTTTATAAGAGTGTAAAAAATAGCTTGTGTGATGTGCGATAAAAATCTATAAACCCTTTGGGCATCAGTAATTTCACCTTCGTCCATGACCAAATTGGCGATTCTGTGGGTCGATGATAACAAGCTGCCCCTTAATTCCTGAGAGATATGATTCGACGTAACCAAGCTTTAACAGTCGTCTAAGGAAAAAGGTTCCGCAGGTGTCCTCGTCAAATTCAGATTGATTGAAGCTCTCAAAAATTAGCCATTGTCAATCAAAAGTGTAAATAGGAATCTTGTATAGCCAGGGGTTAAAGTCGGTCGGAAGGTGTGAAGGGCATTGGAATATTTGCACATTTATATGTATCCCATTTCCACAATGATGAGATGTACAACCTTTTTGCTTGGCCCTACAGTCTCTCCCGTTCCTAGAAAGGACTGGCACGCAATGAGGGACGAAATTTATGATTGGGAGGTTAAACTTACATAATGACAAACGGAGGTGATGCTGAAAGGGCTTCAGGGGAAATGGTGAAGCGTTGATCCCTTGAGCACGAATGTGTGGGCCGTGCACGGTCCAGAACTGAGAGGAGAGCAAAAAGTAGAATGTGCGCGCGGTCAGCCGAACAATTGGGTGATTCATTCTATTTGAGTTGTCTTACTGATTTGCAACTCGAATTGAGATGGGTAGCAAGCAAGAGGGCCAGACTCATGAGATGGATTGGCGCCTGCAAGTGACACCTATTCCTGCGAATTGACTACATTAGCTGATACCTACAAGGACCTGCTCTTCACGGCGACTTTGAATGATGTGGTTATTGCCTTTTAAATTCCCATTAATTCCAAAAACCTGGCCGAGTTCTACGATGCTCGAATGCTGTCTCGACTACCCACGAGCCTTCCCAAGCCAGTTATTTCTAGGGATAGCTACTGATTGCAAGTTCGATAGGTTTTCCTGTCTAGTCTGACTTTGGCTGCACCGGTCCAGAAGCGCAAGCTGATAGTGTGTGGGAATATTTGGCTATGCCCTGAAGCCATGTGTGGCTCCGAATGATGGTGCGTCATAGATAGGTATATAGCTCGCCCGTTGTGGTATGTTCAAACCACAGGCTACAAGTTTCCGGGCTACAGTGATATTTCCTTTGACAAGACTTCCTTCAAACTAGGTCGTGGAGAATCATGCTCAGAGGAGAAGGAACTTGAGGCGTTCGTTTGTGCTTAGTTGACTGCTAAAGCGCTTTTCCTCAGCCACTGAAGACTCAAATTTCGGGCCTCTTTGCCCGAGAGATTTCAAGACTCCAACCTCATGCAGTTCTATTTTTATTTCAGTCTATGCAAGCCATGTTCTTTAGGGCAACGTATCTCTTTGTGAGTATAAGGATATAGTTTCAAAGGCGTATTGCGACGGTTGGGTTGAGCTACACACACGGTGGGTTCTTGGTGTTGTTTGAAGTGAAATATATAGTAGGTAGATGACAACGTTTGCGCAGAGGACCCAGAAGTCGCTTTTTCGCGCCAGCTCCTACTACCCGGCCCTGCAAAGCAAGAGGCTTGATGGCTGGACGTGGTAAAATTGGCTTCTACTCGCGTCGTGCGCACCACCAGCGGTGATGAAGCTGGGTTTGGGATTAACCATCCCAGCTTGAACCAATTGCTTCCGTACGACACGTTACGTCTGGTCATATTGACTCAAGTAGCGCCGGAAACAGCACTGGGTGGTAAGTTGGCCTGGCAAGTAACGCAGCAGTAACACCAACATGGTTGCCGCTACTAAGGTTGTTTTATTCGACTGGTCAGGGGTTGTGGAGAAATGCTCCTTGTGCAGACCAGAGGAAGGTAAATAATATAAATCAACACGATTAATTGCACCCAAAACATTCATCCAACATTTCAGGCACTATTCCAAAATAGCCTTCTTTCAATCAATTATTCCAATACTTAGTATTGTTATCTGTACCCTGAAGGTTTATTTCAATTCCCAACATATCTTAATATAATCTTTACACTTCGTTTCTCGTTTGTATTCTTGTGCCCTCCCAATCAACCTTTTCTCTCGATTCCAAATATCAGCGCCGGCGCTTATAATCAAGACTAGTTGCATAATGCCTTCTACTTCTATCATCACGTCTTGCACTGTTGTTGCAGCAATAACTTACATGACAATTGCAAACCCTATCCCTCAAGCTCCAAGCATCATGGGCTCCAACCCTGCGTATGTAAGTCAACTCACGCCCAATTCTCGACTCGCTACTTTGATTGAAACATAGACCCTAAAATTAGTTGAAATCAATCACAGAACGGACAAGTAGGTGCTCCAGGAATGGGTTCGGGGAGCATCGATTCGGCAGGGATGGGAGGCAACAGCATAAGTAACATGGGAAGTGGAACGGGAACACCCTCGAAAAATCCAGCGTCGCCTACTGGAGCAAATAGCGGCTTAGGCCCATACGCATCAACGTCTAATCCGGCATCACTTCTTCCAAAAAGCCAACCAAGCATGAACATGGATGTGGGTGCTATGCCTGGAGGACCAAAACTTGGCAACAGCATGTCACCCACTTCAAACTCAGCAATGAGTCGCCCAACTAACGTGGGAGGGATGGATGTGAGTCCCAATAATCTTGATATTACTGTTTGGTGCTATAGCATCTTACTGATGCATGCAGGATGACCAGCAATACTCTCCGCTAAAGAACCACACAACCTCAACGCTAGGCGCAAGCGAAATGGGCTCGCCGGGTATGGGCACCGAATCATATGTCAGTGGAGCAGGCATGTATGGAAATAATAGCACAAATGGCTCTCCTAACGTAAGTCAGATTTCAGTAAAAAAGATGGGTGAAATCTCCATTTTTTTCAGTGTCTAACATTATGCCGCCTCTTTGTCTTTCGTGATAGAAGCACACAAATCCGAGTGGAGTATCCGTTTCTCAAGGCCTTAGTGATTATTTGATTCAATTTCCTGGGGCGGCTACTGGGGCAGCAATTGCTTTGGTGTTACTTGCTTGAAAAACACTGGTGCGGAATTTTGTACGGAATATGATTAAATCCACCCATGTAAACCTGGAATAATAGTTTTATGATTATCAATGAATAATTTATAACAAAAAAACTTGCCGTAAATATATTTTTTAAGATGTGATGCGAGTTTGAAGGGAATTGGAAACAGATTTTGATCTATTTCTTACCAGTGCATTCAATTTACTACCTAGAAACATTCTCTTTGGGCTCACTAATGAATAAATTTAAGTTCACCTGTGATTTATAAGTGAAACCCTTAGTCTAATCCCAAAGTGACAAGAAAATAGCAATGAATCTGACGCTCTTCAATTAAATATACTTGGGGGCTTCTTTGGTGGGGCAACAGCCCGTTTTCTTCCCGCCAAAAAATAAAACAAAGAATCATCTATTCTGGTTTCTCTTCACCTTACATATACAAAATGTATAATTTTACGCACAATCCCACAAAGTGTTGCGCTTGGTTGTTCCTATAGTCTTTGAGCTTCCTAGATAAGCTGTACAACTCTTATCTTTGTTTGGCAAGGAGTCACACAGGCATGATTACTGACACGCCTTGTCGGGTTGGTAGGAAGACTTCCCCATCGAAACCAAGTGCAGACAAGATGGATATTGGGATCATCAATGTACATTATTGAGATAGAAACTATATGAGCATAAAATTGATTTTCAAGGACAGAACAGGTTTTTGTACAAGATATTTTACTAAAGTATCGGAATACATCACAATCGAAATCATTTTAAAGAATTTGAAACTAAAAGATCCATGAAAGAAAGTCAAAGGAAAAAAAAAGAAAATCCATCAGCCCAAAGGCCAGAGGTAAATCAAGGCCCAAGTTATCCTTTTGTGTCTGATTGTGGAAGAGGAGGAGTACCAATATTTCGGAGGGCAGAGTCAGCTTGCATGCGTAAGAGCAGAAGTCTGGGGTGGCCGATTGAAGTCTGCGGAGCAAATTCCTTTGTGGCCAATACTTTCAAGGAAATCATTTTAACTTCAGTGTTCATGTAGAGGTCTTTCTTTGATTCACCTCGAAGATAGCGTTGGTATGCTGGAGTTTTTGAAGAGCACTCATGGACCATAAGCATACCTGGGGATTCAAATGTTGGCAGAACTGTAAGTCAGACTAGCCGAGTTTTTTTGAAAGAAGTTTCACTAAAAAATGCTCACGATAGAGTTTGGACGCATCAGATCGAGTGGAATCCTCCATATTGGAAGCTTTCATTTAGTTGAGTAGTCCTGGTGAGATATCAGGCATCGAAAGGTTGAATTAATTTTTTTTGGTCTTAGAATGAAAGATTTTGGGGGGTAAGAGATACTTCCAGAGAGCTTGCTTACCGGATTATGGCGGAGAAGTTGTGCGGTGAGAGAAACGAAGGGAATCGTGAATTCCGACCTATTTATAATTCCTTCATATCCTGCTGAGCTCACCTACTTCCGCGCCCTATTTGCTGATGCTGCTCCTCTGCTGAACGGTCGACTGCAAGCTGCAACCTCTGAGCCCGGTTGAGACTGCTATCTTTGTGAATTCCAGTAAAAAGGCTCAGCGATTCAGGTCTGCTGGATACAGCTTCAGAGTATTCTAACTGGCGTTTTCTGCCATAGATATCATCCTAAGGAAGCTTCTGGTTTAGTCCATTTAAGATCAATGGCCTGGCACATATTTCCCACACTCAATTTATCGACGAATTATTACTGCGTACGTATGTCAGCAGCAAAAGATAAGAAAGCAAAGAAAAGTTTGAGAGTATCGTAGAGACGCATCGAGATCCACAGGGCCTTGTAGGTAGTGAAGGAGAACAACAAGAGATTTGATGCATTGAACAAGCCGGCGCATGTAAGACATTCTCAAGTTAATTTCAGTGTCAGGCCAGGGAATTTTGAGCCTATAACCGGCTTCTGTACATGAGCAGGTTGGCAACCGGGACGACGGGTGCTCTTTGGCTGAGCAAATGAAGGAAATCACCAGTTTACATACCACCTTTCTTTCTCCATCACACCAAGTTATTTTTGTAAACGGAGCTTCTACTCTTATTGTGGTTCCAAGTGTGTGAAGAATGGCAAGAATACACCTAGCTGCCGCAAAGCGCACCAGAACCACCCGGCAGCTTGAAAAATGGGAATGGCGCGGAGATGATCATGATGATCAATGCACAAAATGTTGGATGATTGCCTCTGATCTGTATGTGTCGAATTATGCATAAATGTCTGGTCGACTCGTATTCAATATGAAGATTGAAAGTGCCGCGATTCTTGCATCTGAACTTCAGACTCGAGAAGAACCACGATTTCGAACCACCTTCGAGCTCACAGACCCTTAATTCACTGCCGATCTTAACCTTTCTGCAAGATTCTAATTCCAAATTCATAACTTGTCTAGACCAAGGAGATTAAGGAGGAGCTCGAATATAACTCAAGTGGAGGCTTGTTTGTTATTTTTCATTCCTATAAAAGATTTCCTTGTTTATTTTTGAGTTACAGTTAGGATTAGAACAACTGAAAGTATATTTTGATTTCAATTGTTTCATCATTATAGCTCTTACTAATGTTCTTTAAATTTTTCTTTTATTTGTTCAAAGTTATCTACTACTATTAGAATTTGGTGTTAGCTGCAATAAAGTGTTGATTTCTAAAACCTACACAAAAGAGGAGAAAGCTCACCTAAAATATGCCTTGTGGCTAACATTTTTGTAATACAAACTGGGGTTTTGAAATGGTAATGATGATGCCAAGTAACTGGGGCTCTGGCGGAGGAGACTAGTGTACTCCCCAGTAGATAGCTGGGTCCAAGTAAATCTGTGATCCACCTTACATGGGTCTTGGTGGACAATTAATTCAAAGAAAATGTCGTTGACCTGTGTCAACCAGCCCACATTGAGGGTGCTCCATAGTGGGGAAAGTAAATCACTACGGGTTGGAACCCATTAGATTAATGCTTGAAGCCTCTTGGTTGGGTATTTCAAGCGCCAGAAACCAGGATATAGTCAGGGGAGAAATATTTTGCTACAATCCAGGTCTGGTGACTGAAAACTGATGCTCCTAATTAATTTCTCTCTGCAGGGATATAAAAATTTTACACAATTGCCCAAAATATCTACACTATCAACACTTCAGTAAATAACAAAATCTCCAAAAGTCCTGGAGTTTTCTAGTAGCCAATAGATCCTTTGGATATCAGCATCAACATTGATCATCCCCATTACCACCACACCCAATAATGCAGCTTTTAATCTTCTTCTCTTATTTCTGTTAGTGATTGCGCTTCATGAGGGCCAAGTTATTGAGTGCAAAGGAACATCCAGTCCAAAACTTGCAAAACCATGTCCATACGATAGGAACCATCCTCTATGTCTCTGAGAGGCCAACAAAAACAATTTGCGGAGCGTAGATTGCATGGAAATCTGACCTGTACTAAAATAAGAGGCCATAGGCTCAAATTCATTTCTTAGAACTGTATCATTTTTTTTACCTGCCATGATAATCTTGTTTTGACTAGTTGGATCATCATCATCAGATAACTTTCTGTTAGGATTTCACCTTCAGAAAATAAAGCTCGAGAAAGGGGGCAATCTTTGTGGAGGGTCTGATTGGACCAAGGAGCTGGGATCAGGATGAAAAAGAATTTTATGCTCAAACTTGATGATTTATTTCAGCTGACAGATAATCTGGCTAAATAAAAAACAACAGGAATGGAAGAAATGTGGTTTTCTTGAAACAAATAAAAGCATATGCTGTAAAGTATACAAGCATAAGCAGTGACAGTGATGTGAATCTAGCTAAATACTACAGAGAAATAAAACTTCCAAATAGCAGAGTGATGAAATTAAAACTACCTGATTGGTAGAGTGATATAAAACAATAATATTGAGTGATAAGAAAATAAAACTGCTTGATTGAAGAGTGATTGGGATTTAATAATAATGAGAATTTTGATGAAGAGATTTAGGAGATTGTGAGTGGATAGAAAGGCTGAAATTCTGACACTTTCTTCATCACAATAGATTTTGCGGTTATCAACAAGAACCTGGGGCTCCAAGTAATGCAGAAAATTCATCCAATACCTACAAATTGCAGGCTATGTGCTGCAGTCAACCAGTAGTTGATAGTTTGTGGATAAGTTTCTTGAAATATCCCCACTTCCAAATTTATTCATAAGTTATCTCTCTTTAATAAACGCTGAAATGAAGCTTGCACCACAGCTCATTCTTTGTGGTACCTCTGGTTCCTATGGTTTGGTAAGTGTTCTTTTTTTGTTTCAAAAAATATAATGATGTAGTGATATTATTTAAACAATATTATTATGTCCCTCCGCGATACCAGCTGACCTTCTGTGTATATTACAGCCAGAAAGGCAATTCTTTGCCTTGCCAAGTAACTTTCATATTGGTCCTGGTTGCTCTGCCGCTGAATCTATCTTGTTGAGGGACTCTTCAACTTTTTGATAGATAATCCTGACTCCATGTATTGACATTAATTATATGAAACATTCTTGATGCATAATGATTGGGACCAACACGGTCCCGCGTGTAAGGTTTAAGGTTGACAATGTGGAAGAACTTTAAAAATATCAAATAACTATGAGAAAAGAAAACAAGATTATATACATAATATTTGTACATTACATAATCAATATTGTATATAAACTGGGCCCGCGACTGGTTGTTAGAGTTTCCTCATCTCTTTGGAACTCCAACAATCCAGCCGCGGGTCATCAATCAATACTTATTTTCTTATAGGTTAGTTTCTATTCTATTCTTTTCTTTCTATTATCATTATGCAATAAATTATCTCTTTGGAACTCCAACAATCCAGCCGCGGGTCATTAATCAATACTTATTTTCTTATACTGCACGCCCCCAATGTGGAACTTTAGACTCATCAAGTTATTTGAACTCACTTTCTAGATTATCCCTTGATCCATTGTCAAGCACACTAAAGGCCACACTCTAAGAATACTCACAAAGATCAGAAGGAGCTAGGTCAAGTATCAAGTGGCAGTACTTGGTCATGTTTCATATCCTTTATTGGTTTCTATTTTGTTTCATATATTGACTTTATTTTCTCCAACCCATTTAGGCTTGAATTTAGTTACTGTTTCTTTCTCCAAAAAATATCTTTTTACATATTCTTTCTTCGGATTTACTGTTAGGATTTGAGTATAAAATGATACATCAAGGCATTTCACTCTTTTACATGTTTTCTCATATTGATCTCATCTTCTTACCTTTCATTCTTCTTCAATTTTTCTCAATTTATTGCTAGGTTATTGACTACTATCAGCTGTTAAAATTTGCTGCAATAAACTGACTGGACCCTAATTCCTACACAAGTTAGCTCCCAGATACACATCAATTTCAAACTGTATCTATTGACCAACCTCTTTGCAGTTTCATGTCTACCACTTTTCTGACTCCAAATAAAAATTGAAAAGCATTCAGGAGAATACACATTTTCACCTTTTCCCTACTCAAAGTTTAAAAATTAAATCTTTGGGTAAATTATATAAGCTGTTAAAATTTGCACCCTTTGAATTAAACAAGGTCTACATATACACCACAGATGCATTCAGATGCCTTCAAGGTGCCCTTTTTTGTTATCTTGAAGACCCTTTTTTTCAACTCAGTAGAGCTGTCAGCAGAGGTTTTTGTCTACAAGGCAGCTTGAGAATCAACTAAAAGCTAAAGAATCCCAGCCATATTTAGTTTTTGGGACAAAATTTTGCTGTCCTGAAGGCAGCTTTTTTCACGTTTTCGTCTTGTAGACATACCAGGTGTCATCAAGGTGCACCCATGATGACCAATAGCCTGATCTGGGCTTATTCCATAACTGGATCTCTTCATGGATAGAACCTGTTATCTGATCAATAACAAAGCTTTGTTTGTCATCGCATCATGCATGCTCCTTTGTAATAATGCTGCTACTTGAGCTGGTAATTGGACGTTGTTCTACTAGCTGAAGTCTGGATTGGTGAGAAAAGCTTGACATGAAGAGTTGTACTCTGTTTGTAGTTGAGAGGTTTATGTAAAGATGGAACTTTCTTCTGATCATGATCTGTGTTGTATTGAGAATTCTTCATGAATAATTTACAATGTGCTGAGCTGATTTTGTAAATTATTTATTTACATTTATTGATTTATTTATGTAAATCCATAGTGCCAATCCACCTGACAGCCGTGACCCGTGACCCCAAGACTTTGACATCAGCCTTCAAGCAAATCCCCAACCCCAGCCACACCGCCCGCCCCCAACCCCTGACTCTTAAACCAAGAACTCAATCCATCCTGTTTACGACCACTCTTCACCTCTAACGACTCAATCCAACCTCAACACCATCAACATCAACACCATCTCATCAACCTCAACCTCAACCTCAACCTCAACCTCAACCTCAACCTCAACCTCAACCTCAACCTCAACCTAATTAAAAGACCATTCCAGCGTCCTATCATCCGTCCCATCATCATCATCATCATCATCATCATTATGAAAGAATACAAGGTTCGTTGGCTTCACTCCAGTTCAGCCGATGGATCTCATGTATGTACTGATCTCTTCGCTCTTCTCCCCAGATCGTCATCATGGGTGGTCAGTCTTTCATACTTTCCTCTCTCATCCCTAATATTTAATCACTATCCTCTTCTTTGTCTCAGGTGGTGGTGTCGGCAAGAGCGCGCTCACCGTCCAGTTCGTTCATGATATGTTTGGTACGCCAATTCGCACGTCTTTCATACCAAACTTTCATTCCCATGTCCTCACATTCGTTCTCCGCGACGGTACACGTCCATACAGTTGAAAGATACGACCCAACAGTAATTACCATCCCATACTACTGTGCAATGGTCAACAGAGCCGAAGCTGATCTTCGTTTTTTGGTGTGCGTGTGCGTTTGTTTTCATTTGATTTGATTCCATCTCCCTATGTTTTGCCTTACAGATCGAAGACTCCTACCGTAAGATAATCACTGTAGATGGCAATAAAGTGACCGTCGAAATTCTTGATACAGCTGGAACAGAACAAGTAAATTGGCCGGTCTTTTTTTTCTGCTGTTCGAATCCGAATCCGCTCAGGCTAATTAATCCACACTAACCGGATTCCCCTCTGTGCTCGTAGTTTGTAGCGCTCCACTCGCTATATGTAAAATCAGGAGATGGATTCCTACTGGTCTTTGCGCTCAATACGTTGGATTCGATCCATGAACTAGAGGCTTTACACGAGTCAATTGTCCGTATCAAGGAAGCAGAAGGATACACAGACAAGATCCCGATCGTACTGTGTGGAAACAAGTGTGACTTGGAAGAACGAATAGTCCAGCGAAGTTGGGCGGTAGCTCTTTCACAGGAGTGGGGCGGAGTACCCTATTATGAAACCAGTGCTCGGAAACGGATCAACGTTGACGAGGTGATTGCCGACCTCGTCCGTCAAATCATCAAGGCCGATCGACTCGGTCACCTTAATCATGGTGGTCCCGGCCGCCACGGCTTGGGCGGAAAGAAACGCAGGAAACGCGTCACGCCTAACGGCGGCTGTTCAATCCTATAACATCCCTCCCCCACCCCCCTTCCCTCGCGTGTGTTTGCATGTCGAATCTGAATTGTTCAGTTTCCTCAGAACCACAACATATACCTTCCGCCTCGACCGCTCCCGACGATCCTTATGACGATTTTGAACGACCTTGATGTGATTTTCTTTATTACAGCCACCACCGCCCTCTCTTGGCTCTTGCAGGACTTCTCCCGGGCCTTCTCTCCCCTCGCTTTGTTTAATCTATCCCCTCCCCTTTTTTGTCTTTGATCGATTTAATTTCAAAAAAACGACGGATGGGACATTAGCCTGGAATCGGACCTCTGCTTTTACTTCTGCTTCCTGCATCCCCCCCCCTCTTTCTTAACCAAAATCTGCGCTGGGGTTTTTGTGTTTTACCGTTCTTCATGCTCAATCTTCTTTTTTTGTCTTTGACCAGCTTGATCTAACATCTAGAAAACAAAAGCACAACCAAATTCGAGAAGCTCTCACCCTGTTTCTGTTATATTCTTATTCATGTCAATCATTTTCTTATCATAGTTGTGATCAGATTGATGGTATTATCCATCTATTTCTATATTTATACATATTATTATCCAAACCTTTTCAATCATTTTCGCGTATTTATTATCCTGTCTTCCATCCTTTTATTATGATTTTTTTTTGGCTCCGGGTTACTGCACATTTTGTTTGATTGTAAACTTATCATTCATGGTTTCTTAATGGTCCACAATAGTAGCACAACAACCGTTAACATGGACAGCACACATGCAGACAAGGCCTTGTTCACACCTATCGCTTCATGTGCTTGGACTACTCTCAACATGGTAAGCGCACTCTTTAACCTGAAAATAATGATAAATCCTAAAGCCTAATCACACATTTTGGTCCTTACTTTCCTTAGTTCTTGTATAGATGATTCTGATCGTTGACCCTTTTCTGTTCTATGGAGTCAAACGAATAATGGTGTGGTGGTCAAGTTGCATATGTCACATCACCTGATGGTTTGGGGCTCTGTTCTTTGCACTTATCTTACTTCCCATTTCTTCGGCCTCTCGTTCTCATCTACTTGTTCATTTGTGTGATGGTTTTTTGTTTTGAATGGAACATGGAATTTGCCTACCTACATGATGGCATTTCGTGATCATGGTTTTGAGAAGGGATTTGGGTTAATGAAGAAATGTTGAGGAGTGCCAGCAGGTCCACTGGCAACCTCAGCAGATCGAGTTTCCGTTTACAAAGCTTTCAAGACAAGCGTATTATTACAGGTATGAGAGACAATGGGAATCAGATGGTGCCTCAAACAATTAATGATCATGTGTTGGTATACAAGCAACTGAATTCTAGACACTCTGAACAAGATGATGACATCGAGCATAGCTTCATGCTGACAGATATTCAATCAGGGGAATGAAAACTGGCGAAAAGGGGTTTGACGTAGAATGCGGATTACGCTTCAGTCAATCCGGTGTTCTGGGTGATCAGGTCTCGTCCGAAATAACGCCCAAGAGCGATGGTGCACAGGGCCAAGGAAGACTTCATCAAATCGCTGATCATGCCGGTTCCAGGAATTAACTGCAAGCCCGACATCGACAGGTCACTGATAAAGTTGTCGTGTTGACTGTATGCAAAGAAATCAGGGGTTTTTGTTCGTTTGTTTGTTTGTTAATTCTTGTGATCAGCAAAAATCGTTAGGTGATGGTGTTAACCTACCGCCATATTCGGTATTTTCCGTCGCTTTCTAGTCGAAGGTCCACTCGTACCAGGAAGCGAACCGAGATAGGTTTAACTGGGCATCCTGGCAGCAACATAGATTTAATATCTCTAACATCCTCGGTGAGTTCTATGCAGATGTGGATTTTGGAGAGATCATATAAAGACATGTATGTTAGTCAGAGTTCTACAACGCGACCAGAGTCGGTGAAGATAACATTGGACAAACCTATGGCGCATTGGGTTAGGTCCTCGCTGAACATGACAGCGTGGAAATGTATCTTGTTATCCTTGCTCATCCTGCGGCTGAAAGAGGGCAAACGCAGCTGATGTGAGAGTGAGTTTGGCGGAACATTATGAGGGCATACGGACGGACAACATGTAGTATAAGGCTTTCAAATTTTCTCTTCCTCGAGCCATTTCTGGTTGATTCGCCACTGGATGAAGAATAAACGCATCCTCAGTAAAATACCTAATGATTAAGATCCGATTGTCAGTTGATTGATTTTTTTTTTGTGCTTGTGTTGGAAGACATCTTAACTATTATAACTTACTTGTCAATGTTCCTTAACACGATTGCCGGATCCTGAGGTTCGGTGATACATCTGACAACGTCTTCAATCTAAAGACCGTTAACAGACCATGAGCAAAAAATCAACTTGTTAACCTTGGACAATCAGTGGAGGCAGTTTTGGAAAGCTTACTTCTGCTCGTGGGTTTTCCATAATGAACTTCAGACTATAGAATTCTTCTGGGAATGTGCTGCGAGTTTGTTGGTGGAGGTGTGAGAGTCTGATGGGAAGACGACGTCATATGGGCAAACCAGCAGGGATATTCGGGAGATTTTATACACCCTGATAGAGATCCTAGAAGCTTGGATCGGCCGGATATCGTGGTATCTATGTTCATCCATTCAGGCCAGCCCTCTCAGGATACGACCATACAGATTGGTGAACCAAACTGGCCTCCCAGGAAATAGCAACCGTGGCAGATGGATTCGCCTGTTTGGTGCTGTGGTCTGTGATCTCTCGGACCGGACCTCCCAATAAGTGCCCTCCACATCACTAAACTACTTCCTTCCGTAAGAAACAAAAAAAAAACTGAGTCTTACCAATCTCACGTAGATGGCGCCACCGTAGCCCCGCTCACATCCACCCTGGAACTTGAAGCCACCCTTTGACCAAACCTCGAGGCTCCTATCGGCCCTTATTACTTGTACCACGTTACATGCAGCTCTCCGTTTTTGTTGTCTTCTCTTTTTTTTTTTTTTTTTTTTTTTTTTTTTTTTAAAAGTGTAATTTCGCCGGTGGCATTGCACACTATGAATCTCAAAACATCATACTACATACAAACAGCAAATAACAGGATTTGGTAGACCAACAAACTCATCTGTTAGATCAGAGAGTGCGCGATGACAAAGAAGTTGAGAGCAGAGAGGAAAAGAAGGAAAATAAGAGAGCAAAGAGGAGAAAAGGAAGAAAAAGGAGAGAGAATAAAAGTAGCCGACATGTGGAGGACTTTAGAAAAATAGGTCATGCCAAGAAATTGAAGCGCTTAGACGCTTGTATGAAGTGAAAAATCGCAGTGTGGGCTTTCGGGTTCCCCAGTAGCAGGTGGGGTTTGTTTGATGGGGCAAACGCTTTGCATTGTTGGGTCTCTTTGAGCAGGTTCCTTCGTTGATTTTTGTAGTGAGGACATAGATCAAGAAAGTGAATGGTGGTTTCTTTGCCTGCACAATGTGGGCAGATGGGGTCAAATCGACGTTTCACTTTGTAGAGGTAGTTGTTGAGAGGGGCGTGACCGGATGACAGTTGATTTATGAGGGCCGATTGAACAATTGGCAGCGGCGAGATTCTCTTTTTGCTCAACGAAGCAGATGGGCGTAGAAGTTGAGACTTGATTGTTGCTGAAATTTTTGATGTGCTGGCTTGTAGGGGTCGGTCAGGTGTTGAGTTCCGCTCCGTTGCTGCTTTGGCAAGCTGGTCCGCCGCTTCATTTCCTTGAATTCCCCCATGTCCGGGGCACCAAACTAAATGGATTAGTAGGTCAGTTGGGAGTTTCATCCATGCCTGTAGTATTTCGTCGAAAAGATACCGCCCAGATTTTGCTGCGTTGAAGTTTGACAGGCGTTGCAGCACCCCTTTGTTGTCCGTGAGAATAAAGACTTTTGAAAAACCCTTGTGCTTGAGGATCATCTCCCCCAAGTTGAAGGCTAACAGAACTCCTACCGCTTCACATTCATGGTTGGAGAATAGGCTGGTTACCCCCAATGCTGCTGATAGGGCCAAATCTTCGGCAGGGCAGACCACAGCCCCAGCACCTCCCTTTTTCTTGTCATACGAGCCGTCAGTGAACAGTGTTATGTCATTTTCCCATGACATTTTTATTTTTATATTTTCTCACATTTTATATGTATAGTTTGTGAACTTATGGGTTTTGGTCTCTCACCAACCCAAGTATGTACATAGACTTTACCTATAAATACTTCACCTCCAGAAATATTATTTCCCCTTGGGGGAGTTTCCGGTTTCAGCTCTAACAAACAGGACTAAAGAATCTAGAGAATGTTCAAGTGACGTTACTAAGGTGAGGGTCTCCTGAGTAGCTTCTTTCTTGGAGATGTCCATGTTCAAGTAGATGGGGGTTGGTGCTAGGTTGATGGGTTCCAGTCCATATTCAATTCGAATTGTTTCTGGGTTCATAGATGCAAGTTGGTCAAGTTGTGTCGAAGAGATTGGAATGTGACAACCCAGCCAGGCTGGTCTAGCTAGACCTTGATTGGCCAGGATATCTTGAATTTTGTTGTTGATGCGGCGTTGAGTGAGTTTCCGAGTGAAAAGGTTTGCAGAAACAACTCTGCAGACCGCTTCCATCTCCGGGACAGCTGTCCAATCAATATGCCATTTCTTTGGCGCTGACCTAAAAGTGCCCAAGGTGTAGATTGCAGCAGCGTTGTTAGTTTTATCTGATAGCCAAGGGATTTTGGAAGAATTGGATATGGTGCCCCGACCAAATGATACCCTGGGTAACAACACCGTTGTCATTAATCGAACGCGGTCCTTCTCCCTGAGCCCCCATCGGGAGTTGCCCAGGATCTGTAGTTGCTTGATCGTAGCCGAGACTCGTTGCTCTAGGTGCTGAAACATGCCCAAGTATGTCAGCTTGTTGTCTAGCATGATACCCAGCCACTTCACTTCCTTGCATGGTGTCAATAATTGGTCCCCAAAAGGGAACGGGGTTAGGGGATGGATTCTTCTGGTAAACCAAATAAACTGGGCCTTTTTCCAATCAAAAAGGGCTCCGAATTTCGCTCCCCAATGTAAAGAGCGCGTTCCTTGGGTTGTAAGGCGAGTCATGGTTTCGTTAGACGTCTTGGCGGCGACCATGTGCACAACATCATCCACATAGCCAATCAATACTTCGTCGGCTTCTAAATCAAAATTCTTAATCAGCAGGGAATTGTTGTACAGGATGTAAAGGATGACCGAGAGCGGGGACCCTTGTGGGAGCCCTATAGCGATGTCAAAGGGAGATGAGGTGTAATCATCCATTCTGATGGTTGTTCGTCTATCAAGCAAGAATGACTCAATTATACCGACTAGATAAGCAGGACATTGCAGATGGGAGAGATAGTGTATCAGCCGCTTTGGATGAACAGAAGGGTAAGCGGATTTCACATCTAAAAATAATCCCGCCACAAATTTCTTCTCCTTCCATTTGTGGCGGACCCACGTGTCGAGGAGGACTTGGGCGTCTTCCGTTCCAGTTCCCTTGCGGCCACCTAAATGTCCGTCAGCAAGAATACCTTTCTTTTCTGCCCATGCTGTTAGGCGTCGTGAGATGATCAGCTCGAATACTTTGCCAACCCCACTAAGAAGGGCAATTGGTCCGTAGGCGTTAGGGTTAGTATAGTCATCCTTTCCTGCCTTTGGGATGATTGCAGTGACTGCGCATTTCCAAGGTTCGGGGAAGGAACTACTGGCGAGAGCGGAGTTAAAAATAGTGGATAAAATGGGGGCTAAGGTGTCAGCCTCCCTGATGCCAAGGACAAGTCCTTCTAGCTACAGGTGGTGCAAGAATGAATGGAAAGAGTTACAAGACTCTGGGTATGGTGAACAGTTGCAATTCCCAAAAGATATGGGGGAATTGTGATGTAAAAATTGAGAGAAAATTGGGGTAATAATTATATTAAATAAATTTAATATAATTAAAACCAGAGGGGCCTGATAAATCAGGGGTGGTTTAGATACCTCTAAGGTATCTTACAAATAAATTGCAGAGGCTTTAGGTATCTGGAACACTGGGGCCTGTTGGAACAGGGGTGGTTTAATCCCAGGAATGGAAATGGGGGAATATCTTCAAGAAAAAAGGGTTATTACTTACTAGTAATAAACCTTGAGGGATCTTGGGGATATTCTGGGTGAAACTGGACAGTTTGAAGCGCTTGGATGGATGGATGGTGGAGCTGGATGGGCACTGTGAAGTTGTTGGGGAAGACAGGGCTAAAGAATAACTACTAAGAAGCTTACCAGACTGTGTTATAAAGATATATATCTAATAAGAAGTGGGTAAGGTTGTTAGTGGGTATTGGGAAGCATGAGGAGCCTTCTTTGGGCGGTTGAAGAGCTCCTTAAATAGTCTTGAGTTCCCTCTGGGGACCCTGTAGGTGTTATTGGCCAACTTGTGGGATCTTTGGACCACATTTTGGCCATTTTTGCTTTCTTGGTGACGCTTCAGCAGCCCTTTCTTTGAATACACGTCACCAATTGAGTCTATTATGATATTTATTTATTATTTGTTCATTTATACTGAGGTACAGTCTGTAGTACATTAGTACTAGTTGTTATGGATTAATACTAGTGGCTTATTTGTATTTATAATAAGCCACAGTATTGTTTGTACTGTTTGTTCAATCAGTATATTTTATTTATATGTATAAATAAATAATACCATTCATTATATTTAATTATTTAGTCCTCAGTGATCTTTATTACATATGTAACATATGTAATGAGGTCACTGGGGCGTGTTTTCATAGATTTGGGTGTACCTGAGTGACTGTGGAGTCCGCGTGCTAAGTTGAGAGCCTGTAAGGGGCTTAATGTTTGCGCAGGGGCTTATATCCCAACTTTGGCGCGGGCTTTCAGTCACGCGGGTTGAACTTCAAGTTCTGCGGACTGCAGTACGCGGGGTTTGAGTAAAACACGGTGTATTTACACTATCTCTCCTAATTTACACAACACCTCATTTCCGTGACTGGAAATGGGGTTTAAGCATATGTATATATATATATATAAGCATTTAATTACGGCAAGTACTTTTTATTTAAAAGGTACTTGCTAATTCTTCTTTGCTAATTTACATAGTGAAGGAGTGGGAATTAGGGGTACCTGTGAGTGAGGTACCCTAGGTTAAATGTAGTGTAGATTCAGAATATTAGATAATATTCTAACTATTATTTGATATTCTATATTTTTTATAATAATTTTGTGGGAAACTTGTGACAGGTTGCTCTGTCATAGTAGCAAGCTGACATAAGGACTCAGCTCCTATCTTGAGTAGTTTGTTGGCGATTCCATTGATACCTGGTGCCTTTTTTGGGGAGATCTTCTTGATTCCTGCAAGAACTTCCTTGCAGGACGTCGAGGGGTAGCAAACTATTCTAGAACTCGTTCTGGGTGGGATATCAGAAAGGTCCACCGGGGCTTGAATACACGACGTCCCGACAAAGAGCAACTCAGCTTGTTCGGCCTTATTGGTTGTGATTGCGCCATCCTGTCGGTGGAGAGGGAGGATAGTGGGTGTCGTTGTCTTTTTGGTGAATCGAAGAGCTTTGAAGACGGTGTCGTCGGACGAGTCGTTGAGGAACTTCCACCAGGTATTTTGCTTGAGGGTTTTGACGGTGTCTCGGAAGTACTGGTTCCACTGTCTGTAGCATTCAGATGATTCGGGGCTTCCTGTCAGCATGAACCACTTGCGTGCCCTGTTCCTATTATCAATGATTGGATCTAGTGTGGTCTTGCACCACCATGACTTCGCCTTGGATCCATTGCTTGAGACCATCCTACCAAAGCTTTTTTGCAAGTCGCGTAAGCCATCTGTAAGCGTCTGGACCTGTTGATTGATGGAATCAAAATTCAAAGAGGCATGTGATTCAGTGAGGTGCGTGAGTTTAGATTTAACAATAGATTGATCCAGTACTGCCCAATGTGGTCCTGATCTACGCAGGGTTTTTGACGGGCCGTTCAAGTTTAGTTGAATGATAATTGGCTGGTGATCAGAGCCGTGGTTCTCGAGTGCGACTTCCGTTTGGCTGATGAGTTTAGAGGCAAGAAAATTAGTCCAGGTCAAATCAATGGTGTATCCAACACCTCGAGAGGAGTAGAAAGTAGGGGTATGCTTAGGGGAAGCCACACGGAAGCCATGTCTACCGCATAACTCTAGCATGCCTCTTGCTTGTTGGTGGTTAGATCGAATTCCAGGCGGGTTCCAATGCGGGTGATGGAGGTTCGCATCCATACAGATGATGCTGGGTGTTCTACGGCAATTGTGGTCGTCCAGCCACCGTTGGAGAAGTGTACCTGCTGGGAAAGTGCGCGGCGTGTTATATATGTTTATCAGTCTGATGGTGTTATTTGGTGAGAGGATGACGTCGAGTCCAAGAAGAAACTGGCCGCAGCCACTTAGCTGGTTTATGTTTCCAGAGGGTATGTCGCGTTTAACATAGGTGCATGTTTGGTGACGGTCGTTCCATGAGGTAGGTCTGTATTCAAAGGCTGTGAAAGATCTCCACTCCCAATGCTCGGGGGGAGAGAGAGAAGACGGGCTAACCCAAGGTTCCTGGAGTAATAAGAAGGTGAAATCGGAGGACTGTTGCAGGGCACTTAGCGTGATTTCGCGGGAGGCGTGGCAGTTCAATTGGAGAATCTTCACATCTTGGTTGAGATGGGCCTTGCGCGGTTCCAAATTTTGATACATTGCATTGGGGGATAAAACTGGACTAAAAACATGGGAATCTGGATTTGGGGGAGGGAGAGAATGGGGGAGGGGGGGAAGAGGGGGAGAGGAAGAGGAAGAGTGTAAAACATGAGTTAAATTAGTTGTATTTATCATTGAATTGTAATGTGTTTCTTCTCAAGCCACGTCTTCTTGAAGAAGCAGGTGACATTGAATGGGGTGTGATCAACCTCGGCGATCCCTTCAATCTTCATCTTCATGCCTTCTTTGCAGAGCACACAGGTTTTGATGCCGCCGATGCCTTCAGGGCAGTCTTTGGTGACATGCTCGTCGCCACATTTGCCACACCGGGCCTTCTCCCTACACCATTGGCCAAAATGGCCCATCTTCAAACACTTGAAGCATTGAGGGGGCCTGGGTTTGAATCTTGCAGTTTGGTGATAGTCATAGTCAAGGAAAATTCCTGATTTCTCGACTCTTGACGTGGTTTCCTTGTTACTGAAGGAGAGGACCAGAGAACCGGCTTGTTTGGGCGATTCTGAGTTATCGGAAAGCCATTTGATGCGAATGAGATCCCGCATTGGCCCAAGGGGGAGGTAGGGTGGGTGGATTCTGGTAGGTGACGGGGATTTTGGGTAATTGGGTGCAGAAGGGTGGTGAGGTTGTGGTTGCGGACAGAATCCTTCTTCTCTTGGTTCACTTGTGATTCAGACTACATAAACTAAGGCTGTACCCCGTATGGCACCACCCGGTTGAATCACCCGGGTGGTCCCCCCGGGTGGAGGTGGTCAGGATGGCTCCTTGATACCACCCGTACCACCCGGGTGGTTATGACTTATGGTGATGTGGTAGGTAACAAGTTACAACTCACGTTAGACTCAATATATTTTTAATTCATGTTATCATTCAGATGATATATATATATAGAGGAGTATTTACTGATAGTATTTAGATCAATCATCAGACAGTTTTTTTTTTTTTACAAGTTAGTAATAAGAAGAGAAAATGAAAATGAAAACAGTGTTTTTCTTATTTTATGATTTAGTAATAAGAAGAGAAAATGAAATTGAATTAATTAGAAATGAGATTTTCATGTCTCTGCCACTCCTTAAGACATAGAAGCTCCTCAACGCTCTTTGGCTTGAGTGATGAGCACTGCCAAGAGATAATGCGGCAACCCTTGGAAAAGACTTTTTCTGATGCTGCACTTGTGGCTGGAATACTAAGAAAGTACCGGGCCATGTTGGATAGGATGGGGAAATTCTTGCTTCTGTTTGACCAAAATTGGAGGGTCTCTGAGCCCTCACGTTCAATATCTTCTTTCTAGTAACGACTAATTTCTGATTGAACCTGGGGCAGCTGGATCCTCGGGAGATTCATACAGTTCAGATGAGAAAAGAGATGGCTTTGGTGTATTTGGTGAAGATTGTATTGTGTTTATTGCTCGAGTTGGAGGCTGAACTAGAATATGGCTGTCTTGATACTTCTGCTCAAAGCCACTGGCAATGAAACATTTTCATGATGTGATTGACTGATGAGTTGTAATATTCAATAATAAAAGCCTCATTCTTCTTCCAGAATGAGGTTTTAAACAAGGGATCAAGTATCATTGCACAGATGTATGCCGGCTTCTCTAGTGCATCAACAAGGTATTGTTTGAGTTTGTTGATGATCAAGAGTGCAGGCTGGATGATTTGAGCTTGATTGTAAAGCCCTCATTGAATGCGTTTCAGATGCTTGAGAAGGACAATGTAGATGGGGAGTGCTTTATTCAAAGTTGGAAACTTGGATCCGCAGATGATTTCAGTTGCATCACTGAGAGGAGAGAGTAATTGCATGATGTTGGCGGCTTGAGTCCACTTGGCTAGAGATAAATCAAACTTGGAGACTTCAGGACTGTCGTGGCAGAAATGAGCACATGAGGGTTGAAGATCTATTGCCCACTGGAACATGTGGAATGTTGAGTTCCATTGGGTTGAGACATAAATTTTGAGGCATGTGAATTTGGTGCCAGCATCACAAAGATTTGGCTGTGCAAATTCAAAGATCTTTTGGAATCATTCTCGGTGTTGGGGAGTCTGACAAACATAGCAGCAGAGGCTGTGAATACAGCTCATTATTGTCTTCAATTTGAGGCCAATAACTTCTGGTTCAGAGGTGAGATTGGAGATTGACATGGCAGGATTGGGTGCAATGTTTCCTTCAGCTTCATCATCACCCATCGAGATTTCTGTGCCAATGTCCTCATCAACAGTTCCTAGCACAGCAAGACCAGCTTTTGATCCAAGATTAACAACATGCACCATACAGCCCAATAGGTTTGTTCAAGGATTGAAATCCAGTATTAATCTTTCAAGTTTGTGAGCCATCTTGCCGTTTGTTGACGCATTATTGGCTGTAATTGTCTTTAACTTTGATAAACAATCAAAATTTTCTAAGACACCATGAAATATTTTGGTAAATTTTCTTCCAGTGTGTTGTCCTAAAAAATAAATAAAAAATAAATTTTATCAAAGCTACAGTGGGAAAGAACATAAAAAAAGGGATCACTAACCAATCACATGAGGGATTGAAATTGTTAAATTGACTGGCTGATAATTTTGGTCAAAAAAATGTGCTGTGACTGCCATGAAAGCTGGCATATTGGGGGCAGTCCATGAATCTTGAGTGAAGGAGACCAATTCTTGCTGCAATAAAAATTCCAGCTTGAGTTTCTCTTGAGTTTGAATGTACAACCTTGAAACATGTGTTGACATGTTTTGTCGAGGTAGTTGTCCAATCAAAGGTCCAGCTTGTTTGCTAAAAAGTTGCATGAGGTTTTGGAACAAGGTTCTTTCAACAACTGCAAATGGGAGATCTGCATTGGTGATGAAATACGATAACGCCTTCCTGAGTGTATCACTGTTGAGTTTGCTCTTAAAAAGAGTAAGAGCAAAAGTCAATATTATGGAGATTCAAAAGCAAAAACAAAATTACCTTGGGGGCCAACTTGGAACCCTTGATCCACTTGGAAACATCGGATTGTGATTCTTCAATCTTTTTGCTTAACTTGGGATCAACAAAGTGGTGCACCTTCAAGAGGTGTTCTTGAAAATTTTTAGTACTGCCGCTTTGGTCCTTCTTCAGTGTTGAGCCACAGAGCCAATCCTTAAGTTGAACTTGACATACGGCCTTGGATCCATCAGGTTTTTCTTTAAAGTGAGTCCAAACCCAACTACGCTTAGTTGGGCCTGCGGTAATGTTGGTTTTAGTTTGTTCATTGGCATGCATGTTGTTGTTGTTGGAATTTAGCTGAATGAGTTGGGCTCTGGCTGAGTCAATTGCAGAAGGAGCTGGTGTTTGTCTAAAACTTGATGGTGGCCGTGAAACTTGGCATTTGCGCTTCATATTTTTGAGGTAGATCATTGATTCAAGATTGGAAAAAGTTGAGGCGGATTCTGGTGGAAGGGGAAAGGGTGGGGTGACTCTGGAAGATGTTAACCGTGGTCCGTAGACGTAGAAGTTATTGTCTGAACTTTATTATCCAGAATCGGATATAATTTATATTTACATGGTCACCACCCGGGGAGTGGGAGTTTACCCAGGTGGTTTTGGATTTGGGGAGCGGGATGGACAAAAATCCCGTCCCAAACCCCGGGGTACAGCCTTAACATAAACTCTTTGGCTTTCTCAATTTGTATTCTCTTCTCAGTCATCCAGTCTATAACTATTAGGTTTTCAGATCCGAATGATCTGTCCTTCCCCAGGCAGGGGAAAAAAAGAGGAACCTGATCCAGAGCAGCATTGATAAAGATGGTAAAAATAATTTTAAGGACAAAACTGAGAGGGAGGTATGTGTAGGGTAAGGAGAAGTGCATAACCAAGGAAGGGAGTTGATATCCAAGCCAAGGAGGTCCAGTCCATAAAGAGGTGCTGGTACAAAAGGAATTCTGTATCCAAGGGCAGAGTGCAAATTTTCCCAGAGAGATTTCCAGAGAACACAGGGGAAAGGGTGAAAAGTCCAAATCCAAGGAGGGAATCCAAGGTGTCCAGAGAAGCCAATATAATATATTTAATGTGAATTAAAGTAAAGTAATATGGTAATATAGTAAACTACAGGGGTAATGGATTAATGGTAATATGGTAATGGGGTAATGGTAGTGATTATGAGCTAGGTAGTTACTTGATTATGGTAAGAGTGGCAGGTATGACAAAAGGGTAGGAAGACCACCGTTTCCAATTTTGTAGGTAACAGAGAAGGTATGTAGTATGTATTTGTATCAACAAAATATAATGATGAATGAGTGCAAGATTTATAAGGTTCAAGAAACAGTACAAATTCAAGAAGGATTGGATTGATATGAAAGAGCTCCATGATGATTTTATTTGGGGGGGGGGGGGATATCCTCCTGCCTCCTTATCAATTTTCGCTCCTATCATATCATGGGGGGAAAGAGTCTTCTTTGCCTTTCTTCATATACCTTTCAATCCCTGAGTTCCCTGATTTCCAAGGTGAAAAGGGGAAAATTTCTGGCACCTGCTTCCAGGTGCCATAAATCATGTTTTTTGAAGAATATATTGATATCAACAGCAATTCAAACATGAGCTGATCTGAAACCACCAACATCTAAAGCTGAATTTTATCAAGAATCAGCTGGAACTAAAGGGAAATTTAATTTCACATAACTCCTTGGGCACTCAAATTTATGTGCATACATTCAAGTAACACACTGGAATTTTCTAAAGTCCAATCACATGTTATTTTTTTCTGCTGAATATAAACTCATCTGGGACTCAAGGGGAATTGAATTTTACACAGAGCCTTGGGAACACAAATTTATGCATGTACATTTGTGTGACAAGTCAAAAAATACATGATTTTTCTTTGGCTGAATATTTGTTGGTAATTGCTCTGAATAAGCTCAATTCATGATGAGATTAAAAGTGAATTATGTGATACACTTCAGTGAGACATGGTTTTATTTTAATTTCCACAAGAGTCCTAGATAAATCATCAACAATATACATATCATACTTTGTGAATAATTCAGCTTAATTCCCAAGGCAAACACATGCATTAGATGCTACCAACATTGGAAAACCTTCAAACAAAACCCTGGTGTTGGATGAAATTTCACCAACATTTCATCTGATGATGTGTGATAGTCACAAGTGTATACTTGTTATCTTCAAGTTCTAGAACCTTTGCTACAACACACCGGTTTAAGTATTTAAGTCAAGTTTCTATTTGTTCTTTGGAAAGTTGTCATCCTCAAGAACAAACAAGAAGTAGAATATACATCAAGACTTGAGTACTAGGCAAACCAAATCATCAATCACTTCATCAAGACTTTCACTCATATCATTCATATTATCATAGTTCATCAACTATAAACTCAATAAAATACAAGTACTAATCTAGGAGGTAATTTCAGGGGGATATTTAGAAGTAGCTTATTATTCAAATTTCACAACACTCTTAATGTTACCCATGTTCAAGTTTGTTTTAAATCTGAAAAATCTATAGTTTCTGTCTCATATTTCAATCAAAAACATCATCTGTCTATTTCAATTGTTAAAAGTCTTATGAGGTAAAAATAAAACTCAAAAAATGTTTCTCTTCTTATAGTATTCTATATTGGAACTTATTTTTTGTTTTTTAGTTTTAATACTACTGATTTTATTCAAGAGTTTTCAATTTATATGATCTCTCCTTCTTACACCTGGAAATGAAATCTGAAATGGAACCCAACAGGCAGGTGCTGGAAATTTTCCCCTGGTGCATGTAATTGTAATTTTATTTCATTATTTATATTATTTATATATTTATATATATGTTTGATTATTCATTTTTTGTATTTCTTTATTTTGTAAGTTTTTTTGGGTCATGCACTAGAGTTGAAGGGGAAGAAATGGGAAGGTCCAAACTCCAATGGATACTTAGCACTCCAGGTTTTACACAAGCATCAAATGGTATATTAGGTAGGAAAAAATAGCCCATCTGGCTTTTGTGTCAGTTTTCCTTATTTGTAAGCACTTGTATAAGAGTTAAGAGGCTTTTGCGGAGAGCCCCACTTTATCCAAAATAAAATATGTTAGCCTCTTCCCCTATTTCCATTGCTTCCATGAGCAGCTACAATGAGCATACTTTTGTGGATTCGTTGAGTGGTACTTATAGTTCTCCTTTACATGCTCCTTCTGTTATTTTGGTTGAGTTGTATTTATATATGCTCCCTACTGCAGCATTTACCTGTGAAATTTTTCCTATGGAGAAGTGATGGCCTTCCCTAGCGCCATGGAAGTCAATTGTTTCCAGTTTTTGCAGGAAATGGATTCCTTGGACAAGCATAGTGTTGACCACAAGCTGCTATTTTTCCAATTCTTGCATCTATTTAATTGTGTGATCTCCTCCTCTTCTCTTCTGTATATGTATATATATTTTTATTATTATTACTTGTATTCAAGGCTTTGTTTTTTTTATTATATATATATATATATATATATATATATATATATATATATATAAGTATAGTTATATTTCCTATATATGATTAGTCCATCTTTTTAGGGACTGTAGACTGCAGCCTTACAACCAGGTCAGCTGTTTGGGCACAGTCCTTGTGCAACATGCACAGTGACTGTGCATTGAAGCTTTGTTGATTCACCCTTTTAGAAAGTTTGGAGAAACACCACACATTTTCTTAGAGTTTCCACAAGTCAACTGCAGGCAGTTGAGCCAGTTTTTTTTGCACTGACTATTCCTTGCAATTTCAGGATTAAAACTCTATGCACAGTTCTCTGTGCCCTAAAGGTTTTGTTTTTGTTATTTATGCATAAACATTTTATTATCTGTGTATCACATATTTCCACACCCCTGTGGAAATGTGTCAAAATGCCATCCAAATGGACCACAGAGGCCCCAAATTAAGGCATCATTGCTTTTTCAACAGAAAAATCATTGGAAATTATTTATAAATTCCAAAAAAAAGAAGAAAAAATAGGTACACAGATTCATTACAAATAAGATTTAATTGTTTGAAATTCTTTTGTGCTGATAATTAATGTTCCAACTTTGAATATTCTTATGGTGAAGAAGAATTTACTGTTCTCAATCAAATATAGATCCTATTTCATCATAGTGGATTTAGATTGCAATACACAACACTAAAGTTTACAACCAAAGGAGGCCATTTCTGTTGACTGAATACTTCTGATATTTAGCAGTGTTTAATTGATACAGGCTGATGAACTCTCTGTATTCAATATGAGAAGAGTAACCAATCTGCAAGCCTTCAATGCTTGCAGGTGAACCTCAGACTCATCAAGAACCACAAAAAATTCCATCAGCTTTTGAACTCATAGGCCCTTAATTCACTGTCAATCTCAGCCTTTCTTCAAGTTTCAAAATAAAAACTCACCCAGGTTCAGGATATTAATGAGGATCTTGTTTATAACTCAAGTGGAGGTACACTCAATCTTTGACTTCTTCCTTCTCCCAACAGTGGGCTGCTACACTAACCGTAGCAGTTAACATAGAGTTAGCACAATTGAGCACATATGTGCTAACACTATTCTATAAAAGTTAGCCAAGCTGCGGTTAGCTGGTAGCATAGTGTTAGCACAGATGCGCTGTGGTGATCCATTCCATATCATTACTATAATTTCCAAGACTAATTACCACTAATACATAATCCCATTTAATTACAAATATATACTCATACATCCCAATCCTTACACATATCCCTCATTATTATTTCATAATCAAATTCAAAACCCCATTTTTACCCTATTCTCTCACTCCAACCACCCTCAAATTCCTTATAGTTCCAGAGCTACAGGAAAGCTCAGAATATCCAGCAAGATACAGTATACAGCAAATAAGTACATATTATAATTAGTTAAATATTTCATATCCAAGGTACATAATACATAAACTCTATACTTACTACATAAAATACAACACATCATAAACTACTCTAAATAACCTCCACTTTCTCATTACTCATCTGGCATGATTTTCTTTTCCCACCAAATAGTTTTCACAGATTTTTCACTTCTTCCTATCAGCTTGATGGCTCATCTTCTTTCTCAGAGATTTCAGGACACTTTTACCCTCTTTTTTTTTGCTTATGGACCCTTTGAATTACTAAAATACCCACTAAATATACCAGCATTACATATCCCATACACCAGTATACCCACATAGTAGAGTCACCATCAAACCTATAAATATAAATATACATATAGATACCAGTACAGCTCAGTTAAGCAGCTAAAACTAAATATAAGAAGATTATCACCCTCCCTTGTTTGGTCCATCTTGACTCAAGAGTTATACACCAATTCTCATAAGATTATCCCCCTCTCTTGTTTGGTCAATCTTGACTCAAGAGCTATAAACCCTTTCTCATAAAATAAACTACTTACAACTACATTACCAAATATACCTTGCATACATCTTAAATCCCCTCTTCCATTCCTCCCACCTTGTAGGTCTCCCACCTTTTAGGTGTGGTAGCAAAGATCATCAGTACTATTCATCTAAGAATAAATAGAAATCAGCCACACATTTTATTTTATTCTTAGTGTTACTCTCATCCCCTTAGCATTAGTCAGGACGGCAGCTTTACATCAGCACCCTTGGTATAACTTACATTAGTACTAGTATATTCATTGATTTCCCTTCAAAGCTCTATTCTGCCCTTGAGTAGTTCCACATTGCACAATTGCACTAACACCATGGCACGCAGGGCGCAAAAAAGCACATGCTACAAGAAAAATGGTGCTCTGTTAGCATAGCAGAGTGGCGCTAACAGCGCGCTAACACCAAATAATTTTGGTTTGTGCTTTTTTCCACTATGCTAATGCATAGCACTGAAATAGTTTAGCGGCCCAACACTTCTTCTCCTCACTTCCCTGATTTATGCCACCTTTTATTAATCACATTTTTGTTCTTAGGCTTTCTGCCATTTTCCTTTCCTATAAAACAACTTTCCATGTCTAATTTTGAGTCTTGTTTAGAACCAGAAATAGTGTAGCAGCCCAACACTTCTTCTCCTCACTTCCCTGATTTATGCCACCTTTTATTAATCTCATTTTTTTTCTTAGGCTTTCTGCTATTTTCCTTTCCTATAGAACGCCTTTCCATGTCTAATTTTGAGTCTTGTGTAGAACCAGAAAGATAGAAGGTACATTGTGATTTCACTCTTTTACTTTATGATTGTTTAATTTTTCTTCTCTTGATTTGTCAGTTATCTACTACTATTAGCTTTTCATGCTAGCTGCAATCAAGTGATGTGATCTCAATTTCCTACAATTTCCTGGCCTTGATCCTCACCATATCCCCACCCCTAGTACCACATTATTGATTACTCTGAATATTCTCCTCCTACTTTTACAGCAGTGTTATCCTCTTTTATCCAACCCACCTTTATTTACTGGAATAAGTCTCAAGTTGTCTTAGAATTCCCCATCATTTGCCTTAAAATATTCCTTATCAAGAAGTTTCTGCAATACTACCACCTCTGGCAGTAGCCAATAAAGTGCTTCCCAGCTGCTTAACAGAAATTGTATTTCTATACTGACCCAAAAAGACAAAATATAGCCAAACCTATAAGTGTAGCTGTTAGTCTTCTCCAATTGAATGGTCTGCATATAAAAGCTGACAATTGTGAGGATTTTTATGTTATCATCTGTGCATATTTTGGACACTATAGAGAGAGTAATAAACATTATTGATGTGATAATCTTTCAGCACAGTGATAGTACAGTACCTGGATTTTTTCTCAACATTAAGCCAGTTTTTCATCTAGCTGGAAAATTCTGTGGCTAATTATATAACATCAGACAGTGTAAATCCCACTCTCTAATTTGCTGTCACTTGCACACAAGTGAAAACAGTTTTTTCCTGGTGTTTGTGGGTATCAAGCATGACTAAATCTGCCATTATGTGATTAACATACAATAAAAAAAAGGTCCTTCACCTAATCCCTTGACCAATTTTATCTTTGAATAATTTACTGGGACCTTATGGGGGATTTATTAGATTTAATACACCCTATTCAGTATGCATGATTTCACCTGATTTCACTATACTGACATTAGGGGGTTTCAAATATGACCAAATCCACCGTTATGTAATTGATTGGTTTGAAAAAGTTCACCATTTCAAAAACATGTCAGTCATCCACCTATCCCCTTTTGAAACCCACTGGTAAAAAAAATTGGATAATTGCCTGGTTTTACAAGTGCATTTGGCCATTTGACACCCCACATTCACCATGATTACAACAACTTCACCATATTTACAGTGCTTGATTAGTGGTGCAAAAACACTAGTAGGGTTTGTTATAATGTGTATAGTGTTACAGCTCTGATTTTTTTGATTGACCTATGAAACAAAGAGATAAAGGAAAGGTTATGGCTTAGTTAATACATCAATAGTTTTTTTGAGACAAGTATGCAGAAATGTGGTATTGATTTCTACAAAACTTTTTGGACTTTTGTTTTGGGGGGTGAAGCATCCAAGTCCGCGACAGGAGCATTCCTTTTGGCGGGAGATTTTTGAGGGCATGAAGCTGGAGACGCTTTCGGTTCTTCTTTCATCTTGGGGAGATCATGATGATCCTCTGTTTCCGTTTTGCAACGCTGGGCCAGATCCGATCCAACGCGCCCTTTATTTTTCATTAGTCTTGAGTTCATACTTGATGGCGAACAAGTCGCTTGCTTCGTTGAATGGGACCCCGACGGCTGTGTTTGTTTATTGAAAAAGGACATGATGTTGCCTTTGCGCTGTGAAATGGGCTTCAATAGCGATGGAAGAAGGTTAATCGTATGCGTAGACCAAATTTCCTGGATTTGAATATATGTATTGATAGGATGGGAGGAGAAGAGGTCGATGGCTTACTTTCAAAAAATCTGGGCTCTGGTTTCCCACTTTGCCGACCTCTTTAGGTACAGGATAAGAGATCAGGCCGTCATCCAGATCGAATGGTTTTAACAACTTTGAAAGACTACTTGACCACTCTCCACTCGAGGTGTCCATCCAAGTCTCCATACTTTCTCGATCAGCCAAAATCACTGGCATTCTATCATGGAGCTAAACAATATACCGACCCCGTCCATAAACAAAAGCTTCATCAAATCCGGTTAATTGACGAAGGCCTTCATGAAATGCAGTGATGACTGACAAATGAGATATACTTGTTGGATGAGGTAGTGATGATGGTGAATGTATGCAGCTCTTCGACCGCCCCCTTATAACTTGAAGGAATGGATGGCACCTGTGAGTGCTCTCGCTATGAGTTTTAAAGAAAAGAAAAAACACTTTAGACATATTCTAACTCACGTCACTGACTCCCATAATCCAGCGAGACACATGAGTTGACCTCCAGTTCGTTTAGTGAAATGTGGGATTTTATCTTTGCCTTTAGTGAGCCACTCAAAGAAACTGTTGGTAGGAATGGATATCATCGTTCGATGGATGAGCTTTGAATGGGATGGTCGGGATAGGATCACCCAACGCGAGCAAAAATGTTGGACCAACCCTTCGCACAATACGATGCATCGTTTCTTGCCCTTGATCATGTTCCATAACCCGCGGGGCTCGACAACCTTGTCGTCTCTAGCGTTAATTGTGTTGAGTAGGCTTCCTGATCGGTGTTCAAAATAGAGTCTTTCAATCTCTTTTTCCCATGCTTGTACACATATAGAGGCGCTCACCGTGCACAGGCTGGGGTGTAGGTTTGGGCGAGTCGCGTTGCCAGCAGGTCAGAATGAACGCGATGGATAAGGTGCCGTGATAGTAATACTTGAGAACTGACTTACAGCCGATTCGGTCCAATGAGGAACCAACCCCCATTTCTATAATCCATCCCCATGCAACAAAATCAGGAGTCAGCGGAGCATTGTTATTTGGGATATCCGCTAGACAACCGCCCGTACCATACAATCGATCACCAGTCGATTTTCTTTCGGATCCATACGTCTGACCACGGCCGCCCTGGGGAGATCTAGACTGATTCAGATGACAGTCGACTGGTGAGTGATGATTATCAAATGATATCGACACTGACCTGTTCTGAGGGGCCAGGTTGTAGCTGGGACGATATTCGTCGACATTCAGCCAGGAGTCCACGGGCAGCTCGATGTCCTTGAGCCTCGAGCTGACTTCCTCAGGTTGAAGCGATAGCGCAAACCTGAAGTATTATTTATTAGACACAGACTGTCAGTAACTCGAAGTTCAACATTGAAAAAAGAAAAAACGTAGAGCTCACCGGCCACACATCGTCTAGTAGTTCAGGTTGTTGTTGGGTGCAGTTTATCGAACACCTTTCCTCTACTACGAACTTGATAGCCCGATCGCTGGCGCGAGAGCGTCATCGTAAGCGACCCTCCGGCCCTCTCGACACAACTGCACGGCCAGACAAAATAACTGTCACTTGCTGATTAATACACATACTACGGACGCAAGTTGTGAAATGTTTCTTCAAAGTGACTTCGAAAATAAACAGTTCAATTTGGACGACGCCCAGGTCGTGACCAAATTCGAAGAAACTTCGGATTTTTTTTGAACAGCTAGTTCAAAAAAAATCTGAGGAAAACTTGAAAGCTAGTTCAACACAGAAGGTATCAGCTCTTGGAAGAATTTGTGAAGTAAAACCCTAAAAGTGCATCCATGGTGTATGTAACATTGCTGACTCTCAAATTAATCAAGCATGTTAAAAACCTCCCTACATCTCACAGGCACATACCGTTAATTGGAAGTCCCATGTGAACATAAGGAGAAAAGTTAGACCTCACTGTTTCCATGAAATGATTGGTGTTGGTCAGAACTTTGGGTTAAAGGAGAGATGCCAGCAAAATTCTTTTAATTTTTAATGGGATTGATAGAAAAAGGGGTAAGATTTTAAAGGAGATCAATTTGACATCATCTTTGAAGAAAGGGTTGAAGTGAAATGAAAAGATGTAGGACAAAAGCTTAAATTGTATCAAGAGAAAAAAAATGATTATTAAGATTATAAATCAAACCAAATAAAATAAAAAGAAAAAGAGGGATAAGAACATGAAAATTTAGAAAAAACACACATCAAATATCAAAATATGATCCAGAAAAACAAAACCTGATGGTTGAATAAATGACAAATCTAAAAAAAAAATGAACATGATAATGGCCTTTGAACATGTGAAAGGAATTCTTCATAAAAAATGTTTTAGTTTTCATGTTAAGGAGGAACATTTTTGGGTTGAGGGACTACTACATTTGTGATATAGCTGGATTTTTTTGTGGAAATAGAATATCATAGAGTTTATCATGAGTAAAGAGAGGAAAATGAAGTAAATCACCCACATTTACACTCGTCTGACCTTGTGATTTGTTTATTTTGAGTAAGAAAGCAAGACTTGGGGGGATTGTTTTTGTATGAGCATGAAAGGAAATAAAGAAGTTTCAGAGTCTTTTCTGAAAGTAATGTGTGGTATGGACACAAAATCTCTGGCTGTTTTTCCTGAAATTTCCTTTATACAAATGAATCTGGGCCCAATTTTTAAAAAATAAATCTTTCAATTGCAAATCTCCAATTTGTTTTTTTCTAAGTGTCTCAGCATTATAATTCAGAATATGAGGTTAGAAAACTATTTCTTTTGAGCTGTTCATTTATTCCAACAGTTAAAGGGGGGATAATATTTAACCAAATGATATCTTGTAGTAGATAGTTATCCCATTTTTTTGTGAAAGATAGTTTGAAAATTGACCAAGTTGCCAAGATTTCAGCTCTTCAAGAGGAAGGAATGAAGGGGAACTCTTGAGGGAATCTGAGAAAGGACTGAGGAGCTGGGGTTACTGGGAGGGTACAGGTTGAAAGTGCTCAGACTCAATGATTTAGCTCATATATGAGGTGCAAGCTTAAATACTGACAGCTAGAGAGCCCCCTTGCAAGATCCAAAGGGGGCCTAGAAAAGTGAAAAGTAAAAGCATGACAGGAAACAGGGGACATGATAGGGTACAGGATAGGGTACAGGACAGGAAAATTAACACTTAGTAACACAGGATTTTGACCACTTGGTCAGACAGGAGGAGGACATGGCCAAAAATGAGCAGGAAAGAAGACTGAGAGTGGATGGGAATGATATTCTAACACAAGTTTCAAATAAACACCCTGAAGGTATCATTTTGACCAAGTGTACAATCAAAATTCTAGAGGTATTAATTTGAAATTTATTCTTATCAAGTGCTTAGAAATCAGTTCATTGATGTGAGAGAATGGATAAACCTGTGAGGGTAATTGATGTTGACATAAGTGGGTTGAAGATTGGATTTAATGAAATTTTGCAGTGTAAATTGAGTTTTTTTCATGATGGTAGATGATATCCAGAATGCAAGCTTTCATGATTGATGATATCTACAAGCAGAGCTGTCCCAGGTGGAGCTAGCAAAATCAATCAATTGTTTTTGGAAAAATTGCTTGATTGTTATTATAAAACATTATTGTTTGCTTTATTAATCATTTATTTGTACTTTGTTTGTTTCTAGAAACATTATTGGTTGCTCTAGACAACACCTTAGGTGTTGCTGTTTTGGAAGCAAAATAATTAGAAAATAATAAGTGTTTATGTTCATTTCTTGAGTTTATTGTTTTGATCTGACTTACTTTTTTAGAAAAGGGAGTGTATGTACAGTGTCCTAAATGGCCACTATAGTCCTAGGAGTCAAAATTATCATGCAATTTTCAAACAATTTTCTGAAAAACCCCTTTTTTACTTATTTTTGCCTTGATGCTATGAGTTTTCACAGTATTTCTGAGCTTGATTGAAGTTGTCCCTGAATAATTTTATTCTTTTGAAATAATGTTTACCAGGTGCTGATAAATGAACACCAACCCCAAGCACATGCCAGGCAGAAATTGGCATGCAGGTGCTGCACACCACTTTACCAACTAGGCTACCAAGTCAGTATCCAATGTGCTGATATTTGGAACACTGTGGATCACAATATTCAACAGCTCCCATAGGCCCTGCATTTCCTTGTGTATATATACATAAGTTATATACAGGGGCTATGCACACAGTTCAATTCTCCTGGTAATTTCATCAACACCTCATGGCTGAGTTTACTGGGTGATCAGAAGTCCTGATGTAAAAAAGTGAGGCAAACCATTTGTTTTCATATGAAACCTTCCAAGAAAAACTAAGATATATATCCCTAACCCAAAAGTTTAACATGGCACTGGAACTTTGTGTGTTTTGCTTGAAGGACACCAACCACCAGGAAAAAACCATTGAACTTTTTCTTTGAGCAGAGATTGTTGATAAATCTTTTGGAGGTTAAAGAGTATCCTGTGATGTTTTAATCTCAAAAAGTTCAAGGGAAACTTGGTTCTTCAGAGAAAATTCTCAGACTCAATGTTGTATTACCAACCTCATGTCATGTGAAGACAACAAGAGAGCCCCCCTGCAAGATCCAAAGGGGGCCTAGGAAGAAGGACAAGATAAAACACAACCGGACAGTACCAGGCCACTAGGCCAGACCAAGAAACAGAGGACAGGGAAACAGAGAAACAGTTGACAGGGGAAAGGTGACTGGTGACTGGTGACTGGGTACTGGGGACTGGATAAAAGGAGACAGTTAGTGGAGGAACAGAAAACATGGGGGATTATTCTGATAAAAACCATCATCACTTGATGAAACAGGAAATTCTGCAACTTTGTTTTCAGCTCAACACCAACTCCTATACTGCTCTGTCTGTTTATTTGATTACACTGATCATTGTTTTTTACTGGTTGTTGATGCTCATTTTCACATTTTATACTTATTTTTCACAGTTTATGCTCAGTTTTCATAGTTTATGTTTTTCCAGTTTTCACAGTTTATGCTGAGTTTTCACTTTTGGTGCTCATTCTAAACTTTTAATGCTCAGTTTTCACTTTCTCTGATCAGTTTTCACTTTTTCTGCTCAGTTTGCAAAATTCTGCTCAGCTTGCACTGATTCTGCTCAGTTTCACCTTCTGGAGGTTTTACAATGTTCAATATGGAAAAGCTGAGTGTTCACTCTTTAAAAAATCCATGTTCACCCTGCAGGAAAATTTCAGTGTTCACTCCATAAAATCTATATTTTCACACTTTGGAATCTTGGTGTTCACTTTGTTACACCTCAGTGTCCACTCTAGTGCAGCTTATTTTTCACTCAAGCACTGCTCACTTCCAATCATGGCACAGCTCAGCCACAATCTTTGAGAAGAAGAAGGGAGCACTAAGAAGGGTGGGAATGTGTGTAATTCTGAGCTATCTAGCTGGTAGACTAAAAGCTTAGAAGTGCTGAGCATTTCTGAGGAGCTATGCTACACTGATATGTGTCCAGATCAGAATGAGCTGTGATGAGAAGCCCCAAATTCTGTGTGAAAAAGGTAAAAATATACATATACATAATAGAATTGAACAAAAGATGCTGAAGGGATCTGAGATGAACTCCTTCTTGCGTTACCTCACAGATAGTGACTAACAAGACAAATACCACACCACAAACCTGATAGAGAGAAATGAAATGAAAGAGAAATGAGAATGAACCAAGTGAAAGATAAGAGAGAATAGAAAACAGACCTAGAGGTTGAGTGGTTGAGATGAGGATGAGTTAATGAAGTGTTTGAGACAACTAAGATTGAATCAAGAGAAAAGAGTGATACAAAGTCTTTGAAGGCTATTTAAACTACGTACAATCTCTACTAGGTTTCAAACAGTTATATCTACTATCCGCAGCTCAGCCATGAAAAAGAATCACTTGAACTTAGACCCTTCTTAAGCTTAATTAATAGTTCTATACATCACTCTCAGGTGTAGCAGTGGATAGATGCAGGATAGATGACACAAGTTGTGAAAATGTCCCTTGCTATCAAGTGATCATTGTTTTTTTTTCCTGGCAATCTCTGCACAACAATTTCCTTTTCAATAACTTATCAGCACCTGATATTTGAGTATTTGGATTAAATCATCAATTTGATGGTTTCCAGGACCCAGCACATATTTATTTTTTTCAGTATGATGGTTTCAGAGTCCTGTGTAGTCTATACTGATCTGGATCCCTTGGTGAGAGTTTGATGTAAATATTATATGTGATTTAAACATAGATCATGTGTTCCAATATAACATGGCTCATATTAGAAATACCACTGCTCCTCCAAGTATTTCCCAAAGGTAAAGCTACTTGTCTTCTACTTATTACCAGTGAGCCTCTGGGTCAGGTGATCAACAATCAAGAGTATTGTGGTATTCAGAAACTATCTTGTTAGAAAAAACTTGCAAGTACCAACCTGCCACTCCCTTGAAAACCTTGGTTAAATGAATAATGTACCATTAGTGATTTAGACCTTTGGCCCCAAGATCTCAATAAACACGAAGAAAAGAATTTTAAATTGACAATGCACAACCAATCAATCATAATTTCTTGAGGAACAATACATTGGTTTAATTTAAATTGGTTCACTGATCACAAACTGGGCTGGGATGTTGGCCTACTTGAGGCTAGGATGACAATTATCTAATTAGGTATTTCTGATGCTCAGGAGGGATTTTCAATTTGAACTTATTGACACATTCTACTTTGGCTTTATGTTATTATTCTTATTTCTTTAAAAAGTTCCTGGCCAAGATCATACCATGACCAGCTGTTGTGAAAAACTGGATGCTTGGAAAAGACGATCTCATTCGGATAATTTAGCTATTTCAACCGGATCAGATTTCCTTGACCGACCTCCCGCAAATGAAAAAAAATCCAGTAAAATAAAATGATGAGCCTGACACCCTTGCAAAGATTAGCTGATTGTTTTTTGTAATATCATACCTTTTTCTGTTCATAAGCTGGTTTAGTGAGGGTATTGTATAAGTCTGTTTAAATGATACACATTAGCTGATGATGAATGGGATATCCAAATAAAGCACGTCTGTCTAATGGCTCTTGATACTGGGAGTCTGATTACAAAAGCAATATTGATAAATCTAGAGAAATATATATATTGCTTGGTCATCGATGGGCGAGATGGCCAGCTGTAAGTGATAGTTGGGAATGAATAATGAATGAATATATTGATATACATACTCTTGGTGATCAGTATGTTTGTAAATATAAATCACACTTGGACCCGAGGTGCGATGGACCCACTCATGAGATGGTGGGTTGGAACTTATCTGGTGAGCGAGAGAGAGCGCTCTGCCATCAGCCGAGCGAGATAAGATTAGGGGGGCCTCGATCGGAGTATAAGTCGAAATCAGTTGTATTTAAATAAATAAATATGTATTTATTTATGTACAAATCATGTATGTGTATACAGGGTCATAAGCTGTTTGGCTTGAAGCTCGGGTCGGATCGGATACCTCTGGAGGTATTTAAATTCGGCAACCCTCTCTTCCTCCCTCCAACCAACTCACCACTCTCTCCTCTTCCCTCTTGACCAACAACAACGATCAGTAATTTGTACTTGACAAAAACAAATATACTTCTCTCTTTCTCTTGACTATGAATAACAACAACAACAACAACCATCAGATTGCAAACTATCCACCCCCTCAAAGACCTCATCATCCATCCGACTCCCCAAGCCCTATCATCGAGTATGATTCAGCCTCATCCCCCTTACCTCGTTACACCTCCCCACTAAACCCAAACCCAAACCCATCCAACATCCATAACCCTAATAACCTCAACAATCGAAACCGTCAACCTCAACCAAACAACAACCATCAACACTATCCAGAACAATACCAACAACCACAGCCAACTAACAATCGACCCTATAATAGCATCAACCACCACCAACAGTTTAACAACCCACCCCATCCACTCAGTAACCCACCTACCTCGACTCATCACCAACTCTCTCAACCGAACCACAGACCCTCTCTGGTTCATCCCCACAAACCCCATCTGCCCAGTCTCTCGAAAAATCCGCCTCCCCCATCGACCCCCACCACCATCAAAACAACCTCTACCAACAGGCACCCACCTCGGCCTCACCCGAACTCAACCTTTCCTCCCGACCATCGAGCTTTATCGCTCGCCGAGAGATCGTTCATCATTCCCCTCTGGCCAAAGTCCATCGGGCCTGGACCGGCGCTGCCATTGGTGACTCGGGTATTGACGAACGTCATGTCAAAAAGAAACGACTCGGCTACCTTGACGGACTCAAGTTCTTTGCTGCCGTCATGGTCATGAACGGTACCCTCTTTGATGCTGTGCTGACCGAGAACGACTACAAACCTCTCCAACGAGCCTCACCCCTCTACATCTTTCGGTTTGTCCTTTCTTTCCCTCCCGTCTTGCCCGTTAACACAATGGTTTCTCATCACACAAATAAATTCAAAACAGGTCTACCAACCTAGGCATCTCAATGATGTTATTGCTCTCTGGGAGATGCTTGATTGCCCCGCTATGGGATGCACCCACTCCTCATGCTAAACTACTGATGAAGAATCAGGACCCCAACAAACCGTTGATCTCTTGGCCCCGTCTCACCCGAGCCATGCTCATCAGGCCCTTCAGATTCCTTCTACCCGTCATTGCTGTTGCTGCTCTCCAATGGGGCCTTGCCTCAGGTGGCGATAGCAGAGCGACCAGGAACTGTAACAATGCTGGGATGACAGAGCCTTACTGGGCTAACATCGATCGCTTTGCAGGCTTTATGACCCTGTTCTTCGACTTGGTATGTTTCCTTGCGTTGCTCTTTCTTTTTATCGTTTAACTAACGATTATCCCATGGAAAACAAAACAGTTTACCTACTTCGAGGTTGATACGATTGCCGGAAAAGCTTTCGGTGGTAACCTATGGACTGTTCCGTGGCTCTTCCAATCCAGCTATGCCGTCTATGTCACTCACTTTATGCTTGGCAACTTGCCTTCCAACCGATACTGGGTCTACGGGATCCTCATGGCTTTTAGCTGGACCACTTTGAATTACTTTGCAGTGAGTTTACTTTGGGAGTCTCAAAGCTGAGCAAGCTGACCAAACCAATCGGAGGGGTCTTTTTCTGTCGCAGTTGCCGATCACGGGTCTACTCATTGCTGACATGGCTGCCCATGGCCAGATCGCTAAGCTAAGAAAGATGCCAATGATGAGCCGGATCGGAATGCGACTGGGCTTACTAGTGCTAGCCTTGGCGACCCAATGGGTGCCGATTATCCGCGACAATCTGAATTCGGGAATGTCCAAGATTAACGTGCAGTCTCACGGGGAGCTGACGTTTGCGGACTGGATATTTGCGACGGTAGTGTTGTTCATCGTCGAGACCTCGGAGGTGGCCCAAATGATCCTATCGAACATTGTCTTCCGCCTACTTGGCAAGCTGTCTGCGGGCATCTATCTGCTCGCCCCCGCCATCGTCTTCACTATTGTTCCCACTATGGCCCTCAAACTTCACGACACCCAGACCTACCAGGCTTCCGGCGTCCTTGGAATCTCCTGGTGTCTTCTGCTCGGCGCTTGCTTCGGCTCCGCCGTCCTCTCTATCTCTTTGTCGAGTGTCCCTCCAAACTCCTTGGCGAAGTTGTCGTTAATACTATCGAGAAACTTGGTGTGGATCCTGAATTGGCCAAGCGTGATGCCGAAGATCTTAAGGCTCTGTTGAATGGTACCAAGTAACTCTCCCTCATGGAGAAATGTCCTTCTTACTTCTTTGCTCGATCTATCTTTTTCCTTCTTCCTCTCGCTTGCTCAGCTAGCTGGCTTTGGTATCACTTCGTACACTCATATATATCATCAAAAAACACTCCAAACTATCTCCTCTTCCTCCCCTTTTGCTTTTGGTATCCACTTGCCCGATTGGGCAAGTTTGCTATTTTTTCCTTATGTTTTGGTTTCCCATCTTGATCAAGACCAGTTCTCTCTCTCTGGGTTCTATTTTTCTCTTTTATCAACGACTTCAATGATCACAGTTAATGATACTTCCAGCGTGGACTCTTAATAATCAATCCTTTTTTTTGCTTCATAATCATTTTTTCTTCAACTAGAGATATCAATGATAACCACCCAAAAACTTACAAAAGACAGCTGACCAATTAGTCTTATAAGCATCATCTGCATTCTCACCTTTGATGATATCACTTCATTTATAACAACCACTAAACAGCAACCAGCTTATCTCACTGCTTTGTTTTTTTCGCGATGTCTGGTTAGGTCCAGTATAGTCTAGTCTCTTTCAATTTTCTTTTTTCCTTATAAAGTAATAAGAAGTAAAAAAAATCTTTGTATATTTTCCTGTTGCACATGCAAAATTCCCTACTTGTTGATCTCTGTTGACCCTCAACCAGTAAAGTTTCAATTAAACCAAATGTGTGTCTCACTGTGGTTTTTTGAAGTACATGTTTTTTGTCAATCAGCATGTGTGGTTAGAGTTTTGTGCGTAGTGACTGGTTTCTAATTGTGGATTTCCCATATTTGATACACTGATGCCAAGAGACAATTTTTGTTCATTTAATTGTTTGGTACCAAGGTTTTTCATACAAGATGCATACTAAGAGCATCCACAGTTGTCTCAATAAGTCAACTTGATAAGCTAACTTTATCAAGACAACTCCACTTGTGCGCTCAATAGCGCTTGATAACTATTGATTTGCTAGAATTCTCAATAGAGGTCCATAAATTTATGGACCTCTATTGAGCTCAACAAGGTAAGTTGTCCTGGCTTTCACAGGTCATGTTTTGGTGAACCCTCCCCCCAACCAACATCCCTGACTTCAACCTCTCCCTCCCCGACTTCAACCTCTCCCTCCCCGACTTCAACCTCTCCCTCCCCGACTTCAACCTCTCCCTCCCCGACTTCAACCTCTCCCAAATCCCTCCCCCCCAAGTTATCAACTCAAGTTGCAGAGGGCACAAGTGTGGAACGACTCAATAACCCAGAAATCAAGCTGGGTTATCAAGCCACAAGTGGGGACACTCTTGACAAAATAACTGTCAAGCTCCATAAGCGCTCCACAGTTGTCGAATATTTATCAAAAACAACTGTGGATGCTCTAAGGGGATACCTTTTTTGTTACATGTCCCAGCAGCCCAAACATTTCAGGGAACAGAGAGTTGTGCATAATTTCTTTCCTTCACATTCTAAGCAGTATTGTGGCATCAGAACATGACATATAAGGGGTGCATTATGGGATTAATAGGAAAATGATGGCTAACTGTATGTTAATATTTTTTTATACACCCAAGCAATCTCACGATTTCTTCAGTTATTTTTATATTCTCTGTGCCATGGAATTTTGGCAATGCAGTGGAATAAGACAATAAGATATACATGAATTTTTTTGCAGTCCTAATAGGAAAAGTCTGGCCAAGTGAACAGTTTTCCTTCTTACATTTTCCCAATCTCCCCCAATTGTTTTGTAGGGATACTTAGCTGAGAATGAGTTGGATCTTTGGTAGAAGATGTTTCCAAAAAAAAATGTAAACCTGCATACATTTTGTGACACACAATGAGCTGCTCAGCCAATGCTCACTGACACCATTAAACCAGATAAAAATCACACCTACCGCTGTTGTTCATCCTAAGTTTTGAACATGTGTGGTATAGATAATTTAAGAAAAAACAGACTCTTGTTGGTAAGGTCAAGATATCCTTCTCCTAGTGCAAGTGGAATTGGTGAGTTATACTCTACCTCCTCACATAGCTCTTTGTTGACTTGTGTGCACCCTGAAAAGAAAATAATTAACCTACCTTATGAAGAAACAAAAGAAAAAGAAAAAAAACAAAAAACCTACTGGTGTACATGCAAAAGAACAAATTTACATGAATAGATTTGCATTTTGAATTCCAGAAGCCTCTTGAGTTTTTTCTGTTGCTCTATAGGGTACAATTAGTTTACACATATTTAGTTTCAAAGAATTTGATGCTCAACACATTTTAACCTTTATATTTCAGAATCAGGGATCAAGTACACATTGCAACTAAGCTGGAGTTGGTTTCAGAATAAGTGTGGTATGAATTATAAATTCTATGCATAAATTCCACAATAGATCTGGTCAGTGGTATGATTCTAAGTCAATATTATATTTACAAATATTGTGGTAGACATACATTTTTCTTTGGGCCAAAGTGTTTGGAGAAAGTTTGAAACACAATATGACAGGGCTCAAACCAAACCTCTAGTTGTATTGGGGCACCTCAAGATAAGGGATACTTCAATTGTGCGCATAGTGACAGACCCAGCCAAATTAGGTCTGAATGCAGGTGGGGATACAAAATAAACCCTAATTTAGACTTATATAGTTCAGCTTCATTGTCCCTCAGTTGTTCTTGATTAATCTCATTATTATTTGTCATTCAATTGACTAACTTTAAGCCATCTCATTTAGTTTGCATGTATGCACTATATCTCTCATTTCTCATTATCTTCTACACTCAGTCTCACAACTCTTGGTCTCTAATCATCAGGGGTGCCTCCACCTGATCATCTTCAGACAACTGGTCTTTTAATCAAAACCAGACTTTCTTCTTTCAGGTTAGTATCCTTTTATTCACTCCTTCATCTCATTGTTATTTATCATTCAATCAACTCAATTCAAACCATCTCACCTGGTTTGCTGGTGTGCCTCCACCTGATCATCTTCAGACCACTTGCCTTGCACTCACAAGCAGACTTTCTGCTGTTAGTTGCATTACCTTTTTTTTTCTATTAGCTTGATATATTCAGAAAAGGAACTTGAGGAAATGTGAAGAGAAACATGGTTTAACTTTACATCTGTTTTATATCTTTTATCACTTCTCTTGGATTGCTCTATTCTCATATTATGCTCATCTTTAGGGTTTTTTCAGTTGTTTAAATTTGAGCCACTTATCAGCTTGCTTCATGCTACAATGCATTGGCTCAGCTCATATTGGTCCAACCTTACCATATCCGTTGAACTTCAATTACTCCTCAGCTTTACTCAACATTTCATGTTCCTTTTGCATGACACCTAACTAAGGTGGACATTCAACCTCATATTTGAAAATTACTCAAATCATCCAAGCCAACACTATGGAATTCCATTCCTGGTGATTTGACTTGGCTCACATGCTTATCCAATACCCCTTTCCCAGACTAGCTTGAATCTAGGAATTTGAGATCAATGCTTTATTGCAGCTAACAACAAATGCTAATAGTAGTATATAAATTATAAACAAATAAAGAATCAGAAAGGTTAAAATGTATAAATAACGAGTGAAAATCATTATGTACCTTAATAAGTTCTAGCCTAGCTGAAACTCAAATTACAAACAAATATTCTTTTGGGAGATAATAGAAAATAACCACAAGCCTAAATAAATTGAAAGGTAACAGTAAATAAAAAACACTAAATAAAAACAACCAAAAATAGAGATGAAAAAGAGGGAAAGAGATCTAAAGGTTTTTACCTCCACTTGGATTAGATTTGGGCTCCTCCTGAATATCTGTAGTCTAAATGAGTGATAGTAGTGGTACTAGTCTTGAGCAGTTTGGCCTGAGTCAACAGTGAATTAAGGGTGTTGTGGTATTCCAAATTCTGTTTCAAGTATCATTAAGCTTAATGTTCTTTAATAAAATTCCAGGAGCTATGATACCAGAAATATGATTGCATAATTGGACTCTAGGGTTAATTTAATCTATAGTCACCCATTATGGTTTGAGGTTTGAACGGTTACATCAAACAGATATATAGTTAAAAAGAATTATGGTGAATAATAAGTACATAGTATATACGTAGAAGTAGTATATACATAGAAAGTGTATATAGTTAGTGTTGTTCCACAGGAAAATGCACATGCTCTGTGGCACAGCCTAATTACATAATTCACCAGCAGAAAGAGCTCACTTTGTGCACTCCCTGCAGAAGCAGTGCAAGATTAGATAACATAACTAGCACAAATAGCTCAATTTATGCCTCCATGCATAAAGGCAGTGTATAGAACAGAAAAAAAATCACCAGCATAAATACCTCAATCAGATTTTACACTAGCAAAAATACCTCATATTTTACTATATAAGGCAGCTACCTCTGTCTCTAATAGGGAGGGCATTGGATTCATCCCACTCCCATCTAGCGAGCAAACTAAATAAAATTACCCATTCATATAATAGTGTGATCTAATCAGGTGACCCACAACATAATCTTTCATATCAGTTTAAAATAAACAAAGAAATTAAAGGAGGAAAAATTGTGCTCTGTTCACTAAAGGTTAAGGAAGAGGGTACAACACTTGGAATATTTCACATTATACCAAAACATCCTTCTACTCATTTCTCAGACTGCATCTAAAAAGGAAAAAACAAATAAATCATACACATATAAATACGTTCCTCATTCAATTCCAAAAGCTTGCATTCCATTTACCAAAATTTTCTGTAACAATCCATCCACTATATACTTCCCTGGTCCCTTTTCAAGCTCATTGGTGATTATTTTTAGTTGAAATTTGATCTTTGTCTGACAAGAGACTACTAAATAAATATTTCTCTTAAAGAAAATAAAAAAAGAAAGTTGTTTGATTTCACAATTATTACTAGGAAAAAAAACAACAGACTGAAGAATGGGAAAATGAGTAAGACATAAGACAGTGAAGAGTAAAAGGGAAAGCAAGATAAGAGAAAAACAAGAGTGAGGAGGCATACCACTGATAAGGATTGGAAAGGATCTAATCAGGATGATGACTTTTAAGTGTTATGGGTTGGGAAGCAGCAGTTAATCTAATGTGTGATCATAGAAAGGAAAAATAGAATGAATGGAGATGGTTTAGTTCTTTTTTCATCGAACAAGAGAGTAAAATATAGTGTGAAACAACAACAAAACATTATGAGAAGAGCAGAAGAGAGGTTTTTAAAGAGTAGCAGAAGTGGATTTTGGATAGGTACCAGGAAAGACTTAGAAAGTAAGGAAGAAGAATGAAAGGGAATGAGCTGAGAGACTGTAGTTTGAGAGTTGGGGAAAGAGAACTTTACACTGGATCAGAACCAGTATTGGGTGAAGTGTAGTGATTAGTGTTGAATCAAGTCTTGAGGACTTGATGAGATTGAGGAAAGAGAGTTTACAGTTGAAGGCCAGATTATTATAGTAGACTCCGACACTTCAAGTTTCACTAGAGAGTTTCATCAATATTTCAACAAATTTATTAGCCACAACAATAAATTAAATTGTTGTGTTTAACTCTTGGAGTAAATAAAGAGGGAAGGTATTTAAAAACACCCTTATCAGTTTTAATAGATTCATACATACATGAAAATACTATAACTTCTATTTCCCCCTCACAGAACTACCCCCATCCAAAAGGAGTTCTCACAGTGTAGTCTGCAATAAAATTTGTCTGAGACGTTTGTTGTTGTTGAGTCGGGTTTTCAACTTTAGGTCGTGCACATGAACACAAGTACTTCAATCATTTGCATAAAATTATTCATTATATCAACTTCTCCAAATTATTGAGGATTCCTTAGTTAAAACTCCTCCTTAATTCTGAATCAGTAAGGTGGATTTGAGCTCAAGAACTTTCTAACTTGATGAATCCTAAGGGTTTTGTTAATCCATCAGCAATCATCTCATGCAGCAATAATTTCTGGGAATTCAATGTTTTCTGGACACTAGCTCCAGTAAATATTGAAAGTGGACTTCAATATGTTGTATTTTCATTAACTGAGCCTCCTTACTTATGATCACGGCTCCAGAGTTTTTGTTTTTCATAATTGGGCTCAAATGTTATTTTAAGATTGAGAACTAGATTAGTGAGACCATTGTATTTTTTTGGCACACTAATTTATTGAAACAAAACTCCGCTTCCATGGTTGACTGTGCAATGACTGGTTGCTTTTTTTGGACCAGCAAATGGGTTTCCATACATTGTAATAACATACCCAGATGTGGATTTCTTGTTACAAGAGATGTTTCATAATCCGCATTGCCATCCAACCAGTCCATCATCAGGATTATTTTTGAGTATAGTGAATTCCAATCATTGAATTTCCTCTGAGATAGAAAAGTAAGTTGACTGCACCCCCAGTGTTCTTCATTAGGATTACATGTAAAACTGTGCAAGTAAATTTGTTGCAAGAGTTATGTCGGGGGACACATGTGAAATGCCAGGGAGTTCAGCATGCCGATTGCCTTCTGGTATATTTTTGATGAAAACGGGTGCCTCAGATGCAAAAATCTTGTGAAGATTTATTGGCGCCGGCGTTCTGACTGGATTCAAGTCATTCATGTTAAAGTTGTATATAACTTTTTTTAATAAAGTCAGCTTGATTCACATGAACCAAGCCATCCTCCTCCAGTCAAGCATATACCCAAGATTTTGGGAAGGTCTTTCTTTCACTTTGATTGTATAAAAATTGATGTTGTCAAGTAGTTGAACAACCAATGATTTCAACTCCCCAATGAAAAAGCCATTTTCCATGTGCATGTGCAGAAACACCATTGATCCTCATTGTAAAACAGTGATTTCTCCACGGAAAAGACAAACATACCTAGACCCATGAGCATCCCAACC